>OY997266.1:107065010-107690010 GCA_963921465.1 Triticum timopheevii
TGATGAGGATGATGATAGTTACTTCGATCTTGATGACGCAATGAGACACTTTGGTCTTATGGCAAATCTTCGGGGATATATGGCAGGAGGAAAGGAATGGGTCCTTGACAGTGGATGTACCGATCACATGACCGGAGATAAAGACATGTTTCGTGAGCTTGCTGAAAACGATGGTCCTCGAAAGTATGTCACTTTCGATGACAACTCAAAGGGTAAGGTGGTTGGCCTCGGTAAGGTGGCCATATCACATGATAGCTCAATACAAAATGTCATGCTCGTTGAATCTCTTGGCTACAACTTACTTTCAATATCTAGACTTGCTGATTTCGGTTTCAATGTCCTATTTACTGAAGTAGATTGCCAAGTGTTTTGTAGAGATAATCATAAAATGGTCTTTACCGGTGTACGTAGGGGTGATCTATACATTGTTGATTTCACTAAAAAGGCTCAACCTATAACTTTCTTTATTGCTAAATCCTCTAAAGGTTGGTGAGGGAGTCCTGGACTAGGGGGTATCCGGACAGCCGAACTATCATTATCCGCCGGACTCCAAGACTACGAAGATACAAGATTGAAGACTCCGTCCCGTGTCCGGATGGGACTTTCCTTGGCGTGGAAGGCAAGCTTGGCAATACGGATATGTAGATCTCCTACCATTGTAACCGACTCTATGTAACCCTAGCCTCCTCCGGTGTCTATATAAATCGGAGGGCTTTAGTCCGTAGGACAACATACATTACAACAATCATACCATAGGCTAGCTTCTAGGGTTTTAGCCTCCTTGATCTCGTGGTAGATCCACTCTTGTACTACCCATATCATCAATATTAATCAAGCAGGACGTAGGGTTTTACCTCCATCGAGAGGGCCCGAACCTGGGTAAAAACATCGTGTCCCTCGTCTCTTGTTACCATCCGCCTAGACGCACAGTTCGGGACCCCCTACCCGAGATCCGCCGGTTTTGACATCGACATTGGTGCTTTCATTGAGAGTTCCTCTGTGTCGTCACCGATAGGCTTGATGGCATCTTCAACCAGCAACGCTGTCCAGGGTGAGACTTTTCTCCCCAGACAGATCTTCGTATTCGGCGGCTTCGACCTGCGGGCCAATTCACTTGGCCAACTGGAGCAGATCGAAAGCTACGCCCCTGGCCGTCAGGTCAGATTTGGAAGCTTAAACTTCACGGCCGATGTCCGCGGAGACTTGATCCTCGACGGACTCGAGCCACAGCCAAGCGCCGCACTGTGACGACGGGCATGATTTAGCTCTGCCACCGAACAGTGCCTTGGTGGCCGCACACGGGTCCGCTCCGGCCATTAGCTCGGAGCCGATCGCCCAGATCGAGGGCCGGTGGATAGACGCCGCCCTGGGGGCTCCAACATCCACGACGATGGAGCCGAACACTAATCTTGTCCCCTGCGAAACTCGTGATTCCGAGGCGCCGGACTCCTCGCCGGACTCCGAACCTCCCGCGCCCCTACCAATCGATCCGGATTGGGTGCCGGTTATGGAATTCACCACCGCGGACATCTTCCAATACTCGCCTTTTGGCGATATCTTGAATTCACTAAAGCATCTCTCTTTATCAGGAGAGTCCTGGCTGGACTATGGCCAGGATGGTTGGGGTACGGACGACGAAGAAATTCAAAGCCCACCCACCACCCACTTTGTAGCCACTGTCGACGATCTAACCGACATGCTAGACTACGACTCCGAAGACATCGACGCCATGGACGACGATGCCGGAGACGAACAGGAACCAGCGCCCACAGGGCACTGGAAGGCCACCTCGTTATATGACGTATACATGGTGGATACCCCAAAAGATGGAGATGGCCAAGAAACAGCGGAGGCAGATCCCTAAAAGAAATAGCCCAAGCGCCGGCGTCAGCGGCGCCGCTCTAAACTTGCCACAACAAGAATGGAGATTCCGGCACAGGAGATAATAATACTCCAGAGAGTGCCGAAGACAATCCCCTCCAGCAAGATTCAGCGCAGGAGGATGCAGAAGCAAGTCCTCAGGAGAGGGCGGCAGACGAAGAGGTTGAGGATCATAACTACATGCCTCCCTCCGAAGACGAAGCAAGCCTCAACGATGACAAATTCGTCGTACCCGAGGATCCCGTCGAACAAGAGCGCTTCAAGCGCAGGCTTATCGCCGCAGCAAACAGCCTAAAGAAAAAGCAGCAGCAGCTTCAAGCTGATCAGGACCTGCTGGCCGATCGATGGACCGAAGTCCTCGCGGCCGAAGAGTATAAACTCGAACGTCCCTCCAAAAGTTACCCAAGACGCAAGCTGCTCCCCCGATTAGAGGAGGAAGCATACGTACCTCCATCACCAGCGCACGATATGGCTGACCGACCACCCCGTGGTCGTGACAGAGAGGCATCCAGGCCCCCAGCCAAGACCATACCTCGGCATCGCTCCAAAAGTACGAAGCCAAGAGGGAACATGCCGGACTTGCGAGACATACTGGAGGACAAAGCAAGGCAATCCAGATCCATCTATGGATCACGTGGGCGCCCTACGACCCACGACGAATACCGTCGTGCCGGATACAATAACCCCGGCCGGGCCGAACACAGCAGACAGCGCTCTCTCGAGCTGCGTCGCGATATCGCTCAATACAGGGGCGCCGCACACCCGCTATGCTTCACCGACGAAGTAATGGATCATCAGATCCCCGAAGGGTTTAAACCCGTAAACATCGAATCTTACGATGGCACAACAGACCCCGCGGTCTGGATCGAAGACTATCTTCTCCACATCCATACGGCCCGCGGCGACGATCTCCACGCCATCAAGTACCTCCCACTCAAGCTTAAAGGACCAGCTCGGCATTGGCTTAACAGCCTGCCCGTAGAGTCAATTGGGTGTTCGGAAGACCTGGAGGCCGCATTCCTTGATAACTTCCAAGGCACATATGTGCGACCACCAGACGCCGATGACCTAAGCCACATCATTCAGCAGCCAGACGAATCGGCCAGACAATTCTGGACACGGTTCTTGACGAAGAAAAATCAAATCGTCGATTGTCCGGATGCAGAGGCCCTTGCAGCCTTCAAACATAACATCCGGGACGAATGGCTAGCCCGACACCTGGGGCAGGAAAAGCCGAAATCCATGGCAGCCCTCACCTCGTTAATGACCCGCTTTTGTGCGGGAGAGGACAGCTGGTTAGCCCGCAGCAACAATCTCCGTAAAAATTCTGGCAGTCCGGATACTAAGGACAACAACGGCAGGCACGTCGAAACAAAAACAAGCGCCGAATTAACGGTGACGATAAGGAGGATACGACAGTCAATGCCGGATTCCGAGGCTCTAAACCCGGTCAGCGGAAGAAGCCATTTAAAAGAACCACTCCGGGTCCGTCCAATCTGGACCGAATACTCGACCGCTTATGCCAGATACATGGCACCTCTGAAAAGCCAGCTAACCACACCAATAGAGATTGCTGGGTGTTCAAGCAGGCCGGCAAGTTAATTGCCGAAAACAATGACAAGGGGCTAAATAGCGACGACGAGGAAGAGACCCGGCCGCCGAACAACAGAGGACAGAAGGGTTTTCCCCCACAAGTACGGACGGTGAATATGATATACGCGACCCACATACCCAAGAGGGAGAGGAAACGCGCACTAAGGGACGTCTATGCGATGGAGCCAGTCGCCCCAAAGTTCAACCCATGGTCCTCTTGTCCGATCACTTTCGATCGAAGAGACCATCCGACCAGCATACGCCATGGCGGATTCGCCGCATTGGTCTTAGACCCAATCGTCGATGGGTTCCACCTCACGAGAGTCCTGATGGACGGCGGCAGCAGCCTGAACCTGCTTTATCAGGATATAGTGCGCAAAATGGGCATAGACCCATCAAGGATTAAACCTACAAAGACAACTTTAAAGGTGTCATACCAGGAGTGGAAGCCAACTGCACAGGCTCAGTCACACTGGAAGTGGTCTTCGGATCCCCGGATAATTTCCGAAGCGAAGAGTTAATCTTCGACATAGTCCCGTTTCGCAGCGGCTATCACGCTCTGCTCGGACGAACCGCGTTTGCCAAATTCAACGCGGTGCCGCACTATGCATACCTAAAGCTCAAGATGCCAGGCCCTCGTGGAGTCATCACGGTCAATGGGAATACGGAATGCTCCCTCCGAACGGAGGAACATACAGCGGCTCTCGCGGCAGAAGTACAGAGCAGCCTTCTAAGGCAATTCTCGAGTCCGGCCGTTAAACGGCCGGATACAGCAAAGCGCGCCCGGAGCAATGCCAACCAAGACCACCTGGCGCGATCAGAGCACGTGTAGCAATGCGGCCCCAACCCTCGCCCGCGTATGATCGCAAGAATAACACTCCGCGTACATCATTACGCTTTGGAGATACCATGGGCACAGGGGAGGGGGCACGATCGCAACGGACCCAGAGTGCAGTTCGACCACACCGGGGGCTCGCAAATGTGCCCCTCTTTTTTTATTATTTTTCTTCTTTTTTGTACACAGGACTCTGTTAACCAGAAGCCCTGTCCGGCGGTGAACCTGCCGAACTCATGATGCAACAATCAGGGACTAAAGAAGGCCGCGCCGAACACTCAGGTGGTCTCAATTACGAGCATTAAATTCGATTATATATACCAAATCCGCAGCTCATCCCTGGAGGGGGACATGTTTATTTAATCCAAATCCCTTGCTTACCGCAATATTTGTATCAGTCCGCTCTGCTAGCAGACTTTTCTTTCATTAATAATGCAGCACCTTTATGATCGCAATTGCATTACATTATATATATATATATATATGCTCATTATATGACATCTGGCACCCGTATATTTTGGTACGGCATAATACACCGGGGGCTTATGTTCCCCACTCTATGGTGTGATAAGTCCGAACACTTTCACAAGTGCGGCACCCCGAACTTATAGCACTATATGAATCGGCTCCGAATCATGTCTTGGGTCAATAGTTGGGTTTGCCCGGCTCCCATGTTTTGGTGCCTTACGTTCCGTTCTGTCGGCTAAGGTGGCACTGGGAGAACCACTGCGATTGCTCCCCCGTTGAGCCGGGCGAGCGCCTCAGTGGAGAAAGCTAAAACTGACTGGCATGATAAGGCGAGAGACTGGTCGCTATTCGAGAGGTTTTTTCGGGTCCTTAAAGACTCACGCCGCTTCGAGCGAAGTTCCGGACAATGTCCGAAGAAGGCGTGGATAGCGCCCCGGATTCGGTCTTCCGAATACCAGGGGCTTCGCCGAAATTTAAAATTATAGAATTCTATGGCTAAGTGAGAGTGTTCAAGCATTATAAGTCCGGTTGCCTTGTTCGTTGTGTTGAGCGCCTCCCTCGATGGACCCAATAATGGGAACAAGAGTGCTCATGTTTATCCCGAACACCCCAACACTCGCGGCTTGGGGGCTGAAGCCAACGACTTGCCATCTCTCAGATTTTATAAACGGCCGCACAGAAGGTAATATTTTAAATTCAACAAGTGTTGCTCATGGTGCATATAAACGAAGTTTTCAGCGCACAGGATAAATACACAGCAAGTTCACTCAAAGATTACATTTCGAGAGCACTCATCTACAATATCGCAGGCTCCCTTCAAGACAATTTTATAATATTTCTCTGGCGTACGATACTCCCTGCCCGGTGGCGGTGGATCCGTGAGAAGCTTCTCCACATCCAACTTGCCCCAGTGCACCTTTGTGCGGGCAAGGGCCCGACGAGCGCCTTCAATACAGGCGGAGCGCTTGATGACCTCCACCCAGGGGCATGCATCCACCAGCCGCCGCACAAGGCCAAATTAGCTCCCAGGCATGGCCTGTCCAGGCCACAGCCGGACTATGAGGCCCTTCGTTGCCTCCTCAGCTACCTTGTGGAGTTCGACCAGCTGCTTCAGCTGGTCGCTTGGGGGCACCGGATGGCCGGCCTCAGCATACTGAGACCAGAAGACCTTCTCCGTCGAGCTCCCCTCCTCGCCACGATAGAATGCGGCGGCATCAGACGCACTACGCGGCAGATCTGCAAACGCCCCTGGAGAGCTCCGAATGCGGGTAAGTGTCAGGTAGTTCACATTAACAAGCCTGCTTTGCATGAAAAACGCCTTACCCGCCGCTATCTTCTTTATGTCCTCAACCTCCTGAAGGGCCTTACGGGCCTCGGCCTTGGCGGACTTGGCACTTTCGAGAGCCGAGGCAAGCTCGGACTCTCGAGTCTTGGAGTCACGCTCCAAAACTCTCATGCTTTTTCATGAGAGCCTGGAGCTCTTGCCGAACTTCCGCCACCTGTGCCTCTTGCTTTTCTCGCTCAGCCCGTTCCGCGGCCGCACTGTGTTCGGCCGCGGACACAGCATCCTTCAGGGCTGCCACCTCATTAGTGGCCCCTGCAATACACATATTATCCTTGTTAATTTTATTGCAACTGAAATCCTTTTCTGTAAGGTACCTATTCAAAGTGGTGTTACTCACCTTCTTTTTCCTTGAGCTGCTTCTTCGCATGGCCGAGCTCTTGCTCGGACCGCTCGAGATCATGCTTTAACTTATCGACCTCCGCCGTTAATACGGCAGAGGCCAGCAGCGCAGCCTGCAAACCCATATTGACATTTTTTTAGCAACCCTGCGCATATCTTGATAGATCCTCAGTCCGACTTTTCTTTCCGAACACCGAACTGAGCATCAGGGGCTACTGTCTATGCGGTACTACATTACATAATTTTAACTTCTTACCTCAAAGCCTATTAGAAGGCTGCTGCAGGCTTCGGTCAGCCCGCTCTTAGCGAGCTGAACCTTTTGAATCCCCGCACTCAAGATAGTGCGGTGTTCTTCCTTGATGGAAGCGCCTTTAAGCGCCTCCAGCAAGTTATCCGGCGCCTCTGGTTGGACGGAGGCCGCCGGCGTCACGGTCTTGCCCTTCTTTCGAAGGGGCCGCTTGCCGGACCCTGGAACCATTGCGGGTTCCGAGGTAGAGTCCGGCGCGAAGTCCGGGAGGTCGCCTGACGGTGCATCCGGAGCCTCCTCCTGATGGGTCCCTCTCTGGGATCCCACCTCGGCGTTCTCGTCGGCGCGTGGGGTAGAGGCGGTCGGAAGTGAATTCACATCCAACGAGGCCAACGACCCGCTCGATGAGTCGGGGAGATCATCATCGGCCGGACTATGGATGGAATGCGGCGTTAGAAGGACATTATGTGACATAAAAATATGCATATAAAGGATCCGGGTACTTACGATCTTGCCGGACGCCTGGCCCTTGGAGGCCACTCATCCTCGCCAACGCTGGTGTTGGCGAAACTGTCTGGGGGGATAGTTCTCCCCCTCTTGGACCCTTCGGCCTCCCCGATTGGGGAAGCCTTCCTCTTCTTCTCTCCCTCCTCTGGGAGGGAATACTCCTCCTCCTCGTCTTCAGGGGAGGAGTCCTCGTCGTCGTCAGACGCCTGATTGCGGGAACTCTTTCGAGTCCCCGCGGCCACCTTCTTGGCCTTCTTCTCCGGCACCACGTGCGGTGCCGGAACCAGCAGCCCTGCTAAGCGGGCATCCACTGGATCTTCTGGCATGGGAGCCGGGCTGATAAGCAGCTTGGCCTTCTCCATCCATTCCTGTCAAAGGAAGAGGCAGAATGAAACCTCGCTGGAGTCAATTTAATTATCACAAGTGTCCCGTAATGGGGTTGAATCACTTACCTCGTCAGTTGGATACTGTGAGCTAAATCCGCAGTCTTCGGTCGCGGACACGGGGGCTTCGGCGCCCTTGAACAGCACCCTCCAGGTGCCTTCGTATGTTGTATCGAAGAGCCCGCTTAGCGCCTGGTGCTGTTCTGGATTGAACTCCCACAAGTTGAATGCCCGTTCTTGGCATGGGAGGATCCGCCAGATGAGCATGACTTGGACCACGTCGACAAGCCTGAGCCTATTGCTCACCATCTTCTTGATGCAGGCTCGGAGTCCCGTCACCTCCACCGGATTGCCCCACTGCAAGCCCTTCTCTTTCCAGGAGGTGAGCTGCGTGGGGATGCCAGATCTAAACTCGGGGGCCGCCACCCATGTAGGTTTACGCGGCTCGGTGATGTAGAACCACCCCGATTGCCACCCCTTGACGGAGTCCACAAAGGTCCCTTCGAGCCAAGGTACGTTGGGCAATTTGCCCAACATGGCGCCTCCGCATTCCGCTTGCGTGCCCTTCACAACCTTCGGCTTGACGTTGAAGGTCTTGAGCCACAGGCCGAAGTGGGGCCGGATGCAGAGGAAGGCCTCGCACACGACGATAAACGCCGAGATGTTGAGGATGAAGCTCGGCGCCAGATCGTGGAAATCCAGGCCGTAGTAAAACATGAGCCCCCGGACAAATGGATGGAGCGGAAAGCCCAGTCCGCGGAGGAAGTGGGGGAGGAAGACGACCCTCTCATGAGGCCCAGGGGTAGGGATGAGCTGCCCCTCGTCGGGTAGCCGATGCGCGATATCGCCGGAAAGGTATCCGGCGCTGCGCAGCTTGGTGATGTCCTCCTCCTTAACGGTGGAGGCCAACCATTTGCCTCCCGCTCCGGACATATTCGGAGAAGGTCGAGGCGAGATGCGCGAGCTTGGGCGTTGGAGCTTGAGTTCGCGGAGATGAATAAGCAAAGGAGGAAGAAGGCGTAGGTGAGAAGGTGAATCCTTATCCCTTATATATAGGCGGACAAAACTATGCGTCCCCCACCAGCCTGGTAAAACTCGCTTATCTCCCAAGCGCCACCATCGATGGCGCGGTTGGGTTACCCACGCCCGTATTGATAAGAATCCCGGAATAAGGGGAACACGATCTCTGCTTCGACAAGACGTGCCAAGGGAACCGCTTCGCTAAACGTGCTGAGGTGGTATAGTAAAAAAACGATTCAAACAAAGGCTTGGTAGCGGTGTGATGCCACGCCGCATAATACGTCAGCAGATTGAACTAAGTGTACATTTTTATTCTCTCTACGGTGGAATGTGGAATTTATTTTGCAGAGCCGGACACTATCCTGGTGTTCATGATCTTCTCTGGATTATTCAAGGGAGGAACCCGCCTTGCAATGCCGAACAATATGCGCGCCGGACTTATCGTCATTGAAGCCTGGTTCAGGGGCTACTGAGGGAGTCCTGGACTAGGGGTTGTCCGGACAGCCGGACTATCATTATCCGCCGGACTTCAAGACTACGAAGATACAAGATTGAAGACTCCGTCCCGTGTCCGGATGGGACTTTCCTTGGCGTGGAAGGCAAGCTTGGCAATACGGATATGTAGATCTCCTACCATTGTAACCGACTCTGTGTAACCCTAGCCTCCTCCCGTGTCTATATAAACCGGAGGGCTTTAGTCCGTAGGACAACATACATTACAACAATCATACCATAGGCTAGCTTCTAGGGTTTTAGCCTCCTTGATCTCGTGGTAGATCCACTCTTGTACTACCCATATCATCAATATTAATCAAGCAGGACGTAGGGTTTTACCTCCATCGAGAGGGCCCGAACATGGGTAAAAACATCGTGTCCCTCGTCTCTTGTTACCATCCGCCTAGACGCACAGTTCGGGACCCCCTACCCGAGATCCGCCGGTTTTGACACCGACAGTTGGTTATGGCATTGACGATTGGATCATGTTGGTATGTGAAACCTTGACAAGCTTATTAAAGGAAATCATATCCTTGGAGTTAATGATGTCATATTTGATAAGGATAGACTTTGCAGCGCTTGTCAAGCAGGTAAACAGGTTGGAGGAAGGCATCGCATGAAGAACATCATGACCACAAGGAGGCCACTCGAGCTACTTCACATGGATCTTTTTGGTCCCAACGCCTACAAAAGTCTCAGTGGAAATTATTTTGGTCTAGTCATAGTTGATGATTTTTCAAGATTTACGTGGGTGTTCTTTCTCGATGATAAATCACAGGTTCAAAAGATCTTCAAAAATTTCGCTAGGAAGGCCCAAAATCAATTTGAAGTGAAGATCAAGAAGGTTCGCAGCGACAACGGAACAAGAGTTCAAGAACGCAAATGTGGACACCTTTCTTGACGAAGAAGGGATTTTCACACGAGTTCTCGGCTACGTACACACCTCAACAAAATGGAGTTGTTGAGAGGAAGAACCGGACGCTCATCGAAATGGCGAGAACGATGCTTGATGAGTACAAGACGCCGAAACACTTTTGGGCGGAAGCGGTTGAGACAGCTTGTCATGCAACAAACCGCTTGTATCTTCACAAGCTACTCGGCAAGACGGCATACGAGCTCCTCACCGGTAACAAACCCCAAGTTGGATAGTTTCGAGTATTCGACTCAAAGTGCTACATTCTTGATAAGCATCGTCATTCTAAATTTGCTCCTAAGTCTCATGAAGGTTTCCTACTTGGTTATGGATCAAACTCTCACACATACCGTGTCTACAACAATTTCACCCGAACGGTTGAAGAAACGGTAGATGTGAAGTTTGATGAATCTAACGGCTCACAAGTAGAGCAATTGCCAATTGATGTAGGAGACAAAGACCCCTCAGAAGCAATTCAAGACTTGTCTATTGGCAAGATTCGTCCAACGGAGGTGAAGGAGAGTACCTCGTCCATCCAAGTGGAAGCTTCTACCTCACGACAAGGTGAACCAAGAGTTGATATGGAAGCATCCACAAGTAGGACACACCAAGATGAAGAAAACAAGGAACTGCACCAAGATGAACGTCAACAACCTCCTTCTCCACCACGACAAGAAAACGACAACGTCAACAATGAAGAAGGCCAAGAAGAAGAACAAGATGAAGAAGATGTTCCACCTAGATCCAAGAAAAAGCTTTCACGAGTTCGAGCAAGAGTTGCTAAAGACCATCCCGCCGAGCAAATCTACAATGATATCCAAACCGGGAGAATCACTCGCTGTAAAACTCGTTTAGCTAACTTTTGTGAACACTATTCATTCATCTCTAGCATTGAACCTATGAAGGTTGAAGAAGCTTTGGAAGATCCGGATTGGATAAATGCCATGCATGAAGAGCTACACAACTTTGAGAGAAATCAAGTTTGGACATTGGTTGAGAAGCCCGACAACAACCACAACATCATCGGTACCAAATGGGTGTTTCGCAACAAGCAAGATGAAGATGGACAAGTAGTTCGCAACAAAGCATGTCTCGTCGCCCAAGGCTACACACAAGTCGAAGGTATGGACTATGGTGAGACTTATGCTCCCGTTGCTAGACTTAGTCGATTCGCATCTTACTTGCCTATGCTAATCACCATGATATCACCTTGTACCAAATGGACATTAAAAGTGCTTTTCTAAATGGTGAAATAGAGGAGGAAGTTTATGTTAAACAACCTCTCAGCTTTGTTAATCCTAAGAAACCTGATCATGTTTACAAACTACACAAAGCTCTTTATGGTCTTAAACAAGCTCCTAGAGTGTGGTATAAATGCTTGACCAAGTTCCTTATTGAAAAAGGCTTTGAAATTGAAAAATTGATTCTACTCTTTTTACTAAAAGGGTCAATGGAGAACTATTTGTATGCCAAATCTATGTTGATGATATTATATTTGGTTCCACTAACCCTCATTTTAGTGAAAAGTTTGGGAAGCTAATGTCGGAGAAGTTTGAGATGTCTATGATGAGTGAACTCAATTTCTTTCTTGGTTTGCAAATCAAGCAAACTAAGGAAGGTACCTTTGTCTCTCAAACGAAGTACACCAAGGACTTATTCAAGAAGTTCAATATGCAAGAATGCAAAGGTATGTCTACACCCATGCCTACTAGTGGACATCTTGATTTGACCAAAGATGGTGAATTGGTTGATCAAAAGGTTTATCGCTCTATGATTGGTTCATTGTTATATCTATGTGCTTCACGTCCCGATATCATGCTAAGTGTGTGCATGTGTGCACGATATCAAGCTGCTCCTAAAGAATGTCATCTTGAGGCCGTGAAAAGGATAGTGAGATACTTAATCCATACACCAAATTTTGGCATTGTTATCCTAAGAGGGCCTCTTTCGATCTTGTTGGTTACTCCGACTCGGACTATGCCGGCGACAAGGTTGATAGAAAGTCCACTTTAGGTAATTGTCAATTTCTTGGTAGATCTCTTGTGTCTTGGTCTTCCAAGAAACAAAACTCGGTATCCTTATCCACCGCCGAAGCGGAATACATTGCCGCTGGTTCATGTTGTGCTCAATTACTTTGGATGACCCAAACTCTTAAAGATTATGGGATATATGTGAAACATGTTCCATTACTTTGTGACAATGAAAGTGCTATCAAGATTGCTCACAATCCTGTGCAACACTCTCGAACTAAGCATATTGAAGTTCGTCATCATTTCATTCGAGATCATGCTACTAAGGGTAACATTAATCTTAAGCATGTTCGCACCGAAAAGCAATTAGCGGATATATTCACTAAACCACTTGATGAGAGAGTGTTTTGCAGGTTAAGAGGTGAATTGAACATCATTGATGCTTCAAACTTGGAGTAGGAACTCCATTGGATACATACAAGACATGAGCTTATGACTAATCCTTGATATTTCTCTTATGATGATAATCTTATGTCCTGGATATATTTGCACCTTGCATGTTATCTAACCCTTGTAGGTACTTGGATGAATCTAAATCTATGAGATTGCAACTCACTCACATCTTGAGCAATCTCTACATCACCAAGTCTCTACACAATGGTGGTTGAAGACAAGGAAGCACGAAACCATTCAAACATATCCTTTGACAAATTCTATGTTGAGTTTCATGATTGTCATTTTGGATACACAAGTGCTCTTCCTTGCAAAAACTAACCCATGTAGGTAGATGAACTCAAATTCCAAGTGGTGCTCCCAACTCTTGATGAGCTATATCAACCTTGAGCAACCCACATAAGTTCAACTACATGATCACGATCAACACCACCACCCAAGGTATGTTATTCCATCTTAGAGAAGCTTTACTCCAAGTCATGAGTCAAAGCAACTCGACAAGATGTGAATACATCAAGATGCTTAAACAAAAAATGGTAACCCCATTTTGAGCTTAAACGATGAGTATGACCTATGATCAAGTGATCTCACTTGACTCCTAAGTCAATATACTCTAACATAGGTGACCTTGTCGCCGACCATTTCTAGATGAAGTTCTCGCGTGTTCTTTTTCTGTGCTCTTGCATTTGTCTCATGCATATTTGTTTCCCCTTTCAAAAAAAAACTTCATATAGATTTCTTTCTTTTCTTTTCTATTTTGTTCTGCATTCCCCGCATCCAATTCATTGCGAATCTTTCTGTTAATTCCTTGCAAATCCTTGTGCGATCTTACTTGTCTAGTGAGCTGAGGTGACAAGTGTTTTCTCTGTGATGAACTCGGTCACACCGTTTCTGGTTTTCGGTCTAACCAAAATCATTCGGTGCGACCGAAGCATCCAACTCGGTGCCACCGATTTCAAAATAGGAAAAAGATTTTGCCATTTATTCCTGCATTACTTTTGATCCAGCTCCACTCAATGAATCTTGTCCTCTACAAGCATCACATTTTTATCATTGCTTTGTGCTGCGACTCAAGGACCAAACCCATTCACGACAAATTCCAGAAAGCCCTTCTTGGAAATTGATGTCAAAGGGGGAGAGAGTGATCACATCAAAGCTTATCACTTCAACAGGGGGAGAGAGATATCTCTAGGGGGGGAGAATACTCAAGAAGAGAGTAATCTTCAAGGATTCCAGATGCTTGGTGTTCAAGAGGAGAGATGCCACATGTCTTCTTGAGGGGAAATACATGTTCATATGTGCTTATTTGCATTAGCTCTGTTCATTTGTTTCTTTGAGCTCTGATTTTGCATTTTGCTTTGACTTTCTGTTCCCTATCTTCTCCCAGTATCCCATGCTAGATTCAGGGGGAGCAAGAAATCTAAGGGAAAGAAATTCTTTAAATTGATTGACATCTTTACCTTTGGGGACATGTCTATACTAAATGTGGTACTCAGTACTCACTCTCTGCATGTCATCCCAGTCTTGGTACTCTTGTGGTTTCTTTTGTTTGCCCTGGCTAGTAGGTGTATCTGTGTTATCTAACCTTACTTTCACAGGTTCATTCCATCCTAAGCCAACTCAAGACCACAAGGTAAGTATATGCATCACAATCATGTATATGAGGAATTCTTGCTGATGTACATACTGTTTGCAAGAAGGACTCATGAGCATGAAGGTACATTTCCCATATTCACATCATTTGCTCTGATGCATATAGCCAAGATACATGTAACACATTGCTTACTCTGTCATGTTTATGCATTCACATGCTTCTATATTTCATATTCACATGATTGCATACATGTAGGGGGAGCCTACGCATGTTAGATGTCTTTCCAAAGCTTTACTTACTATTCTCTATATCTTTATCTAAAGCTTTGATGTATGTTGTCATCAATTACCAAAAGGGGGGAGATTGAAAGCACAAGTGCTCCCTCGGTGGTTTTGGTAATTAATGTCAACATATCTCTTGTTGGACTAACACTTTTACCTAGTATGTTTCAGACAAGTTCAACAATGGAGTGGCATGGACTAAAGTATGTGGAACCCCTTCAAGATGCTAAGGACAAAGGATTGGCTCAAGCTCCAAGATCAAGACTCTACATTTTCTATTTTAGTGATCCAAGATCACATTGAGTCTATAGGAAAAGCCAATACTATCAAGAGGGGATGAGGTGTTGCTTAATGGCTTGCTTGCTCAAAATGCTTAGTGATATGCTCCAAAGCCCTCAACTACTTTCTCACATCCACATATGTCCTAAACCAAAAGTCAAACTCGGCCCTACCGATTCTTTCTATCCGGCGCCACCGAGTTCAGATATCTTAGCCACTGCCACAAACCCTAGGCAAATCGGTCTCACTGATAGGGATCTCGGTCTTACCGAGATGGGATTGTAATCTCTCTGTGTATGTACATTACCAAAATCAGTCTCACCGAGTTTGAGTAATCGGTACTACCGAGATTACAATGCAAACTCTCTGGTTAACTTATTACCAAAATCGGTCCTACTGAGTTTGTGTAATCGATCTCACCGAGTTTGCCTGACCAACTCTCTGGTTAGCTTATTACCAAAATCGGTCCCACCGAGTTTGTGTAATCGGTCTCACCGAGATTACGTTATGCCCTAACCCTAACCATATCGGTCCTACCGAGTTGCATGTCGGTCCCACCGAAAATCCTAACGGTCACTAGATTTGCTGAATCGGTCTGATCGAGTTTACCAATTTGGTCCCATCGAGTTTGGCAAGTTGTGTGTAATGGTTAGATTTTGTGTGGAGGCTATATATACCCTTCCACCTCCTCTTCATTCATGGAGAGAGCCATCAGAACGAACCTACACTTCCAGCATACATTTTCTGAGAGAGAACCACCTACTCATGTGTTGAGGCCAAGATATTCCATTCCTACCATATGAATCTTGATCTCTAGTCTTCCCCAAGTTGCTTTCCACTCAAATCTTCTTTCCACCAAATCAAAATCCTGTGAGAGAGAGTTGAGTGTTGGGGAGACTATCATTTTAAGCACAAGAGCAAGGAGTTCACCATCAACACACCATTTGTTACTTCTTGGAGAGTGGTGTCTCCTAGATTGGCTAGATGTCTCTTGGGAGCCTCCAACAAGATTGTGGAGTTGAACCAAGGAGTTTGTAAGGGCAAGGAGATCGCCTACTTCATGAAGATCTACCGCTAGTGAGGCAAGTCCTTCGTGGGCGACGGCCATGGTGGGATAGACAAGGTTGCTTCTTCATGAACCCTTCGTGGGTGGAGCCCTCCGTGGACTCGCGCAACCGTTACCCTTCGTGGGTTGAAGTCTCCATCAACGTGGATGTACGATAGCACCACCTATCGGAACCACGACAAAAACATCTGTGTCTCCAATTGCGTTTGAATCCTCCAAACCCTTCCCTTTACATTCTTGCAAGTTGCATGCTTTACTTTCTGCTGCTCATATACTCTTTGCATGCTTGCTTGATATGTATTGTGAGTGTTAAACTTGTGCCTAAACTCCACTCTAACTTAAAGAAGTTAAAAACTGCAACTTTTGGTACTTAGTGTCTAATCACCCCCCCCCCTCTAGACAGCTCTTCTCGATCCTTTCACATCCATATATGCTTCCACATTCCGACTGATTTGAGTGAGCAGGCACTTCTGAGTCACCCTCATGAATGTGGCGCCAGCATTTTTGAGACCAAATGGCATGGTGACATAGCAAAAGCACCCGAATGGGGTGATGAAAGCCGTTTTTATTTCATCAGGTCCATACAGTCAGATCTGATGATACTCGGAATATGCGTCTAGAAAAGACAAGCGCTCACACCCCACAGTCGAATCGACAATCTGATCGATGCGAGGGAGAGGGAAATGATCTTTCGGGCAGGCCCGATTGATATGCTTGAAATCGATGCACATACGAAGTGAATCGTCCTTCTTAGGGACCATGACCGCATTGGCAAGCCACTCGGAGTGGTAGATCTCTCGGATGAACTACGCTGCTAGGAGCCGAGCCACTTCCTCGCCAAGTGCTTTTCTCTTCTGCACGGCGGATCGTCGAAGATGCTCCTTGACAGGTTTTGCCTTCGGATCGACTCACAAACGGTGCTCAGCCAGTCCCCTGGGTACACCTGGCATGTCAGAAGGTTTCCATGCAAAGATGTCCCAGTTCTCACGAAGGAACTGGATGAGCGCTTCTTCCTATTTGTTGTCGAGTGTTGTTGAGATATGAGTCGGTGTAGCATTGGGATCGGTCGGGTGAATATGAATCGGCTTCGTTTCTCCAGACGACTGAAATGCAGAATGTGTGGCAGGCTTCTTGGCTTGCAACAAATCACTCGGATCTGTATTTTTCTAATACTCTTGGAATTCAACTGCCGCCATTTGTGCATCAGCAATTTTAGAACCCTTCTGGAAGCATTCCTCTGCCTTCTGCCGATTGCCAGTGACTGTGATCACTCCTCTGGGGCCAGGCATCTTCAACTTGAGGTACACGTAACATGGCCGAGCCATAAAACGTGCATAAGCAGGCCTACCCAAAATAGCATGATAAGCACTTTGGAAATCCACTACTTCAAATGTCAACTTTTCCTTGCGGTAATTCTTGGAATCACCAAAAACTATGTCAAGGGCGATCTGGCCGAGTGATTCGGCTGTCTTTCCAGGGATAACGCCATGAAAACTCATATTGCTTTCGCTAAGCTTGGACATCAGAATGCCCATCCCTTTTAAGGTTTCAGCATAAACGATATTAAGGCCGCTACCACCATCCATTAGCACTTTGGTCAGTTGAGTGCCTTCAATAACTGGGTCGACTACCAACGCTTGCCTCCTAGGAGTGGCTATACGCGCCGGGTGATCAGACTGGTCGAATGTGATGGTTGTTTGTTACCATTTCAGGTATGTTGTCGTTGCCAGAGCAACCATATTTAGTTCTCTATTGATAACTTTCAATTGACTTTTGCTCTCAACATCAGAAAAAATCACCAGGGTGGAATTGACCTTAGGATAACCATCATATTCCTCTTTGTCCTCGTCCTTGTCCGACTCCTTGTCCTTTTCACTGGGTTGTTTCTCTCGGAATTGCTGGATCAGGAGTCGACATTGCCAAGTGGTGTGCTTAGGATAAATCAGATTACCCTCTTCATCCTTCTTCGTATGAATGTGACATGGTAAATACAACACATCATTTCCCGTTTGATCTTTTACCTTCTTAGGGGTCCAGGGCCCCTTAGGTTTTCCTTTAAACTTTCCTTGAACTACTACCGCATTTTCACCAGGGGCCGCAGGTTCAGCCTTACGTTTCTGTTTCCGATTGGAATTGCCTCCACTGGCGTCCTGGCTGACTGGTTTACTCTTTCCACTGCGGAGTCGATCCTCTTCTTCTCCGTTAGCGTATTGAGTGGCTATTTCCATCATCCGAGTCAAAGACATATCTCCAGTCCAACCGAACTTTAGGACTAGCTCTTGATATTTAACGCCTTCCTTGAAGGCACACACTGCTTGGTGCTCAGATACATTTTCCACTGTGTGATGCAAAGTGGTCCACTTCTGAATGTAATCCCTTAGAGTCCCACTCGGTTTTTGCACGCAATGCTGCAATTCTGTTAATCCTGCTGGTTGCTTGCAAGTACCCTCAAAAGTTCTGACGAACACTCGCGCAAGCTCCTCCCAACTGAATATACTGCTAGGGGCTAACTGATTCAAGCATGCTCTAGCTGACCCTTCCAACATTAGAGGAAGATGCTTCATGGCCACTTCATCATTACCGCCACCAATTTGCACAGCCACTCCGTAATCCTCAAGCCAAGTGTTAGGCTTGGACTCCAGTCGCCAACCTGAAGTTGGGAGGAATCACTGCAGCCCTGATGGCTCTGCTGAGACATTCTAGACCCGAAACATGCTGCCAGTCGGACGATCTCTATCAAGGTCCTCCCTGTGCGCTCTGTTCCGGTCGACTAGACCTTGAATGAGAATAGATCTCGCATCAAAGCCTGGCTCTGTTGGGTCGACCGGTACTCTACGCTTGCCATTGTGAGGGCGTCTGTCATCGTATTGCCAAGGCACATATGATCCACTCCTCGGAGGAGGTGTGGGCACTTGACGATGGTCGTCACGGCCGAGTCGGTGATCATGCTTCCCATGGTTCCTGTACTGATCCTGCTGATGGCCACGACCTTCATGCCGCAGGGGCAATCTTGGGCCATGGGCCGACTGAACTGTATCTGCCATCATGGACCTGCTATGAATCCTATTCTGCGACTGAGACACTGCTATGTTCTATTCTCCTGCTGCCCGGAGTAAGGCCCGGATCTGCATCAAACCTCTACCAGCCTCCGACTAGGAAGGCTGAATTGACTCTGCTATACGGGCCACAGCTGTGAGATTTTGAATCGGAGTGCGGTATACCTTAGGTTGAGGCAGGAAAAGCTGTCGTCGACTGGACTCAAGGATCCGCTCTCGAGCACGCTCGTCTAGTGCATGCTGAGGGTTCTCCAGTCGAGTGCGCTCAGCCAAATTAGCCAGGCGCACCTCTTCCAAGGCCCGAGCCTCGGGGGTTTCCCCAACGATGGGTGAGGGAGTCCTGGACTAGGGGGTGTCCGGACAGCCGGACTATCATTATCTGACGGACTCCAAGACTACGAAGATACAAGATTGAAGACTCCGTCCCGTGTCCGGATGGGACTTTCCTTAGCGTGGAAGGCAAGCTTGGCAATACGGATATGTAGATCTCCTACCATTGTAACCGACTCTGCGTAACCCTAGCCTCCTCCGGTGTCTATATAAACCGGAGGGCCTTAGTCCGTAGGACAACATACATTACAACAATCATACCATAGGCTAGATTCTAGGGTTTAGCCTCCTTGATCTCGTGGTAGATCCACTCTTGTACTACCCATATCATCAATATTAATCAAGCAGGACGTAGGGTTTTACCTCCATCGAGAGGGCCCGAACCTGGGTAAAAACATCGTGTCCCTCGTCTCCTGTTACCATCCGCCTAGACGCACAGTTCGGGACCCCCTACCCGAGATCCGCCGGTTTTGACACCGACATTGGTGCTTTCATTGAGAGTTCCTCTGTGTCGTCACCGATAGGCTTGATGGCATCTTCAACCAGCAACGCTGTCCAGGGTGAGACTTTTCTCCCCGGACAGATCTTCGTATTCGGCGGCTTCGCACTGCGGGCCAATTCACTTGGCCATCTGGAGCAGATCGAAAGCTACGCCCCTGGCCGTCAGGTCAGATTTGGAAGCTTAAACTTCACGACCGATGTCCGCGGAGACTTGATCTTCGACGGACTCGAGCCACAGCCAAGCGCGCCGCACTGTGACGACGGGCATGATCTAGCTCTACCACCGAACAGTGCCTTGGTAGCCGCACACGGGTCCGCTTCGGCCATTAGCCCGGAGCCGATCGCCCAGATCGAGGGCCGGTGGATAGACGCCGCCCTGGGGGCTTCAACATCCACGGCGATGGAGCCGAACACTAATCTTGTCCCCTGCGAAACTCGTGATTCCGAGGCGCCGGACTCCTTGCCGGACTCCGAACCTCCCGCGCCCCTACCAATCGATCCGGATTGAGCGCCGGTTATGGAATTCACCGCCGCGGACATCTTCCAATACTCGCCTTTTGGCGATATCTTGAATTCACTAAAGCATCTCTCGTTATCAGGAGAGTCCTGGCCGGACTATGGCCAGGATGGTTGGTGTACGGACGACGAAGAAATTCAGATCCCACCCACCACCCACTTTGTAGCCACTGTCGACGATCTAACTGACATGCTAGACTACGACTCCGAAGACATCGACGCTATGGACGACGATGCCGGAGACGATTAGGAACCAGCGCCTACAGGGCACTGGAAGACCACCTCGTCATACGACATATACATGGTGGACACCCCAAAAGATGGGGACGGCGAAGAAACAGCGGAGGTAGACACTTTAAAGAAGCAGCCCAAACGCCGGCGTCAGCGGCGCCGCTCTAAATCTTGCCACAGCAAGAATGGAGATTTCGGCACAGGAGATAATAATACTCCAGAGAGTGCCGAAAACAATCCCCTCCAGCAAGGCTCAGCGCAGGAGGATGCTGAAGCAAGCCCTCACGAGGGGGCGGCAGACGAAGAGGTTTAGGATCATAACTATATGCCTCCCTCCGAAGACGAAGCAAGCCTCAACGATGATGAATTCGTCGTACCCGAGGATCCCGTCGAACAAGAGCGCTTCAAGCGCAGGCTTATCGCCACAGCAAACAGCCTAAAGAAAAAGCAGCAACAGCTTCAAGCTAATCAGGACCTGCTGGCCGATCGATGGATCGAGGTCCTCACGGCCGAAGAGTATAAACTCGAACGTCCCTCCAAAAGTTACCCAAGACGCAAGCTGCTCCCCCGATTAGACGAGGAAGCATACATACCTCCATCACCAGCGCACAATATGGCTGACCGACCACCCTGTGGTCATGACAGAGAGGCATCCAGGCCCCCAGCCAAGACCATACCCTGGCATCGCTCCAAAAGTACGAAGCCAAGAGGGAACGCGCCGGACTTGCGAGACATATTGGAGGACAAAGCAAGGCAATCCAGATCCATCTATGGATCACGTGGGCGCCCTACGACCCACGACGAATACCGTCGCGCCGGATACAATAACC
Organism: Triticum timopheevii; assembly: GCA_963921465.1. Lineage (NCBI taxonomy): Eukaryota > Viridiplantae > Streptophyta > Magnoliopsida > Poales > Poaceae > Triticum > Triticum timopheevii. Next base: position 107,086,144 of record OY997266.1, read on the forward strand.
CTGGCCGGGCCGAACACAGCAGACAGCGCTCTCTCGAGCTGCGTCGCGATATTGCTCAATACAGAGGCGCCGCACACCCACTATGCTTCACTGACAAAGTAATGGATCATCAGATCCCCGAAGGGTTTAAACCCGTAAACATCGAATCTTACGATGGCACAACAGACCCCGCGGTTTGGATCGAAGACTATCTTCTCCACATCCATATGGCCCGCGGCGACGATCTCCACGCCATCAAGTACCTCCCACTCAAGCTTAAAGGACCAGCTCGGCATTGGCTTAACAGCTTGCCCGCAGAGTCAATTGGGTGTTGGGAGGACCTGGAGGCCGCATTCCTTGATAACTTCCAAGGCACATATGTGCGACCACCAGACGCCGATGACCTAAGCCACATCATTCAGCAGCCAGACGAATCGGCCAGACAATTCTGGACACGGTTCTTGACGAAGAAAAATCAAATCGTCGATTGTCCTGATGCAGAGGCCCTCGCAGCCTTCAAACATAACATCCGGGACGAATGGCTAGCCCGGCACCTGGGGCAGGAAAAGCCGAAATCCATGGCAGCCCTCACATCGTTAATGAACCGCTTTTGCGCGGGAGAGGACAGCTGGCTAGCCAGCAGCAACAATCTCCGTAAAAATTCTGGCAGTCCGGATACTAAGGACAACAACGGCAGGTCACGTCGAAACAAAAACAAGCGCCACATTAACGGCGACGATAAGGAGGATACGGCAGTCAACGCCGGATTCCGAGGCTCTAAACCCGGTCAGCGGAAGAAGCCATTCAAAAGAACCACTCCGGGTCCGTCCAATCTGGACCGAATACTCGACCGCCTATGCCAGATACATGGCACCCCTGAAAAGCCAGCTAACCACACTAATAGAGACTGCTGGCTGTTCAAGCAGGCCGGCAAGTTAATTGCCGAAAACAATGACAAGGGGCTAAACAGCGACGACGAGGAAGAGACCCGACCTGAAATTCATGCCGGACTAGGCGGACACCATGCAGCAGCCCGGGCCCTTGTAGGAAAGGCATTCCGTACAGGATTTTATTGGCCAACGGCCCGGGCAGACGGGCAGGACTTGGTCCAGCGATGCGTTGGTTGTCAGCTCTTTGCTAATCAGAGCCATATGCCACCCACCGCCCTCAAAACCATACCCATTACCTGGCCGTTCGCGGTATGGGGGCTTGACATGGTTGGACCCCTTAAAGGGGGAACCCACAAGCAAAGGTACTTATTGGTCATGGTGGATAAATTCACCAAATGGATAGAGGCCAAACCGGTCAAAACGGCAGAGTCCGGACCAGTGATAGACTTTATATCAGGGGTGGTACACCGTTACGGAGTCCCCCACAGCATCATCACCGACAACGGCACGAACTTCACAGCCGACGAGGTTAAGTCATGGTGCAAAAATATGGGCATCAAGCTCGACTACGCTTCTGTTTATCACCCTCAAACCAACGGTCAAGTGGAAAGAGCAAATGGTCTAATAATGAGCGGCATTAAAACCAGATTAGTGAGGTCACTTACTAAATCCGACACACAATGGGTCGAGGAGCTCGACTCCGTACTCTGGGGGCTGCGGACAACGCCTAACCGTACTACCGGATTCACACCATTTTTTATGGTATACGGCGCAGAGGCAGTCTTGCCCTGTGACATTATTCATGACTCACCTCGAGTGCGCATGTATGAGGAAAGAGAGGCCGAGCTTGATCGGCAGGACAGCTTGGACACATTGGAGGAAGAACGTGACATCGCGAAGGCTCGTTCCGCATTTTATCAGCAGCAGGCCCGAAGATATGAAAGCAGAGAAGTACGGGCCAAGACTTACAACGTTGGCGAACTAGTTCTACGCCTGCCGGACAAGAAAAAGGGCAAGCTCAAGCCCAAATGGGAGGGTCCCTTCATTATCGATCAAGTCCTGACTGGCGGAGCATACCGTCTACGAAATGCGTCAGACAACCGACTCGAGCCGAACCCATGGAACGCAGCCTGCCTCCGACGATTCTATGCCTAGCGCCGGACTAAGAGTTCGTCCCCTTCCCCAGTCCAAACTTTTACACTTCGGCTGTCTTTCGTTTCTCTTTTTATGCCTTTTTACCTAAAAGCCCTTACGGGCCTGTTTTCGCATTTTTTTTGCATACGCATGATGTGCAATCCGCACTCATTATTCCTGGGGGCTTCTTTTACAGAAGCTCAATTACACGGGTTTCATACCCAGCACATGTGTCAAGCTTCCACATGTACCTTTTACTCGCCATTATATGCATCGATATGACTTAAGTTTTGGCCAAGCTGGGTTGCCTGGCTCCTGTGCTTACCCCTACGTTCCCGATTGTTCGGCTAGGAGGTAAAGGGAGCACCTCTGCGATTGTTACTGCCGGGTCAGCCGGATGTGTACCTCAGACTGGGTGAAGCCGAAAGCTAGCGTTCTTAAGGGAATATTCGTTCGGTGACTTAAAAGATGATTTTTTACCTATTTATCTATTTGCCCCCAGATGTTTTACTGCTCTCTTTGCAGTCTGGACATGCACTTTAGGGCATGCCTCCCAGGGAAAGGAACCCTTAACGGAACTATTCTCCCTGGAAGATGTTTCTTACTAACCATGTAATATAACATAACTAGTTGGGCACTTGTCTGATAAAGCACTAGTGACCCCTACGCCTGGTCTCCATGCATACCACGGTTGTTTCTTAACCAAAGAGGTATTCGGACACACTCCGGACTCTAGGGTCCCGAGGTTGAAGCGAAAAGGTCGGCAAAGACAAACGATCTACAATCCGGCTAGAAGGCATTTCACATGTCACTTTAAAGGATAACATACATTGTGAAATTTACTGATTGTATTCCTCCTCAATCCCGTCTAACAGGCTGTCCAGTTTACAGTCCCATTGGGAAAATTTAGCAGCCAACACTACTTGGCTGTATACTAAACTCACAGGGATCTCCTTCCCATCGGGCCCCACCGGTCCAACTTCGACCATGTGGTTGGGATCCGCCTTCTTGTACCGCGTCTTCACCATGGCCCAAGCCTCCCTGGCACCTTGACGGCAAGCCGAAATCTTCCATAAACGGAAGCGCTGCCGCACTCCCTGCAGCCTCTCCGCAAGCTCCCCGAGGCCCTCGGGTAGGGTGAGGGATGGCCATAAAGCCTGAACGATGCCGCTCATTGCCTGCCGAACTCGTTCGAGCAGCTGCAACAGTTCGGGAAGTTGATCACCCATTGATATGGGCATCTCCTCTGCAGGACGACCCGTGAGTATACCTACAAGACATATCATGTCAAAATACTTCCTCGCCGAACTCCTCTTTTCAAAAGAGTTCGCTCAAGCACTTACTATAAATGCCACGACGAAGCCACTGATTCTCCTTAACGGAGCCGGACAGTTCGGCCCGAGCGCCTTTCAGCTCCTCTCCGAGCTTGGCGTTGGCATCCTGGAGCTTGTTCCTTTCCTGCTGAACCCTATTCAGCACACTCTCGCCGGCCTTTAGCTGGCGTAGCAATGCTTGCCTGCCCGGATCTTGTCCGGCGTTACCTGCAATGTCATTATTAGACTCGCGCGCGCGCCGCACAGCGCTTATATTTATTAATAAAAATGTGTTACCAGGAGGGGTCTTTGCGTCTCCTCCTGCGGCAGCAAGTGCAGCCTCGAGTTGGGCCTTGCAATCTTGCAGCTCCCGAGACAGCTGGGCGTTCTTCTCAGTAAGAGCCTGCGTTTTCAAATGATCCTTAAATCAGTTAGCTCAACTACTTTAAGTCTCGGGGGCTACTGGTATATACAACCATTAAAATTCCCTTACCCGTATGTCTTTCACATACTGCTCCGTGGCTCTGGTAAAACCATTTTGAGCGGCACGGAGATGCGCGTCCCCTGCGTTAAAGGCATCCAATGCCTCAGGGGAAAAGCACGCTTCACGAAATACTGTCCGGCGGCGCCTATGGTTCATGGCGCTCTCCACCTCAGACTTGGTGGCGGACAGTCTGTCGGTATCCTCCGTTGGAGAAGGATCCGGCCCGCGTCTTGCGCTTGCCTCCCCCTCCAGGGCGGGCGCTGGAGCCTGGCCGGTGTTGGTCGGATCGGCAATTCCTGCGCTCGCAGTCCGGCAAGCGCTTTTTCTCCTACAAAGATCATGAGCACTCGAGCGTTTCCTCGAAACGTTGCTCTGAAAATTCAAATACGAGCTATACCTTTGCGGCGACGTTTCCGCCCGCATCGCGCTCCTTTTCCGCCTGCTGGTCCGGACTGGCCTCTGTTGGCCAGCCGCCGCGGGCTCGGCTTCCTACCGTAAAGGCACTTCCTGCAAAATACCATCGTTCGCGAAGGTTAGAAATGGGCAGGGTAGAGATAATGGTGTCCGGACTTCGGTCATGATCACCTGGGAAGCCGGACTTCGTCCGGGGTAGTCCGCTGTAATGGCGACCAAAGCATTGTCTATGCTGAGCTGGTGAAACACCCCGTCGATCAGCTCCACCTCGATGTCCGGGTCCTCTTCGGAGGCCGGATCCAGGGATCCTTCTGGATCCTCGGGTTGCGGAGCAGGACTCACCATGTCCTCCATAGTCCGGCGTAGATCCTGCGCCGAAGACATAATGTAAGAAGCTTAAACTTCAAAAGCATGGGTTGAGCCCTTCAAGGTGTTCACTTACCCATCCTCTAGGGTTGATCATGGAAAACCCATTCAAAGGGTTCGTTCAAAGGAAGTCCTCCTTCTCCCCCTTGTACAGGCTGGACAGGATCTTCACCAGATCCTCGGTCGAATCCGACCCTTTGCGGCCGTGCCGGGTGGCATCGTCTTCCCCGTTGAAATCCCACATGGGGTGGCCTCTGTATTGCAATGGCTGTACCCCTCGCTTGATGCATGTCGCCATGACTCCAATCATGGTCAAGCCGGAATGGGCCATTAATCTTATCTGGCCCATCAAGTAATGGACGCTCTTGTCTTCCTCCAATCGGGGGCTCCGCGGGCGCCAGCTGAGGCGTTTCTTCAAGGGAGCAGCAATAAACTCCGGGAGGCCGATCCGGACTGGGTCTGGCAGCGGAGCGTGTCCTATATAAAACCACTCCGAGGGCCAGTCTTCGGATGCCTTCTTGGGAGTACCGGATAGGTATCCGATCCCGGCGATGCGCCATATTTCGGCACCGCCCACTTGATATATGGACCCCTCGTGAGAACGGGGTACGAGGCAAAACAGCCTCTTCCACAATGCAAAATGGGGCTCGATGCCCAGGAATAGCTCACAAAGAGCTACGTAGCCTGCGATATGCAGGACAGAGGCGGGCGTGAGGTGGTGGAGCTGGAGTCCGTAGAACTTTAGGAGCCCGCGGAGGAACGGATGTATTGGAAATCCGAGTCCCCTTATCAGATAGGGGACAAAGCATACTCGCTCCCCCTTATTGGGGCTTGGAGTGTCCTCCGCCTGCCTCCCACCTTGATAAGTAACCAGTCCGGCCCGGACTGGGACCATGAAGGCCGGAGGGAGAAATCCCCCTGTTTGGAGCTTCACTAGCTCGTTGTGCGAAATAGAGCACCTCCTCCAATTCCCCGGCGGTGGGCTGGGAGCGCGTGAAGAAGAGCCGCATCAACGATCCATGATGGAATGGATTTCTAGGTCAAAGGCGCTTCGATGGAGTATTCGCGGGAGGAAGACGGTGTGGTTTGGATATGGATTCTTGCCTCTTTTATAGGCGGACGACTCGCACGATTAGGGGGTGAAACGCAAAAGACACCCTGGCTTTTCGCATTCGTGCGACGCGTGGAAGAGGGCCATTATTTGGCGTAGAATCTGAGGAACACAGTATTCAAGATGAAGCCGGACACTGTTCGGCAGGTACATGCAATTTGAAGGGAGAACCCGCCTTGCAACGCCGAAGACTATAAACACGCTGGACTTATCGTCATTGAAGCCTGGTTCGGGGGCTACTGAGGGAGTCCTGGACTAGGGGGTGTCCAGACAGCCGAACTATCATTATCCGCCGGACTCCAAGACTACGAAGATACAAGATTGAAGACTCCGTCCCGTGTCCGGATGGGACATTCCTTGGCGTGGAAGGCAAGCTTGGCAATACGGATATGTAGATCTCCTACCATTGTAACCGACTCTGTGTAACCCTAGCCTCCTCCGGTGTCTATATAAACCGGAGGGCCTTAGTCCGTAGGACAACATACATTACAACAATCATACCATAGGCTAGCTTCTAGGGTTTAGCCTCCTTGATCTCGTGGTAGATCCACTCTTGTACTACCCATATCATCAATATTAATCAAGCAGGACGTTGGTTTTACCTCCATCGAGAGGGCCCGAACCTGGGTAAAAACATCGTGTCCCTCGTCTCCTATTACCATCCGCCTAGACGCACAGTTCGGGACCCCCTACCCGAGATCCGCCGGTTTTGACACCGACAATGGGCGTGTGGAGTGCATCCATGTTGCAGCGACGAAGTTCTTCTCTCTGCTGTGAAGAGAGGGTTTCGGGATGGTACTCCTCGTGAACGCGCGACGGATCGCCACCACCATCACCGCCGTTGTCACAGCGGAAACAAGGCAGACTATGTGGTCCGTCGACCATCAAGACTTTAGCCGCAGGGTCACTCCTATCGCACTCGGATGTGGTCTTGACGGAGCCATTCGACAGGTCGAACAGGTCGTAGAGAGTTTCGTCGGGCTCGATTGCCGTGACTTGATGGGTGGCCGACTGACGAGCCACCACAAGTTTCACCCACTACTGAAGCCGTGACTGACCGGATCGCTTGCGACGGCGAACAACGGGGAGTGAGGACACCACGGGAGCCAACCGATACTGGGTTGACGGCTGCCGGAGAAGGACGCCGCGTACGCACGCGCGAAAGTGCGTCGCCCCACAGACGGGGAGCACCTCAATGTCAAGGGCAGCTTCCTAAAGCCAGGTGGAGTCGTCGACGATGAAGATGAGGCACCGAGACGGATCTCGCAGCCCTCATCCAATCCACCGCCGGAAACCATGATGATAGGGATCGAAAAAATTGCAACTTCACCAAAAAGTCGCTATGACACCTGCCCCACGGTGGGCGCCAACTGTTGTGGTCCTAAGACTGACAGTAGAATGGGGGGTAGGTATGAGGAGGCAAGATCTCAGCTATGGTGAAGTTGTACACACAAGATTTACGAGTTCAGGCCCTTCACGGTGGAAGTAAAAGCCCTACGTCTCGGTGCCCGGAGGCGATCGACTGGATTATATGCGTGTGGTGTTACAGGGGGTGCGAACCCTTGTCCTAGAAGAGGGGGTGGCTTATATAGAGTGCGCCAGGACCCCAGCCATCCTTTGTTACAAGGAGTTCAATGTAAATAAAGACGGAGCATTACTGATAACGCCAGCCTTAAGTGCTATTAATGATCTTAAAGACTACGGAGTGAATGCCTGACCGTTGTAGCTCTGTGTGACTCCTGGTCTCCAGTAGGTCGAGTGGTTTCTTGTATGGTCGAGTGACATTAGGAAGGAGGGGTACCCAAGTGATATGGTTGGTCGAGTGGATTGCACTCGATGTCTTCACTGGGTATTCCTTGTTGTCTCTCAGACTTCTTTGCTTCTAGGGTAGTGACCTCGGGTAGGGCGTATAGGTCAGGCTTGTGTCCTTACCCTAGGTCTGTATCCTCATCAGTGCCCGCGGTTATGTGGCAGATGGGAATTTGTTAAAATCCGGTTGTAGAGAACTTGACACTTGACTTAATTAAAATGCATCAACAGCGTGTGTAGGCGTGATGGTCTCTTTTCGGCGGAGTCCGGGAAATGAACACGGTTTGGGTTATGTTTGGACGTAAGTAGTTCAGGATCACTTCTTGATCATTACTAGTTTGCGACCGTTTGTGTAGCTTCTCATCTTATTCTTGTTTTCGTAAGTTAGCCACCATATCATGCTTAGTCGCCGCTGCAACCTCACCACTATCCATTCCTTACCCATTAAGCTTTGCTAGTCTTGATACCCATGGTTATGAGATTGTTGAGTCCTCGTGGCTCACAGTTTACTACAACAACAGTTGCAGGTACAGGTAATGCGATGATCATGACGTGAGAGTGATGTGTGCTTGTTTGGGAGTTCTTCTTCTGCTTCTTCTTCGTTCAGGGGATAGGTTCCAGGTCGGCAGCCTGGGCTAGCAGGGTGGATGTTGTTCGGGTTTTTGTTTGTGTTTCAGCCATAGTCGGATGTTGCTCTTATGTATGATGTTGTTGTATTCGTGTGGCATTGTATGCCTCTGGTATGTATCCCCAACTATTATGTAATGGTACGTTGTAATGATTTCCACCTTGCAAAAGCGTCTCCAATATGCGCTTCTATCCTTGGTGGGACCTTCGAGTTCCTTTAGGATAGGGTCGCATATTGGGCATGACAAGTTGGTATCAGAGCCTCGACCGACCATAGGAGCCCCCTTTATTGTTCTTAGCATGGCCGTTGTCGAGTCTAGAAGAAAACTGCTTTCGGAGCCTAGTTATAACGGAGAGTAGGAATTCTTTTTACTCCTCAGCCCCTTCGTCACTCTGGTGAGTAATCTTGACGCAGGTGTTTTGACTTACTCCTCTTCCCTTCAAAGTTTTCTTTAGGATCACGTAGTTGGTTTTTCGATCGTTGTGTGTCAGCTCTTTTCATCCGATGCATTTCTCGTCAAGTTGATTCGAGCCTCTTCACCTTTGCCAAGTTCAACCCTCAGTTGTTTTCTTTTCCCACCCGCCCACCCTTTTTCTTCTCAGAGCCGGAGTCGGTAATCGAGTATCCATCCTACTTGTCCGAAGCCTTTGCATTCTTTCAACCGGTGTTTTCTCTTCAAGCTATTCGTTGGTTCTCCGTTCCAAGTTGCCTTTTTTTTCCCGCCCTCCCACCCTTTTCTTCCCGGAGCCTGAGTCTCTTTCGAGCATCAATTTCATTTGTGTGGAGCCTCTTCACTCTTTCCTCAATCATTTCAACCGGTGATTTCTTGTCTAGTTCGTCATTCTTCATCTATTTCTTTTCCGGTGGACTTAATTCAAGTTTTTCAGGTTGATCATATTCTTTTCCTTGGATCAAGTTTTTTTAGGTCTTTGAAGACAAACTGTTAATGTTAACCTATATGATATGCAGCGGAAGATACTACACTAGACAAGCAATAGTCAAGCAAGCAATATAGTGAATGCTCGAAGACTAACAGTAACTAGGTAGAAAGGATCAGAATGGAAGACAATACGAAGCTAAACAGTTACAGGTCTTCACATAGTGAAGTCAAATAGATCAGACAAACAAGCAATGACTTCACGAAGACAAACTGAAAAGTAAGGAAGGTAGGGGATAGAACAAGTTGCTTGGTGAAGACAGAGATTTGGTAGACCAGTTCCAGTTGCTGTGACAACCATACGTATGGTTAGGGAGGCTAAGATTGAACTCAGAAGATTGTTTCTTCACCTTATTCCCCTAGAGCTAAGGACACCCAGTCCTCTCCCTATCACTCTGGTAAGTCTTCAAGGTAGACTTTCAATCCTTCACAGACTTTGTTCACCGGTAATCCACAATGACTTTTGGATGCTCAGAACGCGATGCCTAACCGGCAGGAGGATGCATAGTCCTCAAGTGTAACAAGTCTTTAGGTCACGCAGATAGAAAGACTTCAGTGATGCTTAACACTCTTTGGCTCTGGGTGTTTTGGGCTTTGTCCTCGCAAGGATCTCTCTCTCAAAGGCTTCAGAGGTGGGTTGCTCTCAAATGGCAAAAGCCATGCACTAACTCTGAGCAGCCACCAATTTATGGTGTAGGGGGTGGGCTATTTACAGCCAAGAGGCAACCCGACCTGATATGTCCGAAATGACCCTGGGTCACTAAGGAACCGAAGCGTGTCCAACGGTCGGATTTCAAACACACGTGGAAGCTTGGCTTGGCCTACAAGCAAAGTTGACTCATCCGACTCTGGATAAAATTTGCTCTCATTGTCTTCGCTCGAAGATGTGGAATTTTGGTTGAGCATCACTTCAATCATCTGACTTTGTTCACTTGGACCCCACTTAACAGTACGGTGGTCCCTATGACTCAAGAAAGAAGAAAAGGAACCTATGAAAGCAACTATGTCTTCGCACTCCATAGTCTTCAAGTGAATGTCTTCATTGTCATTATCTTCAACGTGAATGTCTTCATGAACCACCATTGTCTTCAATGTCTTCATACATTTTTAGGGGTCATCTCTGGTAGGTAAACTGAATCAATGAGGGACTACTACCTGTGTTATCCTGCAATTCTCTCAAACACATTAATCCCTCAACCACGTTTGTCGTCAATACTCCAAAACCAACTAGGGTTTACGGACAATAGTAGCTACATACGTCCACAAACAAAGGTGATAATCCTTGTTGCTAGATTAACTTTCGGGGTGTGTGAGGGAAGAGACTTAATTAAAAAAAATAGCCCCACACTAAAACTTCATCAATACGCGTAACCCCCTAGAAGATCGAACATCTCCTTTGCCTCTCGTGATCGCGACGGTTCACCTTTTTTAAACTATAATGTATCCCAAAAAACTGTTAGCAAATTTTCGACAGCAAGAGCCGATCGATTGTTAGAACTTTGTGAAAAGCTACACCATGCCATCAATGAACATAACTGAAGCAACACTCATGGGAAGCATTGCAAGAACATCAGCCCTCACATCCACATGTGATCTAGATTGCAGCCTGAACCTACTCATAAAACCACTCATGATGCCAATGTTAGGAACAGAGTAGAAACCAAAAAAGTGGCCTACGAACGCCCAGGAACAATACGAAGGTGCATAAGAGGATTGGATCATGAACGTTACCAACACCGAGTTCGTAGCGGAATCAGATGAGTCGGTGTTGATCATACTTGGATTCCCTTGAACCGTCAATGAATGATCTCGCGAACCGCCCTCAAACGATCCCTCAAACCGAAGACCGAAAGCACGACCTATCTACAGTTTGCAACCATACAGTATTCACGATCCGACAGTGCTTCACCGTCCATAAGTAATTGCCACCGGAGAATTAGAGGAGGAGATTGGAGCCACAAAGGGCTTCTAATTATGAGGATCAGATGAACTAGAACTAGCTCTAATTATCTCAATTATAACAGTAGTATTGGGCTAGAGGAGGCACCTAAAACTTGTGTTCAGAAAAGGTGCAAAACCTCTAGTATATATAGGTTGGAGGGGAGAGGGAGGGATGCCAGAAGGTGGGAAAGGACTCTCCTCCTTGGCCGGCCAAGAAGAGAGGGAGCCCCCCTCCAATTCGGCCTCCCCTCCGTTCCCCAAGTGGAAAGGAGGGCACCACCTCTACTTGGGCCCAAGTGGCCCAAGTAGCGTTCCACCACTTTGCTTTTTAAGTCCCATTGATATTTAATTAAATATAATAGCCTTCTAAAAATTACTAGAGCCTTTTAATATTAATTTAACATCACTGAAAACATTTTCCACCTATATATTATTTATGGGCAATACCCGGTATTGCCCGATAATCTCTGAAACCCTTCCGGTGACCCCGAAACGGTTTCGGTTCCTCTTGGAACTAGTCTGAATATAAATGAAACAATTCACAAATAAATACTTGATACTCTCATCCTACTAACACTCGATAGATAATGATTACTTGAAGATTGTGACCCCATAGGTTCGGTAAATCATAGACATGAACGAAACCCCTTCGTTCAAAGACTGATAGTAGAGCCGTCGATGTCCATATCGATACCTATGATTACACAAATTACATTCGAGTGAACCTTTGGTTATCATGTGATGTTCCCTTTGCTTCATGATAGTTTACAAAACCCAAGGTGATATGTATCGGTATCCTCTTGAGTCGTACACATGCTCAATATGTTGGTCTCCTCATCACCGGTTTTGTTCTTCCTGTTGACGTGTTCCAGCACCCCTGTGATGTAGTCACCTGTGTATGGACAGGTGATGATGACTGTAATCACACCGAAAGAGACCTATGAATATCTCTCCATCGTCGGAGGAGCAAATTCCACTCTCGAGCTATCGAGTCCCTTGTTAAAACTTTCCGATGAACCTGTAAGTTGTCATTATGATCACCTAATTAGAGATGACGTTTGAGCAACCCAAAGCTCATCGTACGGTAAGAAGTGACTACGGTGCTCTCATGGTATGAGGAACTAAAACACATGTTAGTACTCTGTGTTATAAGAATTGACTTGTGACGATATAATCTCAAAGTATAAGAAACAAGTTGGGTCGATTCAATATGAGTTCTTCTAACGTCATACCCTCAATGCTATTTTAGGACTATTGTTACACTTAATGATATCATAAGATTCGGAAAACGTGATCACCAATAACACTTTAGCTAGTCTTAGAGGCGAGACTAAGAATCTTATTTTATAGTTTATCATTCCACACGTGCATATGAGTTTTCCACCAGATCGAACATTCCAGGACATATGAATCATAGCATGGGATAAAAACTCTTAATTATGAATACATAATTATAACAATACAATATTATTGCCTCTAGGGCATATTTCCAACACTGGTAAATGTTGAAAACTCATTAAGGCGACCAGTCATTATTATATACATCCAATAGTGGGCTGAGTGTGCTAGTTGTCCCTTTCAAACTACCATTTAGAGATTATCTATTTGGAAGTTGACTGTTTTCAGTTTGGTATCAATCAATTTTTAGAACCATACAAACAACGACGCATGACGCTATCAAGTTGATTGATTTTTAGTTCGGTATCAATCAAGTTTTTGCACCATACATACAATAACACATACCATTATAAACTAAAAACCCACTTTATATGATTTCAAATCCTTAACCGTAGCCTTGCTTAGTATGATTTACATGTTTCGGAACTTGTAGAAACAAATGTAATAGACTTGCTTGCCCTAGATAGAGATTTTACACAAAGATACATAAAAGAAATACACCCAGAACTTACTATTGTGTGTATGGGAAAATTACACCAATAACTATATAGCATTTTGCAACTATAAAGATTTTGCATCATAGTTGCATAACATTTTGTATTCATTTGCCGAGTTATTTTAACGATGCATATTTATTTACATAACCGAGCAAATCAAGCAATTAAGCCACCACCTAAAATGTATTCACAAAGTCAAAATAAAATAAAATAAAATACATGCATGCCAGTAATCTATATCTATATCTTTACCAATATAAAAAAGAGTGAGTTGTGGAGATCCAACATATCTCACTTGTTCAATTGCGTCTATCCAACTGTTAATATCGCTCTGTTTTTTTGTTAAACATGTTTAGCACCCTCCAATAACTAATATCATGTCTAATATCAACATCAACATTAATCAAATAATTATATTCTACCAAATACTAACATGCAATTTGTATCTTTCCTAGTATTAATGTGCAATATGATTAATAATTTGCATATATATTATCATGCATTTCACACACACAATTACTAGTGACACCAAAGGAGGGAGATCATTTCATATGTCACTAAACCAAGAAACTGACTGGAGCCGGCCGAAATCGACAAGAGAAGACAAAAGTGAAAAGGGAAACTGAGTTCGAGCGGGGAGAGAGAGAGAGAGAGAGAGAGAGAGGCGGATGTGGCTGGTGACTTGTGGCTCCTCTCACCTCCACCAATCGGACGAAGAACATATGGGTGCCGACATGTGGATACGAGCAACGTCCTCAATCCATAGGAGCGTCATTTGACCAATTAAAAAGAACCACTTTGTCCATGCCGGATTGTAGAAGTAACCGTGGCGATCCAAAGATTGTGCCTGCCACTGGTAACTATGTTACCTGTGGACGGCGAGCTAGTCCACCCACCACTGCTATATGTTTCACGCACTTAGTACTTCCCCACTATTACCATTAGAACATAAAACACTCTTACCACTTAGTACATAACATAAAAAATTACTTACTCTGCAAATTTTCCATGATTTCCATGTAGCACGTAACACAACAAATTACTTACTCTACAACTTTACCACTATTACCACTTAGTACATTACACAAGTGACTAAGTAATTTCTTGTGCTATGTACTAAGTGGTAAGAGTGGGAAAGTCGCGGAGTAAATAATTTCTTATGTTATGTACGAAGTAGTAAAAGTGATTAAGCCTCATGTAGGGGAACAACATGAGTCATGGACAACAGATGGGTAATACTCAAGTACCAATTTGATGGTTGTTGGCATTTTAGTTCTAAAAAATTTAATCGAATCCTGAAAATCCTAAAATTTGGCAAGGTGTCAAGATATGACCCCTAGAGGCTACGGTAAAAATTTGAGAATGTTTCGCAAAAGTTTCCATGCAGACTACTTACAAACCAGACCATCTCTGAGGAAAGAACTAGGTTTCGAGAGATAATGGGCTAGGTTTGCACGTGAATTGACCACTGCTTCACCGTTTGGGCATGGATTTTTTTCCACAATCAATGCACACCATTACATGTATCATGTAAAATGTTGGCATTTACCCAGGTCCGTTTGCTATATTTAAGCCATTAAATACATTTCTAGGCATTTAATGGATATAATCCAAATTTGAACTGCAGGTACACTGAAAAATAACAATGAATGGGTTGAAAAACCTTATTAGTGGTCTTTAGTATTTGCTTAGTCCTTGTGCAAGGAAAAATAAGGAGTCCCATACACCAGGTGGCCTAATTATGCCCGAAAATTATGAAACTTGGCGGTTGTTGGCATTTTAATTTAAAAAAGTTCAAACGATGCCCGTAAATTATGAAACTTGGCATGGTTAGATTATATCATCCATAGAGGTTGTGGTAAAAAAATGAGAATGTTTTGCGTAAGTTGTCACGTAGACTACTTACAAACTGGACCATCTCTGAGGAAGAAACCAGGTTTGTAGAGGGAACGTGTCAAGTTTGCATGTGAATCTAGCCCTGCTTTGTCGGTTGACTTTAATATATTTTTTCCATACTTTATACACATCATTACATGTAACATGTCAAAAAATTACATTTTTTAGGATCAGTTTTCCATATTTCAGCAATTATATGCATTTCTAGACATTAGAAATAGTCCAGTTTGCATGCGAAGCGATCGCTCCTTCCTTAGTTAGTGTTCAAACTTTTTCCACATTCAACATGCACAATTACATATGACATGCCAAAATTTGGCATTATTTCAGGTCAGTTTGCCATATTTAAGTCTTTAAGTGGATTTATCTCCATTAAATACCTAGAAATATATTTAATGTCCTAAAAATAGCTAATTAACATTAAAAAGGGCTATAGATGAAACTTTAAATGATGTACCTTTAATGTACAAAAAATTGGCTAGTAAGACTAACCTAAAAAACAAAACCCCTTGCATTACAAAAATAGCCAGAAAAATACGAGTGGCAGAGATAAAATATGCGCCCGCCACTAGTAGGTACAAAGTTAGCAGTGGCGGGCTGAAAATTTGCTAGTGGTGGGCACAAAACAACGCCCGCCACTACTACTTTAGTTACCACTGGCGGGCACGTATTGTTGCCCGCCACTGGTAGTTTTGGAGAAATTGCCGTGAGACCAAAAATTCCAGTGGCGAGCACGTAGTTCTTCCCACCACTGGTAACTCAAGTAGCAGTGGCGAGTGTTGTTTTGTGCCCCCCACTAGCAATATTTATCCCACGACAAATCTGAACAGATGTTACGAGTGGCGTACGTAAAGTGGCGCCCGCCAGTCGTAAGCCTATAGCTGTGGCGGGCGCACACGCCACCACTGGTAATTTTTCTTTTTCAGATTACCAGTGGCAGACGCTAGAGTGCACCTGGCACTAATGTGAATTCACCTATAAGCCTTTTTGTTAATAGTGACGCATGCGTAGTAGTATTAATTACTACTCGTAACTAACAACGATTGATGCAGTTAATTTCCAAATCAAACACATGCCCAGAACGAATCAAGTAGGCACGGATGCATCTAATTACTGTCACCCTAAAAATTTCTCTTACTTCCCTCCTTCTTTATTTTTCTTTGCGAGGGCTTTACCTCATGTATGCAATTCGAATGCATGCATCTATCCCTATGTCTAGATCAATCTCCAATGAGGAAAGCATGAGACATCGTTGTCAAATATCGCATAGCCGGCTATTCAATTTTAAAAAGAAGTAAGATTTACTAGTTGTTGGCGCACCGCTATTACAAGAGGTTAGTAGTTAAGCAAATGGCAACACATGCAAAAGTTGTCGGTTAGAAGAGCTATAAAACGTTTCATCTCGAAACCTCAATTGCAACCTTGCGGGCTGAAATTTTAATGCAACTAGCTAACCAAGCAGGACAAAAATGCATCGCCAAGGCCTTGTTGGTGTTGGGGCATGCAGTTAACCAAACACACCTGAAGTGTATGCAACTGCTATTTATGCGCACACATCGGCACACTACAAGATTGTGCACGCGCCCAGCATTTCACGTGCTCCTGTTGGCCTTACCTATAATTGATGTTCTTTCCTTGACAAACCTAACCGTCTGGTAGGGTACTGGCAAATGTTGAAAACTCATTTAGGCGAACATCAGCCATAATTTAAATCCAACAATAGGCTAGGTGTCTATGTTTTATCCTCTAAAACCACCATTTGATGGCTGCCAATTTAAAAGTTGACTGATTTTCAGTTTGTTGTCGACTTTTTTTGCACCATACCAACAATGACACATGCCAGTATCATGTTGACTGATTCTAGGGGACTTCCTTCTAAATTCCTTCTAAACACATTTCTAGGACAAAATAAACTTTTAAATTGGCAGCCATCAATGACACATACCAAAAAAAAAAATATGCATTTCTAGGGGAATTTAGAAGGAAGTCCGATTCTTGATCATGAGAGAATCGACAAAATAAACTGGCCGATGGCTACTCAATTGCTGGCTAGAGAGTAGGCTAGCTAGGTGTCGTTCGTCTGATAGACTACCCTGGTCAGGTGCACCGCATGTACACAAAATTAAGAGTTAGTGGGATTCGATCGGCCGGCCGGTGCGATGGACTTGACCGCGAACGCTCATTTGGACCCGAAAAGCTCGTCAGCTGGATTTTGGGTGTACTCCTACTCCACTGTTGCGGATTTGAGCGCCGTTGTCTCGTTGTCATTGCACGTAGTACGTAGTATTTTTTTCCTTTTCTTTCGCGGATCTGAGGCCGATGTTTATATGTACGTAGTATTATTTTCTCACCAGAGCGCCGATGTCTCGTTGTCATTACAAGTACGTAGTATTTCAGATCCGCAACAGTGCAGTACTACACCCAAAATCCAGCTGACGAAGATCGTGATGTACCGGCCGATTGATCGGACGGCGAGGAACGTACATAGATGGATATACATATATCCCGTACGATCGTGGATGGCCGTGGCTGTGCAATGGCGGCGCTGCGCGCCTGTGGCAACCGCCGGCGTACTGCAGCCAATTAAACCACGCGCGCCGGCCGGGGCCATCCATCCTCAGCCACAACGATCCAGATGAATGATCCAAAGGCCACATTTAAGTCTCCTCTTGACTAGCCAGGCCGTTGCTTCTCCGGACTGCCCGGCCGCCCGGCCGGTCCACGTCGGGAATAATCCGAAAGCGCACGCGCACGTACGCCTCCATCACGGGCGCCACAGCCATCAAATCGCCATGTGACTTGCTGACGCGACGCGACACCATCGGAACCTTCACCGTACGTACCCGCCATGAAGCATCCATGAAGCTCGCCGGCCGTTCGTGGGTAGTATAAATCGCGGACCATGCCACGAGGAATTCCGTCAAAGCAGTTAGCTCAGGCCCACCGCCGCCCAGCACTACCGGTAACGTAGCACGCTAGTGCGTAGTCCGTAGCTCGTCTGTGCAGTGCACTCATGGCGGCTTCGCTAGGACTTACCGGCCATGAAGCCGGCTACCCGGCCCACCCGGCGGCCTCCTCCCTGTACAACTTCCAAGCCGATGACCCCTTCGTGGCAGCGGCAGACGGTACCGCGCCGCTGAGCTTCTCGGAGCTCGTGGACGCCGCTCGGCCCTCCGACTACTCGCCGCTGCCGGCGTTCGGCGCCGCTGGAGGCGAGACGATGAACATGTACGAGCGAAGTGTCGTCTTCCCTATGACGTCCTCGTACTACTGCGACGGCGCCGGGATGTTCGACGGCGACGCTTCGGCGAGGGGGAGATGGGGAGGGATCGGTGCTATGACCGGGCGGCCGTCGGGTAGGATCGGGTTCCGGACTCGGTCGGAGGTGGAGGTGATGGACGACGGGTTCCGGTGGAGGAAGTACGGCAAGAAGGCGGTGAAGAGCAGCCCCAACCTGCGCAACTACTACCGGTGCTCCGCCGAGGGGTGCGGGGTGAAGAAGCGGGTCGAGCGCGACCGCGACGACCCGCGCTACGTCCTCACCACCTACGACGGCGTCCACAACCACGTCACCCCCGGCAGCACGTCGTCGAGGGCGGCGCCGGCGTACTCGGCGCCGACGGCGCCCGCTTGGACCTGGAGCGAGCTGCATGCGGCGGCGCACTCCTCGGAGTCCTACTGAAAACTGAGCTACTGAGCGACCAGTACGTAGCTGGTTCCCTTAGTTTTTATGATCGATTACGGTTCAGAAATCTCACGGGTGCATGTATACGATTGGTTGCCTTGATGGTGGTGTGCCGTCACTGAATAATTCGGTCGCTTCCACGTCCATTGTGCACGGTGGAAACGCCGATCGACGGCATGCAGCATCTATCTGTAAAAAGAAAATAAATTGGTGCACGACATGTTAACAAAGGCACATACGTGTGGCAATCATCCATCGGCAAGTTGGTAGGCTCCACATACCACAATACTAGTCCGTCCATTCTTTCAGATCCTCTTAAAATAATGTCGTTCTACGAAGGTTTGTGGACAGGACCGTAAACGAGTTGAGTTCGAGCGAGTTGAACTAGCTAGGTCGGCACTAAAATTCAAGCGACTTCAAACTAAGCGAAGCTCAAGGTCGAGATGTAAAAAATGGCTCATGCTCAGCTTGTAATGATCTCAAGTTGATTTTAAACTACTCCCTCCTTCCATAATATAAGAACATTTTTCAAACTGTGTTAGCTTGAAAAACGTCCTTATATTATGGGACGGAGGGAGTAGTTTCGAGCTAAATAACATATTATTTCTTACTAAGTTTAGATAATTTTTTGAACTAGATAGGACACAACACAACATAGGAAACAATAATATAAAATAGTATTCCAATCAAAATGATCATAATATTTTTTTTTCATAGTAGTTTGATTTATTCTCTCTCAACTGAAGACTAGTACTACTTAATAGCAAAAGATCGTGGATGAGCTAACAAGAGAAAAAACAAAGATGCATCTGCTCTCAAACCTTGGCAAAAATAACAGGATATAATTAACACATTGGCCATGTACCATCTTGTTGAGGCCTAAATTTTCTCCAGGTTAATTAAGATTCAATGTTTGCTAGTAGATAAAATGAAGAAAATCATACACAACATATATGATACACCCATTTCACTACTAGATACATCAGTTTAAACGACAACTAATATGGGATGGGGAGAGTAATAAATTATCTTATTTCTATTTAATATATAAAGATCATTTAATATAATTATATTGTATCAAGCAAAAATTGAGCGAACCAATGTTGGCTCAAGATCAGCTCATTTCACAATCAAGCTACATAAAATGCTCATGCTTAGCTTATTTCTTTTTAAGTCGGCCTTGAGTCGAGCCAAAAGACATATCAATATCGAGTGGCTCACGAGCCTCGAAGTTTTCTTACAAGCCTAGTCTTATGGACGGCGAACCGCAAATATCATCACCATAGCAAGAACATAGTATAGAAACAGGCCAAATTTCTTTTCTGATACAGAATTTTTGACTAGTCTTTTGTTTCTTGACTAGAAATTTGACTACCTTTGGGGGCACGAAACTGTGAAAAGAGGGTCCTTTACCGAAAAAGGGTTTCCCCCGCTTTGTATTTCAAAGCAACCAACATCGTGTTGGGAAACGTAGTAATTTCAAAAAAATTCCTACGCACACGCAAGATCATGGTGATGCATAGCAACGAGAGGGGAGAGTATTGTCCACGTACCCTCGTAGACCGTAAGCGGAAGCGTTATGACAACGCGGTTGATGTAGTCGTACGTCTTCACGATCCGACCGATCCAAGTACCAAATGTACGGCACCTCCGAGTTCAGCACACGTTCAGCTCGATGACGATCCCCGGGCTCCGATCCAGCAAAGCGTCGGGGATGAGTTCCGTCAGCACGACGGCATGGTGATGCTGATGATGTTCTACCGGCGCAAGGCTTCGCCTAAACTCCGCGACGATATGACCGAGGTGGAATATGGTGGAGGGGGGCACCGCACACGGCTAAGGAACGATCCGTAGATCAACTTATGTGTTATGGGGTGCCCCCCTGCCCCCGTATATAAAGGAGCAAGGGGGAGGGGGCCGGCCAAGGGGAGGAGGCGCGCCCAAGGGGGGAAATCCAACTCCAAGTAGGATTCCCCCCTCTTTCCTAGTCCAAGTAGGAGACGGGAAGGAAGGGGAGGAGAAGGAGAAGGAAGGAGAGGGAGGAGAAGAAGGAAAGGGGGGCCGGCCCCCTAGTCCAATTCGGTTTGGGCTAGGGGGCCGCGCGCCCTACCTCCTCTCTTCCACCACTTGGCCCATGAGGCCCATTGCTTCTTCCTCGTATTCCCGTAACTCCCCGGTACCCCCGAAAATACCCGAATCACTCGGAACCTTTCCGAAGTCCGAATATAGTCGTCCAATATATCGATCTTTACGTCTCGACCATTTCGAGACTCTTCGTCATGTCCCCGATCTCATCCGGGACTCCGAACTCCTTCGGTACATCAAAACTCATAAACTCATAATATAACTGTCATCGTAACGTTAAGCGTGCGGACCCTACGGGTTCGAGAACTATGTAGACATGACCTAGAACTATTCTCGGTCAATAATCAACAGTGGAACCTGGATGTCCATATTGGCTCCTACATATTCTACAAAGATCTTTATCGGTCAAACCGCATAACAACATACGTTGCTCCCTTTGTCATCGGTATGTTACTTGCCCGAGATTCGATCGTCGGTATCCAATACCTAGTTCAATCTCGTTACCGGCAAGTCTCTTTACTCGTTACGTAATGCATCATCCCGTAACTAACTCATTAGCTACATTGCTTGCAAGGCTTATAGTGATGTGCATTACCGAGAGGGCCCAGAGATACCTCTCCGACAATCGGAGTGACAAAACCTAATCTCGAAATATGCCAACCCAACATGTACCTTTGGAGACACCTGTAGTACTCCTTTATAATCACCCAGTTACGTTGTGACGTTTGGTAGCACCCGAAGTGTTCCTCCAGTAAACGGGAGTTGCATAATCTCATAGTTACAGGAACATGTATAAGTCATGAAGAAAGCAATAGCAACATACTAAACGATCAAGTGCTAGGCTAACGGAATGGGTCATGTCAATCACATCATTCTCCTAATGATGTGATCCCGTTAATCAAATGACAACTCTTCTGTCCATGGCTAGGAAACATAACCATCTTTGATAAACGAGCTAGTCAAGTAGAGGCATACTAGTGACACTATGTTTGTCTATGTATTCACACATGTATTATGTTTCCGGTTAATACAATTCTAGCATGAATAATAAACATTTATCATGATATAAGGAAATAAATAATAACTTTATTATTGCCTCTAGGGCATATTTCCTTCAGTCTCCCACTTGCACTAGAGTCAATAATCTAGTTCACATCGCCATGTGATTTAACACCAATATTCACATCTGTATGTGATTAGTACCCATAGTTCACATCATCATGTGATCAACACCCAAAGGGTTTACTAGAGTCAATAATCTAGTTCACATTGCTATGTGATTAACACCCAAAGAGTACTAAGGTATGATCATGTTTTGCTTGTGAGAGAAGTTTAGTCAACGGATATGTCATATTCAGAGCCGTATGTATTTTGCAAATATTCTATGTCTACAATGCTCTGCACGGAGCTACTCTAGCTAATTGCTCCCACTTTCAATATGTATCCAGATTGAGAATTAGAGTCATCTGGATTGGTGTAAAAGTTTGCACCGACGTAACTTTTACAACGAACTCTTTTATCACCTCCATAATCGAGAAACATCTCCTTAGTCCTCACTAAGGATATTCTTGACCGCTGTCCAGTGATCTACTATTAGATTAAAATTGTATTTCTTTGCCAAACTCAAAGCAAGGTATACAATATGTCTGTTTCACAGCATAGCATACTTTATAGAACCTATGACTGAGGCATAGGGAATGACTTTTCATTCTCTTTCTATTTTCTGCCATGGTCGGGTCTTGAGTCTTACTCAACTTCACACCTTTGCACCACAGGCAAGAACTCCTTCTTTGACTGTTCCATTTTGAACTATTTCAAAATCTTGACAAGGTATGTACTTGTTGAAAAACTTATCAAGCGTCTTGATCTATCTCAATAGATCTTGATGCTCAATATGTAAGTAGTTTTACTGATGTCTTACTTTTAAAGAACTCCTTTCAAATATTCCTTTATGCTTTCCAGAAAAATTCTACATCATTTCTGATCAACAATATGTTACATATATTTATCAGAAAGGCGGTAGTACTCCCACTCACTTTATTGTAAATACAGGTCTTTCCAAAAGTCTGTATAAAATCATATGCTTTGATCAACTCATCAAAGTGTATATTCCAACTTCGAGATGCTTGCACCAGTCCATTGATGGATCGCTGGAGCTTGCACATTTTGTTAGCACCTTTAGGATTAACAAAACCTTCTGGTTGCATCATATACAACTCTTCTTTAAAAAATCTATCAAGGAATGCAGTTTTGACATCCATTTGCCAGATTTCATAAAATGTGGCAATTGCTAACATGATTCAGACAGACTTAAGCATCGATACGAGTGAAAAAATCTCATCGTATTCAACACCTTGAACTTGTCAAAAACCTTTCGCAACAAGTCGAGCTTAGAAGATAGTAACACTACTATCAGTGTTTGTCTTCCTCTTGAAGATCCATTTATTTAACATGGCTTGCTGATCATCGAGCAAGTCAATCAAAGATTCAAAGTCCATACTTTGTTCTCATACATGGATCATATCTCAGATTTTATGGCCTCAAGCCATTTTGCGGAATCTGGGCTCATCATCGCTTCCTCATAATTCGTAGGTTCATCATGGTCTAGTAACAAGACTTCCAGAACAGGATTACCGTACCACTCTGGTGCGGACTATACTATGGAAGACCTACGAGGTTCTATAGTAACTTAATCTGAAGTTTCATGATCATCATCATTAGCTTCCTCACTAATTGGTGTAGGAATCACTGGAACTGATTTCTGTGATGAACTACTTTCCAATTTGGGAGAAGGTACAATTACCTTATCAAGTTCTACTTTCCTCCCACTCACTTCTTTCGAGAGAAACTCCTTCTCTGGAAAGGATCCATTCTCAGCAACTAATATCTTGTCTTCAGATTTGTGATAGAAGGTGTACCCAACAGTCTCCTTTGGGTATCCTATGAGGACGCATTTCTTCGATTTGGGTTTGAGCCCGAGATTCCTTTGTCATCGGTATGTTACTTGCCCGAGATTCGATCGTCGGTATCTCAATACCTAGTTCAATCTCGTTACCGGCAAGTCTCTTTACTCGTTCCATAATACATTTGGTGGCACACAAAGTGTTCCTCCGGTAAACGGGAGTTGCATAATCTCATAGTCATAGGAACATGTATAAGTCATGAAGAAAGTAATAGCAATAAACTAAACGATCAAGTGCTAAGCTAACGGAATGGGTCAAGTCAATCACATCATTCTCCTAATGATGTGATCCCATTAATCAAATGACAACTCGTGTCTATGGTTAGGAAACTTAACCATCTTTGATCAACGAGCTAGTCAAGTAGAGGCATACTAGTGACACTCTATTTGTCTATGTATTCACACATGTATTATGTTTCCGGTTAATACAATTCTAGCATGAATAATAAACATTTATCATGAAATAAGGAAATAAATAATAACTTTATTATTGCCTCTAGGGCATATTTCCTTTAGTCTCCCACTTGCACCAGAGTCAATAATCTAGATCACATCGCCATGTGATTTAACATCAATAGTTCACATCACCATGTGATTAACACCCGTAGTTCACATCGTCATGTGACCAACACCCAAAGGGTTTACTAGAGTCAATAATCTAGTTCACATCGCTATGTGATTAACACCCAAAGAGCACTAAGGTGTGATCATGTTTTGCTTGTGAGAGAAGTTTAGTCAACGGGTCTGCAACATTCAGATCCGTATGTATTTTGCAAATTTCTATGTCAACAATGCTCTGCACGGAGCTACTCTAGCTAATTGCTCCCATTTTCAATATGTATCCAGATTGAGACTTAGAGTCATCTGGATCAGTGTCAAAATTTGCATCGACGTAACCTTTTACGACAAACCTTTTTGTCACTTCCATAACCGAGAAACATATCCTTATTTCACTAAGGATAATTTTGACTGCTGTCCAGTGATCTACTCCTAGATCACTATTGTACTCCCTTGCCAAAATCAATGTAAGGTATACAATATATCTGGTACATAGCATGGTATATTTTATAAAACCTATGGCCAAGGCATAGGGAATGACTTTCATTCTCTTTCTATCTTCTGCCGTGGTCGGGTTTTGAGTCTTACTCAGTTTCACACCTTGTAACACAGGCAAGAACTCTTTCTTTGACTGTTCCATTTTGAACTACTTCAAAATCTTGTCAAGGTATGTACTAATTGAAAAACTTATCAAGCATCTTGATCTATCTCTATAGATCTTGATGCTCAATATGTAAGCAGTTTCACCGAGGTCTTTCTTTGAAAAACTCCTTTCAAACATTCCTTTATGCTTTGTAGAATAATTCTACATTATCTCCGATCAACAATATGTCATTCACATATACTTATCAGAAATGCTGTAGTGCTCCCACTCACTTTCTTGTAAATACAGGCTTCACCGCAAGTCTGTATAAAATTATATGCTTTGATCAACTTATCAAAGCGTATATTCCAACTCCGAGATGCTTGCACCAGTCCATAGATGGATCGCTGGAGCTTGCATATTTTGTTAGCACCTTTAGAATTGACAAAACCTTCTGGTTGCATCATATACAACTCTTCTTAAATAAATCCATTAAGGTATGCAATTTTGTTTATCCATTTGCCAGATTTCATAAAATGCGGCAATTGCTAACATGATTCGGATAGACTTAAGCATAGATACGAGTGAGAAACGCTCATCGTAGTCAACACCTTGAACTTGTCGAAAACCTTTTTGCGACAATTCTAGCTTTGTAGATAGTAACACTACTATCAGCATCCGTCTTCCTCTTGAAGATCCATTTAATCTCAATTGCTCGCCGATCATTGGGCAAGTCAATCAAAGTCCATACTTTGTTCTCATACATGGATCTCATCTCAGATTTCATGGCCTCAAGCCATTTCGTAGAATCTGGGCTCATCATCGTTTCCTCATAGTTCGTAGGTTCGTCATGGTCAAGTAACATGAACTCCAAAATAGGATTACCGTACCACTCTGGTGCGGATCTCACTCTGGTTTACCTACGAGGTTCGGTAGTAACTTGATCTGAAGTTTCATGATCATCATCATTAGCTTCCTCACTAATTGGTGTAGTAGTCATAGGAACAGATTTCTGTGATGAACTACTTTCCAATAAGGGAGCAGGTACAGTTACCTCATCAAGTTCTACTTTCCTCCCACTCACTTCTTTCGAGAGAAACTCCTTCTCTGGAAAGGATCCATTCTCAGCAACTAATATCTTGTCTTCAGATTTGTGATAGAAGGTGTACCCAACAGTCTCCTTTGGGTATCCTATGAGGACGCATTTCTTCGATTTGGGTTTGAGCTTATCAGGATGAAACTTTTTCACATAAGCATCACAACCCCAAACTTTAAGAAACGACAACTTTGGTTTCTTGCTAAACCACAGTTCATATAGTGTCGTCTCAACGGATTTAGATGGTGCCCTATTCAACGTGAATGCAGCTGTCTCTAATGCATGATCCCAAAATGATATTGGTAAATCGGTAAGAAACATCATAGATTGTATTATATCCAATAAAGTACGGTTATGACGTTCGGACACACCATTATGATGTGGTGTTCCAGGTGGCATGAATTTGTGAAACTATTCCACATTGTTTTAATTGAAGACCAAACTCGTAACTCAAATATTTGTCTCCGCGATCAGAACGCAGAAACTTTATTTTCTTGTTACGATGATTTTTCCACTTCACTCTGAAATTCTTTGAACCTTTCAACTATTTCAGACTTATGTTTCATCAAGTAGATATATCCATATCTGCTCAAATCATCTTGTGAAGGTCAGAAAATAACGATACTTGCCACGAGCATCAATACTCATTGGATTGCATACATCGGTATGTATTATTTCCAATAAGTCAGTAGCTTGTTCCATTGTTCCGGAGAACGGAGTTTTAGTCATCTTGCCCAATAGGCACGGTTCGCAAGCATCAAATTATTCATAACCAAGTGATTCCAAAAATCCATCTTTATGGAGTTTCTTCATGCGCTTTACACCGATATGACCCAAACGGCAGTGCCATAAATAAGTTGCACTATCATTATTAACTTTGCATCTTTTGGCATCAATATTATGAATATGTGTATCACTATGATCGAGATCCAACAAACTATTTTCATTGGGTGTATGACCATTGAAGGTCTTATTGAAGTAAACAGAATAAAAATTATTCTCTGACTTTAAATAAATAACCGTATCGCAATAAACATGATCAAATCATATTCATGCTCAACGCAAACGCCAAATAACATTTATTTAGGTTTAACACTAATCCCGAAAGTATAGGGAGTGTGCGATGATGATCATATCAATCTTGAAACTACTTTCAACACACATCGTCACTTCACCCTTAACTAGTTTCTATTTATTCTGCAACTCCCGTTTCGAGTTACTATTCTTAGCAACTGAACCAGTACCAAATACCGAGGGGTTGCTATAAACACTAGTAAAGTACACATCAATAACATGTATATCAAATATACCTTTGTTCACTTTGCCATCCTTCTTATCCGCCAAATACTTGGGGTAGTTCTGCTTCCAGTGACCAGTCCCTTTGCAGTAGAAGCACTTAGTCTCAGGCTTAGGTCCAGACTTGGGCTTCTTCACTTGAGCAGCAACTTGCTTGCCGTTCTTCTTGAAGTTCCCTTCTATCCCTTTGCCCTTTTCTTGAAACTAGTGGTCTTGTTAATCATCAACACTTGATGTTCTTTCTTGATTTCTACCTTCATCGATTTCATCATCATGAAAAACTCGGGAATCATTTTCATCATCCCTTGCATACTATAGTTCATCACGAAGTTCTACTAACTTGGTGATGGTGAGTAGAGAATTCTGTCAATCACTATCTTATCTGGAAGATTAACTCCCACTTGATTCAAGCGATTGTAGTACCCAGACAATCTGAGCACATGCTCACTAGTTGAGCGATTCTCCTCCATCTTTTAGCTATAGAACTTGTTGGAGACTTCATATCTCTCAACTCGGGTATTTGCTTGAAATATTAACTTCAACTCCTGGAACATCTCATATGGTCCATGACGTTCAAAACGTATGTGAAGTCCCGATTCTAAGCCGTTAAGCATGGTGCACTTAAACTATCAAGTAGTCATCATATTGAGCTAGCCAAACGTTCATAACGTCTGCATCTGCTCCTGCAATAGGTCTGTCACCTAGCGGTGCATCCAGGACATAATTCTTCTGTGCAGCAATGAGGATAAACCTCAGATCACGGATCCAATCCGCATCATTGCTACTAACATCTTTCAACACAATTTTCTCTAGGAACATATCAAAATAAACATATAAAAGCAACAACCCGAGCTATTGATCTACAACATAGATATGCTAATACTACCAGGACTAAGTCCATGATAAATTAAAGTTCAATTAATCATATTACTTAAGAACTCCCACTTAGATAGACATCCCTCTAATCCTCTAAGTGATCACGTGATCCAAATCAACTAAACCATAACCGATCATCACGTGAAATGGATTAGTTTTCAATGGTGAACATCTTATGTTGATCATATCTACTATATGATTCACGCTCGACCTTTCGGTCTCCGTGTTCCGAGGCCATATCTGCATATGCTAGGCTCGTCAAGTTTAACCCGAGTATTTTGTGTCTGCAAAACTAGCTTGCACCCGTTGTAGATGGACGTAGAGCTTATCACACCCGATCATCACGTGGTGTCTGGGCACGACGAACTTTGGCAACGGTGCATACTCAGGGAGAACACTTCTTGATAATTAGTGAGAGATCATCTTAAAATGCTACCGTCAATCAAAGCAAGATAAGATGCATAAAAGATAAACATCACATGCAATCAATATAAGTGATATGGTATGGCCATCATCATCTTGTGCTTGTGATCTCCATCTCCGAAGCACCGTCATGATCACCATCGTCACCGGCGCGACACCTTGATCTCCATCGTAGCATCGTTGTCGTCTCGCCAATCTTATGCTTCTACGACTATCGCTACCGCTTAGTGATAAAGTAAAGCATTACAGGGCGATTGCATTGCATACAATAAAGAGACAACCATATGGCTCCTGCCAGTTGCCGATAACTCGGTTACAAAACATGATCATCTCATACAATAAAATTTAGCATCACGTCTTGACCATATCACATCACAACATACCCTGCAAAAACAAGTTAGACGTCCTCTACTTTGTTGTTGCAAGTTTTACGTGGCTGCTACGGTCTTAAGCAAGAACCAATCTCAGCTATGCATCAAAACCACAACGATAGTTTGTCAAGTTGGTGCTATTTTAACCTTCGCAAGGACCGGGCGTAGCCACACTCGGTTCAACTAAAGTTGGAGAAACTGACAGCCACTAGTCACCTGTGTGCAAAGCACGGCGGTAAAACCAGTCTCGCGTAAGCGTACGTGTAATGTCGGTCCGGGCCGCTTCATCCAACAATACCGCCGAACCAAAGTATGACATGCTGGTAAGCAGTATGACTTGTATCGCCCACAACTCACTTGTGTTCTACTCGTGCATATAACATCAACGCATAAAACCTACGCTCGGATGCCACTGTTGGGAAACATAGTAATTTCAAAAAAATTCCTACGCACACGCAAGATCATGGTGATGCATAGCAATGAGAGGGGAGAGTATTGTCCACGTACCCTCGTAGACCGTAAGCGGAAGCGTTATGACAACGCGGTTGATGTAGTCGTACGTCTTCACGATCCGACCGATCCAAGTACCGAACGTACGGCACCTCCGAGTTCAGCACACGTTCAGCTCGATGACGATCCCCGAGCTCCGATCCAGCAAAGCGTCGGGGATGAGTTCCGTCAGAACGATGGCGTGGTGATGATGATGATGTTCTACCGACGCAGGGCTTCGCCTAAACTCCGCGACGATATGACCGAGGTGGAATATGGTGGAGGGGGGCACCGCACACGGCTAAGGAACGATCCGTAGATCAACTTATGTGTTATGGGGTGCCCCCCGCCCCCATA
Source organism: Triticum timopheevii (assembly GCA_963921465.1). Classification (NCBI taxonomy): domain Eukaryota; kingdom Viridiplantae; phylum Streptophyta; class Magnoliopsida; order Poales; family Poaceae; genus Triticum; species Triticum timopheevii. The sequence goes on from OY997266.1 coordinate 107,115,722, forward strand.
TATAAAGGAGCAAGGGGGAGGGGGCCGGCCAAGGGGAGGAGGCGCGCCCAAGGGGGAGAATCCTACTCCAAGTAGGATTCCCCCTCTTTCCTAGTCCAATTAGGAGAGGGGAAGGAAGGGGGGAGAAGGAGAAGGAAGGAGAGGGAGGAGAAGAAGGAAAGGGGGCCCGGCCCCCTAGTCCAATTCGGTTTGGGCTAGGGGGGCCGCGCGCCCTACCTCCTCTCTTCCACCACTTGGCCCATGAGGCCCATTGCTTCTTCCTCATATTCCCGTAACTCCCCGGTACCCCCGAAAATATCCGAATCACTCGGAACCTTTCCGAAGTCCGAATATAGTCGTCCAATATATCGATCTTTACGTCTTGAACATTTCGAGACTCCTCGTCATGTCCCCGATCTCATCCGGCACTCCGAACTCCTTCGGTACATCAAAACTCATAAACTCATAATATAACTGTCATCGTAACGTTAAGCGTGCGGACCCTACGGGTTCGAGAACTATGTAGACATGACCTAGAACTATTCTCGGTCAATAATCAATAGCGGAACCTGGATGTCCATATTGGCTCCTACATATTCTACGAAGATCTTTATCGGTCAAACCGCATAACAACATACGTTGTTCCCTTTGTCATCGGTATGTTACTTGCCCGAGATTCGATCGTCGGTATCCAATACCTAGTTCAATCTTGTTACCGGCAAGTCTCTTTACTCATTACGTAATGCGTCATCCCGTAACTAACTCATTAGCTACATTGCTTGCAAGGCTTATAGTGATGTGCATTACCGAGAGGGCCCAGAGATACCTCTCCGACAATCGGAGTGACAAAACCTAATCTCGAAATATGCCAACCCAACATGTACCTTTGGAGACACCTGTAGTACTCCTTTATAATCACCCAGTTACGTTGTGACGTTTGGTAGCACCCAAAGTGTTCCTCCGGTAAACGGGAGTTGCATAATCTCATAGTTACAGGAACATGTATAAGTCATGAAGAAAGCAATAGCAACATACTAAACGATCAAGTGCTAGGCTAACGGAATGGGTCATGTCAATCACATCATTCTCCTAATGATGTGATCCCATTAATCAAATGACAACTCTTCTGTCCATGGCTAGGAAACATAACCATCTTTGATAAACGAGCTAGTCAAGTAGAGGCATACTAGTGACACTATGTTTGTCTATGTATTCACACATGTATTATGTTTCCGGTTAATACAATTCTAGCATGAATAATAAACATTTATCATGATATAAGGAAATAAATAATAACTTTATTATTGCCTCTAGGGCATATTTCCTTCACATCGATACAAGGAACGCTGGGGCGAACAGCACATCAAGCCCAAAGAAAAAAAAGAAACAAATGCCGTGGCAGCTCGACAAAGCGCGGATGACCCGCCACCGCTACGTCCTCCGGAAACAAACCACCACAACCCGCGGCTCCGAACCTCCGCGCACCAAGCAGCACCTCCAAGAAGGAATGCGACGCCGACGACGCTGCTGCCCGGACTTGTCCTAGGGTTTCCCGCGGCACGTGGAGGGAGGTGGGGGATGGATATCACCGACACCCTCCAGGAAGGAATGGCGGCACCCGCAGGTGTCACCACATCGGAGCCAAAGAACCGGCAAGGATTTCTCCCGCACTCCAACCCCACCGCCCAACGGACTGGAGCCGACCAGCCAGACCGCCGCCCACCACCATGCGCCAACGCGGTTGCGCCGCCACCCACGTCGCCTCACTGCGAACACCAACATGAGCCCAAGAGGACCGGAGAGAAGCGCCCCGCGGAGGGAGAAGCATCACCGAAGCCGAACGGGAAGGAACCACCTCCACCGTCGTAGAGCGGGAGGCCAGAACCTTCGGCACCGTCGCGGTAGCCGTCCGGACGCGGCAGCAGGGCATGCCAGGCCACCCCTGGCCTGGCCAGGCCCGAAACGGGCCCGCTAAGCCCCGCCGCCATGCTGCAGCAAGCCGGCGATGGCGCCGCCAGCATCCTGCCGCTCATCGCCTCTTCCCAGCCTCCCGAAAGCCACGAAACAGATCCACCCCACCGCCGGCCCGCCCAGGCCCAGATGGGGCCCGAAGGGCCCAGATCTGGGCCGAGCGGGCGCCGCTGCGTTGCCCCGCCGCCAACGGTGACGCCGCCGGTCAGAAGCCCGCCCCGCTCGCACTAGGAACCCCCGCCGCCACGTTGGACCACCGCCGCCTAGAGATACCGCCCGCGGTCGCCCCGTCCCGCGCCGGCGGACACCTGAGAGGGGAAAGGCCAGGGGGCCGCCGCCACCAGCGTCGCCCGGGCCAGGCCCGCAGCGGGGAGGAGGATGGGCGCGGCCGGCCGCCCGCGGGGGCGGCCCGGTCGCGGGAGAGAGGGAGGGGGGCAAAGAGGGTCCTTAGCTAGCTTTGACCTAGGAATTAGCCATTCTGTTCCTCCAAACAGACTTTCTACAATATGTTTAGACTAGAAAGTAAGTAATTTTGGAGGCATAAAATGTGAACCTTTTTTTTTGCGGGGTAAAACAAATTGTGAACTGATGTTTGACAAGTACTGTACCCGTGTGTGTAAGTTTTCCTGATGACACGTGTTTGTCCTCACATTCCAGGGATTAGGCCATACTTACTGTTTTTTTATAGAAAAATCATAATGATGGATTAGGAGTGCTAGAGTGCGATGAGAAATTTTTTTACCGTTGCAACGCACAGGTCATTTTCCTAGTCAAGATTAAAGGCCCGGCTATATTGAGCCTAGATTTTTTTTAGGGACACCAGATATGGGGGGAGTCCCTAATCAGCACCTTAAGCGCCTACTAGCCAACTGACGCTCATCGTGCTGCTCCCGTGGGCTGGCCCAAGAACTAGCCCGTTTTAATGGCTCCCTGCTCGCTCGATCCGGTTCCCTAGCTCGCTCGGTCTGTTCCCTGCTGTTGATCCATTGACTAGCTGAACAGTTGACTTTTCCAAAAAAAGTTCATGAAAATCAAAAAAACACGAATTTGAAAAAGTTCATAAATTCAAGAATTTTGTGAATCTGAAAAAAAATCACCAATTTTAAAAAGTACATGAAATTGAAAAGGTTCACAAATTTTGAAAATAAGTTCATTAAAATTTTAAAAAGTTCATCAATTTTATAAAAAAGATTCACAAATTTGGAAAAAGTTTATGGATTTTCAGGAAAGTTCACGAGTTTGAAAAAAGTTCATTGATTTTTAAAGAAAACTTCAAGAATTTCTTAAAATGTTCCTCGATTTTGAAAAAAATCATGGATTTGAAAAATATTTCAGTGATTTAAAAAAGTTCAAAAATTCTGAAAAATTTACGAATTTGGAAAAAAAGTGTGTAAAAAGTGAAAAGAGTTTCGGGATTTGAAAATAGTACGAATTGAACAAAGTTTCACGCATTTGAAAGAGAAAGGAAAAGCCGTATAAAAACCAACCAGCCAATTAGAAAAACGGTTTGGGATATGAACAGAAGAAAGAAGAAAAGAGTTGTAATTATTCACAAGAAGTTTTTTTAGACATAATTATTCACAAGAAGTGAGCTGGACTGGTTGGTTATCGCAGCTTGCATCGAACGAGCAGGTCGCTGGTTCAAATCACTTCTGGCGCACGGTTGACAGGAAAAAGAAGGGGGAAATGGGCCAGCCCAAGAACCTGATCACCTCGGCCCATTAATTGGCCCAGATACGTATGGCCTATTAGTGTTTTTTAGGATTACCTTTGGCCTATTAGTGATCCAGATGCCCTTTTGTTATCCAGATATTTTAAGAACAATTAGTGGCCTAAGTTAGTAACAAAAGGTCACCTCCGCCCAACTGACCAAGTACCGCTAAAAAAAGCAGTCCAAGTTTGCCTGCATACACATTAGCAACCTATCATACCAATGAAGTTGATGCAATGAATTATCTTAAAGATTGCTATTAATTAGTTTTCATTAATCTGGAAAACGAATAAATTGTGTTATGGCTATGGATTGCTCCCATATATACATTTCGTAGTTCATACACACACATCACAGAACATGTATACTAATAGAATCACCATGTAAATTCAGTTTTTTAAATAAAAAATGGATTGCCATTGGATTTAGATAGTACTCCCTCCGTTCCTAAATATTTGTCTTTCTAAAGATTTCAACAAGTGTCTACATACGGAGCAAAATGAGTGAATCTACACTCTAAAATATGTCTATATACATCCGTATGCGGTAACCATTTGAAATCTGATCACCTCGGCCCATTAATTGGCCCAGATACGTATGGCCTATTAGTGTTTTTTAGGATTACCTTTGGCCTATTAGTGATCCAGATGCCCTTTTGTTATCCAGATATTTTAAGAACAATTAGTGGCCTAAGTTAGTAACAAAAGGTCACCTCCGCCCAACTGACCAAGTACCGCTAAAAAAAGCAGTCCAAGTTTGCCTGCATACACATTAGCAACCTATCATACCAATGAAGTTGATGCAATGAATTATCTTAAAGATTGCTATTAATTAGTTTTCATTAATCTGGAAAACGAATAAATTGTGTTATGGCTATGGATTGCTCCCATATATACATTTCGTAGTTCATACACACACATCACAGAACATGTATACTAATAGAATCACCATGTAAATTCAGTTTTTTAAATAAAAAAATGGATTGCCATTGGATTTAGATAGTACTCCCTCCGTTCCTAAATATTTGTCTTTCTAAAGATTTCAACAAGTGTCTACATACGGAGCAAAATGAGTGAATCTACACTCTAAAATATGTCTATATACATCCGTATGCGGTAACCATTTGAAATCTCTAAAAAGACAAATATTTAGGAACGGAGGGAGTAGAAGCCACAACGTTTGTTTCGTCTTCGCATGCTTCTTTCTGAATTATTTCATCTCTTGTTTGACTTTGGTGAGGACTGCATTTGATTGCTCTATGTTTTCCTCAAGACGTCGACTACATCTCGCAACGCACCTAATGCTCTCCTTTCTGCCAATAGTAGAGCCTCGAGAACTTGAGCACATGGTTACTTCAACTGCCCTTTTGGTACTTCGGCATCATGTGGGAATGTGCACGTGGCACTACTCGCACAAATTGATCTTTGGGTTGACCATTGTGCCCTAGTTTGAACTACATCATGAAAAAAGATAGTGGACATGAGTAGGGAAAATTTAATTTACGACAATGATCCAAATAATGACTGGCTTATTTTTACATGGTAAATTATGCATGAATCATTTTGCATATTACAACTATTCTTGGAAAACATGACAATCTATATTTCATGACTTGAACTTGCAGTAGCTGGAGACTAGTTAAAAATCTATTGAAGATGATAGTCAGCGTACCATGGGTATATACAAATATCTCTTTTTCATCATTTTAAGGAGCATGCATGATATGAAAAAAGGACAACCTCTTTGTGGGCAACTTCGCAACACCAAAGATTATATTTTGAGAATTAAACATTTGATATCTCTTGAAAGGAACACATAAACATTGTGTGCCTCATAAAAACTAACAAGACTATCCTACAACGGAATTCATAACACTCTTAGGAAGTCTAATGAAGTGTACATGCATTTCTTTATGATGTCCATGAGTTCTAGAACCCCATTACAACAGGTGGAAAATTAGATCTTAACTCACACTTTACTTGGGGTAAATTATCAAAGCTAGTGTGGCAAATAATCTAATCCCTCGGCCACAAGTAGAACTTCCTTAATTGGCAAACTCAGTTTGAGACTAAAAACAAGCAATTGACCAAACAGTTCAACTATGGTTCAGAAAAAAGCAAGCAATTGAACTCGTATATGCATGGGAAAATCATTCGAACCTGGATTACACATCGAGAAAAGAAGCATACATGGATGCCTCAAGTGTACCATTGGCCTAACGACATATAACCATGTGGAATCTCTCCCTTTTAATGAAATGACCCATTAAACATCGCACGCCACATATAAACTAGTTGGCCATTTTCTAATGAAAAATGAAAATGATAGAGAGTCTAAGAAGTGCAAAATCATTCATTAGTGCCACATATAACTCATGGATCTACAGTATAGTAGGCATGATTGTTGGCCTATTGGCCAACTTAGTTAGATCTTGACAAACAAGCATTTGAACCAAAAAATTTAGGCAAACAAGCAAGTGAATTGTATGGAATCGTCTACACTGCAGGATTACTTGCCGAGAACCGTAGACAAGCATGCCGCCATACACATCACATGTCATAGTAATTTAAATGAAGTGACTTACTGTAACCCAATGTATAGACTCATTGTAGCCCTTTTTGTTGAACCATTCTTTGAAGATGTCCATGATATCCCATACAAGTAAATATTCCTTGTAGTTCATTGTTCCAACTATACATTTTGTCACGACTAATTTTAATCTCATATAGTGGCTCGAATGACTTACTGGTAGATTGTATACAACAATACAGGGTACATGCTTAATGGGTGTGCTTCACTCTCGGATTTTGCTAGTTCCAGGTGGCAGCTCCAAGAGAAGAAATAGTTTGCTAGTTCTAGTTGTCAGCTCCATAATAAGTAATAACGACCAATTAGTCTGGCAACTTAGGAAGATCTAGAATGCACATAAAGTTATATTCAGAGCAGTGTGACAACTTAAAAGGTACTACATGATATACACAACAATAGTAGCAGGAATGAAGTAATAGCGATCATTTTTTATGTTGTAAATTATGACAAAACAAAAGAATTGGGCTTAAATGTTCATTGACTTGTAATTCATCATCAAGTACACATAAGTTGCTCACTCTGACAAGTTTTAATCTACTATTGCTAGTAGAACAACACGATGTAGAATAAAATTGAATGTAGATATGTACGAATTCAAAGCTACGTTATTACTGCTAAGAGAATCAATGTAGTCATCACTTGTTGAAGAAGAGTACTTGGTTCTCGCTGGCATGCGGGCATCATGGGCATCTGTGGGAGCCCGTAGTCATGTAAGTTTTATCGAGGCCGATGGTGTTGCGGTGGTTGTCAGTGTAGGTGAAGCGGCTCCGTTGCTTATGTTCCGGTATCTATTGATGCCCAGGAAGCTAATCTGATCCAGTGCAGTGGAAGGCGTCGTCACTTAAGCTAAGCGGATCCAGTGTGGTGGACAACAGGGTCGGTGAACAGAAAAGGGTCAACCCTAAAATCACACACACCACCTACGAGAATTCATGAAATTACATCAAAACCTAATCCTCTTGTGATGAACCATGATGCCAATTGGACATACCTTCCATGACCACTCGTCCCAGATAGTGTGCCCCATCTCATCGCATCGGCCGCAACAAAACATGGGTGCCACCATGGAGCCGTAATCCTACCCACTGATGAACTTCGTTCCGGTTTTCAGATGTATTAATTGCCTTCTCATGACTGCACTTTGTATCATGTTTTAGTTTCTTTTTTTCATTGCAGATGTAGCATTTTACTGCGACCGTTTGCCTGTTTTTGTCTTATTTCACCAGAGTTAATTGCAAGACACTACCACACTTCAGCACGTTGTGACGAATCAGTACCACTAGTCATTTTTTTGCCATGCAGTGCCAACTCTAAGCCTAAGTGTTGCAAAATGGTCTGACAGCCGTATAAACTCGTATTGACCACGTATCTGACCGACCGGGCCCATTTGTCAGGTGCCACGGTGGCCTACCCGCGCGCACCCGCTCGGTAACTTTCGCATTCGTCTCGGTCGCTCCATGTAGCCTAGTCCGGTCGAACCCGTACACACTCGACACTCCACTCTGTCCCTCTCCTCCCCACATCGCCCTCGTCTCAGCAGCCGCCGCCGCTCGCCGCGCAGACCGCCGCGTCCGCCCCCGCCGCGCCATGGTCTTCGAGGATGAGAGCAGCGACAACTTTTCCAGCCTGCAGATCTCCTCCTCCGAAGACGGGATGCATTATCAGGTCAGTGGTAGAGCTAGGGTTAGGGTTAGGTGATTTGGGGATTTGGGGATTTCATGATCTGGTTTTCTGATTTGAGTATTTGCTCCCTGTAGATTCCTGCTAGCATTGAAGACCAAGACTACAATGGCTTGGAGACGGCACCAGAGGGGCTCTGCGTGGAGCATCGGTTGCCAACTGAGCGCCGTGTAGCTTTTGAATCATTTGAGACTGGCAGGAGGTTTCTAGTTTGTGCTCAGCCTGTAAGTTTGATGCTCTCTCATGTTCACTGTAATATCGTTCCAGTACTGATGATGAAGCATATTGTTTTTACCATTTAGTAGTTATGATGCTTATAGTACTGATGGTCACTGCAATAGTTTAGTTGGCTATGTTCACTGTAATATTTCTAAGTTTGATGCTTATGTTGACTGTAATATTTATATGTGCAGCAGCTTAGTTGGCAGTGGAGAAGCTCATAGTTTAGTTAGTTATTAGTACTGAAGCTCATAGTTTAATTGAGGCAGTGGAGAAGCTCATAGTTTAATTGAGGCAGTATAGGTTATATGTGCAGCAGCTTAGTTGGCAGTGGAGAAGCTCATAGTTTAATTGAGGCAGTATAGGTTGCAGTAGAAGTAGCATTGTTTGGTTGGCCACATGTATAGGTTGTACTTCTTATGTTGTTAGTTGATTTTTTAAAAGTGGTAATTCTTCAGAGAGTAACAATATAATTGTTTGCTATATTGCAGGAAGCTGTCAATTGTGGTTTCCTTGCTTGGGTTGACCCAGAGTGGCCTCCCACAATGCAAAATGCATTGTTGAAGCTTTGGGAAATGTTTGAAGACAGCAGGACTGCTAGGAGGAAGGATAACCTGGAAAGTTCACTTACTATCCACCACCTTAAAGAAGAGAAAAGGAATCTGGATGCCAACTATGACAAACTAGTTGAAGATGTCCATCAACTTCTCAGTGCCCAGGAGGACAGGGTGTTGGATTTCAGCTCTCTGCAAGCTAAGGAGAAGAGAGATGAGAGAGCCAGTGCATCAGTTTTGGCTGCCATGAAGAATGAGATGGAGAAGAAAGAAGCAGAGAATTTCAAGATGCAAGAGAAGTACAAAGTGTTGATGAACCTGGTAGAAGCTCAAGGCAGTGTTATTAGGAACCTGAAGATGAATCATTTGAAAGAGAAGGAAAAGCTAGCTGAAGGCAACAACAATTTAAAGATTCAGGTTGATGAGCTCACCTAGTCTGTGAAAAAACTCACAGAAGAGAATGTGCAGTTCAAGAAGGGACATGAGAATCTGATAAAACGCAGGGATGAGTTAAAGCTCCAGCTTGCTGTGCAGTTCAAGTCACTTGAGAAGAGCAAAGAGAAGTTGAAGTTGATCCATGACATCTTGAAGGAATGAGGTAGATGAAGATGATCTGGGTAGATGAGGCAGAGCATACCTATCATGATATAAGTTGGTTTGATAGAAGGCTTTGCTAATATTTTGTGAAGGGTGGTTTAGTTAAGTGTAATGTATGGATGTAGTAGTTGTGAACAATGTTGAACTCCACTATGCTATGGTCTTTAGCTAATGTTGTAAGAATCTAGTAATTATGGAATATATGATCTATGGTTATTTAGCTAATGTTGTAAGAATCAATATTGAACTCCAGTATGTATGCTATGTTATTTAGATAATGCTCAAATTATATCTCCTCTTGAACCTCTGGCCAAATGCTCAAGTTTGATGGCCAAATGTTGGAAAAAAAATCGCACATTAAAGCAACACAAACGATGACGTGGCCACTGTCAACAGGGATTGAACTGAGTGGTGGCCCTGGTTATTAAAGCAATGCACGGGGCGAACAGGAAACAGTTGAGTGAAACAGTTTGTGCATTTGGGGGAAAAACTAGGGTTACTCGACGGCAGAGGCGATTCCTGAGCGGGCCCGTGGCGGAGGCGATCTCGCAGGCGGCAGCGGCGGCGGGTCAATGTCGATGTCGTGGTCTTCTGGTCGTTCTCAGGCTCCCAGCTTCCATCGAGCCTCTGGAAGGAGAGGGGACGAATCGAGGTCGCCGGTGCCCTACCGTGAGAGCCCGATGGCGTATGAGCCGGAGAAGCTCTGCTGGTGCAGGCCGCGTAGGAAGGCGCCAAGATGGATCTCATGGAGCCGCCAGAACCCAGGCAGGCGGTACTACGCCTGCGTGGATGCCATGGTAAGTTCTCTCCATTTTAGTTATACTTTTATGTTCATTAGATCTTCTCCCCCCCTATCAATCTCTGATTTCTGTTGGTACAGCATGGTGGTTGTGGCTTCCTTGAATGGCATGATGATCCTCTGCCTAAGTTTTTGAGTGATCTGATTGGAGATTTGCGAGATAAAGTGCGTAGGCTGAGAGGTGAATCAAGTCTTGGTGTGTTTGAAGATGACAGTGCAGTTGTGGCTCTGCCTGAAGCTCAAAGAGGAAGAGAGGTGGTGGCTTTGGAAGATCAGCTCAGGGAGAAAAATACAGAGCTAGATGTAGTGAAGGCCAAATATCAGAATGTTGTCTTTCTTTTTATTGTCTTTGTGGTAGGTTTGGTGACAGCCAAGATGCTGCTTCAGAGCTAGATGCTGGTGCAGTAAGATGCTGCTGCAGTTAGTGTCAGTGGTTTAGGCTCAAGCTTGTTTTGGCACTGAAGATGCTACTAATGCTCAGGTTCATCCTTGTAAGTTAGTGTCAGGTTGATCCTTGTTAAAGAGAGATGCAAGTTAGTGTCAGTTGTGGTTAGGTTGATCTTTGCAACTAAGTGTCAGGTGTTGCAAGTTAGTGTCAGGTGTTACTAGTCAGTGTATTTGTAAACAATATTTGGTATGTGGCCATTGTGGCAGTATCATCTTAGTAATGAATTATGTGGCCATTGTGGCAGTATGGTTTCTTGAGCATGGTTGTGCACTGTGTTATGTTGTTTCACAGAAATCACATGCATGGTTTCTTGACATAATATTGAGCTGTTCACAAGTGACAAATGAGCATTGAGTTGTTTCAGAAATGCCAAATGAACAACACAAAAAGAAAAGAGTTGTTCACAAAAGCAAAGAGTTGTTCACAATTGCCAAATGCCAAACTTAGTTCACAACAGACTCAACTTAGCAATCCATTAGAACATACATCAGTTTTGTAGCACCACTCAGACTAAAGTAGCAACATTCATTCACTACTTGTTACCACTGGCAGTAAAGAATGACATCAAACGAGTATAATTCCTTGTGGCACTTGAAGGAGCACCAGAAGTAGAAGGACCAGAAGATGAAGCTCCTTCAGCAAATCTTGGGGCAGTGAAAGGCCTTGCAAATCTTGCACTTGCACTGGCTGGCCCTCTAGCAGTTCTAGAAGCAGATCTTGCACTGACAGATCTTGCAGAAGTAGTTCTTGCACTAGCAGAAGTAGTTCTTGCACTGGCAGACCTTGCAGAAGTAGTTCTTGCAGAAGCAGACATTGCTGGTGACTGCTGTGATCCTGATGGAGTATCTTCATTCCTTGATCTTGCAGGTGCCTTGCAAACATACAAGGAAACATGATAGTTTAGGGTTTAGGTTTAGCACAAAAAACATAGTAGGAAAGAAGACTAAATAGCAAGCACAAAAAACATAGTAGGATTTACCACATGCTTGTTTTTCCTCAAAGCCAACTCTGGCCTCAACTGTTGCTTGCAGTTGGTGTACCTATGGCCTTGGAGCCCACAGTTGCTGCATGTTATAGTGGCCATTCTTGAACTATCCTTGGGTTTTGGAACCTCAAATTTGCCCTTTATTCTCTTCTCTTTCGTTCTTCCCTTCTTCACATGAAATTTGGGTGGCTCTATGTCTGGTCCACTTGTCCTTGTCCAATCATGCTCACCAGGAACTGGATATATCATTGGTTCATATGCAGCAAGGTAAAAAGGTTTTTTGAAGAATTTGCAGACATAGTCCTCTGGAAATCTTTTTGACTTATTAATTGCTGATATTGCATGGTTGCATGGTATGCCAGACAGGTCCCACTTTCTGCAGCCACATGTATAGATTTCCAAGTTTACAGCATGTGTTTGTTGCCCACTGGTCACTTGCCAAAGATTCACACCAGCTTGAATGGGTTTGCAGAATCTGGCCCTTTCCTTTTCCACCTCAAACTTCTCAGCATAATGTGGTGTGATCTCCCACAAAGATGCCTTTCCCCTCTCTCTATTATTATGCCACCTCACCATCTGCTTGTCTTTGATACCATCAATCATAGTCCTAATAGGTTTTTTCCTAAAATCTAGGATGTACTTGTTGAACACCTCAGACAGGTTGTTAACAACCAAGTCTGTCTTGCAGTTAGTGTCAAAAGCATGCCTAGCCCATGTGTGCTTAGGTATTCCACTTAGCCACTTCCAAGCTTCCACACTCACATTTTTTAAGTCATTCATGGCAATGTCAAACTTGTGCTTGTTGTAAGCATAGCTGGCATTATCCATGCATTTCTTAAGATCTTCCCCCCTAAACCCAGCATTCTGGAAATTTGCATAGAGGTGTCTAAGGCAAAATCTTTGATGATAGTTTGGAAAAACTTGGCTCACTACATTTAGTAACCCCTGTTCACATAGCATCCTAGTCTTAGCTGAAGTACTATTACATCTTGAACATAACATGCTAATGCAGAAGAACAGAAAAGCAATAACATAACAGAAAGATGCATGCATACCTTCTGTCTATCAGACATGATAGTATAAGGCCCAAATTTGCCAACTTCTCCTCCTAGACATATCTTCAGTTGGTGTAGAAACCAACACCAGTTAGCTGTGTCCTCTTGTCCAACAACAACAAATGCAAGTGGGAAAATATTGTTATTCCCATCTCTTCAAGTGGCAGCTAGGATTTGAGCACCAGTGGTGAGCTTAATAAAGCATCCATCAACACCTGTTGTTGGAACCAAAGAACAATTTAAACTTCTAGAAAGCATTACTAAACTATATATTTAAGTATAAAGAACTATAAAGCACCACTACATCCATTAAGAAAGAAGTATACAGCATTACTAACCAATGAATGGTCTGCATCCATTGAGAAATCCCTCCCTTGCTCCATTTATGCAGAAGAACATAGCATGAAACCTTGGTCCTGGATGTGGTATTTTTGTTGTTGGTCTTGGAGTAACTGTTGCAACTATAACTCTACTACCAGGGTTTGTTTCCATGATGGTCTGAGCATAATCCCTAAGTCTGGGATACTGAATCTTGTGCTCTCCTAGCACAGCTTCTATAGCAAGGTTTTTGGCCCTATAGGCCATGTGCCTTGGTACATCAACACCTTACTTCTCATTGCAGTTGTCAATTAGTGTGTGTATGCTGGTGGTTGGATCAGACCTGAACAATGACTCATAGGTCTTTGCAAGCCACTTGGCACTGATCCTTGATGACTCAGTGCTGGTAGGGCAAGTGTGCTCCAGCCTCATCTTCTTAATAGCAAAGGTCTTCTCCCCTTTGATAACTGCAGCAACTATGCAAAACTGGCAGTGCTCTTGCTTACAACAGGCAATGATCCTTTGGTCTGAATTCCTGTGATACCTGAAGTCTCTGGCCTGTGTGATGTGCAAGCTCAACAAAGCATCTCTGAATTGCTGCTGATTCTTGAAGCACATGTACATACATAACTGCTGATGTGGTTGCTCAAGTTTGTCATTGTACCAGATCCTTGGTTTCCTTTTCTTGGCCCTACTCTTCCTCCCTTTGGGTAGAACAAAGGACATTGGCTCATGTCCATCATCATCATCCTCAAACAGCAACCCATCATCTTCTTCATCTGATGAAGGAATGAAATCAGGTTGCATCTCCTCCAACACACTTGAATGTGTCCTAGTAGTAGGGCCTCTCCTAACTGCCAGCTTCTTCCTCTTTTTTGGAGGTTTTTGCATTGGTGCTTCTTCTGTTACAACAACATTGACCTCATCCTCTTTCTCCTTTTCCTTCTCCTCCTCCTCCATCTCAAACAAGTCCTCAACCTCAGTGTCACCCTCATAATGTAATGGTTCCTCTTCTGAATCCTCATCATCATCATCTTCATCAGAATCTTCATCTTCAACTTCTTGCTCTGCTAGTCTATTCCCCTCAATTATCTCTGTGTCTTCAATTATCCTGCACTTCCCCATGCAGAAAGGATTGTTATCACTGTCATATGCAGCAGCCTCAGAGTCATCACTGTTATTATGTTCCTCCTCTAGCACTGCCTCTTCCTCCATTACAGCTTTGAGCTTCTCCTTACTTAAACTTATGCTCTCTTGTGTGCACTGACTATGAAAAACAACACCTTGTTGATCAACAGCAAGAACTGCAGGCTCACTAAGATCATACACAACAGGTGGTTGCTAAATTTTCTTCTCTCCTCTGACAGACATTGTTGTAGTTTGATCTCACTAAATCTGCTTCCATCTGACATACAAAAGGTGATGTTACCCTCACTAGCAAATTCAGAACTAACTATGCTCATGTTCCTTCTTAAGTTGCTGCAGTTTGATGTTTGTGTCAATTAACCCTAACCCATGCTCTCTTTCCTCTCCTCTGCCTAAATTCTTCATGTGATACAGTTCATCAGAGTAAGAATAACCTTGTGTGTGCATCAGTGCATATAAGTTCAGAAATGTAACATCTGAACTGCATATCTTCCTATCCAGATTGTGTTGCGCATCAAAATGAAGACGAACATCCAAACAGCATCATCCAAACTACAATTGACAGCACAAATTTATACTGTCATGAGCAAGACTACCCCTAGCCCCCTTGTTTTGGAATTTACAGAAAGAAGAAGAAGCAGAGAAGAGAAGGACTTACAGCACGCCGCCAACAGCTCCACTGGTCCACTGATGGCTACTGGTAGGGTTGGCCACCCATATCTCTGCCAGCTTCAACCTGTCCTCCATGGACAGCGCGGGCTCCTCATCGAAATCCTCATCGTCTGCGCTAGAGTAGTAAGAACTGGAGCCGTCGACGTCGTCCAGACCTAAGTGGTCATCGGGGCCGAGGCCAGGAAGGTCCCCGTACCCGCCCGCGCCGTCGACGCTGCTGGGAGTCGACGCCGCCATCGCCTGAGAGGGGGGAGGAAGACGAGGGCGGGGGGGGGGGGGGAGATGGAAACTAGGGTTCGTCGCGTATGGGTTCGACCGGACCGGACCAAGCTACTTGGTGCGACCGAGCAGGCTCGGACGAGTGACCGAGTGGGTGCGGGTGCGGGGTGCGCGCGGGTAGGCCACCGTGGCACCTGACAAATGGGCCCGGTCGGTCAGATACGTGGTCAATACGAGTTTATATGGCTGTCAGACCGTTTTGCAACACTTAGGCTTAGAGTTGGCACTGCATGGCAAAAAAAAATGACTAGTGGTACTGATTCGTCACAACGTGCTAAAGTGTGGTAGTGTCTTGCAATTAACTCATTTCACCAAGATCCCCGAAATCACGAGATTAGGAACATTCATTAGAGAACACTCATTTTTGGAGGAACCCTGGTATTTTATATGAACTGAATGTCAACAAAACACCAAGTCCATAACGCCACAAACTTTGTGCTTCATCGCGTACGGAACCCTAAGATCAAGTTGGTATATGAGAGCATAAACAAGTTTAATCCCCTAAATCACATGCCTGGCTATGTGCATATACAGCTGGGACAATCTGATCGCTTTCTTTCTCACAGTACATACAGTTGACTCATCCATGCCTTCTATGTGCAATTGATTGTACATCAACTAATCCCTAGACTAGATCGATGACCATGTCGATCTCCCAAGGCAATTTCATAACACCAAAACGAAGTAAATTTAACTGCATACAAGGATAAATCCACGGACCTATAAACCAAAAAGAAATCTACACGGCGCGAGGTCGATCGATCGATCACCTGTGCGCCGCCGCCCCCGCGCCGCGCCCCATGTAGGACGTGATCGCCGCCGCCAGCACCGACTGGAAGCTCGGGTCCGACGTGATCGCCTTCGCGATCGTGTCCGTCACCGCCGGCGCGGCCGCGGGCGCGCCATGGACGCCGCCGCCGCTGGACGTTCTCTGCAGGTACGACGACGAATGGGCGGCGCCGTACAGCTGCTCCGCCCTCGTCGTCGCCATGCCCAGGCCGAAATGCTGCCCCATCGCCGGCAAGGAGCTCTTGCCGTAGAACGGAAGCCCCCCGGCGTACGGCGCCAGGTAGCCGCTGCTCCACGCCGCCGGCAGCGCCTTGGACTCGTACCCTGCCGCGTAGGGAGACTGGTACTGCTGCTGCATGAGCGAGTGCGGGGCGGTGAGGTCGAGCGTGACGGTGGGGCAGGACGCGATGGTGGAGATGGTGGTCGGGCCCAGGAGCCCTGCGGACGCGAAAGGGAGGTGGTGCCCGTGGGACGAGGACGAGGAAGAGCCGGCGAGCAGCATGGACGCCGCGGCGGAGGTGGTGGACGCCATGGCCGCGGCGGCCGGCGGCAGCGGGTGGCTGTGCGTGCCCTCGTACGTCGTGATCAGGATGGACATGTCGTCGGCGCATCTCTGCACCTGCTTCCGCACCGGGCAGGACGGCGCCACGGTGCACCGGTAGTAGGCGCGCGGGCACGGGTTCCCCTTGGAGATCTTCTGCCCGTACTTCCGCCATTGGCACCCATCGTTCATCTGCTCATCATCAACACACAGAACTCATTAGCTCATCATGATTTTGAATTCAAACCAATTCAAAAGTATTTTCATCTGGCATGCAATTTTGTACGGTATGTTGTACTATGCGCAAACGTACCGTGGGGGTGTCGCATTTGACACGGACGGAAACCCTAGCCTTCTTGGCCTGCTGCTGGAGCACCTCGTCGTCGGCTCCGTCAACCCCGGCGCCGGGGCTCTTGCGCGCTTTGGTCGCCGGCGGGCTCGCGGCGGCCGGCAGCTGATGACCGGGCGCGGCGTCGTCGTCCGCGCTGCTGTCGGAGCTGAGGTTCATAAGGGGCGTCGCCGACGGGCGGGCGGCCTGCCTGTCGTCGCCGTCCGTAGAGCGACGGCTGCTGAGCCCGAGCGACAGCTGATCGTCGGGGTCGGTCTCGGTGCCGGAGGACGACGACGACAGCGACCTCTGATGGGCGCCCT
The DNA here is from genome assembly GCA_963921465.1 of Triticum timopheevii. Classification (NCBI taxonomy): domain Eukaryota; kingdom Viridiplantae; phylum Streptophyta; class Magnoliopsida; order Poales; family Poaceae; genus Triticum; species Triticum timopheevii. The sequence goes on from OY997266.1 coordinate 107,132,705, forward strand.
TGGGGCGGGCGTAACCACCGCTGCCGAGGCTCAGGGAGACGAGATCGTCGGCGGTAGGCGCCGGCGCGGAGGCGGCAGGGAGCTTGTCGGCGGCCGGTGGTTGGTGCTTGATCTTGACGGCGTCCTGGAAGTGCGTCTGGAGCGACTGGTAGTCCCTGACGATGTGGGAGAGCAGCGTCTTGAGGCGCTCGTTCTCCTCCCTCACCTCGCCCATCTCCGCCTTGGTCGCCTCCAGCTTGTCGTCCTGCACATGCACAATACCCAAGAGAAATCCTTAGATGATGTACGAGCGATTGCTCTTCGTAAAATAAACACACATGATTCGATCTTTAATTTGGTGCAATTCATTCATATCATAACTTGCTTCTCTTTCTTAGTACATGCTAATTAAACAACTCTCAATTTGATTTTCGGATCATATATAGCTTCTAGTAGTAAGTACCTTGCTGGTGGTGATTGAATTTCTCTGCGTGGACGGGAAACTCTCAAGGACCATTGGAAGCGCGCTTGCGATCTGCAGGCCAAACAATCAAAGCTAATTAAGTTCCAACTCGATCTCAAGAACGGACATGCATGTAGGGTATATACACGCTAGCTCGCTCATCAGCAACTCAATTGTTCATGTATAGATAACTTAAAGGGAAGGAGCAGATTATGTGTGTGTACCTCCATGGTCTCCGCCTTGTTCTCCTCTTTCACTGGCGGCGGCCTCTCGACGGCGACGTCCATGGATGGATCAGTCACAAGGATCAAGCAGCTAGCCAGGAGAAGGAGGGAGCTTTGTTCGCTTTGGATGAACAAGAGACGCCTTGTAGTTGCAGCAGCCCCGCGCCCTCCTTATAAAGAAGGATCGGAATCGAAGCGACGACGACGACGACTAGGACGAAGCCTACACTTTCTGACTCCCCGGGGATTAAACTAATCGAAAACCAGCAGCTGCTGCGTGCTCCGCGTACCAAATCTCAAATCCCAGTGCCTGGCTCCTTATTCCTTAACCTACCATCACGTACGGCGGCTCGGTTGCTGGTTCCCGTCCAGACCACCGAGCGGAGCAAACGAGCTCATAAACAACGTCAACGCGTGTACCCAGCCTCCCTCATGGGCAGCAGGCAGGCAGGCAGGTCTACCAAGCTAGCTAGCGGGTGAGGTAAGCAAAGCCCCATTCCCCAATATAATACCGTCCTCGCGGCCGGTGGTCACCACCGTTGGCCGTCGTCGCCGCCCACAACGTGTCCTGCAAGTCGCCGGCCCCCGCCGCGTTGGTTCCGCGAGCGAGCCCCCCTCCGAATGCGGATCGCACGCACGCACGAACTGTTTCATCCATCCAATCATCCTTCCCTTTGGCTCTGAGAGAGAGGCTTTGACTTAGCTAAGATGTGTTCTTGGTTAGCGTATGTACGCACGCAGCATGAGCGTGCAGCTGCTAGCGTTGAATTCGTTTTGGGGCCGTTTTACGTGTTGACTTTCGTACGGCTAACCCGGAGAAGCAAGCAACTGGCCAGCGCGGTCGGTCGGTCCAATTTGAGTCTGAACTGTTCTCCTCTCCACGTAAAAATATATAGCATAAAATGATGCGGAATCTGATATAACGCCTTGCTCGACGTGAGTGACGCACGCACGTAGTATCGGTTCGGGATTTACGTGCATGCAGCAGGTCAAACGTAGTAACAGCGAGGACTCGGACCGGTCATTGAACTCAGGCGTGAAAAGTAAAAACGCGGAACGACAAGGCCACAGTACAAGTGCAACCCGGTCAGCACATTTACCTGTTCCGTCCCAATCTGTTGTGATGGTAGTACTGTACTACGTAACCGAATAATCTGGTTGGTTGCGTCTGAACAGTAGTACATGGTACCATGCACGGCATGTGCGGAGCACTGTAGAGTCGCCGGCGCACATGCACAGCGCTCGATCGATCCCAATTTATGCGACGCGACGCGAGGTCATATCACATGTGCGGGATCATAAAGAAAATGTGTGCGTACGGCGTGTGACCGGATGCGATGGCGATCCCTTCTCTCCCGAGTCCAAGAAGTCTTCGTGCGTGTTGATTAAGTAGGAGAGGATGGATCGATCGACCTCCTGTTCGTGCCTGCGACGGAGCGTGACGTCCTCCACGCCGTGCGCCGGACGCGATCCAATCAGAAGCAAGTCGTCCAAGCCTCGTGATCGTGAATGCGATGTGGCCTCCGATCAAATCAGCCATGCAAGGGATCAAATTGGATTAGATTATTCGGTTTCCGTTGGCCTACTTGTTGAGAACTTGAGCTCGGTCCCAGCAGAGCCCCGTTGAAACCAAGCCGTGCATGATTGCCATCGCTAGCTGCATGCATGCTTAGTCAGTTGGTTTGCGACCGATCCTGCTGGGTGCCGTGAGCCGAGCATGATCGTTGGCCTAGGAAAGAAATCGGCCTCAGATAGCTTTGCTCGTGCGTATGTGTTCCTACGAGTGTCAATTCCTACACGGTGCTCCGCGGTGGGGACAAGGACACCGGCGGCGTATGCATCGACGGAAATGAGGAGCATGTATCACGTGTCGCTTTGCAGCTAGCTACTCGTACGGCGCGGCTGGCATGCATGAAAAGGTCACAATAATTCTGGCTACAAAGCAGCACACGGCATGCAACAAAAATTCCAGTTCCAGATCCCATACACACGTACCATATAGGAACAAGAAGGCGAATTCCACGGTGAATAGCTGCGATAATCAAAGGGCGTCTTCGTCTTCGTGCGCTAATTAAAAGAACCCTCATACATGATCGGCCAGGTTAAGAAAGAAAAAAAGGCTCCTTTACTTCGATTTTCAATTGTTTAGGCTCCTCTCGATGCCGCGCACCGACAATCGAGCGAACAAAGGTGGGGCGTATGAAATTATTTATGCGACCTATTTATGGCATTTTGAACAATACTTTTTAACATTTTACGGTGTATTTTGCGGTCCACAATTCTACTCTGAACGATGCCTTTTAACATAGTCCTCACTCGTCACCACTTCATGCTTACACCTAGAAACATACTTCTTTGGGACACACCTTTAACTGAGCTGACATTGACGACACCTTGTTTTGTCTCGGTCCAACACAACCACATTCGTTGTGATGCAAAGGTTGAACTAAGGAGGTCGCAGACACCTCAAGGTTTCAAATATGCATGCCTACATGTTTGTCTAGTGTCCCCATTCCCTGCAAGCATAGCTATCACCACTCTTACCTCGCTCGACCTTAAGTGTTGTCAATGATGGTAGAACGTCGCCAAGCCCCCCCCCCCCCCCCCCCCTCCTCTCCCTCTCTCTATCTCATTTTGAGTGATTTTTTGAAAGCATAAGCTAATTTTACTAGCAAATTCTCTTCTAATATTCATGCTTTGCTATTGGTATTCAATAATATGCGCCATGTTTGATGCATATTAGAGAGCCACATGCACAAATCTAGGCGCCATGCCGTTCTGATGAGTGGGACCCGCTTACACGGATTACCTAAATAGCTAAAATTGGGTTCAGAATGGAATTCTGGTTGTTAACTATGGTCCCAACAATCATAAAAGTTAAAATGTTGATCAATGTATTATTGTGTCATAGGCACTCTTTTTATTTAGAAAGAACAATTTTGACCAGCTTTAAATAATGAAGCCCTCAATAACCAACAGTGCAACGCAACACTCAACACATGAACAGCAGGATACAAAGGATCTGACAAAGCAGCAACAGAACAACATATTACCAAGCAGACACCAAGTGAACACGGCTTGTAGTCATGGGAGCGGAAATTTTACAATTTGTAAACTCTTCAGTTGAAGGGTTGTTTTTATTTTTAGGCTAGCTGAATGGCTTGATTAAGATTTTATCATGTTATTACTCGAAACTAAATCAAGGATTTCAGGATACTTCCTTTGTGGAATAAAATACTGGATCCTCGAGTGGTCTCTTTTCTTGTTGCTTCATATGAGCAAATCAAATCAAGAACAAGGAAATTGGAAGAATATGTATTTCTATTCACTACCATTACACGTCTTCTCGACTTCCGTTACTTTATTTTCTTCTTGAATGCAATAGCTCTGATCCATGATCAAAGAACCGAAAACAAAAGGAAGAGGCTGTCTCAAGAGGAAGACTAGTCGTCAAGGGAATGTCATCGCCATCAGTTGAGTGCTAGGCACAGTGCCTCACCGAAAGGACCCACCTGCCACTAGCCCCGGATTGGAGGGTGCCGCACAGTTGGCCGATGACTATGTTCACCCTAGAGCTTGGAAGGAAACAGACGTCGGGATCCCAAGGACCTCTGAGCATAACAACCATACTGAACCTAGCGATCGAGCTCACATTGAGAACACCACCGTCAAGGCCATGAAACCATCAATGAGAGAATAAGAAGCTACTGGGTGGGTCGATGAAGGAGAGAGAGAGACAATGCAGCGGGGAGGGGGGGCAGGGGCGGATGATGAGGATCCGAGACCTAATCCGTAGGAAAATGTAACCATTTGTCCAAGCGCGCCGTGCGGCAAAGGTGACGAGGTAAGATTGACCTATGAAGGGCCATTTGAATTGATAAAGTGTTATTCAAAGTGGAAGTTTGGACACAAAGTGTGGTACAAAGAGTCACAAAAATTAAAATGTGGTTCCGTCTATGACTATGTCACAAATACACGATACAAACTTCAAATGTAGCCATTTCATATATTCCTTGAGGACGTGCAACTTCTTCAAAACACGACAAAAATAGTCGCCGATTTTTCTCTCTCCACAAAATATATAGATATACGTACACCGTGACTATATACACACAGGGGATGCCTTCCCTTGACTATACTCAGGGATTTAGTCAGAGAAGGAACCACCGAAGACACATGCGCAGAGGTGCGTCATGTATGAAAGAAACAGCACCGTTTCTAACGATAACAGGTTTAAATATACAGGAGCAGAAGAAATGGTGGCCAATAAGATAAGCACATGGCGGTTGGTTGGGGTCGACAGGAGCAGCAGCTCAAGCAAGCCGCACGGTTTAGTCAACTGGAGCATCAGGGGAGGCGTCCTTCCTACCTAATTCCTATATGCTTTTTAATCCTTTCCCAAATGAATACAGCTAAGATACAAAGAAAACCGATGAGGCGATGAGAGAGGACCTCGCTGGACGACGCATCCGATCATGTGATCAGCGCCCAAGCCGTTTCAACGATCTGGTCAAAACTTTGGACCCTAGGGCTTGGATCATGCGTGATTGAGATTTCCAGCACATTTTTCTTAAGGAAAGACCCCATGACTCCCCTTTGGCGCATTATATTTAAGCAAATTTATATCAAACTGGAAGAAAACAAGGGGGTTTTGGCTCTTGCTTCCTCTAGGTGTTTGATGCTTGGAAGGCAATGCTATCTACTGCATCATCGTCATCATCATCCTCTTCTTCGCCGGTCTTGGAAAATCTCCGCCCGCCCTTATTGTTTTTTGTGGCGTCGCGATTGGGAAATCAAACTCGCGTTACCGACGATTGATTCTCGGTAGCTGTCAAATGTTGCTGGTGCTAGCATTTTCCGTGGGTTACTGGGTCATGAGTAAGAATTTGCAAAGTCAGAAGGGGAGATCATCTATCTTCTATCTCTTGCAAGTCAGAGGTCTGGCACATGGACTGGATCAAGGGCACGGCCTATGGGAGCGGTTCTAGTGTAGTTTGGACACAAAAGGAATAGTATCTGTTGGGATCTTCTTGCAGTTTGTGCATCAGAATACTCGAGGTCAACAATTTGTCAGAAGTTATCGAAATGTCAGATCGTGGATGGATCTGTCTTAGCAAAGACTAGAGTTGAGGACTAATAATGGACAGGTACAGTGAGAAGTCAATTGTCACAGCTCATACATCCCAATAAGACTTGATTGTCAGATTTAGAACATTGATTAATGGCGATTTTTACCGGAATAACTACGTTTACTTGACCAAGATCAAGACTTGAACTACAATTGTTGGAATTCATGTTGGAAGGAAACCTTCAAAAGAGTAGAACTGGTAAAGTGCGTCAGTATTTATTATATAAAGTGTTGGTACATATTCCCCTTTCTGCATAGAAACTTACAAGTTTGGGTATTATTTTTAATTTGAAATGGCTAAAAGAGGTGATTATGATGGGCAATGTTGTCAATGTGTAAATCTTCAGACCCATATGTGTTTTTGGCATATGCCATTCCACAACTAAGTCCTAGCACTAATCGACATGCTTTGTTGTTATCGGTAACAAAACCAGTCAAGACCAGTCGGTCATCAATCTTAGTTGTTATCGATAACGAAACCAGTCAAGACCAGTAAAATAACTGCAACAGCTGTATAACATTTCACCTAACAAAATGCAAACGTCAAAATCAAAATCTGAACAGTTGAGCATCAGTGCATCACATTGTTGATTTCTGGAGTGTAATGACAGCACATTATGATCTACATTTGGGAAACAGCAAGAAACCAGCATAGTCAAGCTTGGATCACTTTGTTTAGCTAATCACCTAACCTAAACAAGTAACATAACAACACTTGGCCTTTCATCTCTAGACTGAAATGGCTGGTATGGTAAAGACAAACATGTAGATGCACCACCCCATCAGGCTAGATTACCTGCTGCTAATACTAGTTCAATTAAATACAACGGTGCGTCGTGGCACATATCATAGAGCGGTCTGGGCGTGTAATTAACTGAGTTGTTAGCAAATTGGTTAAGATGTGATGCTGATAGTAGCTTACTTGCCAATATTCATTATACAGCATATGAAAGCAGACAATTGTTTGACCTAGCTGTTGATCAATCAAAATGAAGTAAACCTAAACGGGGGGACTGCGTGACCCTCACTATTCTTCCGTCAAAGGGTTCAGACAAATAATGCAGCACAATGACTCACAATGAAGATGAAATGTTAACCTCTGTTGACTTTTCTGGATCGGTGCCAGGATTTTCCTGAAGAACGATCCAGAAGAGTATAATCAACTAGTAAAATTTGGTGAAGATAACATGTTGTGTATGTTAACATGTTAGGTAAGGCATAGACATGACAGCAGACGCATGTTAATAGGATGTGTATGTGCTCATAATTCTGACTTCTGAATTACTGACCTGAGTTCCTATGCGCTAAATTATATCAAAGTTTGCCGAATTCATCCCGGCGTGCCAATTCGCATAGACTATTCTGTTATGGCACTGACATCACTCCAATATTTTGGTCTTCGTGCCACGACACATCGGCTGTTAACTCCATAGGCCTGGTTTAATGCACAAGTAATCATCATTAGCGAGAAAGGCGGAAATGAGCCAAGAGATAAGCCTGTATTAGGTGGTTTCCAGGAAATGGCCCGGCTCAACTTGTCTCTGCAGCACACAAGGATGAGAGTCCTTTTCACACTTACTTGACACTGACTTTCTAAAGCTTAAAGGGCAGTGACAAAAAGGCATATTCGCGGTGCTCAACTAAAATATTAGAAGTGACGTTCTGTCCCCATGTTGAGCTTCAGGCTGAGCTCAGCCTCCGTTCTTCTCGAAAAGGAGTATCCTCCAAGCAGATACTGCCATTATATGCACTATTAGCAGGAAGCACGGTGCAGATACTAAAGCAAAACCATTCTCTAGTGAAACAGTGGCAGGAAGCTGAAACTCTCACAAGTATTCCTTTTATTTTTACAAGAAAGCATGTCAGGAAAATCCTTGGTAGGAAAAACTCAAGATTGATTTGAGACATGCAAAGAAAATATGCTCTACCAAACGAAGAGGTAGAACAGAGTTATGCTCTACCAAGTTAATATGCAAAGCCAAAAAATAGAGATCACTAAACCATGGAAAAGATGGTTTCTTCTCAAGTCTACTTGGAAAAGCATGAGAAAAATGACAGCTTGTCTGCATCTAAGATGATACTTCTTCTTAACAGCCTAAGAAAGTCTCATAGGAAGTAAACCCAAAGACATTCTTATGCCAATCAACTTCAAGATTGCACGTTGTACCAGCGCAACTGGTTCCACTGCATAACTAATTAGATGTGTCACATATAAATGCCAAAGATAAGAAGATTACTGGTTCAAATGTCAACTGCTTACAGTAGGCGCGAGAAAAAGCAAAGACAATTTGGTCACACCAACGATTTTTTCCATGGAGAAGATGGATGATTATAATCATAATAGAGACTCACCTCTGTCCTTAGCAATAGAGCCGCCGGATTTGTAGCGTGTAAGCACCTTGCATTGGCAACTTGGACTGCGACATTGCTGACTTCAACGTACTGCAGGTTAAACTGAGTTCTCCCATATCTCCAGTGACCATGTTTGACATTGTAACTGAATATAATACAGCAGTAACTGTGCTGGAATTCAGAGAGTATTCACACTGAAGCCTGACTTCAACCTAGGTTACCTTCATGTATGAGAAACAGTCCAACCCAAAATTAGTACTCCCTCCAATCCATATTAATTGTCGCTCATTTAGTACAATAACATTGTATTGGAGGGAGTACCAATTTTGATGAATTTCGATATAAAAAAAAGGTGGCAATGCAATATGTATGTATGACCAGCCCATTCTTTGAAAGGTTATATCAAATAGAGTGGGGGGTAAAGTCTTCTGCCTATTTTGTGTCCAATGCGGTAAAATCGAGATCTCCAGGTTGCCTCATAATTTGACTATTAACTATTTGATTTACAAGTTTGATGTGATTAACAGGGAGTTTGTGCTGCTTTCCCATCAGCAATAGTTTGCCAAAACAGGAAAATGATAGTCTTCTCAAACTTCACATCATGTACAACAGTTCATCAGACTTATCTTCAAAAACATTCAACTCGTTTTTGTCTTGATCATTGATCGCAACACCTGAGGCCATCAGACTTCTCTAGAGATCATTTATGTTCCATCAGACTTAGCAGGAAGAGAATGAACTGCTCCGCATCTAATACATTCCTTGAGGACAGGGATAGACTGAATCACTGATAAACTGCAGCATGTCTTGTATCTGAACTTGCATGCTGCATATTCTCTCAAAAAAAAAATTTGCATGCTGCATAAGTGCATAATAGGTAATAACTTATACTCGTGGGATATGATTCATGATCTATGAGAATATCTTACAATTGTAATATGATTGTCAACACATGTACTACTGGACTTCTGCATATATGTAGCACTATAACTGCCCTTCAGAGGAATACTGCGGGGACCAGGCCTCAATTTTTTGAGAAACTCAACATCCTGTCACCACTAGTTACACAAAGGTTCATGTTATGTATGTAGCTCTTTCGAGAAAAACAATATGTATGTAGCTACAGATGAAGCCTTACAAGCAAACTGCTCAGGCAGTATCCTTCCTGCATGCATGGTGCCGGCCCATTTGCAAAGACTCCCTTGTATTTTTAATAAACCTTAGCATGGAGAGGCTAAGAGACAGATGTGCCCCAGCTTAGCATAAGGGCTGAGCTCTCAAAATCTCATCTTGTATGCAATGCTACCTTTTTGTTAATAATTTACGCTAGTCTTCATCGTCATATTCTTGAGATCCCCAGAACTTGGAAACCTCCTTGCCAGGTAAAGCTACAGGAACTGAGGATCTCAGAAAGTCTTGGTAGTGTAACAGGCTGCCTCTGGTAGAACTACTCCCTGCGGTGACAATCCTGCACCCGTCAACGGCCATGGCTGACACTGTGCTTCTCCCTCCTGATTTAACAGGCTCGTCGCAACTCAATCTGTTCACCAAGTGGCCCGTTTCCCAGACATGGACCTGACCATCCCATGGTGCGCCCATCACTACCTTGTATGGATCCAAGTGAAGCAACGTCACAGGACCATCTGAATGAAGTTCTGCGACTGTGTGCTTGAGTTCTTGAGACTTACGAATATCCCACAGAAGAGCCCTGTCCAGCAAATAATGATAGATAGGTAAGGTTTGCAACACAGTCAAAGCTAGAAGCTCAATGTTAGAAACTGGAAAGCACTGATTGTATTTGTGACCTTACTTGTCTTTTATGCCCGTGCATATTAGCCATTCAGAGGGCAGCATCTCACAAGAAAGTATCCTTTGGTTATGAAGTGTAAGAACAGAAGCCTTCTTCATCGTCCTCAAATCAATTGCTGTCACTTCGGATCCAGCAGCAATGTAACAAAGGGATTCATAGCATTTGATTGCAATCGGTGGACCACTTGAGTTAAGATAAGCACCCCCAACGCAAGATGATGAGACACTGGAAGGAGGTGCCATTGTGTCCCACACTTTCACCTGTGATGCAGTATAATAACATGAAAAGCAACATACAAACAATAGAGCTTACCATGAGCATCAAATGGCTCAGTTGTGGACCACACATAATATGTTAAACAATATTACTCCTATTAATGTAATATTTCAGATAAAGTTTTCTTCGATGTTCTATTACCTTTGTATCTTTGGAACTGCTGACCAGCAGCGAGGATTTATGCCTGAGAGCAAAGAAGAAAGCTCAATGATCATGCTGATGGGTCATAATTTAAGAAACATTGGAAAGTATAGGAACCTTGCAACTGTACAAAAGCCATCAAAAGGCTTTCCAGTTTCATAAATGGTGCACTTGCACACAAAAAATAGCCGACTAATAGTAGAATAAGTTCCATTCAGATGGTTTGACAGAACGTACCAAGCAACAGACAAAAGTGACAGTGTTTTTTCATGCCCGTGCAAAGTTGATATTAGAGGGTGTTTTTTTGCTCTTGTATTCATAGACCAAAGGCGAATGGTGCAGTCTTCACCACCAGTTGCGAGTATTTTACATTCACCGTCATCAAGCAATTTGTCAGCCAGAGCAGTAACAGGTCCTGAATGGCCCTTGTAACAGCGTGATTGGCCCTACATAAAAAGGTTATAAAATCACGCTTAGCACTAGCTTCTCAAGGAGTTAGATATATAGCCTTTCAAAACCATACCCCACCACGATGTGTTATTGTGACTGAAGATGTTAGCTAATCATCACATTATTTGCAAAGATAATTAAGATGCATGACTGTAAATTGCCCAGATTTTATAATGACACTGCAAGGTTTCAACTTCATGAAATGCCACTGCAGAGTTCCCATATTTATAAGCATGCCATTGACCGAAGAATTTCACTCATATTGAATAAAAGTGCATGTGTCTCCTCTCCTACCTCCTCACCACCTTCCTGCTCAGCACCTTCTCTCCAGCTCACCTTGCTGTCTCTGCAAGTTGTGTGAAGCACGACGCCATCTCTCCGCCCCCCTGCTCTTCGGGTCAGGGCTAATCTCAACAAATATGTACTCAGCCACATGACGTGTGTGGCAAGGATGAACCCTATGGCCACGTGTAATGCACTGACAGAGGTCAGGCCCCGAGTATGGAGGTTGAGGCGAGTGGGACAAGAAAGCCCATGTTGCACGAGGGAAGAGGAACATGAAGAGGACGACTGAGAAGAAGAAAGAGGATCCGCAGGGGCATAAATGTCCAATTTGAGGTAAATTTGGACAGATGTGGTATTTCTGTTTGCGCTACAACTCTACCGAGGCACATACGAAGCAGAAACTGTGTGTTGGCATTTCCAACTGGGCACTTCAAATGGGCATATATCCAAATATTCCTATTCAAATACCTCATGCCATGCCATCTTTGGTGAAAATGAAATGTACATCAATGACGAGGCTTGCACACTATGTGGTAATTTTGCAGCGTGCTGGAGCTAGAAGCAACTAAAGGTGACCAGGAAGAGGCTGATCTTGGGAAGGAAGGACACATTAGGATGTATGGCACAGCAGCATGTTGGAGGCTCATGTGTAATTTCATGTCGAAAATTCCATACATGCAGTCAGCTAGGCTGGACAAGGAATGGAGGCTACTGCATAATGGTTCCAGTCCCTAGAATATCAGATTGGGACTATATATCCTTCCGTATGAATTTGAGCAGATTAGATCTACTTTATCTCTTGTTAGTTTACAGCAGGTTAGATCCTAATTTGTCTCTAGCAGCCAGTATTACATAAGCCGCGCCCCTCTTAACCAGAATTTCCTTCTCCATCCTCACCCCTCTTAACTAGGTTTCCTGGTTACCATGCTTGAGTACCACTTTCTCACCGGTAACTAGTCCAGGGAATCTAACCTGTGAGCACACGGAGGGGCTGACAAGGCAGAGTAAGGGGTACTGCCGCATAACTTTGTTAGTAGTTAGTGAGGTTGGCATAGAGTTAAGCGGCAGGCCAGGGTATACAGTGGCCGCTTTACAATGTCATGAATAGATACCACAAGCACAAAACAAGGAAATGAAAGCAATTACAGAAGAGAAAAGGAAGCATGTATTATTATTTTCATATTTGAATGAGACAAAGAGGAATCAATGTCCATATATATATATAAGCCCAGTGCACGTAGCTCCCGCTTGCGCAGGGTCCGGGGAAGGGTCCGACCACTTTGGGTCTATAGTACGCAGCCTTTCCCTACATTTCTGCAAGAGGCTGTTTCCAGGACTTGAACCCGTGACCTCATGGTCACAAGGCGACAGCTTTACCGCTGTGCCAAGGCTCCTCTAGAGGAATCAATGTCCATCTAACACTAAAATTTCTTTTCACGAGTTGGTTATCATTTTAATAACTACATTTTACGGTCATTCAATGACCATAAGTAATGCTCCCCACGTTCACAATTATAAGATGTTTTGCATATTTCAATATGGACTACATATGGACTGAAATGAGTGAACATGGACACTAAAATGCGCCTATATACATCCGAATCAGAAAAACGTTAGAACATCTTATAATTGTGAATGGAGGGAGTAGCAGTTAGTTCTGTTTTTTTATTATTCATGTTTCAAGTACCTCTGCACTCATGTACAAAGTCAGTGATGTCATCATGAATGATCATGTTGTATCCTCACAAAAAAAAGAACATACTCCCTCTGTAAAGAAATATAAGGGCGTTTAGATCACTGCTTTAGTGATCTAAATGCTCTTATGTTTATTTATTACGGAGGGAGTACATGTTGTATCAACAGGGTAATGTAACGTAGAAATGAGGTACCTTCCAGCAAAGACGGACTGTTCTATCTGTGCTTGAAGTGACTAATGCCTTTTCATTTCTATGTGCATCACTTCGATACAACGGGGTGTCAATTAGTGGGAATAATCTGCAAAATGAAAATAATAAGACATTCCTATCTCCGAGACTTTCAGCAGGCACAGTAAATTTTTATATACCATGCAAAATAGGGGAATTAGTGGAAAGCCAATCACATATAGAACTGTGAAACAATTAAAGTTTAAATTGTGAAATGAGGATACTGTATCCCAAACATAAACCAGCTAGTAATCATGAAAATGATTTGCAATAATTCCTCTCTGCTAGGAAAGAAGAAAAATAAGTAAAAGAAATGATAGTGTAACAAGACGATAATGAAGTAAAATGACATTGTCACCAAGACGTAACACAAACAAATCTACAAAGTTCAAAGATATAACCAAGGTACTAACTGAAGTGAACTTACCTATTTGTCTAACAAATGGAAGCAAAAATAAAGCAAAATAATATATAAAAAGTCAGATGATGTCATTTGGTTCCAAGTAACATGTCAGTCATAACATCCTACTATACCAAACATAAGATGTTCAGTAAATGAGCATTATATATGCCCTCGCTGTATTAAGTTTCATGCACCAACCACTAGAACCAAAAGTGCAAACTGATGGAGAAGGTTGGGCAATCCATATATAGTTCAACATCCCTCTCATATGTGGCATGGACAGAAAGAAAGCAAGCAATTTATTTATTTAAATTGCAGAAGTCGAGGCTTGAACCCAAGATGAGAATGAAGTAAAAACAAATCTACAAAATCTGAAGATATAACCAACGTACTGAGACTGAATGAAATCGCCTATTGTTCTAACAAATGGAAGCAAAGATATAAAAGCAAGACTAATACATTAAAAGTCAGATGAGGTCATTTTCTTCCAAATAACATGTCAGTCATAACATCCTACTAAATTCAGAAATTTTCTTTATGCGAGGATTCAAGAATCTTGTCCAAGACATAAAGTGGGGATGGATCTTAAATCCTAACATCCGTTAGCACAGAAATGTACTACCTTTGATATTATTATAGGAATAGAAAAAAGGGATTCAATGGTCACCCCTTGATTCCCCACAGGGTTGAGTACATGAAACTGACCCAAAAAAAACCGTGAACATCAGATAAGCTGACTAAAAAGTAACAAGATCTACAAATGTCTAAAGAGCAATGGTTATTTGCTTTATGGTTACCTCATACAAGTGATCCTCGCGCTATGGGTCCTGTAGGTTTCCACTAATTCCATGTCCAGACCAAGCCTCAATCTTTTGACTACTGGCCCCTGCACAGAGGAAATTGCACGGCATATGTTGCTTAGCACAAATAAGCTTTTGATACGGCAACAACCTGCGTTACTTAAGCAGAAGAGCAAATCTGCTATATTAAAAACACATAATACTGTTGCATTTCACTCACTTGAGAGAACCAAACACCATTCCTATCAAGCATTAGATGGCTTGGTGTCGGCTCCGTGGGATCTAGATAATAAATAGATGATAAGGGATCATCAAATTTCATTTGATGTACTTCAGTGTGCCTCCGAACGTATAGTTCTCTAATCCCCAAAGCTCCACGAGGCACTTGTTGAAACGGCCATTGCCCCCTAAGCGTTCAAATAGTCATGACGCAATAAATAAGTGGGCAGTCAGATACATGTGTAGTTTCCAAAGTCTCAAAATACTACGTATATAGTATAGACTCAAACATTAGACAGTTATGTGAGTTCAGAAAAGGATTACACGACATTGATCAACACGTAGAAACTGTAAAACTTGATGCAAAGCATAAAAGCGAACAAACGACCATCAAGCATTTAAAGTGGCATCCATGTAAAAGAAACATTCGCTGCCTGTCACTTCCAAATTGCATGCACCTTATTAAATAAAGTTCATATTGTGTAGACAGTGACAATTCCTCCACCGGCATAATAGCTTTATCCAATCAAACTACCAAAACTACTTTTTCCTCAAAAAAGTTAGTCCAACAGAGCCAGAATACAAGTCATTTTGAATTGTATGAGTCCAATATTTCTAGGTTTGACTCTACAATGAAAATAACTAGCACCGACAACATCAAATTGATATTTTCAACATGTAATAGATAGACGTTCATAATGTATGATAGTACCTGAAACCCTAAACTCGAGCTCACTCTTAATGTACAAACCGCTCTCTTTTTATGTGAAACAACATATTTAAATTCAACATCAAATTGTCCAAAAAAACACCTTGAAAACCGTGTCAATGTCCAAAAAAACACTATTGTTACGACGCATAGGGACTATACCATAAACACCAACACTGTTGCTCCATATTTCAAATATTCTACTTTGCTGGAGAGATACAAATCAGAAGATTGATAAGCCTGCAGCTTGCAATCCCAACAACCAAGACAACTAATAAAGTGCCACTAAATCGGTGGACCCACAAACCCTCTGACAGTCTTATGATCAAGTTTGCCTATATCAAATGCCAACCAATCATACAACAATGAAGATGAAAGTCATTCTGAAAAATGACAGGATCTCCTCCCTTTCAGTGCAGTGCATCCCAACAATTAATGTACTGTTCAATCGAGGCTTCCTCAGCCTAGCTAACACCAAACCAGATGTTCTCCCATGCTTAACTCTATCTGCTCAAACAAGAAAATCATAGCAGAGGTTCATAATTTTCCAGTCCAAACCGTCGTCCCGCACCTAGTATCACTGCAAATCATTTTCCCCAATTTTTTAGCCCCACAATAGCTTTGAAATCCCAATCATAACAGGAAACCGATCATTTGTAAACTGTAGACACCCCCCCCCCCCCCCCCCCCCAATCGCACCTTTAAGCTCCCAATCAACAGTACACGTGTACGCCGTGCAATCGCCAAAAAGGGGGGCAAACCTATTGGGTCTGTAAAAATTGCCCTATACAGCTGAGTGTACCGACGCATAAATCGAAATTCCCGAATCGGGCGAGAGCGAGAGGAAAGAGGAAAGTGGGTGAAGGAAGAGACCTGTAGAGGTGGTACCATACGGCGTCGCGGTAGGCGGCGGCGCGCAACGGGCGGCAGGCCATGGCGAGGCTGGCGACGTCGCGGGCGCCGAGGTGGCGCGCGCAGTGGGCCAGCGCGTCGCCGTTGAGGTCGACGAGCGTCCGCCCCGGTAACGGCGTCGACATCGCCGGCGAGCTGAACCCTAGAACGTATCACGGTGGCCACCGTCTCAGGCGCGCGGGGGAGGGGGGAGAGGCGGCGGCGGGTAAGTTTACAATTTACCTTTGCCCCCAACTGTATCTTTTGTTAGGCCAACTCCACCGCGCGACCCTGGACGTCCGTTTTATTCGGATTCTGTCCGTTTGGGCAAGGGATAGTCCGGGCCTGGGATGCGGTGACCGTGCGCCCAGCGCGCGGCCGCATCTTTTACCCCATCCTGTCCGCGCCTATTTAAAAAAAAGCAACGTTTCAAATGCCAAGCCCTACGGCCCCAGTTCATCACGCACGCCGGCAACAAAGCCAGCGACCTAAACGTCCATCGCCGGCATCAGCCAGCGGCCCGCAACACGGTCAGCCTCCAAAATGAAGGGTTGTCCTCGCCGGCAACACAGCCAGCGGCCGGCAACACAGTCGGCCTTCGAAATGAATGCTTTTCTCGCTGGCACACGGCCAACGGCCCAGTGGGCGGGCATCACCCATGACAGCCTCCAAAAAAGAACGGCCACGGCCGATCGGACGACCTAGTTCAGGCCGTCGGCGTCGAGCATCTCCTTCTGCCTGGCCTCGAACCAGGCCCTCGTCTTCTCGCTCATCTTCGACAAGTCCACGCTCATGATCGCGAGGGCCACCTCCTTCGCTTTGGTGGCGGCATTGGTGACCTCGATGTCGAGCTGCCTTTGCCTGGCCTTGACGTTGTCGACCTCGATGTCGACCTGCCTTTGCCGGGCCGCCTCCTCCATGTCGAGCTGCCTCTGTCGGGCCGCCTCCTCCATGTCGATCTTCCTTCTCTTGGTCGCCTCCTCCATCTCAAGCTTTTTCGTTTGAAGCTCTAGGTATTGCTTCATTTGCTCGTCCTTTCTTTGCCGCTTCTTCTCGTCCCTCACATCCTTTTGCGACATCATGCCATGCAAAAGTGTCATGCAATGCCATGGATGAGGCATCACGTATGTCATCAACCTTGGAGTTGGTCTTGCCCCTCGGCCTCTTCATCGCCTCACCATCTCCACCTCCGGCGTACTTGGCTGTCTTCAGACCTCTCTTCCTTTGGAGTTCACGGTATTGGTCCTTGAATTTAGGGCAATTGTTGATCATAGTCCAACAATTCGTAAGAGTGAACGGCTTGTCATTGTGCCAGGCCTTGAATGCCTCCAAAGATTGAAATGCCTACACCATATGATCAACAACAAGTGAACATGCAAACATGTACAAGGCCGAAGTCTCATGGCCATAGCAAGGAAAGGGCAAGGAAGGAGAGCATACCATGTCCCCAACGTCGAGACCACTCACGGGTCGTGCTTGAACGCTCTCAAATGCGGCTTGATACTTATTGCACTCTTGTTGGATGAACAACCATCTCTTTTGAATCGAGCCGACGCCACGGTTGCTTTCAAATTGGTAGGGCTCAAACAACTTTCTTTCATGGAATGTTTTGTGGACTCTCGTCCAAAAAACAATACCCTTTTGTTGTGCGCCGGTCCTTGGATCTTGGCTAATCTCCATCCAAGCTTGGCAAATCAACTTGTCCTCATCTTGCGTGTATGAACCCGTGCGAATGCTCTTCCTCTTCTTTTGTGCTTCCGCTCTTTGTGTCAGCTCGTCGATGAACAATGGCTCGCCACTAATGTCAACGTCATTGCTTTCTTCTTCATCACCATCACCTTCGACATAGATGTCATCGTCTTCATGCCACAAGTCACCATGGTCGTAGTCAGCACGGTCATCGGCCTCTTCATCGACAGTGAACTGGTCGCGGCCATCCTGACTTTGGGTCTCCTCGGGGTCGTAGACAGGGACGTGGCCACCCTCGTAAATCACTTCCTCCATGAACTGGTCATAGTAGGGGTCGTTGACCGGTGCCGTTGGTGTTGTCATTCCGTCGAACAAGACGCGGAGGGACGGCATGGTGCCGGTAAACGGCGGTCGTGCTTGCTTTCTTTGCATCTCGACGGACGGCCGGCCCCGCTGCTGGACCCAGGGGTGACGTTGAGGTCGATGACGGCCGAGGGGCGTGGTGTGGACGGCGCGATCACGCTCACGTCTGGCGACCCCCCGAAACGGGTCTAGCCGTCGTGCCTTGGTGGAGGAAAGTCGAGCGACAAAGGTGTGGTCCGCGACTGGCAGTGCGGAGGCCGGGCGACGGACGACCCTGTGCTCGTCGGACCGACGGCCCCTCCAGAGAAACCGGGCGGACGACAAATGCCAGCCATGAGAAGGGCGTGCGCTTTGCTGACGATGGCCTCCTTCTCCTCGACCTCGGCCTTGTGTCGCGCGGCCTCAATCGCAGCGCGCTCGGCGGCTCTCTTGGCCGTGGCGATGTTGGTCTTGGCGACTGCCCTCCGGCTCCTCCTCTTTGCCAATTCCGCGTCCAACTTGGCGATCTCCTCCGGCGTGCACTTCGACCGCGGCTTCCTTGGCGCCTTGCCCTTCTTCTTCTTGGCCATTCCGGGTGGGTTGACGGCCAGCCCGCCAGAGTTTGGCTGGGCGTCGGCCATGGACGGGGGAGGGAGTGGGACGGGCGGGACGTGGGAGGGTTTGGGGGGATGGCGCCAAAGGGGCCGCGGGGGGGTTTTGCTTTGTGTCACCGACATGCGGGCCAGGGGCGGACAAGCGCGCACGTCCCGCCCATCCGCGCTCTGTCCGTTTTGCCCCAAAAGCGGCACAAACTTGGGCCACGGATGGGTTGAAAGCGGGCACAAAACAGACAAAAGTCCGTTTGCTCCCGCGCGCTGGGCCGCCCGGTTTGTCCGTTTTACCCCAAACGGGCGGGGCCGGACAGGATAGGGTCGCGGGTGGAGTTGGCCTTAGGACGCCGATAAGTGCCACACGTGTGGGCGTTAAGCGATCTGCACACACATTTTGTGTGGTGTATAAGAGGAACAGCCCACACACCTACGTGTGGGCAAAACAAGTAATGCCCACACACCTCTTTTTTTCCCTCCCGATCCCTCTCACACGCGTGCGTGTGGGCGAAATAGATAACACCCACACGCCCCGTACGTCAGGCCTTGTACCTCCTGGTCCCGCACGCCCTGCGTGACAGTCACCGCGCGCCCGCAGCTGCCATGGTCTAGACCCTCGTCCATGTTCATTAACTGCAGTTGCCATGTCGCTGAACTACGGTTGCCATGTCGGACAACTACAGTTGCCATGGTTGCTCAACTGCAGTTGCCATCTCATGTCAAAAGTTTCAGATGCCATATTTGAGCAATTGCGGCTGTTACCATGTATGGTCTGGTTTACAATAGTTGCCATGATTTGAAAACTTTAGGGGTTTGCCACCTACTAACACTAGGCAGTTGCCATGTATGGTCTGATTTACTACAGTTGCCATGGTTTGAAAACCTTAGGAGTTGCCACCTACTAACACTAGGCAG
This sequence comes from Triticum timopheevii, assembly GCA_963921465.1. Classification (NCBI taxonomy): domain Eukaryota; kingdom Viridiplantae; phylum Streptophyta; class Magnoliopsida; order Poales; family Poaceae; genus Triticum; species Triticum timopheevii. The sequence continues at coordinate 107,152,314 of OY997266.1, forward strand.
TTGTTGTGTAGCGCTACAAAAAGACATGGCAAAACAACATGTTTGGGTAAAAAATGAGAGAGTTGCCAGCTGCTTACAAGTACACTAGGGCAGTTGCCGTGTAGCCTGCAAAATACATGGCAACTGACATGTTCGGGTAAAAAAAGAGAGTTGCCATCTTCTTATAAAGCACACTAGGGCAGTTGCCATGTACACTGCAAAACACATGGCAAGTGGCAACTTGGGTGTGGGATATGAGACGGACGTGTGGGCGAGATGGCAAATGCCCACACACCAGCCCTTGTGCGTGAGTAGAAAGTGGCGTGTGGGCGAACTGCTAAACACCCACACAGCAGCCCCTCCCGTGTGGTGAGACGGCTGTGTGGGCGACCGGATGAACGCCCACACACGAGCCCAGTCCTACGTGGCACTAGAAACATGCCAAGATTCGTGTGCTCACAAACGGACGCGGATCCACGCGTGTGGGCGAGATGCAAACGCCCACACGTGTGGGCGTTAGTGTTTTCGTTTTTTAACACAGTATAGACACAAGCGCTCATATACACACGCATACACTCACCCGTATGGATGCACACACACATCCTGCTCCTGTGAGCATCTTTGAAAAAAGGAGCCGGCATATCATCTAGAAATTTACAAAGTCACTGTAGGCACCTCATCATCGACGGGAACGTCTCCTCCCACTGAATGCGCATCGCCGGAAATCCTGAAATAAATCCAGGAATAAATGAAAGCACCAGGATTTGAACCCTGGTGGGCTAGGAATACCGCAGTCTCTCTAACCATTCGCCCCAATTGTCTATCTATTGATGAACTACTGATGTCTCGTTTGTTTCTTTTTTTTTAAAGTCTGATGTCTCGTTTTTGGATGACCATATGTCTGCAGTCTTCACAAAGTTTGTCCTCCCTTCGGTTTTTTTAAGTCGGCATTTTATTGATTAAGCAGTAAAGTCATACAAGGTCTCTCGCTAAAATCTGGAACAGAATGAAAAACACAAGAACTAGAATTCTTATAAGAATTGGCCAAGACACGAGCAATTACATTACAATGCCGACAAACATACTTGAAGGATGAAGAAGTAAAAGCCATGGCGGCTTGTTTGATATCCATCACCACAAAGCGCACATCTGATCGATCCTGAATATTAGAATTAATCTGTTGTATCAAAGAAAGGCAATCCGAGACAAAGATCATGTGCCTGAGTCTTTTATCCCGAGCCACTGTGCTCGACGAAGCGCAAGGGCTTTCGCCATTTCTGGATCAAAAAGTCCACATAGGGGCTCTAAACATACCACAAGGCAATTTCCTTCATGATTAAGGGCCACCACACCCAAACCAGCCTTGTTGAGATTAGCAAAAATACCAGCATCACAATAAACCATCATCGTACCTGCGGGCATTGGTGACCATTTGAAGCTAGAAGCATGTGTCTCACGTCTTTGAACAGGTGTTGGCTTGAATAAGTGCATCGAAATCATCTCAACATGGAGAGAGGGGGACATGGAAGCGGATCTTAAAGGGGTAGCCAACAAACTAATGTCTATGCAGGATGTGCTGAGTCACTGGGCGCAGAGAGAGTTTGATTCGGTGCAGAATAGCATAAGATCTCTTCGAGGGAGTCTTCAGAAATTACGCTTGCTTCCCCCTTCCCCAGAAACTGATTCAAGGATATAGAAGGTTGAATCAAACCTAGACAAATGGCTACTACGGGAGGAGCTAATGTGGAAGCAGAGATCAAGGATTAAGTGGCTGCGGGAAGGAGACAAGAACACATACTTTTTTCATAGGAAAGCTACCTGGAGGAGAAAGGAAAACAAAATAGTCAAACTGAGGAGAGAGGACGGATCATGGGCTGATAACAGAGAGCAGATTCACAAACAAATCAATGATTATTTCAAGGGTCTATATGAGAAGGACAATGTTGTGGATCCTCAACCACTGATAGATTTGCTTCCTAACAAGGTTGAGAGCTGCATGAACGAGGCGCTGATCAAGCCGTTTACAGAAAAAGAGATCAGCGACGCACTGTTCCAGATTGGTCCATTAAAGGCTTCGGGACCGGACGGTTTCCCAGCACGGCTCTTCCAAAAGAATTGGGCAATTCTCAAAGAAGAGATCATTCAAGGTGTCCTTAGATTCTTTGAGAAGGGTGAGATGTCGGAGGGGGTAAATGTGACCATGATTGTTCTGATCCTGAAAACAAATGACCCTCAGAGCATCAAAGATTATCGTCCAATTAACCTATGTAACATCCTATACAAAATTATTTCCAAGGTGTTGGTCAATAGGCTGAGGCCCTTCCTTGATGATCGCATATCTGAAACGCAGAGCGCTTCCATCCCAGGAAGAATGATCATGGATAATGCGATCATAGCATTTGAATGCTTCCACAAGATCCAGAACTGCAAAAACAAGAGGGATTCTCACTGTGCGTACAAGCTCGACCTTGCAAAAGCATATGATCGTGTTGACTAGGTCTTCTTGGAAGGGGCTCTAAGAAAATGGGGGTTTGATGAAAATGGATCAAGTGGGTGATGGCATGTGTCAGATCTGTTAAATTTTCAGTTCGGTGCAATGGCGAGATGTTGGATCTGTTTACCCCAACTAGAGATTTAAGACAAGGTGACCCCCTAAGTCCATATTTATTTTTATTTGTGGTTGGCGGTTTAGTTTCCCTTCTGAAGAAAGAGTCAGACTTGGGAGGCATTACACCCATCAAAATTGCACGTGGAAGTCCGGGGATATCAAACCTTCTGTTCGCTGATGACAGTCTTCTTTTTTTCAAAGCCTCGGTTGATCAGGCGCGGAAGGTGAGAGAGGTGTTGGAAGCCTATCAAAATGCAATGGGCCAACTGCTTAGCCGTGCCAAATGCTCCTTACTCCTGTCAGATTCAACTCCATCTCAAGTAAGAGAGAGCATCAAGGAGACGCTGGGAGTCGAGGCAATTTGTTTTGAGAGTAAGTACCTAGGGCTCCCTACCCCCGAAGGCAGAATGAAGAATGATAAATTCCATCCTATCATAGAGAGGTTTGGAAAGAGGTGTAATGGGTGGAATGAAAGATTCATGTCGAAGGCAGCCAAGGAGGTGAATGTTAAAGCTATGGTACAAGCTCTTCCCACCTTCATCATGGGCGTTTTCAGACTAAACCAAAGCTTTTGTGGCAAGTATGAAAAACTTATCAGGGACTTCTGGTGGGGGGATAAAGAGGAGAAGAGGAAAGTGCACTGGATGTCGTGGGAGGATATGACAAAGCCTAAGAGAGCAGGTGGCATAGGGTTCCGTGATATGCACCTTTTTAACCAAGCCTTACTAGCCAGGCAAGGGTGGAGACTAATCCAAAACCCGGATAGCCTATGTGCGAGGGTCCTTAAGTCCAAATATTTTCCTAACAGGAACATCACTGATACTGTCTTTGCGTCGGATGTCTCCCCGTCATGGAGAGGTATTGAGTCTGGGTTGGAACTACTTAAGAAGGGTCTTATTTGGAGAATTGGAAATGGAAGGAAGATACAAATAACGAGGGACCAGTGGATTTTGGGGAAGGAAGGATTGAAAGCAGCGTCTTTTGTGCGAAGATCAGGACTCAGGTGGGTCAACCAACTCATTGATGCTGAGACCAAGGAATGGAAATACGATCTGGTGAAACAGATTTTTCATGACTTTGATGCGGAGGATATCTGTAGGATGAGGATCCCAAAAGCTGAAGTAGAGGATACTGTGGCTTGGCATTACGAGAAATGGAGTTTTCATGGTCAAAAGTGCATACAAACTCGAGGAGTCTCTAAAGAGAAATGCCATAGCCGAGGCCTCCACTTCAGGGAGTGATCCGGAGGACCGAGGAATATGGGATGCTATCTGGAAAGCGAAGCTACCAAACAAGGTGAAAATCTTTGGGTGGAGAGTTGCAACAAAAACCCTTGCCACAAAACAAAATGCCTATAGGAGAACCTTGGCCATCGACAATGTGTGTGACATATGTGGCATGGCCCCAGAGGATGAATTCCATGTTGTTATTGCATGCACTAGAAGCAGTGCTTTGAGACATGAAATGAGGAGGCATTGGGAGTTGTCAAAGGAAATGGACATTAGGGATACAAGACCTGATTGGCTACAGGTTCTCCTCCTCGCGCATCCCGAGGCAGTCAGAGGGAACACTCTTCTCCTGCTATGGTAGGCATGGAATATGAGAAATGACGTTATCCATGGAGATGGGAAGGAAAGGGTCTCGGGTGCCATGTAAGCTCTAATCAGGATGCAGGAGGATCTCGCAGAAGCTGACAGTGGTCAAATGGATGAAAGGAACATTAACAAGCTGTTGGTCTTCCCAACAATGCCCCAGATCCCTGGATGTCCAGCACCTGATTATTGGGATGCCCGCCCTCTGGGTACAACCAAGTTAAATACGGACGTGTCCTTCCTTGCCAACACAGGTGAGGCATGGGGAGGAGCGGTAGCAAGGGACCACCTGGGACGGGTATTCATGTCAGTAGGAGGGAGACTGAACCAATGTTTCTCGACGGAGGAAGCCGAAGGAGCAGCAGTGGTCCTGGGGCTCAGTGCTTTTGCCTCCAGGTACAATGGACGGCTAATCCTGGAGACTGACAGCAAGAGTCTAGGACGTCAAATACAAGATGAGAGTGAAGTCAAATCAGCATGCTACAATCTGGCAGACACTAGACGCCTACTATCTACTTTTGCTAGCTGGGAGATAAGTATCATTGGCCGAAACAAAAACTCACTGGCGCATGAGTTGGCTGCAATAGCGAGAAGGAACGGTGGCTTCAGTCTGATGGCAAATGTCCTGAATGATGCGAAATCTGTTATGCAGAAAGAAGCTATATCAACTATGGCTTAGTGTCCATGGTTTTCTCAAAAAAAAAATCATCTCAACATAAGCACGGACCTTCATACAGTAACACGCAAACGATGATAAATAGCCTCATTTCTGGCTTCCCATATATGCCATATCCTCCCCACAAGAATAGTTGCCTCTTGGTCAAAAGATCTTTGAGGGAAATCAAATAGCCACTGCATGGACAAGATAAAATCTGAAAGGCGCAAATTAACATGAAAGATTTTATCTCATCTCAGATAAGATGAACATGAGGGCAAAAAAGGATAGTATGGTCCATTTTTTCTGTTTTGTCACAAAAGCAGCAATTCACCGAAGTTGGAATCTCACGCCGAAGAAGTTGTTCACTAGAAGGTAAGAAATTATGTGCAAGACGCCAAAGGACAATCTTCATCTTATTAGGAGCCTTAATTAAACCAGATTGATTTCCAAAATTTCTCTTCAATAGCTTTGTTAGAAGACTGGCCACATCCACTGCGGCTGCAAGCTAACAGGAAACATTTTGAAGGCGCCAAGTTATAAGCTGATTTCACAATATACACCCCATACCTGGTAGATGGACACCGAGCAAAATCCTCACCAAGAAACTGATTAACAGGTACATGTAAAATAGCTGCAGCAGCAGGTTCATCAAAAAAGGCCAATACAATTTCATTATTCCATGTGTGTGTAGCCTCATCAATTAAACAACATGTTGTTGCATTTGCTGGAATTGGAGAGATCGGCCTGAGCAAAGATGGAGGAATAGAAGGGATCCAATGATCAGTAAGTATCTATGTTCACATGATTAGTTTAATCTCTGCTAGTGTTGTCATGATTTATCATCTATTTATTCGAATTAAAACTCGTAGTAATTTGCGCATATTTCCAACAATCCAGGCCCTAGATGTGATCTGTTCATCTGTTTATTTGGATTAAAACTCGTAGTAATTTGCTCATATTCCCAACAATCAAAATTTTTAATCCGAATAAATAGATGAAAAATCATGACAGCACTAGCAGAGATTAAACTAATCATGCGAACTAGCATAGTAGATGAACATATCACATCTAGGGCACGTACTAGAAACATGAATTCTATCATGATCTCAAACAAGAAGGATAGAATCACATACGATGCAGCGGGAGCAGCACCGCCGGTGTTGATGTTGTTGCCCATGTCATTGAAGATGAGGTTGCCGAGGTCGGGGAAGAAGTCGTCATTAGCGAAGTCATCGCTGCCAGCAGTCGCGCGAGTGCGCTCTCCAAAAACCTGATTATAGGCAATTTACTCCGAGTGGTTTTGCTGTGCATCTGAAGCCGCCTAGCTTTAAGGGGGTGCAATATAAGAGGTGGCGCACGACAATAGTTTACTAGTTCTAGACCATGTACTGTTGTGACGCCACCAAGGGCAAGCCCGAGGGCGATCTTAGTCCTGCACAGCAGGAAGCTTTTGAGAAGATCGATGCCCTCTTTAAAGGCGACCTTCTGAGTGTTCTGGACGATTCCATTGTGGATTTGTATATGTCGTTTGACAATGGCAAGGACATGTGGGCTGCGCTCGAGGCCAAGTTTGGGGCCTCGAACGCTGGCAGCAAGTTGTATGTCATGGAGCAATTCTATGACTACAAGATGACTGATGAGCGCTCTGTTGTCCAGCAGGCTTATGAGATACAATCGCTCGCAAAAGAAGTTGAGTACTTCAAGCGTGTGTTGCCAGACGAATTTGTTGTTGGAGGCATCATTGCCAAGCTTCCACCTTCGTGGAATAGTTTTGCTACTTCCCTGAAACACAAGAGACAGGAGTTTTCCGTTTCGGATCTCATTGGTACTCTTGATGTTGAAGAGAAGGCGAGAGCAAAGGACACACGTGCTCGAGTTGCTGACAGAGCTTCTAGTGCCCACATGGTACAGAAGAAGAACTTCCAGCCTAACAAGTTCAAAAGCAACAAGAACAAAACTCAGGGCAAAGGCAGGTTTGATACAAACAACAAGCTGTCACATTCTACCAACTTCAAGAAGAATTCTCATAAGAAGGGGAAGGGACTTTGCCATGTCTACGGTGATCCTAATCACTGGGGTACGAAATGTCCTAACCGCTTTGAGGAGCGTGAACATGAGAAGAGCGGCAAGTCCGCTAATGTTGTCATCGGTGATACTGATATGAGGGAATCAGGGTACGGTATTTTTCCTACCATCCTTTCAGTATTTCAATCCCCTAATTGGTTATTTGACACCGGTGCCAATGTACATGTTTGTGTTGATGCCTCCATGTTTTTGAAGGAAATATGCCCTAGAGGCAATAATAAAGTTATTATTTATTTCCTCATATCATGATAAATGTTTATTATTCATGCTAGAATTGTATTAACCGGAAACATGATACATGTGTGAATACATAGACAAACATATAGTCACTAGTATGCCTCTACTTGACTAGCTCATTAATCAAAGATGGTTATGTTTCCTAACCATAGACATGTGTTGTCATTTGATTAATGAGATCACATCATTAGGAGAATGATGTGATTGACATGACCCATCCCGTTAGCTTAGCACTTGATCGTTTAGTATTCTGCTATTGCTTCCTTCATGACTTATACATGTTCCTGTAACTATGAGAATTGTGTAACTCCCGTTTACCGGAAGAACACTTTGGGTACTACCAAACGTCACAACGTAACTGGGTGATTATAAAGGAGTACTACAGGTGTTTCCGAAGGTACATGTTGAGTTAGCATAATTCGAGATTAGGTTTTGTCACTCCGATTGTCGGAGAGGTATCTCTGGGCCCTCTCGGTAATACTCATCACCTAAGCCTTGCAAGCATGTAACTAATGAGTTAGTTATGAGATGACGTATTACGGAACGAGTAAAGAGACTTGCCGGTAACGAGATTGAACTAGGTATTGGATACCGACGATCAAATCTCGGGCAAGTAACATACCGATGACAAAGGGAATAACGTATGTTGTTATGCGGTTTGACCGATAAAGATCTTCGTAGAATATGTAGGAACCAATATGGGCATCCAGGTCCCGCTATTGGTTATTGACCAGAGACGTGTCTCGGTCATGTCTTCATTATTCTCGAACCGTAGGGTCCGCACGCTTAATGTTTCGATGACAGTTATATTATGAGTTTATGTATTTTGATGTACCGAAGGTTGTTCGGAGTCCCGGATATGATCACGGACATGACGAGGAGTCTCGAAATGGTCGAGACATAAAGATTGATATATTGGACGGATATATTTGGACACCGGAAAGGTTCCGAAAGAGTTTGGAGCTCCGGGAGGTTACCGGAACCCCCCGGGAGGTATATGGGCCTTATTGGGCCCATGTAGGAGGAAGGGAGAAGGAGCAAGGGAGGGGGGCGCTCCCCCCCAAGCCCAATCCGAATTGGGGAGGGGGGCCGGCCCCCCCTTTCCTTTCTCCTTCCCCCTCTTCCTTTCCTACTACTAGTACTACTTCCTAATACTAGTACTCCTTCCTTCCCCCTCCAAATAAGATAAGGAAAAGAGAGGGAAACCTACTTGGAGTAGGTTTCCCCCTCCATATGGCGCGCCCCCCTTGGGCCGGCCACCTCCTCCCTCCCTCCTTTATATACGGGGGTAGGGGGGCACCCTAGGACACACAAGTTGATCATTGATCGTTCCTTAGCCGTGTGCGGTGCCCCCCTCCACGATATTACACCTCGGTCATATAGTAGCGGTGCTTAGGCGAAGCCCTGCGACAGGAGAACATCAAGATCGTCACCACGCCGTCGTGCTGACGGAACTCCCCCTCGGAGCCTCTACTGGATTGGAGAACGAGGGTGCGTCATCGAGCTGTACGTGTGTCAAGAACTCGGAGGTGCCGGAGTAACGGTGCCTGGATCGGTTGAACTGGGAAGACGTACGACTACTTCCACTACGCTGTGTCAACGCTTCCGCTTCGGTCTACGAGGGTACGTAGACGACACTCTCCCCTCGTTGCTATGTCATCACCATGATCTTGCGTGTGCGTAGGAAATTTTTTGAAATTACTACGTTCCCCAACAGTGGCATCCGAGCCTAGGTTTTTATGGTTTGATGTTATATGCACGAGTAGAACACAAGTGAGTTGTGGACGATATAAGTCATACTGCCTACCAGCATGTCATACTTTGGTTCAGCGGTATTGTTGGATGAAGCGGCCCGGACCGACATTACGCGTACGCTTACGCGAGACTGGTTTTACCGCCGTGCTTTGCACACAGGTGACTAGCGGGGGTCTGTTTCTCCAACTTAGTTGAACCGAGTGTGGCTACGCCCGGTCCTTGTGAAGGTTAAAACGGAGTCTATTTGACAAACTATCGTTGTGGTTTTGACGCGTAGGTAAGATTGGTTCTTGCTTAAGCCCGTAGCAGCCACGTAAAATTTGCAACAACAAAGTAGAGGACATCTAACTTGTTTTTGCAGGGCATGTTGTGATGTGATATGGTCAAGACATGATGCTATATTTTATTGTATGAGATGATCATGTTTTGTAACCGAAGTTATCGGCAACTGGCAGGAGCCATATGGTTGTCGCTTTATTGTAGAAATGCAAACGCCCTGTAATTGCTTTACTTTATCACTAAGAGGTAGCAATAGTCGTAGAAGCAATAGATGGCGTAAACGACAACGATGCTACGATGGAGATCAAGGTGTCGCGCCGGTGATGATGGTGATCACGACGGTGCTTCTAAGATGGAGATCACAAGCACAAGATGATGATGGCCATATCATATCACTTATATTGATTGCATGTGATGTTTATCCTTTATGCATCTTATCTTGCTTTGATTGACGGTAGCATTTTAAGATGATCTCTCACTAATTATCAAGAAGTGTTCTCCCTGAGTATGCACCGTTGCGAAAGTTCTTCGTGCTGAGACACCACGTGATGATCGGGTGTGATAGGCTCTACGTTCAAATACAACGGGTGCAAAACAGTTGCACACGCGGAATACTCAGGTTATACTTGACGACCCTAGCATATACAGATATGGCCTCGGAACACGGAGACCGAAAGGTCGAGCGTGAATCATATAGTAGATATGATCAACATAGAGATGTTCACCATTGAAACTAATCCATCTCACGTGATGATCGGACATGGTTTAGTTGATTTGGATCACGTGATCACTTAGATGACTAGAGAGATGTCTGTCTAAGTGGGAGTTCTTTAGTAATATGATTAATTGAACTTAAATTTATCATGAACTTAGTACCTGATAGTATTTTGCTTGTCTATGTTTGTTTGTAGATAGATGGCTCGTGCTGTTGTTCCGTTGAATTTTAATGCGTTCCTTGAGAAAGCAAAGTTGAAAGATGATGGTAGCAATTACACGGACTGGGTCCGTAACCTGAGGATTATCCTCATTGCTGCACAGAAGAGTTACGTCCTGGAAGCACCGCTGGGTGCCAGGCCTGCTGCTGATGCAACTGACGACGTTAAGAACGTCTGGCAGAGCAAAGCTAATGACTACTCTATAGTTCAGTGTGCCATGCTTTACGGCTTAGAACCGGGTCTTCAACGACGTTTTGAACGTCATGGAGCATATGAGATGTTCCAGGAGTTGAAGTTAATATTTCAAGCAAATGCCCGGATTGAGAGATATGAAGTCTCCAATAAGTTCTACAGCTGCAAGATGGAGGAGAACAGTTCTATCAGTGAGCATATACTCAAAATGTCTGGGTATAATAATCACTTGATTCAACTGGGAGTTAATCTTCCGGATGATAGCGTCATTGACAGAATTCTCCAATCACTGCCACCAAGCTACAAGAGCTTTGTGATGAACTATAATATGCAAGGGATGAACAAGACTATTCCCGAGCTCTTCGCGATGCTGAAAGCCGCGGAGGTAGAAATCAAAAAGGAGCATCAAGTGTTGATGGTCAACAAGACCACTGGTTTCAAGAAAAGGGCCAAAGGGAAAAAGAAGGGGAACTTCAAAAAGAACAGCAAACAAGTTGCTGCTCAAGAGAAGAAACTCAAGTCTGGACCTAAGCCTGAAACTGAGTGCTTCTACTGCAAGCAGACTGGACACTGGAAGCGGAACTGCCCCAAGTATTTGGCGGATAAGAAGGATGGCAAAGTGAACAAAGGTATATGTGATATACATGTTATTGATGTGTACCTTACTAATGCTCGCAGTAGCACCTGGGTATTTGATACTGGTTCTGTTGCTAACATTTGCAACTCGAAACAGGGACTACGGATTAAGCGAAGATTAGCTAAGGACGAGGTGACGATGCGCGTGGGAAATGGTTCCAAAGTCGATGTGATCGCGGTCGGCACGCTACCTCTACATCTACCATCGGGATTAGTTTTAGACCTGAATAATTGTTATTTGGTGCCTGCATTGAGCATGAACATTATATCTAGATCTTGTTTGATGCGAGACAGTTATTCATTTAAATCAGAGAATAATGGTTGTTCTATTTATATGAGTAATATCTTTTATGGTCATGCACCCTTGAAGAGTGGTCTATTTTTATTGAATCTCGATAGTAGTGATACACACATTCATAATATTGAAGCCAAAAGATGCAGAGTTGATAATGATAGTGCAACATATTTGTGGCATTGCCGTTTAGGTCATATCGGTGTAAAGCGCATGAAGAAACTCCATACTGATGGACTTCTGGAATCACTTGATTATGAATCACTTGGTACTTGCGAACCGTGCCTCATGGGCAAGATGACTAAAACACCGTTCTCCGGATCTATGGAGAGAGCAACAGATTTGTTGGAAATCATACATACAGATGTATGTGGCCCGATGAATGTTGAGGCTCGTGGCGGATATCGTTATTTTCTCACCTTCACAGATGATTTGAGCAGATATGGGTATATCTACTTGAAGAAACACAAGTCTGAAACATTTGAAAAGTTCAAAGAATTTCAGAGTGAAGTAGAAAATCATCGTAACAAGAAAATAAAGTTTCTACGATCTGATCGTGGAGGAGAATATTTGAGTTACGAGTTTGGTTTACATTTGAAACAATGTGGAATATTTCGCAACTCACGCCACCTGGAACACCACAACGAAATGGTGTGTCCGAACGTCGTAATCGTACTTTACTTGATATGGTGCGATCTATGATGTCTCTTACCGATTTACCGCTATCGTTTTGGGGTTATGCTTTAGAGACGGCCGCATTCACGTTAAATAGGGCACCATCGAAATCCGTTGAGACGACGCCTTATGAACTGTGGTTTGGCAAGAAACCAAAGTTGTCGTTTCTGAAAGTTTGGGGCTGTGATGCTTATGTGAAGAAACTTCAACCAGATAAGCTCGAACCCAAATCGGAGAAATGTGTCTTCATAGGATACCCAAAGGAGACTATTGGGTACACCTTCTATCACAGATCTGAGGGCAAGATTTTCGTTGCTAAATTCGGATCCTTTCTAGAGAAGGAGTTTCTCTCGAAAGAAGTGAGTGGGAGGAAAGTAGAACTTGATGAGATAACTGTATCTACTCCCTTATTGGAAAGTAGTTCATCACAAGAACCGGTTCCTGTGACGACTACACCAATTAGTGAGGAAGCTAATGATATTGATCATGAAACTTCAGATCAAGTTTCTACTGAACCTCGTAGGTCTACCAGAGTAAGATCCGCACCAGAGTGGTACGGAAATCCTATTCTGGAAGTCATGTTACTTGACCATGATGAACCTACAAACTATGAGGAAGCGATGATGAGCCCAGATTCCGCAAAATGGCTAGAGGCCATGAAATCTGAGATAGGATCCATGTATGAAAACAAAGTATGGACTTTGGTTGACTTGCCCGATGATCGGCAAGCCATTGAGAATAAATGGATCTTTAAGAAGAAGACTGACGCTGATGGTAATGTTACTGTCTACAAAGCTCGACTTGTTGCAAAAGGTTTTCAACAAGTTCAAGGGGTTGACTACGATGAGACTTTCTCACCCGTAGCGATGCTTAAGTCTGTCCGAATCATGTTGGCTATTGCTGCATTTCATGATTATGAAATTTGGCAAATGGATGTCAAGACTGCATTCTTGAATGGATTTCTAGAAGAAGAGTTGTATATGATGCAGCCTGAAGGTTTTGTTGATCCAAAAGGTGCTGACAAAGTGTGCAAACTCCAGCGTTCCATTTATGGACTGGTGCAAGCATCTCGGAGTTGGAATAAACGCTTTGACAGTGTGATCAAAGCATATGGTTTTATACAGACTTTTGGAGAAGCCTGTATTTACAAGAAAGTGAGTGGGAGCTCTGTAGCATTTCTAGTTTTATATGTTGATGACATATTATTAATTGGAAATGATATAGAATTTCTGGATAGCATAAAGGGATACTTGAATAAAAAAATTTCAATGAAAGACCTCGGTGAAGCTGCTTACATATTGGGCATCAAGATCTATAGAGATAGATCAAGACGCTTAATAGGACTTTCACAAAGCACATACCTTGACAAAATTTTGAAAAAGTTCAAAATGGATCAGGCAAAGAAAGGATTCTTGCCTGTGCTACAAGGTGTGAAGTTGAGTCGAACTCAATGCCCGACCACAGCAGAAGATAGAGAGAAAATGAAAGATGTTCCCTATGCTTCAGCCATAGGCTCTATCATGTATGCAATGCTGTGTACCAGACCTGACGTATGCTTAGCAATAAGCTTGGCAGGTAGGTACCAAAGTAATCCAGGAGTGGATCACTGGACAGCGGTCAAGAACATCCTGAAATACCTGAAAAGGACTAAGGATATGTTTCTCGTATATGGAGGTGACAAAGAGCTAGTCGTAAATGGTTACGTCGATGCAAGCTTTAACACTGATCCGGACGATTCTAAATCGCAAACCAGATACGTGTTTATATTAAACGGTGGAGCTGTAAGTTGGTGCAGTTCAAAACAAAGCGTCGTAGCGGGATCTACATGTGAATCGGAGTACATAGCTGCTTCTGAAGCGGTGAATGAAGGAGTCTGGATGAAGGAGTTCATTTCCGATCTAGGTGTCATACCTAGAGCATCGGGACCAATGAAGATCTTCTGTGACAATACTGGTGCAATTGCCTTGGCAAAGGAATCCAGATTTCACAAGAGGACCAAGCACATCAAGAGACGCTTCAATTCCATTCGGGACCAAGTCCAAGTGGGAGACATAGAGATTTGCAAGATACATACGGATCTGAATGTTGCAGACCCGTTGACTAAGTCTCTCTCATGAGCAAAACATGATCAGCACCAAGACTCCATGGGTGTTAGAATCATTACTGTGTAATCTAGATTATTGACTCTAGTGCAAGTGGGAGACTGAAGGAAATATGCCCTAGAGGCAATAATAAAGTTATTATTTATTTCCTCATATCATGATAAATGTTTATTATTCATGCTAGAATTGTATTAACCGGAAACATGATACATGTGTGAATACATAGACAAACATATAGTCACTAGTATGCCTCTACTTGACTAGCTCATTAATCAAAGATGGTTATGTTTCCTAACCATAGACATGTGTTGTCATTTGATTAATGAGATCACATCATTAGGAGAATGATGTGATTGACATGACCCATCCCGTTAGCTTAGCACTTGATCGTTTAGTATTCTGCTATTGCTTCCTTCATGACTTATACATGTTCCTGTAACTATGAGAATTGTGTAACTCCCGTTTACCGGAAGAACACTTTGGGTACTACCAAACGTCACAACGTAACTGGGTGATTATAAAGGAGTACTACAGGTGTTTCCGAAGGTACATGTTGAGTTAGCATAATTCGAGATTAGGTTTTGTCACTCCGATTGTCGGAGAGGTATCTCTGGGCCCTCTCGGTAATACTCATCACCTAAGCCTTGCAAGCATGTAACTAATGAGTTAGTTATGAGATGACGTATTACGGAACGAGTAAAGAGACTTGCCGGTAACGAGATTGAACTAGGTATTGGATACCGACGATCAAATCTCGGGCAAGTAACATACCGATAACAAAGGGAATAACGTATGTTGTTATGCGGTTTGACCGATAAAGATCTTCGTAGAATATGTAGGAACCAATATGGGCATCCAGGTCCCGCTATTGGTTATTGACCAGAGACGTGTCTCGGTCATGTCTACATTATTCTCGAACCGTAGGGTCCGCACGCTTAAGGTTTCGATGACAGTTATATTATGAGTTTATGTATTTTGATGTACCGAAGGTTGTTCGGAGTCCCGGATATGATCACGGACATGATGAGGAGTCTCGAAATGGTCGAGACATAAAGATTGATATATTGGACGGATATATTTGGACTCCGGAAAGGTTCCGGAAGAGTTTGGAGCTCCGGGAGGTTACCGGAACCCCCCGGGAGGTATATGGGCCTTATTGGGCCCATGTAGGAGGAAGGGAGAAGGAGCAAGGGAGGGGGGCGCGCCCCCCCAAGCCCAATCCGAATTGGGGAGGGGGGGCGGCCCCCCCTTTCCTTTCTCCTTCCCCCTCTTCCTTTCCTACTACTAGTACTACTTCCTAATACTAGTACTCCTTCCTTCCCCCTCCAAATAAGATAAGGAAAAGAGAGGGAAACCTACTTGGAGTAGGTTTCCCCCTCCATATGGCGCGCCCCCCTTGGGCCGGCCACCTCCTCCCTCCCTCCTTTATATACGGGGGTAGGGGGGCACCCTAGGACACACAAGTTGATCATTGATCGTTCCTTAGCCGTGTGCGGTGCCCCCCTCCACGATATTACACCTCGGTCATATAGTAGCGGTGCTTAGGCGAAGCCCTGCGACAGGAGAACATCAAGATCGTCACCACGCCGTCGTGCTGACGGAACTCCCCCTCGGAGCCTCTACTGGATTGGAGAACGAGGGTGCGTCATCGAGCTGTACGTGTGTCAAGAACTCGGAGGTGCCGGAGTAACGGTGCCTGGATCGGTTGAACCGGGAAGACGTACGACTACTTCCACTACGCTGTGTCAACGCTTCCGCTTTGGTCTACGAGGGTACGTAGACGACACTCTCCCCTCGTTGCTATGTCATCACCATGATCTTGCGTGTGCGTAGGAAATTTTTTGAAATTACTACGTTCCCCAACAGTTTTATCTTACCAGGACATAGGGACTTCTCCCATGCTGATGGGGAACAGGTCACATGCCATTGTTCGAGGTGTCGGTACGGTTGATCTGAAGTTTACTTCGGGGAAAACCGTGCGTCTGAAGAACGTTCATCATGTGCCGTCCATCAATAAGAATCTCGTCAGTGGTTCCCGTTTATGTCGAGATGGTTTTAAGTTGGTTTTTGAGTCCAATAAAGTTGTAATTTCCAAGTGTGGACAATTTGTTGGAAAAGGCTATGAGTGCAGGGGCTTGTTCCGCCTATCTTTGTCAGATATTTACACTAAAGTTATAAATAATGTTTGCCACAACAATGAGTCTGATATTTGGCATTCATGACTTTGTCATATTAACTTTGGTTGCATGACACGGCTAGCCAATATGAATTTAATTCCGAAGATCCCTACTATTAAAGACTCTAAGTGCCAAGTATGTGTGCAAGCTAAGCAACCTCGCAAGTCCCATAAGACTGCAGAGGCAAGAGACTTGGTGCCAGTAGAGCTTATACATTCTGATCTTTGTGAGATGAATGTGATGAACCACAAGTATAGGGGATCTATCGTAGTCCTTTCGGTAAGTAAGAGTGTTGAACCCAACGAGGAGCGGAAGGAAATGACAAGCGGTTTTCAGTAAGGTATTCTCTGCAAGCACTAAATTATAGGTAACAGATAGTTTTGTGATAGGATAATTTGTAACGGGTAACGAGCAATGAAAGTAAATAAGGTGCAGCAAGGTGGACCAATCCTTTTTGTAGCAAAGGACAAGACTAGACAAGTTCTTATAATGAGAAAAGCGCTCCTGAGGACACATGGGAATTATCGTCAAGCTAGTTTCATCACGCTCATATGATTCACGTTTTTTACTTTGATAATTTGATATGTGGGTGGACCGGTGCTTGGGTGCTGCCCTTTCTTGGACAAGAATCCCACTTATGATTAACCCCTATTGCAAGCATCCGCAACTACAAAAGAAGTATTAAGGTAAACCTAACCATAGCATGAAACAAGTGGATCCAAATCAGCCCCTTACGAAGCAACGATAAACTAGGGCTTAAGCTTCCGTCACTCTAGCAACCCATCATCTACTTATTACTTCCCAATGCCTTCCTCTAGGCCCAAATAATGGTTAAGTGTCATGTAGTCGACATTCACATAACACCACTAGAGGAGAGACAACATACATCTCATCAAAATATCGAACGAATACCAAATTCACATGACTACTGATAGCAAGACTTCACCCATGTCCTTAGGAACAAACGTAACTACTCACAAAGCATATTCATGTTCACAATCAGAGGGGTATTAATATGCATTAAGGATCTGAACATAGGATCTTCCACCGGATAAACCAATTAGCATCAACTACAAGGAGTAATCAACACTACTAGCAACCCACAGGTACCAATCTGAGGTTTGGGTACAAAGATTGGATACAAGAGATGAACTAGGGTTTGAGAGGAGATGGTGCTGGTGAAGATGTTGATGGAGATTGACACCCTCCCGATGAGAGGATTGTTGGTGATGATGATGGTGATGATTTCCCCCTCCCGGAGGGAAGTTTCCCCGACAGAACAGCTCCGTCGGAGCCCTAGATTGGTTCCGCCAAGGTTCCGCCTCGTGGCAGCGGAGTTTCGTCTCGTAAGCTTGCTTATCATTTTTTCCAGGGTAAAAGACTTCATATAGCAGAAGATGGGCACCGGAGAGCCACCAGGGGGCCCACGAGGCAGGGGGCGCGCCCAGTAGGGAGGGCGCGCCCCCCACCCTCGTGGCCATGGTGTGGCCCCCCTCTGGTACTTCCTTTGCTCAATAATTATTATTAATTCCAAAAATGACTTCGTGGAGTTTCAGGACTTTTGGAGTTGTGCAGAATAGGTTTCCAACATTTGCTCCTTTTCCAGCCCAGAATCCCAACTGCCGGCATTCTCCCTCTTCATGATAAACCTTGTAAAACAAGAGAGAATAGCCATAAGTATTGTGACATATCGTGTAATAACAGCCTATAATGCAATAAATATCGATATAAAAGCATGATGCAAAATGGACTTATCAACTCCCCCAAGCTTAGACCTCGCTTGTCCTCAAGCGGAAGCCGATATCGAAAAATATGTCCACATGTTTAGAGATAGAGGTGTCGATAAAAATAAAATACGGATATGAGGGCATCATGATCATTCTTATAACGGCAACATATATATTTTGTCATATGATTTCTTATTCTCAAGTAACAATCTATTCACAATGTCAAGTATGATT
Source organism: Triticum timopheevii (assembly GCA_963921465.1). NCBI lineage: Eukaryota > Viridiplantae > Streptophyta > Magnoliopsida > Poales > Poaceae > Triticum > Triticum timopheevii. The sequence goes on from OY997266.1 coordinate 107,170,477, forward strand.
CAGAAACTTCATTGAGAACTAACAAACTATAATCTCAGTCATTGAAGCAATTGCAATTTATCATAACATCGGAAAGAGTCAAGAATAGAGCTTTTCAGCAAGTCCACATACTCAACTATCATTCAGTCTTCCACAATTGCTAACACTCACGCAATACTTATGGTTATGGAGTTTTAGTCGGACACAAAGAAAGATAGGGGCTTATAGTGTTGCCTCCCAAGGTTTTACCTCAAAGGTAATGTCAACAATAATAGTTCATGTTAACTTACATCCCATTGGATATATATATCAGGATCTTTCCAACATGAGGCGCTTGCCAAAGGATAAAATGAAAAATGGAAAGGTGAAGATCACCTTGACTCTTGCATAAAGTAAAAGTAAAATATAGGCCCTTCGTAGAGGGAAGCAGAGGTTGTCATGTGCTTTTAGGGTTGGATGCACGAAATATTAATGCAAAAGAACATCACTTTATATTGCCACTTGTGATATGAACCTTTATTATGCAGTCCGTCACTTTTATTACTTCCATATCACATGATCGTATAAAGCTTATTTTCTCCACATTAATAAGTCATACATATTTAGAGAGCAATTTTTTTGTTGCTTGCAACATGACAACTTACTTGAAGGATCTTACTCAATCCATAGGTAGGTATGGTGGACTCTCATGGCAAAACTGGGTTTAAGGATATTTGGAAGCACAAGTAGTATCTCTACTTGGTGCAAGGAGTTTGGCTAGCATGAGGGGGAAAGGAAAGCTCAACATGTTGGACGATCCATGACAATATACTTTAACTGAGATGTGAGAAAACATAACCCATTACATTGTCTTCCTTGTCCAACATCAACTCTTTAGCATGTCATACTTAATGAGTGCTCACAATCATAAAAGATGTCCAAGATAGTATATTTATATGTGAAAACCTCTCTTTCTTTATTACTTCCTATTAATTGCACCGATGACCAAAACTATGTTTGTCAACTCTCAACAACTTTTATGTATCATACTCTTCATGTGTGAAGTCATTACTATCCATAAGATCAATATGAACTCTTTTATTTCTTTTCATTCTTTCTATTTTCTCAAGATCATAGCAAGATAGCAAAGCCCTTGACTCAACACTAATCTTTATTATATAGCTCAAGGACTCGATTACATAAAGGGATCACAAATCAAAACTCAAAACTAATTCATACCATAACTTTATTCTACTAGATCAAGATATTACCAAAAGGATCGAACTAAGTAAAACAGTAAAGATAGGAGTGTGATGGTGATACGATACCGGGGCACCTCCCCCAAGCTTGGCAGTTGCCAAGGGGAGTGCCCATACCCATGTGATTATGTCCTCGGTGGTGGTGAAGAAGGACTTGTTGATGATGTAGGCTTCTTCCTCAATTTACGCTTGAGGATAGAATTTTGCTCCTTTAGATCATCGATCTCCTGTTCAAGGCTTAATATCCTTTTGCATAGTTCCTGTTTGTTTTCCTGCAAGAGACGAAAAGGGATAAACTCGATCTTTGGCTTCTTTGCTCTATCAGGGAGTCTTGACTTTTTAAACTCCACATGCATGTCCCCAGGTTGAGGTAATGGGACTTCATCTTCATCTGAGCTCGTCTCCTCCTTTTCTTTAGGCTCATAGTCTTCTTCTTCCTCAGTGGTCCAGCCACAATGATCCAAGTCCCCGTAGACCTTAGGGTCTGCAAGGTAATCAGCCACATAGCTTTCTCCCTCCGAATCCTGGGATGACATATTGCTCTAATCTACGGCAGAAACAGCTTGAAACAAAGACAGAAGATGTTTGTGTGATATGGTGGTCAAAACCTTCGGGAGATTATATAACGAATTTTTGCCGACCAAAAGAAGTATCGTGCAAGAAAATGGAGTCCGGAGAGCACACGAGGTGCCCATGAGGTAGGGGGGGGTGCCTAGTAGGGGTGGGCACGCCCTCCACCCTCGTGGAGGCCTCGTGTCCTTCCCGGACTACTTCTTATTTTCTTAAATATTCCAAAATGGAGAAAAATTGCTATTAGAATTGTTTTGGAGTCGGTTTACTTACCATACCACATACCTATTCCTTTTCGGAGTCTGAAACGTTCTGGAAAGTGTCCCTTATGTATTCCTCCGGGGTTACGGTTTCAATAATATTAGTTTCAACATTTATAGGATTACCTGAGATATAATGTTTGATTATTTGACCGTTCACCACCCTCGGACTTGTGCCTTCGAAGTTGTTGATTTTTATGGCACCGGAACGATAGACCTCCTCAATAACGTAAGGACCTTCCCATTTAGAGAGAAATTTTCCTGCAAAAAATCTTAAACGAGAGTTGAATAGAAACACATAATCACCTACGTTAAACTCACGCTTTTGTATCCTTTTGTCATGCCATCTTTTAACTTTTTCTTTAAACAGCTTGGAATTCTCATAGGCTTGGGTTCTCCATTCATCAAGTGAGCTAATGTCAAATAACCTCTTCTCACCGGCAAGTTTGAAATCATAGTTGAGCTCTTTAATAGCCCAATATGCCTTATGTTCAAGTTCGAGAGGTAAGTGACATGCTTTTCCATAAACCATCTTATATGGAGACATACCCATAGGATTTTTATATGCAGTTCTATAGGCCCATAATGCATCATCAATTTTCTTGGACCAATTCTTTCTAGATCTATTAACAGTCTTTTGCAAAATTAATTCGAGCTCTCTATTACTCAACCCTACTCGACCACTAGACTGTGGGTGATATGGAGATGCAATTCGATGATTAACATCATACTTAGCAAGCATTTTACGAAAAGCACCATGAATAAAATGTGAACCACCATCAGTCATTAAGTATCTAGGGACTCGAAACCTCAGAAAAATAACTTCTTTAAGCATCTTAATAGAGGTTTTATGATCAACACTACTAGTTGGAATAGCTTCTACCCACTTAGTAACGTAATCAACAACAACTAAAATATATGTATATCCATTAGAGGCAGGAAAAGGTCCCACATAATCAAAGCCCAAAACATCAAATGGTTCAATAACAAGATAATAATTCATAGGCATTTCTTGACGTCTACTAATATTACCAATTCTTTGACATTCATCACAAGACAAGACAAACTTATGGGCATCTTTGAAGAGAGTAGGCCAATAAAAACCGGATTGCAATACCTTATGTGCAGTACTATCTCCAGCATGGTGTCCTCCATATGCCTCGGAGTGACACTTGCATAGGACTTGTTCCTGTTCATGCTTAGGTACACAACGTCTAATAACACCATCTACTCCTTCTTTATAAAGGTGTGGGTCATCCCAGAAGTAATGTCTTAAATCATAAAAGAACTTTTTCTTTTGCTGCTATGTGAAACTAGGTGGTATAAATTTAGCAACAATGTAATTAGCATAGTTAGCATACCATGGAGCAGTACGAGAAGCATTTATGACAGTTAATTGTTCATCAGGAAAGCTATCATCAATAGGTAGTGGGTCATCAAAAACATTCTCTAACCTAGACAAGTTGTCTGCAACGGGGTTCTCAGCTCCCTTTCTATCAATAATATGCAAATCAAATTCTTGTAGCAAGAGAACCCATCTAATAAGTCTAGGTTTAGCATCTTTCTTTTCCATAAGATATTTAATAGCAGCATGATCAGTGTGAATAGTTACTTTAGAATCAACAATATAAGGTCTGAACTTATCACAAGCAAATACAACTGCTAAGAGTTCTTTTTCAGTAGTAGCATAATTTCTCTGGGCAGTGTCTCGAGTTTTACTAGCATATTGAATAACATTTAGTTTCTTATCAACTCTTTGCCCTAGAACAGCACCTACAGCATAAGCGCTAGCATCACACATAATTTCAAAGGGTAAACTCCAATCAGGTGGCTGAACAATAGGTGCAGAAATCAAAGCTTTCTTAAGTATTTCAAATGCTTCTACACAATCATCATCGAAGACAAAAGGAATATCTTTTTGTAATAGATTAGTCAGAGGCCTAGAGATTTTAGAAAAGTCCTTAATGAACCTCCTATAAAAACCGGCATGACCAAGGAAACTTCTTATACCTTTAATGTCCTTGGGACATGGCATCTTTTCAATAGCATCAAATTTAGCTTTATCAACTTCAATACCTCTTTCAGAAATTTTATGCCCCAAGACAATGCCTTCATTAACCATAAAGTGACACTTTTCCCAATTCAAGACGAGACTAGTGTCTTCACATCTCTGCAAAACTCGATCAAGGTTGCTCAAGTAATCATCAAAAGAGGATCCATAAACGGAGAAATCATCCATGAATACCTCACAAATCTTTTCACAAAAGTCAGAGAATATAGCTATCATGCATCTTTGAAAGGTAGCAGGTGCATTACATAAACCAAAAGGCATACGTCTATAAACAAAAGTACCGAAAGGGAAAGTAAAAGTAGTCTTTGCTTGATCGTCCGCTGACACAGGTATTTGAGATAAACCAGAATAACCATCTAGAAAGCAGAAATGTGTATGTTTGGATAGTCTTGCTATCATTTGATCAATAAAAGGTAAAGGGTAATGATCTTTCTTAGTAGCTTTATTTAATTTACAGAAATCAATTACCATCCTATAACCTGTAATAATTCTTTGCAGGGTCAATTCATCTTTATCATTAGGAACGACAGTAATACCTCCCTTCTTAGGGACACAATGGACAGGACTTACCCACTGACTATCAGCAACGGGATAAATTATACCTGCCTCAAGGAGCTTTAGTATTTCCTTTCTTACCACTTCTTTCATCTTAGGATTTAGACGTCGTTGATGATCTCTAACTGGTTTGGTGTCTTCTTTCAATTTAATTTTGTGTTGGCATAGAGTGGGACTAATGACCTTAAGATCATCAAGAGTATATGCAATGGCAGCACGATGCTTCTTCAGAGTTTTCAATAATCTTTCCTCTTCCTGCTCTGAAAGGTTAGCACTAATAATAACATGATATATCTTGTTTTCATCAAGATAAGCATATTTAAGAGTATTAGGTAATGGTTTAAGCTCAAACACGGGATCACCCTTGGGTGGAGGGGGATCCCCTAGGATTTCAACAGGCAAGTTGTGTTTCAAAATAGGACCCTGTTTAAAGAATACTTCATCTATCTCCCTTCTTTCATTCATAAACATATCATTTTCATGGTCTAGCAAATATTGTTTTAAAGGATCAGTAGGAGGCACGGCAATAGAAGCAAGACCAATAATTTCATCCTTACTAGGAAATTCTTTATCATGGGGTTGTCTATGAAACTTAGCAAAATTAAACTCATGAGACATATCCCCTAAGCCAATTGTAACAATATCCTTTTCGCAATCAATCCTAGCATTAACAGTACTCAAGAAGGGTCTACCAAATATAATGGGACAAAAGCTATCTTGTGGGGAACCTAGAACAAGAAAATCAGTAGGATATTTAACTTTCCCACACGAGACTTCAACATCTCTAACAATCCCAATTGGTGAAATAGTATCTCTATTTGCAAGCTTAATAGTAACATCAATATCTTCTAACTCAACAGGTGCAATATCATGCATAATTTCTTTATATAAGGAAATAGGTATTGCACTAGCACTAGCACCCATATCACATAAGCCATGATAACAATGATCTCCTATTTTAACAGAAATAACAGGCATGCCTACAACAGGTCTATGTATCTTAGCATTGGGTTTAGCAATATTAGTAGCTTCCTCACAGAAGTAAATAACATGCCCATCTATATTATCAGCCAAGAGATCTTTAACCATAGCAATACTAGGTTCAACTTTAATTTGCTCAGGAGGTGTGTATGTTCTAGTACTACTCTTACGAACAACAGTTGAAGCTTTAGCATGATCCTTTATCCTAACACGGAAAGGTGGTTTCTCAACATAAGTAGTAGGAACAACAGGATCGTTATAAGTGATAATCTTTTCTTCAACTATAACAGGTGCAACTACATTTACTTCAATGGGAGTATTATATTTCAACCACTTCTCCTTAGGGAGATCAACGTGAGTAGCAAAAGATTCACAGAAAGAAGCTACTATCTTAGGGTGAAGTCCATATTTAGTGCCAAATCCACGAAAAGCATCGGTATCCATAAAATACTTAACACAATCAAACTTAGGTGTCATACCTGCCTCCTTACCATCGTCGGAACCCCAATCTTCAGAGTTGCGTTTAATTCTTTCCAATAAGTCCCACTTGAATTCAATGGTCTTCAGCATATAAGAACCAGCACAGGAAGTATCGAGCATGGTGCGATCATTGAGAGAAAGCTGAGCATAAAATTTTTGAATAATCATTTCCCTTGAGAGCTCATGATTGGGGCATGAATATAACATTGACTTAAGCCTCCCCCAAGCTTGAGCGATGCTTTCTCCTTCGCGGGACAAAAATTATATATATAATTACGATCACGATGAATAAGATGCATATGATAGAACTTCTGGTGAAATTCCAATTTCAATCGTTTATAGTCCCAAGATCCCGTATCATCACATAGCCCATACCATGTCAATGCATCTCCCTTCAAATATAATGGGAAGACCTTCCTCTTGACAACATCATCGGGCATACCTGCAAGCTTAAATAATCCACAAACTTCATCCACATAGATAAGGTGTAAATCAGGATGCAATGTTCCATCTCCTGCAAAGGGATTATCTAGCAATTTTTCTATCATACCCGAAGGAACCTCAAAGTGAACATTTTCAGTAGGTTCAGTAGGTTGAGGAGCAACTCTTTGCTCTACTGGTCGGGGCGAAGATGCCCCGAACAAGCCCCTCAAAGGATTAGTTTCCATAGTAACAAGTGACAAAAAATTTCAGCACACTATATAAATGTTTCCTTACCAAGTTCCACTCACCAAAGGCGCTTCACTCCCCGGCAACGGCGCCAGAAAAGAGTCTTGATGACCCACAAGTATAGGGGATCTATCGTAGTCCTTTAGATAAGTAAGAGTGTCAAACCCAACAAGGAGCAGAAGGAAATGGCAAGCGGTTTTCAGTAAGGTATTCTCTGCAAGCACCGAAATTATAGGTAACAGATAGTTTTGTGATAGGATAATTTGTAACGGGTAACGAGCAATGAAAGTAAATAAGGTGCAGCAAGGTGGCCCAATCCTTTTTGTAGCAAAGGACAAGCCTAGACAAGTTCTTAAAATGAGAAAAGCACTCCAAAGGACACATGGGAATTATCGTCAAGCTAGTTTCATCACGCTCATATGATTCACATTCGTTACTTTGATAATTTGATATGTGGGTGGACCGGTGCTTGGGTGCTGCCCTTTCTTGGACAAGCATCCCACTTATTATTAACCCCTATTGCAAGCATCCGCAACTACAAAAGAAGTATTAAGGTAAACCTAACCATAGCATGAAACAAGTGGATCCAAATCAGCCCCTTATGAAGCAACGCATAAACTAGGGTTTAAGCTTCTATCACTCTAGAAACCCATCATCTACTTATTACTTCCCAATGCCTTCCTCTAGGCCCAAATAATGGTGAAGTGTCATGTAGTCGACGTTCACATAACACCACTAGAGGAGAGACAACATACATCTCATCAAAATTTCGAACGAATACCAAATTCACATGACTACTGATAGCAAGACTTCCCCCATGTCCTCAGGAACAAACGTAACTACTCACAAAGCATATTCATGTTCATAATCAGAGGGGTATTAATATGCATTAAGAATCTAAACATATGATCTTCCGCCGATAAACCAATTAGCATCAACTACAAGGAGTAATCAACACTACTAGGAACCCACAGGTACCAATCTGAGGTTTGGGTACAAAGATTGGATACAAGAGATGAACTAGGGTTTGAGAGGAGATGGTGCTGGTGAAGATGTTGACGGAGATTGACCCCCCTCCCGATGAGAGGATCGTTGGTGCTGACGATGGTGATGATTTCCCCCTCCCGGAGGGAAGTTTCCCCGGAAGAACAGCTCCGTCGGAGCCCTAGATTGGTTCCGCCTCGTGGTGGCGGAGTTTCGTCTCGTAAGCTTGCTTATCATTTTTTTCCAGGGTAAAAGACTTAATATAGCAGAAGATGGGCACCGAAGGGCCACCAGGGGGCCCACGAGGCAGGGGGCGCGCCCAGTAGGGGTGGGCGCGCCCCCCACCCTCGTGGCCAGGGTGTGGCCCCCCTTCTGGTACTTCCTTCGCTCAATAATTCTTATTAATTCCAAAAATGACTTTCGTGGAGTTTCAGGACTTTTGGAGCTGTGCAGAATAGGTTTCCAGTATTTGCTCCTTTTCCAGCCCAGAATCCCAACTGTCGGCATTCTCCCTCTTCATGATAAACCTTGTAAAACAAGAGAGAATAGACATATCGTGTAATAACAACCCATAATGCAATAAATATTGATATAAAAGCATGATGCAAAATGGACGTATCAATGGTGTGTTGACAAAAGGTGGAAAGAGATATTTCATGACGTTGATTGACGACTCCATTAGATATTATTATGTGTATCTTCCGAAATCAAAATATGAGGCTTTAATTTTCTTCAAAAACTACAAAGCTCAAGCGGAGAACCAACTTGACCGGAAAATTAAACGGCTAAGGTCCAACCGTGGTGGAGAGTATTTTTCCAATGAATTTGATTTATTTTGTGGAAAACATGGTATAATCCATGAGAGACGCCTCCCTACTCACCTCAGACTAATGGGGTGGCCGAAAGAAAGAACCGAACTCTAACTGATTTGGTTAACGCCATGTTAGACACATCGGGTCTTTCCAAGGAATGGTGGGGGAGGCGCCGATGACTGCATGTCATGTCCTAAACCGAGTTCCCACAAAGCATAAGACCATGACTCCATTTGAGGAATGGGAAAGGAAAATGTTGAAACTCTCTTACCTACGTTCTTGGGGTTGTTTCACGAAAGTCAATATACCAATTCCCAAGAAGCGCAAGCTTGGACCAAAAATCGTGGATTGTGTTCTTCTGGGCTATGCTTTTCATAGCATTGGCTATAGATTTTTGATAATAAAATCTGAGGTATCCAACATGCATGTTGGTACTTATGAAGTCTAATGATGCAACTTTCTTTGAGGACATGTTTCCTATGAGGGATATGTCGAGTTCATCAAATCAGGAGATACCTACTCCATCTAGTGAGGAATTCGCTGTAATTCCTGAACCCACCATTGTGATGGAACATGTTGAGAATCCTGTTGAGGGTGACAATCAAACTCTTGTAAGGAGTAAGAGACAGAGGACTGCAAAGTCCTTTGGTGATGATTTCATTGTGTACCTTGTGGATGACACACCCAGGACTATTTCAGAAGCCTATGCATCTCCTGATGCTGACTACTGGAAGGAAGTTGTTCGTAGCGAGATGGATTCTATCTTAGCTAATGGAACCGGGGAGATCACTGACTGTCCTTATGGATGCAAACATGTAGGATGTAAGTGGGTGTTCAAGAAGAAACTTAGACCTGATGGTACGATTGAAAAGTACAAGGCACAGCTTGTGGCTAAGGGTTATACCCAGAAAGAAGGTGAAGAATTCTTTGATACTTACTCACCCGTGGCTAGACTGACCACTATTCGGGTGCTACTGTCACTGGTTCCCTCACATGGTCTTATCGTTCATCAAATGGACATTAAGACGACTTTCCTTAATGGAGAGCTGAAGGAGAAAATTTACATGGATCTGGTAGATGGTTTTGTAGAACCTGGTCAAGAAGGAAACATGTGAAAGTTACTAAAGTCTTTATATGGTCTTAAACAAGCTCCTAAGGAGTGGCATGAGAAGTTTGAAAGAACATTAACTGTTGCCGGCTTTGTAGTAAACAATGGTGACAAGTGTGTGTACTATCGCCATGGTGGGGGCGAAGGAGTTATTCTTTGTATGTATGTCGATGACATACTGATCTTTGGGACCAAACTTGATCTAATCAAGGAGGTTAAGGATTTCTTATCTCGCTGTTTTCAGATGAAGGATCTAGGAGTAGCTGATGTTATCTTGAACATCAAGCTGTTGAGAGATGAGAATGGTGGGATCACACTGCTTCAGTCTCACTATGTGGAAAAGATCTTGAGTCGTTTTGGGTATAGCAACTGCATGCCTTCTCCAACTTCATATGATGCTAGTGTGTGTTGGAAATATGCCCTAGAGGCAATAATAAAATGATTATTATTATATTTCCTTGTTCATGATAATTGTCTATTGTTCATGCTATAACTGTATTAACCGGAAACCGTAATACATGTGTGAATACATAGACCACAACATGTCCCTAGTGAGCCTCTAGTTGACTAGGTCGTTGATCAATAGATGGTTATGGTTTCCTGACCATGGACATTAGATGTCATTGATAACGGGATCACATCATTAGGAGAATGATGTGATGGACAAGACCCAATCCTAAGCATAGCACAAGATCGTGTAGTTCGTTTGTAAAAGCTTTTCTAATGTCAAGTATCATTTCCTTAGACCATGAGATTGTGCAACTCCCGGATACCGTAGGAATGCTTTGGGTGTACCAAATGTCACAACGTAACTGGGTGGCTATAAAGGTACACTACAGGTATCTCTGAAAGTGTCTGTTGGGTTTGCACGAATCGAGACTGGGATTTGTCACTCCGTATGATGGAGAGGTATCTCTGGTCCCACTCGGTAATGCATCATCATAATGAGCTCAATGTGACTAAGCAGTTAGTCATGGGATGATGCATTACATAACGAGTAAAGTGACTTGCCGGTAACGAGATTGAACGAGGTATTGGGATACCGACGATCGAATCTCGGGCAAGTAACATACCGATTGACAAAGGGAATTGTATACGGGATCAATTGAATCCCTGACATCGTGGTTCATCCGATGAGATCATCGTGGAACATGTGGGAACCAACATGGGTATCCAGATCCCGCTGTTGGTTATTAGCCGGAGAGATGTCTCGGACATGTCTGCATGATTCCCGAACCCGTAGGGTCTACACACTTAAGGTTCGGTGACGCTAGAGTTGTTATGGGAAATAGTATGCAGTTACCGAATGTTGTTTGGAGTCCCGGATGAGATCCCGGACGTCACGATGGGTTCCAGAATGGTCCAGAGATAAAGATTTATATATGGGAAGTCCTTATTCGGTCGCTGGAAATGTTCGGGGGTTTATCGGTATTGTACCGACACCACCGAAAGGGTTCCGGGGGTCCACCGGGAGGGTCCACCTGCCCCGGAGGGCTCTATGGGCTGAATATGGAGGGTAAGAAGCCCCGAAGTGGGCTGGGTGCCAACCCCCCTAGGGCCCATGCACCTATGGTTGGGGGGGGGGAACCCTAAAGGGGGCGCCCCCCTTGGCTTGGGGGGCAAGCCTCCCCCTTGGCCGCCTCCCCCTCTCTAGATCCATCTGTAGGGGGCCGCCCCCCCTCTCCCTTGCCCCTATAAATAGAGGGGAGGTGGGAGGGCTGCCGCACCCTTCCCCTGGCGCAGCCCTCTCCCTCCCCAATACTTCCTCCTCCATAGTAGTGCTTGGCGAAGCCGTGCCGGAGAACTGCAAGCTCCACCACCACGACGCCGTGCTGCCAGAGCTCTCCCTCAACTTATCCTCTCCCCTTGCTGGATCAAGAAGGAGGAGACATCCCCGGGCTGTACGTGTGTTGAACACGGAGGCGCCGTCCGTTCGGCGTTAGATCGGATCTTCCGCTATTCGAATCGCTGCGAGTAGGACTCCCTCATCCGCGTTCTAGTAACACTTCCGCTTAGCGATCTTCAAAGGTATGAAGATGCACACCCTCTCTCTCTCTCTTGTTGCTAGAATCTCCTAGATTGATCTTGGTGTTCGTAGGAATGTTTTTGAATTATTGCTACGTTCCCAACAGTGGCATCATGAGCTAGGTCTATGCGTAGATTCTATGCACGAGTAGAACACAAGTAGTTGTGGGCGTTGGTTTGTTCAATTTGCTTACCGTACTAGTCCTATCTTGTTTCGGCGGTATTGTGGGATGAAGCGGCCCGGACCAACCTTACACGTACGCTTACGTGAGACATGTTCCACCAACTAACATGCACTTGTTGCATAAGGTGGCTAGCGGGTGTCTGTCTCTCCCACTTTAGTCAGATTGGATTCGATGAAAAGGGTCCTTATGGAGGGTAAATTGCAATTGGCATATCACCATTGTGGCTTTTGCGCAGGTAAGGAACGTTCTTGCTAGAAACCCATAGCAGCCACGTAAAACATGCAACAACAATTAGAGGACGTCTAACTTGTTTTTGCAGGGTATGCTATGTGATGTGATATGGCCAAAAGAATGTGATGAATGATATATGTGATGTATGAGATTGATCATGTTCTTGTAATAGGAATCATGACTTGCATGTCGATGAGTATGACAACCGGCAGGAGCCATAGGAGTTGTCTTAATTTATTGTATGACATGCGTGTCATTGAAAACGCCATGTAATTACTTTACTTTATTGCTAACCATTAGCCATAGTAGTAGAATTAATAGTTGGCGAGGCAACTTCATGAAGACATGATGATGGAGATCATGGTGTCATGCTGGTGACGAAGATGATCATGCCGCGCCTCAAAGATGAAGATCAAAGGCGCAAAATGATATTGGCCATATCATGTCACTTTATGATTTGCGTTTGATGTTTGTCATGTTTACATCTTATTTGCTTAGAATGACGGTAGCATAAATAAGATGACCCCTCATTAAAAAGTTCAAGAAAGTGTTCCCCCTAACTGTGCACCGTTACGAAAGTTTGTTGTTTCTAAGCACCACGTGATGATCGGGTGTGATAGATTCTAACATTCGCATACAACAGGTGTAAGCCAAATTTACACATGCAAAACACTTAGGTTGACTTGACGAGCCTACCATGTACAAACATGGCCTCGAAACACAAGAGACCGAAAGTTCGAACATGAGTCGTATAGTAGATACGATCAACATGAAGATGTTCACCGATGATGACTAGTCCGTCTCACGTGACGATCTGACACGGCCTAGTTGACTCGGATCATGTATCACTTAGATGACTAGAGGGATGTCTATCTGAGTGGGAGTTCATTAAATAATTTGATTAGATGAAATTAATTATCATGAACATAGTCTAAAATATCTTTGCAATATGTCTTGTATATCAAATGGCCCACGCTAATGTTGCCCTCAACTTCAACGCGTTCCTAGAGAAAACCAAGCTGAAAGACGATGGTAGCAACTATACGGACTCTGTCCGGAACTTGAGGATCATCCTCATAGCTGCCAAGAAAGCATATGTCCTAGAAGCACCGCTAGGTGAAGCATCCATTTTCCCAGCAACTCAAGACGTTATGAACGCCTGGCAGTCGTGTAGTGATGATTACTCCCTGGTTCAGTGCGGCATGCTTTACAGCTTAGAACCGGGGCTCCAAAAGCGTTTTCAGCAGCACGGAGCATATGAGATGTTCCAAGAGCTGAAAATGGTTTTCCAAGCTCATGCCCGGGTCGAGAGATATGAAGTCTTCGACAAGTTCTATAGTTGTAAGATGGAGGAAAACAGTTCTGTCAGTGAGCATATACTCACTATGTCCGGGTTACACAACCGTTTGTCTCAGTTGGGAGTTAATCTCTCAGATGACTCGGTCAATGACATGATCCTCCAGTCGCTCCCACCTAGCTACAAGAGCTTTGTGATGAACTACAATATGCAGGGGATGGAGAAGTCCATTCCTGAGTTATATTCAATGCTGAAATCCGCGGAGGTGGAAATCAAAAAGGAACATCAAGCGTTGATGGTGAATCAGACCACTAGTTTCAAGAAAGGCAAGGGTAAAAAGAACTTCAAGAAGGACGGCAAGGGAGTTGCCGCGCCCGGTAAATCAGTTACCGGGAAGAAGCCAAACAATGGACCCAAGCCCGAGACTCAATGCTTTTATTGCAAGGGAAATGGCCACCGGAAGCGGAACTGCCCCAAGTACTTAGCGCACAAGAAGGCCAGCAACACCAAAGGTATATGTGATATACATGTTACTGATGTGTACCTTACCAGTACTCGTAGTAGCTCCTAGGTATTTGATACCGGTGCGGTTGCTCATATTTGTAACTCAAAACAGGAGCTGCGAAATAAGCGGAGACTGGCGAAGGACGAGGTGATGATGCGCGTCGGGAATGGTTCCAAGGTCGATGTGATCGCCATCGGCACGCTACCTCTACATTTACCTACGGGATTAGTTTTAAACCTCAACAATTGTTATTTAGTGCCAGCTTTGAGCATGAACATTGTATCTGGATCTTGTTTAATGCGAGATGGCTACTCATTTAAATCCGAGAATAATGGTTGTTCTATTTATATGAGAGATATGTTTTATGGTCATGCCCCGCTGGTCAATGGTTTATTCTTATTGAATCTTGAACATGATGTTACACATATTCATAGTGTGAATACCAAAAGATGTAAGGTTAATAATGATAGTCCCACATACTTGTGGCACTGCCGCCTTGGTCACATTAGTGTCAAACGCATGAAGAAGCTCCATGCAGATGGGCTTTTGGAGTTTCTTGATTATGAATCATTTGACACGTGCGAACCATGCCTCATGGGCAAGATGACCAAGACTCTGTTCTCCGGAACAATGGAGCGAGCAACCAACTTGTTGGAAATAATACATACTGATGTGTGCGGTCCAATGAGCGTTGAAGCTTGCGGTGGCTATCATTATGTTCTCACCCTCACTGATGACTTAAGTAGATATGGGTATGTCTACTTAATCAAACACAAGTCTGAGACCTTTGAAAAGTTCAAGGAATTTCAGAGTGAGGTGGAGAATCAACGTGACAGGAAAATAAAGTTCTTACGATCAGATTGTGGAGGAGAATATTTAAGTCACGAGTTTGGTACGCACTTAAGGAAATGTGGAATTGTTTCACAACTCACGCCTCCTGAAACACCTCAATGTAATGGTGTGTCTGAACGTCGTAATCGCACTCTATTGGATATGGTGCGATCTATGATGTCTCTTACCGATTTACCGCTATCATTTTGGGGTTATGCTTTAGTAACAGCCACATTCACTTTAAATAGGGCACCATCTAAATCCGTTGAGACAACACCGTATGAATTATGGTTTGGGAAGAAACCTAAGCTGTCGTTTCTAAAAGTTTGGGGATGCGATGCTTATGTCAAGAAACTTCAACCTGAAAAGCTCGAACCCAAGTCGGAAAAATGCGTCTTCATAGGATACCCTAAGGAAACCATTGGGTATACCTTCTACCTCAGATCCGAAGGCAAGATCTTTGTTGCCAAGAACGGATCCTTTCTGGAGAAAGAGTTTCTCTCGAAAGAAGTAAGTGGGAGGAAAGTAGAACTTGATGAAGTACTGCCTCTTGAACCGGAAAGTAGCGCAGCTCAGGAAAATGTTTCTGTGGTGCCTGCACCGACTAGAGAGGAAGTTAATGATGATGATCAAGGAACTTTGGATCAAGTTGCTACTGAACTTCGTAGGTCCACAAGGACACGTTCCACACCAAAATGGTATGGCAACCCTGTCTTGGAAATCATGTTGTTAGACAACGGTGAACCTTCGAACTATGAAGAAGTGATAGCGGGCCTAGATTCCAACAAATGGCTTGAAGCCATGAAATCCGAGATAGGATCCATGTATGAAAACAAAGTGTGGACTTTGATAGACTTGCCGATGATCGGCGAGCCATAGAAAATACATGGATCTTCAAGAAGAAGACTGGCGCGGATGGTAATGTGACCATCTATAAAGCTCGGCTTGTCGCTAAGGGTTATCGACAAGTTCAAGGGGTTGACTACGATGAGACCTTCTCACCCATAGTGAATCTGAAGTCCGTCCAAATCATATTAGCAATTGCCGCATTCTATGATTATGAGATATGGCAAATGGACATCAAAACGGCATTCCTTAACGGTTTCCTTAAGGAAGAATTGTATATGATGCACCCGGAAGGTTTTGTCGATCCTAAGAATGCTAACAAGGTGTGCAAGCTCCAGCGCTCCATCTATGGGCTGGTGCAAGCATCTCGGAGTTGGAACATTCGCTTTGATGAAATGATGAAAGCGTTTGGGTTTATGCAGACTTATGGAGAAGCCTGCGTTTACAAGAAAGTGAGTGGGAGCTCTGTAGCATTTCTCATACTATATGTGGATGGCATACTATTGATGGGAAATGATATAGAACTTTTGGAAAGCATAAAGGCCTACTTGAATAAGTGTTTTTCAATGAAGGACCTTGGAGAAGCTGCTTACATATTAGGCATCAAGATCTATAGAGACAGATTGAGACGCCTCATCGGTCTTTCACAAAGCACATACCTTGATAAGATATTGAAGAAGTTCAATATGGATTAGTCCAAGAAGGGGTTCTTGCCTGTTTTGCAAGGTGTGAAATTGAGCACGGCTCAATGCCCGACATTGGCAGAAGATAGAGAAAAGATGAGTGTCGTCCCCTATGCCTCAGCCATATGGTCTATCATGTATGCCATGCTGTGTACCAGACCTAATGTGAACCTTGCCGTAAGTTTGGTAGGGAGGTACCAAAGTAATCCCGGCATGTAACACTGGACAGCGGTCAAGAATATCCTGAAGTACCTGAAAAGGACTAAGGATATGTTTCTCGTTTATGGAGGTGACGAAGAGCTTGTCGTAAAGGGTTACGTCGATGGTAGCTTCGACACAGATCTGGATGACTCCAAGTTGCAAACCGAATACGTGTATATTTTGAATGGTGGGGCAGTCAGCTGGTGCAATTGCAAGCAAAGCGTCGTGGCGGGATCTATATGTGAAGCGGAGTACATGGCAGCCTCGGAGGCAGCACATGAAGCAATCTGGATGAAGGAGTTCATTACTGACCTAGGAGTTATTCCCAATGCGTCGGGCCTGATGACTCTCTTCTGTGACAACACTGGTGCTATTGCCCTTGCCAAGGAGCCCAGGTTTCATAACAAGACCAGGCATATCAAGCGTCGCTTCTACTCCATTCGTGAAAATATTCAAGATGGAGACATAGATATTTGTAAAGTGCATATGGATCTGAATGTCGCAGATCCGTTGACTAAACCTCTTCCACGAGCAAAACATGATCAACACCAGAACTCTATGGGTGTTCGATTCATCACAATGTAACTAGATTATTGACTCTAGTGCAAGTGGGAGACTGTTGGAAATAATATGCCCTAGAGGCAATAATAAAATGCATATTATTATATTTCCTTGTTCATGATAATTGTCTATTGTTCATGCTATAACTGTATTAACCGGAAACTGTAATACATGTGTGAGTACATAGACCACAACATGTCCCAAGTGAGCCTCTAGTTGACTAGGTCGTTGATCAATAGATGGTTATGGATTCCTGACCATGGACATTAGATGTCATTGATAACGGGATCACATCATTAGGAGAATGATGTGATGGACAAGACCCAATCCTAAGCATAGCACAAGATCATGTAGTTCGTTTGCTAAAAGCTTTTCTAATGTCAAGTATCATTTCCTTAGACCATGAGGTTGTGCAACTCCCGGATACTGTAGGAATGCTTTGGGTGTACCAAACGTCACAACGTAACTGGGTGGCTATAAAGGTACACTACAGGTATCTCCGAAAGTGTCTGTTGGGTTGGCACGAATCGAGACTGGGATTTGTCACTCCGTATAACAGAGAGGTATCTCTGGGCCCACTCGGTAATGCATCATCATAATGAGCTCAATGTGACTAAGCAGCTAGTCACGGGATCATGCATTACGGAATGAGTAAAGTGACTTGCCGGTAACGAGATTGAACGAGGTATTGGGATACCGACGATCGAATCTCGGGCAAGTAACATACCGATTGACAAAGGGAATTGTATACAAGATTGATTGAATCCCCAACATCGTGGTTCATCCTATGAGATCATCGTGGAACATGTGGGAACCAACATGGGTATCTAGATCCCGCTGTTGTTTATTGGCCGGAGAGATGTCTCGGTCATGTCTGCATGATTCCCGAACCCGTAGGGTCTACACACTTAAGGTTCGGTGACGCTAGAGTTGTTATGGGAAATAGTATGCGGTTACCGAATGTTGGTCGGAGTCCCGGATGAGATCCCGGACATCACGAGGAGTTCCAGAATGGTTCGTAGATAAAGATTTATATATGGGAAGTCTTTATTCGGTCACCGAAAATGTTCGGGGGTTTATCGGTATTGTACCGGGACCACCGAAAGGGTTCCGGGGGTCCACCGGGAGGGTCCACCTGCCCCGGAGGGCTCTATGGGCTGAATATGGAGGGGAACCAGCTCCTAAGTGGGCTGGGCGCCAACCCCCCTAGGGCCCATGCGCCTAGGGTTGGGGGGGGGGGAACCCTAAAGGGGGCGCCCCCCTTGGCTTGGGGGGCAAGCCTCCCCCTCCTTGGCCGCCCCCCCTCTAGATCCATCTGGAGGGGGCCGGCCCCCCTCTCCTTTGCCCCTATAAATAGAGGGGAGGTGGGAGGGCTGCCGCACCCTTCCCCTGGCGCAGCCCTCTCCCTCCCCAACACCTCCCCCTCCATAGTAGTGCTTGGCGAAGCCCTGCCAGAGAACTGCAAGCTCCACCACCACGCCATCATGCTGCCGGAGCTCTCCCTCAACTTCTCCTCTCCCCTTGCTGGATCAAGAAGGAGGAGACGTCCCTGGGTTGTACGTGTGTTGAACGCGGAGGCGCCATCCGTTCGGCGTTAGATCAGATCTTCCGCGATTTGAATCCCGTGAGTATGACTCCCTTATCCGCGTTCTAGTAACGCTTCCACTTAGCGATCTTCAAAGGTATGAAGATGCACATCCTCTCTCTCTCTTGTTGCTAGAATCTCCTAGATTGATCTTGGTGTTCATAGGAATTTTTTTGAATTATTGCGGGATTGAGCCGAGCCGAGGACAGAGCTATGCACGTTGTCTATATTTTTGCTGCTCGGGAAAAATTATTGAGTCATTAATTAATATTTAATGAATGCGTTAATTACTGAACCATTTCCGATTCTTTTGGATCGCGACTCGGACGTGGGGTTTACTCCCACGACCTACCCAGCCCGCACTATATAGTCAGGCAGACGTCTATCCTAGCCGCCGCCGTATCGTATGGTTTCGCACCACTGTTCCATATCATTGCGCCTCCACACAAGTCTTCTCCATCCCTCCTTTCGGCGTGCACCGTGAGAAGGGACAGCAGGCCTCTGGAACCCCGCCTCTCGTGATCCTGTACGGGAGAGGGGGGATCAGGTTTTTGGGGAGCGCACTCGCGCGGCTGCTGGCAGCGACGACTTCGCCAACGATGACTTCTTCCCCGACGTCGGCAACCTCATCTTCAATGACATGGGCGACAACATCAACGTCGGCGGTGCTGCTCCCGCTGCACCGTATGTGATTCTATCCTTCTTATTCGAGATCGTGGTAGAATTCATGTTTCTAATATGTGCCCTAGATGTGATATGTTCATCTACTATGCTAGTTCGCATGATTAGTTTAATCTCTGATAGTGCTATCATGATTATCATCTGTTTATTCGGATTAAACTCGTAGTAAGTTGCTCATATTTTCAACAGCCATCACCAATGCCCCAACAAATTCTTGTTTCAACAACTCACGTCCATGCAAAATACTCCGCCAAATGAAGGAAGCTGATCGGGGTGCCTTCGCATTTCAGAAATCACCTTGAGGGTAATATAAAGAATCCGGCTCCGAGATAAGACCCCATCTCGTCTCCCCTTCATCTATCTTCGAAATCGCCATTGAAATCGCCTCCTCCTCTTCCTAAGATCCTTCGCGGGACATCCTCCATCTGCTTACCCCGCCGCCCCATCCCTCGTCTCCCAAACACGACTGTAGAAGTGCATGCTTTAGGCAATGCAACCAAAAGACGATCTTATGGAAGAATCTAGGCAATGCATTTATACGTCAACACTCCCCCTCGCGTGTGGCTGTCCAATTTAATTGCGCCAGCTGGGTCTTGAACTCGAGACCTCTTGGCTTTGATATCATGTAGAAGTGCATGATCTAGCCAATGCAACCAAAAGACCGGTCTTATGAAAGAGTCTAGGCAATGCATTTATATGTCAACAACGACGGTGCTAAGGACTAGGATTGTCGGGTCGCGCGGCGGCAGCGGGTCTGGTGCCGCTTCATGCCCCCCACCTCCCGCGAGAATGGCACACGGTGGCCGACACCTCGAGAACGTCCTGATGCACTCGACGTACCTACGCTCCGGTCGGCTGCCACCACGGACACACGGGGGGAGGTTACCCAGCGGGAGGCTACGTGGCTGCTGACGATTCAGGCACGTCGAGGAAGAGCGGGCGACGCTAGGGCTGCGCGGGAGCGGTCCACTGTCGAACATTCATCTGATCTAGCTAATGCAGGTATGCACAAGCCATGTTGGGGTTTTTTCGGCAAGCCATGTTGGGGTTTTTTCGGTTGGTTTGCTTGGAGAAAGCATGCATATCAGAACTATCTTCGTTGGTAAGGGGACAACGAACAGGGGAAAAAAGCCTAAGCTTAACAAATGAAAGAAGAATAGGAGGGAGCAATCTCCATATGTTGCTGCATCGGATGCTGATGCTACTGTCGTGAGTAAATATGATGATGACCGCACTGATGGGGAGGGTGTTCTAGGAGACGCTGAAGTTAGCAAGAAATGGAAGGAGAACAAGACGAATATGCAGCTTTAATGTACTCTAGATTTTAAAGGATAATATTACACCCAACTACGGTGGCATCGTGTGCGTGCGTATTCACTTGAGAAAATACGCGGCCGTCTCGGCGGAATTGATCGCTAGCTTCTTGCTACGTGCGTGTTGTCTACAGAGAAGAAACGATCAAGGAGCCTGCTAAGCCTTGCAAGCATTGTTATAGAAGATTTTGTCCCTCCTCCAAGAAAAGGCGGGTACGGTTTCTGCCTCCCGTCGGCGGCGCCGTCGATCTCCCACGTCTCCTGTGGCCTTAGGGCCATGGGTGCGCGGTGGATCCCCTTCCATTTGCGGCGGATGGTGGACTTGCCGGAGCCGGGCACAACCTTAGCACGACGACTTTTCGACTGTCTATTACAACAAGTTGTGCCCGGCTCCGGCAAGGAAGGGGCGATGACGGCGGCGCGCCTTCGGCTCGCTTCACTGTTTGTAGTCGTTGCTAGGTGGTCTATGAATCTGGATATAATTTTTATTATTTCTGATGTTCGTTGTACTATCATGATTAAAGATGAATAGATCAACAGTTTCCAAAAAAAAAAACTACATCCAACTACGGTGAATGAATGCAATTAGAAATCCAATAGCCAAAATGCTGACGACCTAAGATGGCTGGATTTTTGCACCGTCTTAATGTATTCTAAATTTCAAAAGATACTGTAGTACACAAGTGCATGAATACAATTAGGAAAATAAATAAATTCCAAGACAAGCTGCAGGAGCACATCCACCATCCGCGCGGAGGGGAGGAAGTGGGATTGTAAAGCACATCCACCATCCGCGCGGACAAGTTTTGCACCTCCACGGTCTTCTATGGTTGGCGATACCTTTGATCCCCTCATCGCCTGAGAGTGGCCTCCTGTTGTGTTCCGATGGGCTCACATCGCCTAAAACGTGGCCTTTTGCCTATAAATGGGTGATTTTGTTGCTGGATAAACGGCTCAATCTATGTAGCACGCTTTCTAGCGAGTTTTTTTTTTTGAACCGGGCTAATCCCCTTTCCATTACAGAGAACAGAAATACATCAATCTTACATAGTATCAGGAGAAACGAGAGGGGTAGGGGGAAAGTGAGTTCAATGCACTACTAGGAAACCCACTGCATCAGCCCGTCATCGAAACGAATGCTATGGGGCGAAAACCTAGCAGCACCAAAATAGTCTAGCCCTATTACGGACTGATCGCAACCAGAGTATCGGGACAAGTGAAAATAACCAGCCTCCATAAGACCACCAAGAGAAAACGACTCAAAAGAGCAACTAAGCATGCCATATTCCCAGAGCAAAGCAACATCTAGCTTCAGTAATCACCAATTCTTGTAGTAGCATCACATCCTCATCAACGCCATGGTCCCAGCGCGAACCATCTCTGCTCCGACACGAAGCTTCTTCATCTTGCCCTCCTTCTGTAGACCTGCCCAATAAAGAAGAAGAGAGCAGACCGAGAACACAATTTCAAAAGGAGAGTTAATCAATTTCTTCTCAAAAGTGGCTCTGTTTCGGGATAACCAAATTGCCCAAGTAACAGCCCTAAGGGCAATAGTATAAAAGTTGTCATAACCAGGGATGAAAGAATGGCACCAAGAATAAAATTGCCAAAGGTTCCGTGGGCATAGATCAGTACCCAGCGTCACCCCAATGGCTCTCCATACTATTTTGGCAACCGAGCAACCAAAGAAGAGATGTTGTGCTGTTTCTATCTCTCAACAGAAGGAACAAGTCGGATTACCAGGCCAGTGGCAAGATCTCATCACCTGCCTAGCAAGAATGGCATTCTGGAACATCTGCCATAGGAAAATTTGGATTTTAAGAGGAAGTTTTGCCTCCCAAATCCATTTGAAATTACACCCACTAAGGGGCTTCTCCAACCACCTGTACATCGATTTAGTAGTATATCGAGTTGTTTTATTCAGCCCCCAGTAAACAATATCACTCTCCTGTGTGAGCCCCAGGTCATTCACCATGTTACAAATTGACTCCCAATGATCCACAAGCTCAGGGTCAAGCCTTCTTCTAAAGAAGGTATTCCTGTCCACCCTAGGTAGGTAGTTCACTGTGCACTCTTGATCCATGCATATACTAAATAAGCGAGGAAACTGTTCCATGAACGGGTCAGCCCATTAATGGTGTCTTTCCATAGTCTAGTTATGTTCCCAGACTTAGTATCAATTTTCCTCCCAGCCATATAAACTTCTTTTATTTTCAACAAGTTTTTCCAACACGGGGAGTCCAAAAATTGGGGGGTAACAGAAGCAACAGAATGGTTTCGTAAGTATCTGGCCTTCACTATATCCCGCCACACCCCATCTTGGGTGTCTAATTTCCACCACCATTTAACCATAAGGCTAATGTTTTGCTTAAGGAGATATTTCACTCCAAGCCCCCCTTTGCACTTGGAACGACATATTCTACTCCATTTCACTAGGTAATATCGACGTTTTTTGTGACAACCTTGCCAGAAAAAAACGTCTTCTGTGTTTATCTAGCCTCTCAATGAACGTCTTGTTCATCAACCACATAGACATGTGGTAGAGAGATAACTGAGTGACAACTAAAGTCAGCAGGGTCTGTCTCCCCCCACTAGAAGCAGCATTGCCAACCCAGCCGCCAAACCTTTTGAGGTACTTAACAACAATAAACTCCCCATCAGAGTTTTTCAAAGAAGTAAAACTCACTAGCATGCCCAGATATTTCAAAGGAAAATGCCCAATGTCACAGTTAAAGATATCAGCATAAGTTTTGTCTATCACCTCCCACCGTCAAAATTTCACTTTTTTGAAAGTTGACTTTAAGACCAGACATCATATCTAAGATGTACAAAAGGAGTTTAAGATTGAGAGCATTATCAAAGTTATGATCAAGACAAATAATTGTATCATCGGCATATTGCAAAACTGCAACCCCTTTAGGGATAAGATCCGGGGCCAGTCCAACCACGAGCCCATTTTCTTGTGCATTTTTAATCATCTTTGTAAGACACTCCGCAACAAGGTTAAACAGGAAAGGAGGGTCCCCCTATCGGACCCCTTTTGCACTTTGAAAGTAAGGGCCCATGCTGTTATTCAACTTAATACTGATTATGCCATTGTACAGTATTTGTTTAACCCAGCCGCACCATTTATCATTAAATCCTCTAAGCTTGTGGCACTCTAGCGGGAAGTCCCAGTTGACTTTGTCATAAGCTTTCTCAAAATCAAGCTTAAGGACAACCCCACCCTTTTTTTAATATGCGTATAGTTAAGTAGCTCATGCAGCGGTAAAACTCCATCCATAATGTTTCTACCCTTAACAAAGGCATTTTGTGTGGGACTAGTAAGTTTATCCGCATATTTCTCAACACGTCTATCCATTACCTTGGTCACAAGCTTATAAGGGACCCACGACAAACAAATGGGACGGAATTGTTGGATACTATCAGCTCCAAAGATTTGGGGGAGCAGAGTTATAACCCCCATAGTTGAGGCACTGCACGTCGACCGTGCCTTCATGGAATTTCTCAAATATGCGCATAATATCGGTTTTCACAATGTCCCATCAGCATTGATAAAACTCAACTGGGATATTATCAGGTCCAGGGGGCCTATTAACATCCATGGCAAAAAGATCATCTTTGACTTCCTGCTCAGTGAACTTTCTGGTCAGATCTGCATTATCCTCTGCGTTCAACTTCTCATCGTCTGACCATGTTCCTGGATCAAGGTGGAATCTATTGCCCGGTGCCGTACCAAACAGATCCTTATAGAAAGTAGTAGCATGATTAATAAGGTTGTCCATCCCTTCAATCACCACCTCCCCACATTTAAGGGAATGGATAGTGTTCTTACGTTTACGCCCATTGGCAATTTTGTGAAAGTAATCAGTATTACGGTCCCCTTTTAGCAACCAGCGTTCATGAGATTGCTAGAGCCAGAAGATCTCTTTGACAAACTGTAATTCAAGAAGCTCGAGCTCCACGTCCAACTTCCTACTATAAAGTTCAGGAGACAGAGGGTCGTCTTCCTCAAGCTCTTCAAGAAGGGAGAGCTCAACATGCAATTCTTCTCTATGTTTGTTAGCGTGACCAAACTTGTCCGACCCCCAACCCTTGAAATAGGATTTGAAACGTTAAAGTTTAATATTCAAGATATCAATAGGATCAGTGGCAGCCACTCTTCTGTTACAAATTTTTTCTACTAAGCCCAGAGATTCCTTATTTTTGATCCAGGAAAGGTTAAAACGAAATTCATGGCATTTAGGAGGCTCATTTTTCTTATTGTCAGAGGACAAAAGTAGAGGGTTATGGCCAGATAGTTCACGAACTAATTTCCTAACGTTCACCAGAGGGAATACATTTTCCCAGTCATCTCACATGAGGATTGATGTCTACTACACAACCTTCTTCTTGTAGACGTTGTTGGGCCTCCAAGTGCAGAGGTTTGTAGGACAGTAGCAAAATAACAAAGAGTCTCTTGTGTCCCCAACACACCCAATACAATGGTAAATTGTAAAGGTGCACTAGTTCGGCGAAGAGATGGTGATACAAGTGCAATATGGATGGTAAATATAAGTTTTTGTAATCTGAAATTATAAAAACAGCAAGGTAGCAAGTAACAAAAGTGAGCGAAAACGGTATTGCAATGCTTCGAAACAAGGCCTAGGGTTCATACTCTCACTAGTGCAAGTTCTCTCAACAATGATAACATAAATAGATCATATAAAAATCCCTCAACATGCAACAAAGAGTCACTCCAAAGTCACTAATAGCAGAGAACAAACGAAGAGATTATTGTAGGGTACGAAACCACCTCAAAGTTATTCTTTCCGATCAATCCATTGGGCTATTCCTGTAAGTGTCACAAACAGCCCTAGAGTTCGTAGTAAAATAACACCTTAAGACACACGTCAACCAAAACCCTAATGTCACCTAGATACTCCAATGTCACCTCAAGTATCCGTGGGTATGATTATACGCTATGCATCACACAATCTCAGATTCATCTATTCGAACCAACACAAAGAGCTTCAAAGAGTGCCCCAAAGTTTTTACCGGAGAGTCAAGACAAAAACGTGTGGCAAACCCTATGCATAGACTCCCAAGGTCATGGAACCCGCAAGTTGAGCACCAAAACATACATCAAGTGAATCAATAGAATACCCCATTGTTACCATGGGTATCCCATGCAAGACATACATCAAGTTTTCTCAAATCCTTAAAGACTCAATCCGATAAGATAACTTCAAAAGGAAAAAATCAATCCATTACAAGAAGTAGAGGGGGAGAAATATCATAAGATCCAACTATAATAGCAAAGCTCGCGGTACATTAAGATCATGCCAAATCAAGAACACGAGAGACAGAGAGATCAAACACATAGCTACTGGTACATACCCTTAGCCCCGAGGGTGAACTACTCCCTCCTTGTCATGGAGAGCCCCGGGATGATGAAGATGGCCACCGGTGATGGATCCCCCCTCCGGCGGGGTGCCGGAACAGGGTCCCAATTGGTTTTTGGTGGCTACAGAGGCTTGCGGCGGTGGAACTCCTGATCTAGGTTATGTTCTATAGGTTTGGGGATTTATAGGAGAGGTTGGCGTCGAGAACAATTCAGGGGGCCCCATGGAGTTTCCACGAGGCACAGGGGCGCGCCCCAGGGGGGGGGGGGGTGGGGACGCCCTCCAACCTCGTGGGGCCCACGGGACTCCCCTCCGATAACTTTTCATTCCAGTATTTTTTATATTTCCAAAAAAATCTCCGTTGATTTCAGCGCATTCCGAGAACTTTTATTTCTGTGCAAAAAACAACAACACGGTAGTTCTACTGAAAACAACGTCAGTCCGGGTTAGTTCCAACCAAATCATATCAAAATCATGTAAAAATATTATAAACATGGCATGAATACATCAAAAATACGCTGGAGACGTATCAGCATCCCCAAGCTTAATTCATGCTCGTCCTCGAGTAGGTAAATGATAAAAACAGAAATGTTGATGTGGAATGCTACCTAACATATTTATCAATGTAATCTTCTCTATTGTGGCAAGAATATTCAGATCCATAAGATTCAAAACAAAAGTTTAATATTGACATAAAAACAATAATACTTCAAGCATACTAACAAAGCAATCATGTCTTCTCAAATTAACATGGCCAAAGAAAGCTATCCCTACAAAATCCTATAGTCTGGCTATGCTCTATCTTCATCACACAGAATATTTAAATCACGCACAACCCCGGTTTCAGCCAAGCAATTGTTTCATACTTTAGTATTCTCAAACTTTTTCAACTTTCACACAATACATGAGCGTGAGTCATGGACATAGCACTATAGGTGGAATAGATCGGTGGTTGTGGAGAAGACAAAAAAAGAAGAGATAGTCTCACATCAACTAGGCGTATCAACGGGCTATGGAGATGCCAATTAATAGATATCAATGTGAGTGAGTAGGGATTTCCATGCAACGGATGCACTAGAGCTATAAGTGTATGAAAGTTCAAAAAGAAACTAAGTGGGTGTGCATCCAACTCGCTTGCTCACGAAGACCTAGGGAAATTTGAGAAAGCCCATCATTGGAATACACAAGCCAAGTTCTATAATGAAAAATTCCCACTAGTATATGAAAGTGACAACATAGGAGACTCTCTATCATGAATATCATGGTGCTACTTTGAAGCACAAGTGTGGTAAAAGGATAGTAGCATTGCCCCTTCTCTCTTTTTCTCTTTTTTTGTTGTCTTTTTTTTGTTGTCTTTTTTGGGCCTTCTCTTTTTTTGGCCTCTTTATTTTATTTTTCGTCCAGATTCTCATCCTGACTTGTGGAGGAATCATAGTCTCCATCATTGTCGGTGTCAAAACCGGCGGATCTCGGGTAGGGGGTCCCGAATTGGTCTAGGCGGATGGTAACAGGAGACAAGGGACACGATGTTTTACCCAGGATCGGGCCCTCTCGATGGAGGTAAAAACCTACGTCCTGCTTGATTAATATTGATGATATGGGTAGTACAAGAGTGGATCTACCACGAGATCAAGGAGGCTAAACCCTAGAAGCTAGCCTATGGTATGATTGTTGTAATGTATGTTGTCCTACGAACTAAAGCCCTCCGGTTTATATAGACACCGGAAGAGGCTAGGGTTACACAGAGTCGGTTACAATGGTAGGAGATCTACATATCCGTATTGCCAAGCTTGCCTTCCACGCCAAGGAAAGTCCCATCCGGACACGGGACGGAGTCTTCAATCTTGTATCTTCGTAGTCTTGGAGTCCGGCGGATGATGATAGTCCGGCTGTCCGGACACCCCCTAGTCCAGGACTCCCTCAGTAGCCCCTGAACCAGGCTTCAATGACGATAAGTCCGACGCGCATAATGTTCGGCATTGCAAGGCGGGTTCCTCTCCTTGAATAATCCAGAGAAGATCATGAACACCAGGATAGTGTCCGGCTCTGCGAAATAAATTCCACATTCCACCGTAGAGAGAATAAAATGTACACTAGTTCAATCTGCTGACGTATTATGCGGCGTGACATCACACCGCTACCAAGCCTTTGTTTGAATCATTTTTTACTATACCACCTCAGCATGTTTAGTGAAGCGGTTTCCTTGGCACGTCCTGTCGAAGCAGAGTTCGTGTTCCCCTTATCCCGGGATTCTCATCAATACGTGCGTGGGTAACCCATCCGTTCCCGTCGCCACGCCTCCTCTATCGAAGGTGAATTCCAAACGGTCACGGAGACGGCTCTTGGTATCCTTCCCCTTGAGGACCAAGGACCATTCCTTTTCTTCAATCTCGCATCGAATCTCCTCCTCGCTCCTAGTTCCAGCACCCAGAGCCCCAGATTCGAGCGCTTCGGATTCTCAATCATGTCCGGCTCCGACTTCCAGGGCCGGTGGATGCCCTCCTCCGTCACGGAGGAGGACATATTGAAGTTACGTGAGGCCAAGTACCTGGTCTACGAGGTTTCGCACAGGTTGCCTGCCCAAGGGCAGGCCGTGCCCGCCCCCGAGCCCGGCGAATACGTCGTCTTCGTATCCCACCTCCGTCGGGGTTTAGGCTTCCCAACGGACCCCTTCGTGAGAGGGCTCATGTTCTACTACGGGCTGGATTTTCACGATTTAGCTCCGGAGTCCATCCTCCATATCTCCGCATTCATTATCATCTGCGAAGCCTTCCTCCGCGTCACTCCCCACTTCGGCCTGTGGCTGAAGACCTTCAGTGTGAAGCCGAAGATGATCGGGGGGCGTCAGGCGGAGTGCGGCGGGGCGGCCATAAGCAAAAAGGCCGATGCCCCGTTGCCCGAGGGTTCCTTCCAAGAGGAACTCGGACTGTGGCAGCAGGAGTGATTCTATATCACCGCTCCGAAGGGCAGCAAGCAAAAGCCGCCGCCTTCATTCCGCCCGGGACCTCCACGCCAACTGATGTCGTGGGTCAACCAAGGGCTCGATTGGGGGCCGTCCGAAGACGTGCCCTCATTGCAGGGCCGGATTCGAGACCTCCAAGCGAGGGAGATCAATCTGGTCGTGGTGATGCAGGTTATGCTAACCAGGCATCTTCTGCCCTGCAAACGCCGTCCTCTCCGTTTATGGGAGTTCAACCCGGAGGGACCTCGGATTCTCCAACACTTCATGGGTGCGACACCCGTGGAGATGTACAGGTTATTCTTCGGACCGCAGGTGGCGTGCCCGGAATTAGCCGAGGACGCGGGCCTAAGCCGCGATCGCCCGGATACTCAGGTAAATAGCTCAGAGTTCGGACATTCTGTTTATCTGCCTTTCTAGAGTTTGCCTCCTAACCCATTACTCTTCACAGGATTAGGTGTCCGGCCCCCCTCCCAGAGACCGCACTGGAGCCCGTGCTGGTCAAAATGTTGGAGGTCGCGCCCATAGAAGGGAGCGAAGGGGAAAACAGAGGAGCTAATATTTCGCCCAAAGGGGTGCCTGAAGAGGGGGGAATAAAGAACCCCTCCTTCCAGGGGGAGAACAGGACCGCCTCCGAAGATCCGGAGGCCAAAGCCCCTAAACGGGGGAAAAGATCTTCCCCGGGGGGTCCGGCGTCCGGGGAGAATCCGGACGCACAATCATCGCCAAAGAATCAGCCCTCCAGCGAGCCGTGAGTATGAAAAGAGAATTTCATCAGTAAAAAATACCTCCATTTATGCTTCTGTGGGTGACCGAAATGTTCATTTTGCAGTTCGGATTTGCAGCCTTCGCAGATGAGTTCGTCTTCGGGGGACCTTCTTCCGGAGATGATGGAGAGCGAAACGCCCCCGTCTGCTGTGCCATCAGATAAGGCAGACGAGCCTGAAGTATCATCACGGAGGGTATCCCCGAGTCCGGAGGGGCCGGAGAGTTCGGCGCCCGCTAGTATCCGGCCGGGAGAACTGAAGAATCTGCTTGAGAGGGCGCCCATCTCAGAAGATCATCGTGCGTTGATGCACATGGTGATTGGAAGGATTTCGTCCGCCGAGAGCGGATTACGTAACGCCGCTATGAGTTTGCTGGTGGGATTTGAGGTACGCGAAAATGACGCCCCTTCTATTTTTGACAGTTTTGCACATAAAGGTGTGCTCTGTACAGATAGTAGCCCCTGAGACTCGGTAGGTTGTCGAAAATGACATCGTGCCAAGGATCGAATTCTCAAGTAATGAATATCGCCGTTCCTATGTAGGTGGCGGATAGTCCGACGGCTAGCCGGACTAGTGGTGTGGCCGAGTTAATGCGGCAACTTGACGCGGTGGATGAGGACATCGCACTTGTCAACCGGCGACTTGACGAGTCGCAAGGTAAATTAGTTCTCCATGGTCGCTTTATTAATGGGGTCAAAGCCCTCCTTTGATGAATTATATGCTGTTTATACAGACGGTGCTGCTGCTGTGGAGAGCCTTCGGGCCGAACTTGCTCAAGCTAAGGAGCAAGCCCGAAGGAGTGACGCGACTGCCTCGAGGGCGGCCGAGGAATTGAAAGCCGAAAAGGCTGCTCACTGCCTAAGCAGAGAAGAGGTGGCCGAATTGGCCGTAAAAGTGAAAGATGCTGCCGATCGCCATGAGGCTCTTGAAAAGGAGCGCTTATCGGAGCGGGAAGACCTGAAGAAGGCCACCGCTGAGGCCAAGGATGCCCGCTCTGCAATGCGGGCCATGAGGGAGGAGCTGCGCCAGGCCGGAGATATCGTGGCTGGCAAGCCTTATTTGCTGCGTCGCCGGTTTATGGATCAAAAGTATGCTCAATTTGATCGGCTGTGGAGTCCGGAGGATTCGTATATGGACTTAGCGGCAAGTGCGGCTGATGCCGTTGAGCACTTCCGGAGCCAGAAGGATCACAGGACGGAAGAGCTATTTTGGTCTCAATTCCATAGTCCGGATCGCTCACTTCCGTTGACCGATCGGTTGGCCGAATGGGCCGAGCTAAATAGGTTGTCCGGACTTGCCATGACTGACATCGTGGCTCATGTCTGGCCAGAAAGGCCTAAGGCGACGAGCTACTTCGGCTTACTGCAGCAATTCCTTGGAGCGGTGCCGCATATCAGGGAGATGAAGCGATCGTCCTGCATCGAGGGCGTGCGGATGGCACTTGCCCGCGTCAAGGCGCATTGGACAGAGATGGATGCCGCCGCTGTTGCTGCCCAGGGCTCGGATGAAGACCGGCTCCCCGCCAAGCACTATTTCGGGGAAGTTATGCGTGGCGCTCGTGTAATAGAGTCGCAGTGCTCGAAAAATGTCACGTTCAAATGAACGTTTTAGCTTGTAAAACAATGATTATGCTATAACTGCTTTTTATACTTGTGCTTCCCAAGTAGTAAAACTTCTCCTATGCGGCCGTTTACGTATACGCTTGTATAACCTAAAAGATTGCAGTCTTCGGCTTCAGCCCCCACGCACAAGATGCGGGGGTGTTCGCAAAAATAGCGCGTTTTCACACTTAATCCGATGTCTCGGTCCTGTCAAGGAGGTGGTAGCGTAGCGAACGAGGCAATCCGGACTATAATACTTTATCACTTTCACTTAGCCAGTGGAGCTCGAGGTTGGGGCTATGATATAGCCCCTTAGGGCACCGCACTTCTCCGAGTTCGGGGCGCGTGTGTGCCTGACCGGGAAACGGTCCTTCGTCAAAGCGGGGAATTCTAAACATTCCGGTGGTCGATCGAGTGGTTGACCAGTCTGTCGCTATATCATGACAGTCAGTTTTCGGCTTTCTCTACTGAGGTGCTCGCCCAGCCGAACTGGGGCACAATCGCAGTAGTTCTCCTGGTGCCGCGTTAGCGGATGATACAGAACGTAAGGCAGCAAAACATAGGAGCCGGGCAAACCCAACATTTTACCAAAGACATGATTCGGAGCTGATGCATATAATGCCTAACTCGAGACGCCGAACACTCCCTGAGGTGTTCGGTCTTTATGATAATGGGCAGGACAATGCTCTAAGCCCTTAGTGTCCAAGTACGGGCATGGTCTTCTGACGCGGCCGATGCCAAAACGTCAGGCTCCGCTGTGGCTATAGGAAGAAGCCAAGGGAGAATAACAACAAGAGACATTTAAAAAAGGTCTACGCAGGGTCTTAATCTGAAAAGAATCCTCGCAACGGGTCCCTACTGCACGTCTGCGCCTGTGTCTCTGTTGCGCCGTTATCCTGGACGGGCATGCACGTTGGGCTAGCCGGACTAGTGGTGTGGCCGAGTTAATGCGGCAACTTGACGCGGTGGATGAGGACATCGCACTTGTCAACCGGCGACTTGACGAGTCGCAAGGTAAATTAGTTCTCCATGGTCGCTTTATTAATGGGGTCAAAGCCCTCCTTTGATGAATTATATGCTGTTTATACAGACGGTGCTGCTGCTGTGGAGAGCCTTCGGGCCGAACTTGCTCAAGCTAAGGAGCAAGCCCGAAGGAGTGACGCGACTGCCTCGAGGGCGGCCGAGGAATTGAAAGCCGAAAAGGCTGCTCACTGCCTAAGCAGAGAAGAGGTGGCCGAATTGGCCGTAAAAGTGAAAGATGCTGTCGATCGCCATGAGGCTCTTGAAAAGGAGCGCTTATCGGAGCGGGAAGACCTGAAGAAGGCCACCGCTGAGGCCAAGGATGCCCGCTCTGCAATGCGGGCCATGAGGGAGGAGCTGCGCCAGGCCGGAGATATCGTGGCTGGCAAGCCTTATCTGCTGCGTCGCCGGTTTATGGATCAAAAGTATGCTCAATTTGATCGGCTGTGGAGTCCGGAGGATCCGTATATGGACTTAGCGGCAAGTGCGGCTGATGCCGTTGAGCACTTCCGGAGCCAGAAGGATCACAGGACGGAAGAGCTATTTTGGTCTCAATTCCATAGTCCGGATCGCTCACTTCCGTTGACCGATCGGTTGGCCGAATGGGCCGAGCTAAATAGGTTGTCCGGACTTGCCATGACTGACATCGTGGCTCATGTCTGGCCAGAAAGGCCTAAGGCGACGAGCTACTTCGGCTTACTGCAGCAATTCCTTGGAGCGGTGCCGCATATCAGGGAGATGAAGCGATCGGCCTGCATCGAGGGCGTGCGGATGGCACTTGCCCGCGTCAAGGCGCATTGGACAGAGATGGATGCCGCCGCTGTTGCTGCCCAGGGCTCGGATGAAGACCGGCTCCCCGCCGAGCACTATTTCGGGGAAGTTATGCGTGGTGCTCGTGTAATAGAGTCGCAGTGCTCGAAAAATGTCACGTTCAAATGAACGTTTTAGCTTGTAAAACAATGATTATGCTATAACTGCTTTTTATACTTGTGCTTCCCAAGTAGTAAAACTTCTCCTATGCGGCCGTTTACGTATACGCTTGTATAACCTAAAAGATTGCAGTCTTCGGCTTCAGCCCCCATGCACAAGATGCTGGGGTGTTCGCAAAAATAGCGCGTTTTCACACTTAATCCGACGTCTCGGTCCTGTCAAGGAGGTGGTAGCGTAGCGAACGAGGCAATCCGGACTATAATGCTTTATCACTTTCACTTAGCCAGTGGAGCTCGAGGTTGGGGCTACGATATAGCCCCTTAGGGCACCGCACTTCTCCGAGTTCGGGGCGCGTGTGTGCCTGACCGGGAAACGGTCCTTCGTCAAAGCGGGGAATTCTAAACATTCCGGTGGTCGATCGAGTGGTTGACCAGTCTGTCGCTATATCATGACAGTCAGTTTTCGGCTTTCTCTACTGAGGTGCTCGCCCAGCCGAACTGGGGCACAATCGCAGTAGTTCTCCTGGTGCCGCATTAGCGGATGATACAGAACGTAAGGCAGCAAAACACAGGAGCCGGGCAAACCCAACATTTTACCAAAGACATGATTCGGAGCTGATGCATATAATGCCTAACTCGAGACGCCGAACACTCCCTGAGGTGTTCGGTCTTTATGATAATGGGCAGGACAATGCTCTAAGCCCTTAGTGTCCAAGTACGGGCATGGTCTTCTGACGCGGCCGATGCCAAAACGTCAGGCTCCGCTGTGGCTATAGGAAGAAGCCAAGGGAGAATAACAACAAGAGACATTTAAAAAAGGTCTACGCAGGGTCTTAATCTGAAAAGAATCCTCGCAACGGGTCCCTACTGCACGTCTGCGCCTGTGTCTCCGTTGCGCCGTTATCCTGGACGGGCATGCACGTTGTTCATCTGTAAAAAGAGAGGAACGCTCAGTTTGAAAACAATATGTGCGAAAAATATATGTGTAAAAAGAAGAAATAAGTAAAGCGGGGTTTGTATGAACCCGCGGTTGTTTGTGCGCGCAGCCCCCTGTGAAGAGGTGTGCGGCTAGGGAGCCCCTAGTCTGCTGAAGCCGGACTCGTCTATCCGAGTCCGGGGTCTTTGAGTGACCCTCGCACTGAAATGGTGCCACGCGGACCAGGCATCTTGAGTGTAAGAGACGCGTAATGCGGTATGGCGTTGAAACGGACAAAAGCCTTTCGTCCCAATAGTGCTTGATATCCACTTTTAAATGGGACGATGTGAAAAATTAGTTTTTCGCGCCGAAAATTGTTCGGTGATCCGAACATGACTTCTAGTGATATGGAGCCTGTGCACTTGGCGTAAGGTCCTGGCGTCACTCCTTTGAAGGAAGTGCGGCTGTGTCGAATTTTTATAGGGTCTATCCCCATCCGACGGATTGTGTTTGAATACAGCAGGTTTAGGTCGCTGCCTCCGTCCATTAGGACTTTAGTAAATTGTAATCCGTCTATTATGGGATTCAATATCAAGGCAGTCCGTCCTGCACTTCGAACGCTTCTGGAGTAGTCCAGGTGGTCGAAAGTGATTGGTTTTGATATCCAATCTCTATGGTCTGCTGGGGTGGACCGTGCGAGGCTCTTTTTAGGAAGTGCGGCACTATTTTTCCTTGTTATCACATGAAGTGAGTTTACTGCTTTGACCTCTTGTGGGAAAGTCTTTCGTTTTCCGGTGCTCTGCTGGTGGGGTTTATCTTCTTCGCTTGACGCGTCGAGCCCCTTGTGTTCGGCGTTTAATCGGCCGGACTGTTTAAAAACCCAGCAATCCCTGTGGGTGTGATTTGCAGGCCTTCCGGGGGTACTGTGGATTTGACATATCCGACCCAAAATCTTGTTTAAGTTGGACAATTCATCGCTGTCATCCTTAAGAGGCTGTGTTTTGTTGTTTGGCTGCGAGCTTTTGAATCCGGCGTTGATTGCCGTGCTCTTTGGGCTTTTCTCCTTATTCCGGCGCTGCTCTTTTCTGCGCTGTAATTTTCCGTTTCCATCTCTTATCTCGGATGTACTTGGGTCGCTGGTACTGCATCTTGCTAGCCAGCTATCCTCTCCTGCACAGAAGCGGGTCATGAGGCTTGTCAGCGCGGACATTGTCCTTGGTTTTTCTTGGCCGAGGTGCCTGGCAAGCCATTCCTCTCGGACATTGTGTTTGAAAGCTGCTAAGGCTTCGGCGTCCGGACAGTCGACTATTTGGTTCTTTTTGGTGAGGAACCTGTTCCAGAATTTCCGCGCTGACTCTCCGAGCTGTTGAGTTATATGACTTAGATCATCTGCATCCGGAGGGCGGACATAAGTCCCTTGAAAATTTGCTCTAAACGCATCCTCGAGCTCTTCCCAACTTCCAACAGTGTTTTCTGGAGGCTTTTAAGCCAATGACGGGCTGGCCCTTTGAGCTTGAGGGGTAGGTATTTTATGGCACGGAGATCGTCTCCTCTGGCCATGTGTATATGCAGTATATAATCTTCTATCCAGACTCCAGGGTCTGTTGTTCCATCATAGGCCTCTTTGTTTATGGGTTTAAATCCTGCTGGGAATTCATGGTCCAGCACCTCATCGGTGAAACATAGTGGGTGTGCGGCGCCCCTGTATTTTTGTGTGCCGCTATCATCGGACACTTGACGTGTTTCCTTGCTTCTTGGGGCCTTCTCCTTTGGCCCGTAGATGGACCTGGCTGGGCCATCTGTTCTTCCAAGTTCGTCGGTTGGTTTATGTGTGGCGCCGCTTTCAGAATTTGACTTATCATCTGGCCGTCTATCCAACCAGGCAGCCTTTTTATTTTTTGACGGTGGAAGCTCTATGGCTTCCTCGTCGAATTCTGGCAGCAGCTTATGCTTCGGGTAGCTCTTTGATTGGTGGCCATTGCCGTATTTATCTGTGGTATTGAGCACTTTGCTCCATCTCCTTCTGAGTGTGTCTTCCGCTGTTTTGAGCTTCCGCTTTTCCTTCTTCAGGCTTCTTGAAGTGTTGACGAGTCTTTTCCGAAGGTTTTTGCTCTCCGGTGGCGTGTCCGTCATGAGGTCGTCCGGACTATTGTTTTCGCTGGGCCTGGACTGATTATCTGACTCGTCATGTTCGGACGGTTGCTTGTCTGCGTATTCGTCGTCCACTTGTGAGCCCTGCTGTGTTACGGGCTTATTGGGATCGTTGTTGTCGTCGAGGCGGGACTTAGGGCAGCGTCTGCGTCGCCGTTTTGGTTGTTTATCGACGGGATTATTTTCTGCCGCGGCTCGTTGGTCCTCGTCATCGCTCTCCTTTGGGGTATCCACCATGTATATGCATATGACGGGGTGGTCCTCCCGTGCCTTATAGGCTCTGTTTCTTGTTCGTCTCCGGCATCGTTGTCCATAGTGTCGATGTCTTCGGAGTCGTAGTCTAGCATGTCGGTTAGATCGTCGACAGTGGCTACAAAGTGGGTGGTGGGTGGGTTCTGAATTTCTTCGTCGTCCGCATCCCAACCATCCTGGCCATAGTCCGGCAAGGGCTCTCCTGATAACGAGAGATGCTTTAGTGAATTCAGAATGTCGCCAAAAGGCGAGTATTGGAAGATGTCCGCGGCGGTGAATTCCATAACCGGCGCCCAATCCGATTTGATTGGTAGGGGCACGGGAGGTTCGGAGTCCGGCAAGGAGTCCGGCACCTCGGAATCACAAATTTCGCGGGGGACAAGATTAACATTCGGCTCCATCGCCGAGGAAGTTGAAGCCCCTGGGGCGGCGTCTATCCACCGATCCTTGATCTGGGCGATCGGCTCCGGACTGATGGCCGGAGCGGATTTGTGTGCGGCCACCAAAGCATTGTTCGGCGGCAGAGCAAGATCATGCCCATCGCAACAGTGCGGCGCGCTTGGCTGTGGCTCGGGTCCGTCGAAGATCAAGTCTCCGCGGACATCGGCCGTGAAGTTTAGGCTTCCGAATCTGACCTGGCGGCCAGGGGCGTAGCTTTCGATCTGCTCCAGATGGCCAAGCGAATTGGCCCGCAGCGTGAAGCCGCCGAATACGAAGATCTGTCCGGGGAGAAAAGTCTCACCCTGGGCAGCGTCGTTGGTTGAAGATGCCATCGAGCCTATCGGTGACGACACAGAGGAACTCTCAATGAAAGCACCAATGTCGGTGTCAAAACCGGTGGATCTCGGGTAGGGGGTCCCGAACTGTGCGTCTAGGCGGATGGTAACAGGAGACAAGGGACACGATGTTTTACCCAGGTTCAGGCCCTCTCGATGGAGGTAAAACCCTACGTCCTGCTTGATTAATATTGATGATATGGGTAGTACAAGAGTGGATCTACCACGAGATCAAGGAGGCTAAACCCTAGAAGCTAGCCTATGGTATGATTGTTGTAATGTATGTTGTCCTACGGACTAAAGCCCTCCGGTTTATATAGACACCGAAAGAGGCTAGGGTTACACAAAGTCGGTTACAATGGTAGGAGATCTACATATCCGTATTGCCAAGCTTGCCTTCCACGCCAAGGAAAGTCCCATCCGGACACAGGACGGAGTCTTCAATCTTGTATCTTCGTAGTCTTGGAGTCCGGCGGATGATGATAGTCCGGCTGTCCGGACACCCCCTAGTCCAGGACTCCCTCAATCATCCATTCCTCATTGGGACAACGCTTTAATAATGAAGATCATCACACTTTTATTTACTTACAACTCAAGAATTACAACTTGATACTTAGAACAAAATATGACTCTATATGAATGCCTCCGACGGTGTACCGGGATGTGCAATGAATCAAGAGTGACATGTATGGAAGAATTATGAAAGGTGGCTTTGCCACAAATACAATGTCAACTACATGATCATGCAAAGCAATATGACAATGATGAAGCGTGTCATAATAAATGGAACGGTGGAAAGTTGCACGGAAATATATCTCAGAATGGCTATGGAAGTGCCATAATAGGTAGGTATGGTGGCTGTTTTGAGGAATATATACGGTGGGTGTATGGTACCGGCAAGAGTTGCGCGGCACAAGAGAGGCTAACAATGGTGGAAGGGTGATAGTGAGTATAATCCATGGACTCAACATTAGTCATAAAGAACTCACATACTTATTGCAAAAATCTGCAAGTCATCAAAACCAAGCACTACGCGCATGCTCCTAGGGGAAGGGTTGGTAGGAGTTAACCATCGCGTGATCCTGACCTCCACTAATAAGGAAGATAATCAATAAATAAATCATGCTCCAACTTCATCACATAACGGTTCACCATACATGCATGGTACGGGAATCACAAACTTTAACACAAGTATCTCTCAAATTCACAATTACTCCACTAGCATTACTCTAATCCATCTTCATATCTCAAAACAATCGTAAAGAATCAAACTTCTCATAGTATCAATGCACTTTATATGAAAGTTTTTATTATATCCATCTTGGATGCCCATCATATTAGGACTAGTTTTATAACCCAAGCATATTACCATGATGTTCTAAAGGACTCTCAAAATAATATAAGTGAAGCATGAAAGTTCATCTATTTCTTCAAAATAAAACCACCGTTGTGCTCTAAAAAGATATAAGTGAAGCACTAGATCAAATGACAAACTACTCCAAAAAAGATATAAGTGAAGATCAATGAGTAGTCGAATAATTATGTAACTATGTGAAGACTCTCTAACATTTAAGAATTTCAGATCTTGGGCTATTATTCAAACATCAAGCAAAACAAAATAAAATAAAATGATGCTCCAAGCAAAACACATATCATGTGGTGAATAAAAATATAGCTCCAAGTAAAGTTACCGAAGAACAAAGACGAAGGAGGGGATGCCTTCCGGGGCATCACCAAGCTTAGGCTTTTGGTTGTCCTTGAATATTACCTTGGGGTGCCTTGGGCATCCCCAAGCTTAGGCTCTTTCCACTCCTTATTCCGCAGTCCATCGAAGCTTCGCCCAAAACTTGAAAACTTCACAACACAAAACTCAACAGAAAACTCGTAAGCTCCGTTAGTATAAGAAAATAAATCACCACTTTTGGTACTGTTGTGAACTCATTCTAAACTCATATTGGTGGAATATCTATTGTATTCCAACTTATATATGGTTCATACCCTATGATACTACTCATAGATTCATCAAAATAAGCAAACAACACATAGAAAACAGAATCTGTCAAAAACAAAACAGTCTGTAGTAATCTGTAACTCTCGAATACTTCTGTAACTCCAAAAATTCTGAAATAAATTGGAGGAATTTGTCTATTAATCTTCTTCAAAATGAATCAACTCAAAAGCACTCTTATGTAAAAAAAATGACAGCTAATCTCATGAGCGCAAAGTTTCTGGTTTTTACAGCAAGATCGCATTAACTTTCACCCAAGTCTTCCCAAAGGTTCTACTTGGCACTTTATTGAAACAAAATCTACAAAAAATGATTACTACAGTAACTTAATCATGTGAACACACAAAATCAGTAGGGATAAATATTGGATTGTCTCCCAACAAGCGCTTTTCTTTAATGCCTTTCTAGCTAGGCATGATGATTTCAATGATGCTCACATCAAAGATAAGAATTAAAACATAAAGAGAGCATCATG
The DNA here is from genome assembly GCA_963921465.1 of Triticum timopheevii. NCBI lineage: Eukaryota > Viridiplantae > Streptophyta > Magnoliopsida > Poales > Poaceae > Triticum > Triticum timopheevii. The sequence goes on from OY997266.1 coordinate 107,210,366, forward strand.
AAGAATATGGCTAGCACATTTAAGCCTAACCAACTTCCTATGCCTAGGGATTTTTTGAGCAAATAGCTTATGGGAACAAGAATCAACTAGCATAGGAAAGCAAAACAAGCATAACTTCAAGATTTTCAACACATAGAGAGGAAACTTGATATTATTGCAATTCCTACAAGCATATATTCCTCCCTCATAATAATTTTCAGTAGCATCATAAATGAATTCAACAATATAACTATCACATAAAGCATTCCTTTCATGAGCCACAAGCATAAAATTTTTATTACTCTCCACATAAGCAAATTTATTCTCATGAATAGTAGTGGGAGCAAACTCAACGAAATAACTATCATGTGATACTTTTTTCACATAATCAATTTGAGCACTAAAATTATGATGACAAGTTTCATGGATATCATTACTCTTTATAGCATAAATGTCATCACAATAATCATCATAGATAGGGGGCATGCTATCATCATAATATATTTTCTCATCAAAACTTGGGGGACTAAAAATATCATCTTCATCAAACATAGCATCCCCAAGCTTGTAGCTTTGCATATCATTAGCATCATGGATATTCAAAGAATTCATACTAACAACAATGCAATCATGCTCATCATACAAAGATTTCATGCCAAACATTCTAATGCATTCTTCTTCAACACTTTGGCACAATTTTTCTTTCCATCATTTTCACGAAAGACATTAAAAAGATGAAGCATATGAGGCACCCTCAATTCCATTTTTTTGTAGTTTTCTTTTATAAACTAAACTAGTGATAAAACAAGAAACTAAAAGATTCAGTTGCAAGATCTAAAGATATACCTTCAAGCACTAACCTCCCTGGCAACGGCGCCAGAAAAGAGCTTGATGTCTACTACACAACCTTCTTCTTGTAGACGTTGTTGGGCCTCCAAGTGCAGAGGTTTGTAGGACAGTAGAAAATTTCCCTCAAGTGGATGACCTAAGGTTTATCAATCTGTGGGAGGCGTAGGATGAAGATGGTCTCTCTCAAACAACCCTGCAACCAAATAACAAAGAGTCTCTTGTGTCCCCAACACAGCGAATACAATGGTAAATTGTATAGATGCACTAGTTCGGCAAAGATATGGTGATACAAGTGCAATATGGATGGTAGATATAAGTTTTTGTAATCTGAAATTATAAAAACAGCAAGGTAGCAAGTAACAAAAGTGAGCGAAAACGGTATTGCAATGCTTTGAAACAAGGCCTAGGGTTCATACTTTCACTAGTGCAAGTTCTCTCAACAATAATAACATAAATAGATCATATAACAATCCCTCAACATGAAACAAAGAGTCACTCCAAAGTCACTAATAGCGGAGAACAAACGAAGAGATTATTGTAGGGTACGAAACCACCTCAAAGTTATTCTTTCCGATCAATCCATTGGGCTATTCCTATAAGTGTCACAAACAGCCCTAGAGTTCGTAGTAAAATAACACCTTAAGACACACATCAACCAAAACCCTAATGTCACCTAGATACTCCAATGTCACCTCCAGTATCCGTGGGTATGATTATACGATATGCATCACACAATCTCAGATTCATCTATTCAAACCAACACAAAGAACTTCATAGAGTGCCCCAAAGTTTCTACCAGAGAGTCAAGACGAAAACGTGTGCCAACCCCTATGCATACTCCCAAGGTCACGAAACCCACAAGTTGATCACCAAAACATACATCAAGTGAATCAATAGAATACCCCATTGTCACCACGGGTATCCCATGCAATACATACATCAAGTGTTCTCAAATCCTTAAAGACTCAATTCGATAAGATAACTTCAAAGGGAAACCTCAATCCATTACAAGAAGTAGAGGGGGAGAAACATCATAAGATCCAACTATAATAGCAAAGGTCGCGGTACATCAAGATCATGCCAAATCAAGAACACGAGAGAGAGAGAGAGAGAGAGAGAGAGAGAGATCAAACACATAGCTACTAGTACATACCCTCAGCCCCGAGGGTGGACTACCCCTCCTCGTCATGGAGAGCGCCGGGATGATGAAGATGGCCACCGGTGATGGATCTCCCCCCTTCGGCAGGTTGCCGAAATAGGGTCCCGATTGGTTTTTGGTGGCTATAGAGGCTTGCGGCGGCGGAACTCCCGATCTAGGTTATGTTCTGGAGGTTTGGGGATTTATAGGAGAGGTTGGCATTGAGAACAGGGGTCCCCACGGAGAGTCCACGAGGCACAGGGGCACGTCCCAAGGGGTTGGGGGCGCCCTCCACCCTCGTGGGGCCCACGGGAGTTCCCTCCGATAACTTTTCATTCCAGTATTTTTTATATTTCCCAAAAAAATCTCCGTTGATTTTCATCGCATTCCGAGAACTTTTATTTTTGCACAAAAAACACCACCACGATAGTTCTGCTAAAAACAACGTCAGTCCGGGTTAGTTCTAACAAAATCATACCAAAATCATGTAAAAATATTCTAAACATGGCATGAATACATCAAAAATTATAGATACATTGGAGACGTATCAAGGATACGGTCTAATTTCTCAAGGGTAGGATGAGATTGATTATTGGACCATGTATACTTGTCTCCACTGGTATATATCTCCCTAAGTCCCAGGGTATTGATAATAGAGTTGAACAGGTCAATGGATCTGCAATGTTGGAGGCTTTTGTTTTTCTCTCCACCGTGCCTTAGGATATTAAAATCCCCTCCCACAATATATGGGATATCTATATTGCCACAAAAGGAAGCAAGTTCAAGGAGAAACTCCTCTTTATGGTCCTTATGAGCCGATCCGTAAACAACTAATAGCCCCCAAGAGCACTTGTTCTTGAGATTTTTAAGATTCATTTGGAGGATATACTTCCCTTTGATACAAGAAATCACTTCAAAAGAATCTTTCCTAACACCACATAAAACCCCCACCAGATTTGCCAACAGCAGGAATCCAGTCCCAATGGAAGTTGTCAAAGGGATCAAACTTCCTAAGATTTTTGGGAGAGAAATTTTTCTTCATGGTTCCCTGAAGGCCGAGAAAGTCGATGGAATGGTCACTGATAATATCAGAGAGGCAGGTGGCCATCCCTTTCTTGCCCACCCCTCTGCAGTTCCAAATGAGTCCTCTCATTTGGAACGGTTCTTGGTTTTCCTAGTCCTGGTAGCCCTACCAGGAGGCTGGGTAGAGCTACCACGTTCACTCATCAGGTTGCTCTTCACTTTTTGGCTCCTAGTCACAGGTCTAGGAACTCTAATATCAACCTTGTTCCTAGTTTTTCTAGCAGATTTAGATTTCTCAAAATACTCATTGACTGCTTTGTCCTGATCTAACCAGGTAAGACTCACAGGAGCAACTTTACCCAATTTGTTAGCAGCAAACATATCATCAAGTTCGGGCTCATCAACTTTATTATTTTTTTAACATCTAAGTTACCTCTAGCGCATTCTAGTTCTTTTAACACATCAATGCAAGAAAATCATAATCAAGTGTCAAAACTCCCATCTTAGAAGCATGACACATCAAATCAGAATCAACCAGAGCAGAAAAGGAATTACTATGAGTAGGTTTTGGTATATCTTACATGTGTTTTGTTTTGGCAAGATTGACGACCCTAGTCTCCATGTCCATTTGCCTCATCTGAGGATTTATCTGGCTGAAACGGAGGCCCAGCTCAGGTGCAAGTGGAGAAGTAGGAATAACCTCCTGTAAAACTTCAGGAGAGGGGAGTTGTACCATGTACTCCTTGGAGATCTTCAGCTCAGGATCCACATCACCCTCCACCTCAGACTGAAGGAAATATGCCCTAGAGGAAATAATAAAGTTATTATTTATTTACTTAATTCATGATAAATGTTTATTATTCATGCTAGAATTGTATTAACTGGAAACTTAGTACATGTATGAATACATAGACAAAACCTATAGTCCCTAGTATGCCTCTACTAGACTAGCTCGTTAATCAAAGATGGTTAAGTTTCCTAACCATATACATGTGTTGTCATTTGATGAATGGGATCACATCATTAGGAGAATGGTGTGATGGACATGACCCATCCGTTAGCTTAGCATTATGATCGTGTTAGTTTCATTGCTACTCCTTTCTTCATGACTTATACAAGTTCCTCAGACTATGAGATTATGCAACTCCCGAATACTGGAGGAACACTTTGTGTGCTACCAAACATCACAGTGTAAAAGTGTGATTATAAAGGTGCTCTACAGGTGTCTCTGAAGGTGTTTGTGGGGTTGGCATAGATCGAGATTAGGATTTGTCACTCTGTGTTTCGGAGAGGTATCTCTAGGCCCTCTCCGTAATACTCATCACTATAAGCCTTGCAAGCATTGTGACTAATGAGTTAGTTGCAGGATGAAGTATTACAAAATGAGTAAAGAGACTTTCCGGTAACGAGTTTGAACTAGGTATTGAGATACCGACGATCGAATCTCGAGCAAGTAACATACCGATGACAAAGGGAACAACGTGTGTTGTTATGCGGTTTGATCGATAAAGATCTTCGTAGAATATGTAGGAACCAATATGAGCATCCAGGTTCCGCTATTGGTTATTGACCGAAGACGTGTCTCGGTCATCTCTACATAGTTCTCGAACCCGTAGGGTCCGCACGCTTAAAGTTCGGTGACGATCGGTATTATGAGTTTATGTGTTTTGATGTACCGAAGATAGTTCGGAGTCCCGGATGTGATCACGGACATGACGAGGAGTCTCGAAATGGTCGAGACATAAAGATTGATATATTGGACGACTATATTCGGACACCGGATGAGTTCCGGGGGTCACCGGATATTTATCGGAGTGCCGGGGGGTTATTGGAAACCCCGGGGGAACTAATGGGCCAACATGGGCCTTGTGGGAGAGAGAGGAGAGGGCCTAGGGCTGGCCATGCCCCCCCTTGGGAGTCCGAATTGGACAAGGAGGGGGGGGCGGTGCCCCTTCTTTCCTCCCTCTCTCCCTCTCCTTCCTTCCCCCTTCCTCCTTCCTAGTTGGACTAGGAAAGGGGAGTCGTACTCCCACTAGGAGGAGGACTCCCTCTCTCATTAGCACGCCCCAAGGTTGGCCGGCCTCCCCCCTTGCTCCTTTATATACGAGGAAGGGGGGCTTGATACGTCTCCAACGTATCTACTTTTCCAAACACTTTTGCCCTTGTTTTGGACTCTAACTTGCATGATTTGAATGAAACTAACCTGGACTGACGCTGTTTTCAGCAGAACTGCCATGATGTTGTTTTATGTGTAGAAAAGAAAAGTTCTCGGAATGTCCTGAAAATCCACGGAGACACTTTTTGGAAAATATAAAAAATACTAGCGAAAGAATCAAGACCAAGGGGCCCACACCCTGTCCACGAGGGTGGGGGGCGTGCCCCCTGTCTCGTGGGCCCCCTAAGGCTCCGCCGACCTCAACTCCAACTCCATATATTCCGTCTCACGGAGAAAAAAATCAGAGAGAAAGTTTCATCGCGTTTTATGATACGGAGCCGCCGCCAAGCCCTAATCTCTCTCGGGAGGGCTGATCTAGAGTCCGTTTAGGGCTCCAGAGAGGGGGATTCGTCACCGTCGTCATCATCAACCATCCTCCATCACCAATTTCATGATGCTCACCGCCGTGCGTGAGTAATTCCATCGCAGGATTGCTTGACGGTGATGGGTTGAATCAGATTTACCATGTAATCAAGTTAGTTTTGTTAGGGTTTGATCCCTAGTATCCACTATGTTCTGAGATTGATGTTGCTATGACTTTGCTATGCTTGATGCTTGTCACTAGGGCCTGAGTGCCATGATTTCAGATCTGAATCTATTATGTTTTCATGAATATATGTGTGTTCTTGATCCTATCTTGCAAGTCTATAGTCACCTATTATGTGTTATGATCCGACAACCCCGAAGTGACAATAATCGGGATACTTCTCGGTGATGACCGTAGTTTGAGGAGTTCATGTATTCACTATTTGCTAATGCTTTGTTCCTGGTTCTCTATTAAAAGGAGGCCTTAATATCCCTTAGTTTCCGTAAGGACCCCGCTGCCACGGGAGGGTAGGACAAAAGATGTCATGCAAGTTCTTTTCCATAAGCACGTATGACTATTTACGGAATACATGCCTACATTACATTGATGAACTGGAGCTAGTTATGTGTCACCCTATGTTATAGCTATTACATGAGGAATCGCATCCGACATAATTATCCATCACTGATCCAATGCCTACGAGCTTTTCACATATTGTTCTTCGCTTATTTACTTTTCCGTTGCTATTGTTACAATCACTACAAAACCCAAAAACATTACATTTGCTATCGTTACCTTTATTATCATACTACTTTGCTACTAAATACTTTGCTGCAGATACTAAGTTATCCAGGTGTGGTTGAATTGACAACTCAACTGCTAATACTCAGTAATATTATTTGGCTCCCCTTGTGTCGAATCAATAAATTTGGGTTGAATAATTTACCCTCGAAAGTTGTTGCGATCCCCTACACTGGTGGGTTATCAAGACTAATTTCTGGCGCCGTTGCTGGGGAGCATAGCTCTATTCTCTGAGTCACTTGGGATTTATATCTGTTGATCACTATGAGGAACTTGAAAGATGAAAGAACCAAGATTTTTCCCTCAACTACGAGGGAAGGTAAGGAACTGCCATCTAGCTCTGCACTAGATTCTCCTTCTGTTTTGAGTAAGCTTGCGACACCTAAACCTGCTACTGCTATGAATTCTGATATGTCGCATGTTATTGATGATGCCACTTCTACTATGCATGGTACTTATGATGAAACTACTTCTGTGCGTGATACTACTTTGCCATTAGGTGAATTTCTTGATGAACAACTTGCTAGGGCTAGATAGAATGAAATTATTGAAGATGCTATTATTGATGATAGTGATGATGAAAGTTCTCCCAATGATTATGAATTGCCTGTTGTTCCTGAGGGTTATGTTATGAATGAAGAAGCTGCTAGAGCTATCTTTGCTTGTAAAGATAGATATGATCTTAAAAAGTTATTTGCTAAATGGAAGCAAGAGTCTCTTAATGCTAGAATGAAACCTGACCCTGCTTTTGCAACTTCACCTATCTGTGTTACTGATAAGGATTATGAATTCTCTGTTGATCCTGAGATTATTACTTTAGTTGAATCTGATCCTTTTTATGGCCTTGAATCTGAAACTGTTGTGGCACATCTCACCAAGTTAAATGATATAGCCACCCTGTTTACTCATGATGATAAATCTCGCTATTATTATATCCTTAAGATATTTCCATTCTCATTAAAGGGTGATGCTAAGACTTGGTATAATTCTCTTGCTCCTGGTTGTGTGCGTCCCCAAGATATGATTTATTACTTCTCTGCTAAATATTTCCCTGCTCATAAGAAACAAGCTGCCTTGCAGGAAATATATAATTTTGTGCAAATCAAAGAAGAGAGTCTCCCACAAGCTTGGGGGAGGCTTCTCCGATTACTTAATGCTTTGCCTGATCATCCTCTTAAGAAAAATGAAATACTTGATATCTTTTATAATGGACTAACCGATGCTTCCAAGGAATACTTGGATAGTTGTGCTGGTTGTGTTTTCAGGGAAAGAATAGTCGAATAATATGTTGACTAATGAAAATAATTGGACTCTTCCTGAGCCAATTCCTGAGCCAACTCCTGAGCTTATTCCTAAACCCACTCCGAAGAAGAGAGGTGTTTTATTTCTCAGTCCTGAAGATATGCAAGAGGCAAAGAAATCAATGAAAGAAAAAGGTATAAAATTTGAAGATGTTAAGAATTTACCACCTACTAAAGAAATACATGGTCTTAATATACCGCCTGTCGAAGAACCATATTGTCTTGATAACCCGGCACAGGTAGTAAAGGTAAATTCTCTCTATAGGTATGATAAAGTTGAAATCCCCTCTACTAAATTTCATAGCCCATGCTTAGATGAATTTGATGACTTTATGGCTAGACAAGAAAGTTTTAATGCTTATGTTGGTAGAGAGTTAAAAAATAATGCTTTCGAGATAGGACGCGTGAGCGGTAATATGGCTAGAGTTAAAGGTGAACTCAAACTCATTAGCAAATATGCTTCTATGGTTGCTACTCAAGCTGAGCAAGTACTTAAAGCTCAAAATGATTTGCTTGATGAATTAAATAATAAAAATGACTTTGCTGTTAGAGTGGCTACTAGAACTGGTAGAATGACTCAGGAACCTTTGTATCCTGAAGGCCACCCTAAGAGAATCGAGCAAGATTCTCAGAGAAATAATTTAGAGGCACCTAGTTCTTCTAAAAAGAAGAAAAAGAAAAATGATAGGACTTTGCATGCTTCTACTGAACCTGTTGTAGACACACCTGAGAATCCCAATGATATTTCTATCTCTAATGCTGAAACACAATCAAGTGATGAACATGAACCTAGTGATAATGTTAATGATAATGTTCATGTTGATGCTCAACCTAGCAAAAACAATGAAGTAGAGATTGAACCTGCTGTTGATCTTGATAACCCACAATCAAAGAATCAACGTTATGATAAGAGAGATTTTGTTGCTAGGAAGCACGGTAGAGAAAGAGAACCATGGGTTCAGAAACCCATGCCCTTTCCTCCTAAACCATCCAAGACAAAGGATGATGAGGATTTTGAGTGCTTTGCTGAAATGATTAGACCTATTTTCTTACGTATGCGTTTAACTGATATGCTCAAAGTAAATCCTTATGCTAAGTATATGAAGGATATCATTACAAATAAAAGAAAGATACCGGAAGCTGAAATTTCCACCATGCTTGCTAAATTACACTTTTAAGCATGGAATACCAAAGAAACTTGGAGATTCGGGGGTACCAACTATACCATGCTCCATTAAAAGAAATTATGTTAGAACTGCTTTATGTGATCTTGGAGCCGGTGTTAGTGTTATGCCTCTCTTTTTATATCATAGACCTAAATTGAGTAAGTTGACACCTACTAAAATATCTTTGCAAATGGCTGATAAATCAACTGCCATACCTGTTGGTATTTGTGCGGATGTGCCTGTTGTGGTTGCAAATGCCACTATCTTGACGGACTTTGTTATTCTTGATATTTCCGAGGACGATAGTATGTCGATTATCCTTGGTAGACCCTTTTTGAATACTGTAGGGGCTGTTATTGATTGCAACAAAGGCAATGTCACTTTTCATGTTAATGGTAATGAGCATACGGTACACTTTCCGAGGAAACAATCTCAAGTTCATAGCATCAATTCTATTGGAAAAGTTCCAACTATCATTATTGGAGGTTCTGAATTTCCTCTTCCTACTATTAAGAAAAAGTATGATATTCTTATTATTGGGGATGTTCATATCCCCGTTGAGGTAACTTAGTGTTATTCGAAATTTCTCCGGTTCCGTCTTATTCGGAATGAGTTTGTTAACAAGACTTGATCAACCTTGTTAGTGGATTCATTTTGATGATCATGAGATGGATGAAATTAGAAGGCACAACCTTATGGACCCTCTTTTTACTTTCTGTTATTTAGATAAATAAAGAAGAAAAAAATATTATCCGTCTATTTTCTGAATTATCCGTGCATTAAAAAATATCCTGAAAATAAAAGTGCTCCAAATGCCCTGCAAATTTAGTATGTTTTTTATGGAATATTTGAGGATTTTAGGCACTGAAATCACTGCAGGAGGGGCAAGCACCAGGCCACGAGAGTGGAGGGCGCGCCCACCTACCCTGAGCGCGCTCCCTGTCTCGTGGGCCCCTGGTGGCCCCCCTCCACTTATGCTAGCACCCACACACTCCATTTTCTTCCCAATAAAATCCCCATCCAGCTCAAGCACGAGTTCTAGCTCATTTTGCTGCAATTTTCGATCTCGTTACTCAAAGCTCCATTCACAAAACTGCTTTGGGAGATTGTTGGTTGGTATGTGACTCCTCCATTGGTCCAATTAGTTTTTTTTCTAGTGCTTTATTCATTGCAAATTTTTGCTGTATAGGTGACCATGTTCTTGAGCTTGCATGTTAAATTTATGAGGTCCCAAGCAATTCCAATGCATGATATAGGCTCTAGGCACTTGTAGGAGTAGTTGCTACCAATCTTGTTTAGTTTTATTCACTTTTATTTTGAAGTTACTAAAATTTCAGAAATTTTTCAGAAAAAGAATTATGTCTAGGAGAATGTACCAAGGTAGTTCCTCGGTAAAGAAAGGACCCAGGATTGCTATACGTGAGCAAGATGTTGAATTACCGAGGGACGCGGATGTTCGAGCTTGTGAGTGGCCATCCGACGATTTTATGGTCGAAGCAGGCTTTAAGGAGGAATTTGATGCATATGTGCGTAATGCTGATCTAGAGGACTTGTTACAAGATAAGTGTCCTCAATACTATCAATTGACTGATTTCTTTGTGAGGAGGTTTAAATATAACTGTACTCATAATTCTCCTAGTGTCCTATTTGATATTTATGATACATCTTATACCATGGACGTAGAGGATTTTACAACTGCTTGCAAACTTCCACAGTGGGGTAATATTAATGATCCTCACAAATCTGAATTTAAAGATTTCCTTGCTAGTATTACTGTGGGAGACTCCAGGGACATAGCACAAGCTACCATAGGGAGCATTCATTTTCCTGCTATACATTATTTTGCTCTCTTCATTAGTAGATGCATTAACAGTAAAGATGAAGCATGTCATATGTGTGTCCCTGATCTTTGTGTCCTCAAGAGTGCTGTGTTAGGTTATAAAGGTTATAACTTGGGGGCAATAGTTGCACGAAGGTTGCAGAATAATGGTAGAGCTGGAGATTTATTTGGAGGAATTTATGCGATCCGTGTGGCTAATTATTTTGGTATAGCCCCACGAGAGGGGGATATGATGTTACCCCCTACTTATTTAGATTATGATGCCATGGTCCGATCCAACATCATTTTCTTAGGAGGAATGAACAATTCCTCCAGTATCGACTAATCTATGACAGACGCAACATCGTCCATGTTACTCTTCCTGCTCCTCTCCTTTTTGATTATTAGGCAAAAGGAAGATATGTTGTTACCAGGGAGGAAGCAGCTGAACACGAGGGGAGAGCGGAGGCAGCTCGCCAACATGCCGCAGCTCAGGAGGCGGTTGCTGTTGCATATCAGTACGACCCCAGCTACAACTACGGATATCAGCCAGGCGGTCCTTGGTATTAGACCAACTTAGGCCAAAAGCCTAAGCTTGGGGGAGTACATATTTCTCACCGACTTTACATTCATGTTCACACACTATTCTAGTCGTTGGTGCTCATACTCTTTCATTGTATTATCCATGCTAGTTTAATTTTCTTTTTCTAGCTTTCTTCTTGTGTGTTTGATAAACCTTAAGAAAAAAATCAAAAAAATTAGTTAGTTTAATTTCCATGCTTGTAGTGGTAATTAAAATGAAAACCCAAAAAGATTTCTCGTTCTTCTTCTTGCTTGTTGGGAGCTTTCCCATGTAAATAGTTTTATTTGCTTTTCTTTTCTTTGGGGGTCGAGAGTAGAAGACCATATTGAAAATGTTTAGTGGCTCTCACATGCATGATTGTTTATTTAACTAGAGACCATATTACCTTGTCTTCTCTCTTGAGTTGAATGCTTGTAGATTCCAGCTTAGTCCAATGCACATGCACTATTATTATTATACACATCGTTCGGTCGTGCAAGTGAAAGGCAATAATGACGATATATGATGGACTTATTGAGATGAGAAAAGCTGGTATGAACTCGACCTCTCTTGTTTTTGTAAATATGGTGAGTTCATCGTTTCTGATTCAGCTTATTATGAGGTAAACATATTTGCAATGACATTTAGAGATTATAGTTGGTTGTGCCATGCTTGATTAGCTATGAGTTATAATGGTTTACCTTGCGTGCCAACATGCTATTAGAATGATTATGATATGGTATGATGGGATGGTATCCTCCTTTGAATGAATTGAGTGACTCGACTTGGCACATGTTCACGCATGTAGTTGAAACAAATCAACATAGCCTTCATGATATTTATGTTCATGGTAGATTATATCCTACTCATGCTTGTACTCGGTGTGAATTAATTTTAATGCATGTTTATGACTGTTGTCGCTCTCTCAGTTGGTCGCTTCCCAGTCTTTTGCTAGCCTTCACCTGTACTAAGCGGGAATACTGATTGTGCATCCAAACTCCTTAAACCCAAAGTTGTTCCATATGAGTCCACCATACCTTCCTATATGCCGTATCTACCTGTCGTTCCAAGTAAATCTGTATGTGCCCAACTCCAAACCTTCAAATGAAATTCTGTTTTGTATGCTCAAGCAGCTCATGTTTCAACTAGGGTTTCCTATATCTTCCATGCTAGGTGGGTTATTCTCAAGAGGAGTGGACTTCACTCCTCATTCACGAGAAAGGGCCAATAACCGGGATGCCCAGTCCCATGATCCAAAAATATCAAAGCAAATCAATATAATTAAACAAAACTCCCCCAAGGCTGTTGTTAGTTGGAGGCACTCGTTGTTTCGAGCAAGCCATGGGTTGATGCTTGTTGGTGGTTGGGGGAGTATAAACCTTTACCATTCTGTTTGGGAACTGCCTATAATGCATGTAGTATGGAAGATACAACCATCTCATAGTTGTTGCATTGACAGTGAAAGTATGCCACTCAAAATGTTATTCAATCTCTATTTTAAAACCGAGCTCTGGAACCTCTACAAATCCCTGCTTCCCTCTGCGAAGGGCCTATCTATTTACTTTTATGTTGAGTCATCACCCTTCTTATTAAAAAGCACCCGCTGGAGAGCACACTGTCATTTGCATTCATTACTATTGGTTTATATTGGGTATGACTTGACTGGATCTCTTTTACCATGAATTACAATGTTTAGTCAGTCCTTGATCTTTAAAAGTGCTCCGCATTTATGTTTTGCGGTCTCAGAAGGGGCTAGCGAGATACCATTTTCTTATATCATGTTATGATTGTTTTGCTAAAGTGTTGTCATCCGAGTTTTATTATTATGGCTCGCTAGCTGATTATGCCATTGATATGAGTAATTGTGAGACCGAGGTGTTATCGTGAGTATGGTTAGTTCATAATATTTGCTGAAACCTGAATGCTGGCTTTGCATGTTTACAACAACAAGAGCAAACAGAGTTTGTAAAAGTTTTTCTCTATCACTTTCAGTTTATCAACTGAATTGCTTGAGGACAAGCAAAGGTTTAAGCTTGGGGGAGTTGATACGTCTCCAACGTATCTACTTTTCCAAACACTTTTGCCCTTGTTTTGGACTCTAACTTGCATGATTTGAATGAAACAAACTCGGACTGACGCTGTTTTCAGCAGAACTGCCATGATGTTGTTTTATGTGTAGAAAAGAAAAGTTCTCGGAATGTCCTGAAAATCCACGGAGGCACTTTTTGGAAAATATAAAAATACTGGCGAAAGAATCAAGACCAGGGGGCCCACACCCTGTCCACGAGGGTGGGGCGCGCGCCCACCCCCTGGGGGCGCCGCCTGTCTCGTGGGCCCCCTGAGGCTCCGCCGACCTCAACTCCAACTCCATATATTCCGTCTCGCAGAGAAAAAAATCAGAGAGAAAGTTTCATCGTGTTTTACGATACGAAGCCGCCGCCAAGCCCTAATCTCTCTCGGGAGGGCTGATCTAGAGTCCGTTCGGGGCTCCGGCGAGGGGGATTCGTCGCCATCGTCATCATCAACCATCCTCCATCACCAACTTCATGATGCTCACCGCCGTGTGTGAGTAATTCCATCGTAGGCTAGCTGGACGGTGATGGGTTGGATGAGATTTACCATGTAATCAAGTTAGTTTTGTTAGGGTTTGATCCCTAGTATCCACTATGTTCCGAGATTGATGTTGCTATGACTTTGCTATGCTTAATGCTTGTCACTAGGGCCTGAGTGCCATGATTTCAGATCTGAACCTATTATGTTTTCATGAATATATGTGTGTTCTTGATCCTATCTTGCAAGTCTATAGTCACCTATTATGTGTTATGATCCGACAACCCCGAAGTGATAATAATCGGGATACTTCTCGATGATGATTGTAGTTTGAGGAGTTCATGTATTCACTATTTGTTAATGCTTCGTTCCGGTTCTCTATTAAAAGGAGGCCTTACTATCCCATAGTTTCTGTAAGGACCCCGCTGCCATGGGAGGGTAGGACAAAAGATGTCATGCAAGTTCTTTTCCATAAGCACATATGACTATTTACAGAATACATGCCTACATTACATTGATGAACTGGAGCTAGTTATGTGTCACCCTATGTTATAGCTATTACATGAGGAATCGCATCCGACATAATTATCCATCATTGATCCAATGCCTACGAGTTTTTCACATATTGTTCTTTGCCTATTTACTTTTTCGTTGCTATTGTTACAATCACTACAAAACCCAAAAACATTACTTTTGCTATCGTTACCTTTATTATCATACTACTTTGCTACTAAATACTTTGTTGCAGATACTAAGTTATCCAGTTGTGGTTGAATTGACAACTCAACTGCTAATACTCAATAATATTCTTTGGCTCCCCTTGTGTCGAATCAATAAATTTGGGTTGAATACTTTACCTTCGTAAGCTGTTGCGATCCCCTACACTTGTGGGTTATCAGGGCTCCCTAGAACACACAAGTTGACATTGTTTAGCCATGTGCGGTGCCCCCCTCCACAGTTACACACCTCGGTCATATCGTCATAGTGCTTAGGCAAAGCCCTGCATCGATAACTTCATCATCACCATCACCACGCCATCATGCTGACGAAACTCTCCCTCGGTCTCAACTGGATCAAGAGTACGAGGGACATCCCCGAGCTGAACGTGTGCTGATCATGGAGGTACCGTACGTTCGGTGCTAACATCGGTCGGATCGTGAAGACGTACAACTACATCAACCGCGTTGTCATAACGCTTCCGCTTTCGGTCTACGAGGGTACGTGGACACATTCTCCCTCTCGTTGCTATGCATCACCATGATCTTGCGTGTGCGTAGGAATTTTTTTGAAATTACTACGTTCCCCAACAGTGGTATCAGAGCCAGGTTTATGCGTAGATGTTATATGCATGAGTAGAACACAAAGAGTTGTGGGTGATAATAGTCATACTGCTTACCAGCATCTCATACTTTGATTCAGCGGTATTGTTGGATAAAGCGGCTCAGACCGACATTACACGCACGTCATACGTCTCCAACGTATCTATAATTTATGAAGCATTCATGCTATTTTATTATCTGTTTTGAATGTTTATGGGCTTTATTATACACTTTTATAAAAGTGCTAGAAGAAGAAGTCTATAAAATGCTTGATACTAAATCTTTGAATGTTGAGCATGATTGCAATGTTGTTAGTATGAATTCTTTGAATACCCATGATGCTAATGATATGCAAAGCCACAAGCTTGGGGATGCTATGTTTGATGAAGATGATATGTTTAGTCCCCCAAGTTTTGATGAGAATATTTATTATGATGAAAGCATGCCTCCTATTTATAATGATGATATTGATGAAAGTGGGTTTGGAAGAGTGTCAACTTTAGGAAGTAATGATCCCACTATTTTGGAGGATGTTGAATATTATTGTGATAATTATGAAAGTGAATTTGGAGAGGTCATGACTTTATTTAGTGATGATTCCACTATCTTGGAAGAGGTTTGAATCGATTATGATGAGAACAAAGTTGCTACTTATGATGATTATTGTGATGAAACTTATGCTATAAAAAGTAGTTATGATTATATTTATAAAACTTGTCATGATTATGATTACCCATTTTCTGAACATCACTCTTTTAATGTGGAAACAATTTATAGTATTCAAGTCTCTTATGATACTCCCACCATTTCGAATGAGAAGATTTTTGCTTATGTGGAGAGTAGTAAATTTTCTATGCTTGTAGATCATGAAAAGAATGCTTTAGGTGCTGGTTATATTGTTGAATTCATTCATGATACTACTGAAAATTATTATGAGGGAGGAACATATGCTTGTAGGAATTGCAATAATATCAAGTTTCCTCTCTATGTGCTTAAAATCTTGAAGTTATGTTTGTTTTGCCTTCCTATGCTAGTTGATTATTGTTCCCATAAGTTGTTTGCTCACAAAATCCCTATGCATAGGAAGTGGGTTAGACTTAAATGTGCTAGTCATATGCTTCATGATGCTCCCATTATGTTTCAATTCTTATCTTTTATGTGAGCATCATTGTCATCATCATGCCTAGCTATAAAGGCATTAAAGAAAAGTGCTTGTTGGGAGACAACCCAATATTTACCCTTACTGTTTTTGTGTGTTCACATGATTATTCTACTGTAGTAATCATGTTTTATAGCTTTTGTTTCAACAAAGTTCCAAGTAAGACCTTTAGGATAGCTTATGGTGATAGTTGTGTTGATCCCGCTGAAAATCAGAAACTTTTGCACTCAGTAAATTAATTTTGATAATTCAAAGAAACGTGATCTTGATCTAATTATTTTTCTCTGGATTGGTACACAAATTTCTTAGGACTTCTTAATTTGGTAAAATTTTTGGAGTTCCATAAGTATACGTTTGATACAGATTACTACAGACTGTTCTGTTTTTGACAGATTCTGTTTTCTATGTGTTGTTTGCTTATTTTGATGAACCTATGAGTAGTATCGGAGGGTATGAACCATAGAGAAGTTGGAATACAATAGATATTACACCAATATGAATTTGGAATAAGTTCATTACAGTACCTAAGTGGTGGTTTAATTTTCTTACACTAACGGAGCTTACGAGTTTTCTGTTGAGTTTTGTGTTGTGAAGTTTTCAAGTTTTGGGTAAAGATTCGATGGACTATGGAATAAGGAGTGGAAAGAGCCTAAGCTTGGGGATTCCCAAGGCACCCCAAGGTAATATTCAAGTACAACCAAGAGCCTAAGCTTGGGGATGCCCCGGATGGCATCCCCTCTTTCGTCTTCGTTCATCGGTAACTTTACTCGGAGCTATATTTTTATTCACCACATGATATGTGTTTTGCTTGGAGCATCATTTTATTTTCTTTGTTTTGCTTGCTGTTTGAATAAAATACCAAGAACTGAAATTCTTAAATGTTAGAGAGCCTTCACATAGTTGCACAATTATTCGACTACTCATTGATCTTCACTTATATCTTTCGGAGTACTTTGTCATTTGCTCTAGTGCTTCACTTATATATTTTAGAGCACGGCTGTCGGCGTTCTGGGAACGGGGGTGCCCATACTTGCCTGTCTGCGGCCTGCAGCGTGGCTCAAGGAGTGGCCCAGTGCGGCCCATCTACATCAACACATGCTCAAGACCCTCGCGAGGGGCCAAGCCTCGCGGGGCGGACGATAGGAGGCTTCCTCAGGCACGGCCTCGTTAGGCTGGCTCACGAGGAGGCGGAGAGATCAAGGCGGGGTACCTCAGGAGGTGCCCGTGACGTAAGCCGTGACGACCAAGGCGCAGGCAGACGCCAGGCGGGCGCCAGCCTGCGCAGAGTCCTTGTTTCCCCTTTGGTGCAAAGGGGGCAAGCGCAGGCAAGGGTATCAAGCAAAGGCAACCATTTCGGTGCAACAAGACGAAGACTAGCAGGACGGCGGAACGGAGGTCATCGTGGAGCCCAAGCCAACGTCATCGTCAGGGTCTTTTGCAGACGAGGACCAACTTTAGTCAGGATAAGTGTACTAGATGTTCCCCTTCAAAATGGCCAATTGTTGGCGCCCTTCCCGCTCAATATTTGGGAACAGGCCCGGGGCCTTCACCTATAAATAGGACTAGCCACCCACAAGGTAGAAAAGGGCTGGAAATCAACCAGAGAGAGAGAGAGAGAGGCGACTGAACTCTCCTAGCAGTTCATTGCACCAGCCAAGAACAGACCCTCGCGAGGCTGTTCTTCCCTTGTACTGTTCCTCATCAGCCCCAGAGGCAATCCACACACCACAAACTGGAGTAGGGTATTACACCACAATGGTGGCCTGAACCAGTATAAATCTTGTGTCCCTTGTGTTGTTCTTCGAGTAGTTTAGATCCTAGTGAGGCGGTGAAACATGGGTAGGCTGAGGGTGTGATCTCCGCGCGCACCCCAGTGTTCGAACCTCAAGGGTCTGCCGAAACCCGAAATCTGACATTTGGCGCGCCAGGTAGGGGTGTGTCGGAATCTGCCTTTCGTCGCCTCGTGTTTTCACCGCCCATCCCCTCCATGTCAGACGCACGTCGTGCCCGCGCCGAGCGCCGGGCCGCTCTCGCCGCTCGCGTCGCCCAGACGGCCCCCGTCGGTGGGAGCCCCCGTCGGTGGGAGCCCCCGCTGTTCCCCGTTGCCTGCCGTCAACGCCGCCACCGGCCCGGCGGGGAACGAACAGCAGGCGTCGTCCCTGCATCCATCAGTGCGGCGAGAAGGCCGCACCGCCACTCCGTCGCGACTCCGGCCGGCTCCTCGTCCCACGCCCGTCGCGCTCCTGCGGACGCGCACGCCGTGTTGCTCCTGGCGCCGGAGCTCCTGCACTACCGTCCCGTCGGCGACCTCTATGATGAGTGGCTCGCCCGCATCACCGAGCTTGTCAGCACCGCTGGGGGCTCCCCTGCACCATCCCTCTCGTTGCACCGTGCACCGCCCTGCGTGGACGACGAAGCTTCGGGGGCGCCTCAGCTGCCTCCGCCTCAAGAAGGCGCCTTGGCTCCAAGGCGCATGGCCCCTGGGCGGAACCCGCTCCGTCCGGTGCCAGCACAGCAAGAGAAGAGCTGCCAAGAGATCCCTCATCCCCAGGAAGCCGCCCGTGTGCTCCCTGCACCGGCCCAACACGAGCGTGCACCTGCTCCGGCGCATCAAGACCCCACGCTGCACCTCGCCGCAGCGCACAGAGACCCGCAAGATCAAGCTCTCCGTCACCAAAGGGCTCCCGCGGCCACTGCAGGCTGTCGTGCCTTCTCCGCCGAGCTGCGCAGCGTGGCCTGGCCGGGCAAGTTCAAGCCAGACCTGCCCCCGTGCTACGACGGCACGGCTGACCCTGCTGAGTTCCTCCAGCTCTACGAGCTGGGCATCGAAGCTGCCAATGGAGACGAGAAGGTCATGGCAAACTGATTCCCCATGGTGCTCAAGGACGGCGCCCGCACCTGGCTCCTGGCACGATATCCTCCTGGGACGAGATGCGCACCCGATTCATCGCCAACTTCCAAGCACCCGCGACCGGCCCCCGGCCAGGAGCGATTCTGGGAGAGACCCTGCAGAAGTACATCCAGCGCTTCAACAGCGCTCGCCTTAAGATCCCCAAGGTGTCTGAGGAGGCCATCATCTCAGCCTTCTCCGACGGTGTGCATGACGTCAAGATGAAGGAGGAGCTCGTGATCCATGAAGACTTGTGCACCTCCCAGGAGCTGTTCAATCTGGCGACCAAGTGCGCAAGGGCTGAAGAAGGGCGCCTGTCCCTCCTCGAGCTTCCAGCTGCTGACCCAGAAGAGAAGAAGCCCAAGACCAAGGACGTGAAGCGCAAGGGGGCTGTCGTGCTTGCAGCAGAGCCAGACACCAAGCAAGGCAGGGATCAGCCTGAGTCATCCAAGGGCAGAAGATACTGCGTGTACCACGACCTCCACACCCACAACACCAATGAATGCCAAGAGCTCAGAGCCGTGCGAGACATGCGTGCCGGCCGACGCTCCGAGCGCAGCGACAGGGGCTATGGCCGAGGAGGAGGAAGAGGTGGAGGACGTTGGGAAGACCGTGGCCCCCGCCAAGGGTGCCGTGACCGACCTCGCGAGGACCGCTGGTAGGACCAGCCTCGCGAGGGAGGTTGGAGGGACCCACCTCGCGGGGGGGCTGGAGAGATCAGCCTCGCGAGGATCGCCCACAAGGCAATGCGGGCCTCCCTCCTCTGCCACCACAGCCAAGAAGGAATGAAGAGCATCACCAGGACGAGGGGGCTGGAGGCTTCCAAGAGCCGCGCGCAATCGCCTGCATCTTGGGCGACGCACAAGCCCCGGCCTCTCAGCGCATCTTCAAGCTGTTTGCCCGAGAAGTGAATGCAGTCCTCCCCAAGCTTGAGGCCACACGCCCTCTCAGGTGGTCATCGTACGCTATCACGTTCAGCTCAGCGGATCAGCTCAAGTGTGCGGCCACAGCAGGAGTCCTCCCGATGCTTTGCTCCCCGATCATCAGCAATGTACAAGTCACTAGGACCCTCATCAATGGCGGAGCAGGGCTCAATTTCCTATCCGTCGAGACATTCAACAATCTCCAAGTGCCATACAATCAGCTACAGCCAACCAAGCCCTTCTCAGGAGTCACCGATGGTTCCACGGTTCCGATCGGGCAGGTCCGCCTTCATGTTACCTTTGGGATGAGCGACAACTACCGCACGGAGCTCATTGACTTCGACGCCGCTCACATCCGCCTGCCGTACAATGCCATCCTCAGGTACACAGCCTGGCCAAGTTCATGGCCGTGACCCATCATGGCTACAATGTCCTCAAGATGCCAGGAAGCGGCGGGGTCATCACGGTGCCCTATGAAGAAAGAGATGTTGTGTGTTCCCTGGAACGTGCCTTCCAAGCCACATCAATTGAAGACCCAGATCACAGGAATGGGAGGCCTCCCGAGGCTGCTCCAAAGAAGAAGAAGACATCGCCTGGCCCGACCCCTCGGGAGGCAGGCCCCTCAGGGTCCGCGCCCGTTCAGGGGGCACCTCCTTCTGTCGCATAGGAAGGCGCGCCCGGTGCCCTCCTCGAGCAGGGCTCGGGGGCTCCCTTCTGGAGGGCCACAGACTTTGCTAAGATTACGAGGGAGGCGCTCGGGCACCACTTGGAGGCGTGCTTCAATGCACGTTTCCCTCAGGAGGAAGCAAGGCAAGGAGTGCCAAACCCTCAGGAATTCATCAACGAGATCATTCAGGAGTTGCAGGAGTCAAGAGTCATGAGTGGTAGCCGCCGCTTGCCTGCCGTGGCTCCCCATCCAGGCGAGGATGGTGGGCTGCGTGTCTGCATCGACATACCAGGACTCAACCGAGCCGCCTCTCAGGAGTGCCTCTGGCCCTCACGCGTGGGGCGCTGCGAAGGTCCACCCCACAGCTATGTTCGCATGCCTTACGGCCTGCCGAACGCGGCTGCGGCACGTCAGCGCCTCATGAGGAGCATCTTGGAGGCTCAGGCGGTCAGGCACTCCGCAGTCCTGGCAGAGATGGAGATGGTCCGCAAGGAGCCACCAACGCCCCCGGAGCCTCCCGAGGCTCCTGGGCCTGGGGGTTCGTGAAGATCGTCTCCCGCAGCGCACGCCATCCGCTACTTTAGCATCCCTCCATCTTCAGCATCATCAGGTGACATCCTTCGAGTTTCATTTTCAGCTGGGAGCGCCCCCCAGGGCTGCATCATTCCCAGGCCGCGTGGGTCCGTCCCTGCGGCGTGTATCCCCTTTAGTTCATGTTTTCAGCTTACTTTATCGGGGGCGCCCCTCGGGCTGCATCATCCCCAAAGTCGCTCGGGCCCGACCCAGCGGTGATCGTTTATTTCTGCGCCTATCTAAATGGATTTGCTTCTTCATGGCTAACGTGCTTCACCTAATCGCCCGCTCGATTGACACCAACTGGTGGAGCTGCTCCCTCATGGCACGACGCTTGCACATGGGTCCGTCCCTGCAACGTCGACAAACCTGGACGGCTGAGCTCTGGCCGCGGCAACCCCGCAGGGCGCCACCTCACCAAGCCTTCAGTGCCTCGTCACCCTCCTAGAGCAACCAACAGCTGGCCGGCAGTTGTAACGGCAAACCCTTGTTTATCTCATGATGAACTCGTGGGATCGTTTTAAGGAGCAACGTCCGGCGAGGCCTCCGCGGCATCTCCTTCGCTCTTGTTCACTCGAACCGCTTGCACGTTAAAAGGGGGGTACCTGAGCATCACGACTCATGGGCTCTAACCGGCTCTCCAGCCCTCACCCTCTGGCCTTGTCCACGGCATCACGACCTGGCATACCAGCGACGGCTGAGCCCCGCTCGAGGGCCGGGACCTGAGGACGTAGAGCACGAAGGGGAGCAAAGACGAGAGGGAAGAGGCACGTGAGGGACCTCGCCAGGCAACTCCTCGGCTGCCAACGCGCGGGCCCCGAGCCGCGGCAAGGAGTGGTTCCTGACCCCCGAGATAAGTCATCCTCCAGAATCACTAGCTATCACAGCACCGACATCGCACCTAATGCAGTCCTGTTTCTAGCGATGTTGCACTCCTTTCTCACTAAGTGATGGCTGCTTGAGCGCTAAAGGGGACCTCCTGAGCATCGCGACTCAGGGGCTCTTACTGTACCCCGGGCCGCTCACCTCCTGGCCTTGACCACGGCATCGCGACCTGGCATACCAGTGACGGCTGAAGCCTGCCTTGGGATCGAGACCTGTCAGCGCAGAGCGTCAAGTCCTCGCGAGGTTCGAAAGGAGGAACTAAGCTAAGATGGGACGAGCACCCCTCACCACTTCATGATAAGGATCATATTAACAAATGGAACTACAAGCACCTTACAAACCACCGCGGGGTGTGTTCTTCGATTCCTTGCAGGGAACAAAAGGAGTAGATCCTAAAGAGTGCTAACTACGCGCGCCTCTGCAAGAGACGCCAGCATCAACAGTGGGCCGTCAGCCACCGGCGCCAACCCCATACAGATCAGTGGCGACGACGGCCCGACGAGCCCGCCCTGCTCCGGGAGCGATGCAAGCTCGGGGACTCGTAGCTGTTGTCGCTCGTCTCTGGGGTCGCGAGGAGCTCGGCAGAGTCGTTGTATCCTCCGACACCTCCGCTGCCTAAGGAGCTGATGGGGAAGCGGTTGATGAGCCTAGTCCTCGCCGCAGCAGGACCCCGGCCGCCTTTCTCAGGGAAGCACTCCAGTCGGCGTCCCTCCGCGTTGAAGACCTTGAAGAACATCAGGGAGGCGCCATCGTACTCGAGGTGGATTGCGAGGGCGCCACCCATCCTGCCGACCCAGGCGATCTCACCCCAGCCACGGGTCAGGTAGACCCTGCCCGGAGCGACGACCTCAACCTCCACTTCGGTCGCGGGGGCACTACAGCCAGCATGCTGCAGCCAAAGCTCGATAGGCCTCCTCGGCGGGATCTCGAAGGCGAAGGAAGGAGGGACGCGAATCCAAGACCGAGGAGGCGTGGCGGCGTGAAGCACGAGCTCACGAGCAAAGCTCATGGCATGAACCCCAGGAGGAACTACGTGCACCGCTGTGATCCGCCGGCGGCGACGGCGCCTCTGGCGATGCTGCTCGGCGCCGGCATCTTCAGGGCCCTCGATCCGGGTGTACAAGGGCAGTGGGAATCCCGGCGGCGGCCGCTCGAACCATGGCCTCGACACCTCATGCCAAGCACCTCCTTCCCCGTGGCAAGAGACGAGCCGTTTCTTCAAAGGAAGCGGGACAGGACTCTCTCGGGGGGCCTTCCCTTTCTCTTCGACAGAAAACCGATGGATTGGTGCCATTGGCGAAGGAAGGAGCAAGGACGAAGAGGAAGACGAAGAGCAGCGAGAAGAGATGTATTGGAAGGGCTCGCGCTGTTCTGTACATATAGCTGAGGGAGGCCAACCATCGACCTCCACAATCACAGGTAATCATGACTCGTTTTGCATGCAGGGACTTGTCAAATCGTGCAGTTGCCGAGGCTTCGTGGGGAGCCAGGGCGCCCACGTCCAATCAACCGCCACGCGGCGCCCAAGGCCGCAGGCTATTGGGGCCCGCGGCGCTTCGCACTTGCCTCTTCGCTTCTCTGCTAAGCCAAGTCCAAGCGCGCCTTGGTCCCGGGGGCTACTGTCGGCGTTCTGGGAATGGGGGTGCCCAGACTTGCCTGCTTGCGGCCTGCGGCATGGCTCAAGGAGTGGACCAGTGCGGCCCATCTACATCAACACATGCTCAAGACCCTCCCGAGGGGCCAAGCCTCGCGGGGCGGACGACAGGAGGCTTCCTCGGGCACGGCCTCGTCAGGCTGGCTCACGAGGAGGCGGAGAGATCAAGGCGGGGTACCTCACGAGTTGCCCGTGACATAAGCCGTGACGACCAAGGCACAGGCGGACGCCAGGCGGGCGCCGGCCTGCGCAGAGTCCTTGTTTCCCCTTTGGTGCAAAGGGGGCAAGCGCAGGCAAGGGTATCAAGCAAAGGCAACCATTTCGGTGCAACAAGACCAAGACCAGCAGGACGGCGGAACGGAGGTCATCGTGGAGCTCAAGCCAGCGTCATCGTTAGGGTCTTTTGCAGGCGAGGACCAACTTTAGTCAGGATAAGTGTACTAGATGTTCCCCTTCAAAATGGCCAAATGTTGGCGCCCTTCCGCTCAATATTTGGGAACAGGCCCGGGGCCTTCGCCTATAAATAGGACTAGCCACCCACAAGGTAGCAAAGGGCTAGAAATCAACCAGAGAGAGAGAGAGAGGCGACTGAACTCCCCTAGCAGTTCGTAGCACCGGCCAAGAATAGACCCTCGCGAGGCTATTCTTCCCTTGTACTGTTCCTCATCAGCCCCAGAGGCAATCCACACACCAAAAACTGGAGTAGGGTATTACACCACAATGGTGGCCTGAACCAGTATAAATCTTGTGTCCCTTGTGTTGTTCTTCGAGTATTTTAGATCCTAGTGAGGCGGTGAAACATGGGTAGGCTGAGGGTGTGATCTCCGCACGCACCCCAGTGTTCGAACCTCAAGGGTCTGCCGGAACCCGAAATCCGACAACGGCGGTGGTTATATTTTGTAGAAATTGTAGACCTCTCATGCTTCACTTATATTATTTTGAGAGTCTCTTAGAATAGCATGGTATTTTCTATGGTTATAAAATTGGTCCTAGAATGATGGGCATCCGAGTTGGGTATAATAAAAACTATCATAGAAAGTGAATTGAATGCTATGATCAATTTGATGCTTGATAATTGTTTTGAGATATTAGGATGGTGATATTAGAGTCATGCTAGTTGAGTGATTATGAATTTAAAGAATGCTTGTGCTAAAGTTTGTGATTCCCGTAGCATGCACGTATGGTGAACCGCTTTGTGATGAAGTTGGAGCACAATTTTATTTATTGATCGTCTTCCTTATGAGTGGCGGTCGGGGACGAGCGATGGTCTTTTCCTACCAATATATCCCCCTAGGAGCATGCGCATGGTACTTTGTTTTAAATAACTTGTAGATTTTTGCAATAAGTGTATGAGTTCTTTATGACTAATGTTGATTCCATGGATTATACGCACTCTCACCTTCCACCATTGCTAGCCTCTCTTGTGCCGCGCAACTTTCGCCGGTACCATACACCCAACATATACCTTCCTCAAAACAGCCACCATACCTACCTATTATGGCATTTCCATGGCCATTCCGAAATATATTGCCATGCAACTTTCCACCGTTCCGTTTATTATGACACATTATCATTGTCATATTTCTCTTTGCATGATCATGTAGTTGACATCGTATTTCTGGCAAGGCCACCTTCATAATTTTCATACATGTCACTCTTGATTCATTGCATATCCCAGTACACCGCCGGAGGCATTCATATAGAGTCATATCTTGTTCTAAGTATTGAGTTGTAAGTAAATAAAAGTGTGATGATCTTCATTATTAGAGCATTGTCCCAGTAAGGAAAGGATGATGGAGACTATGATTCCCCCACAAGTCGGGATGAGTCGGACTTTATAAGAAAAGAGAAAGAAAGAAGAAAAAAAAAAGGCCAAATAAAAGGAAAAGGCCCAAAAAGAAAAAAAAAGGGGAAAGAAAGAAAATAAAAAAAGGAAGAAAAGAAAAAAAGAGAAAGAATGAGAGAAAGAGAGAGAAGGGACAATGCTACTATCCTTTTTTACAACACTTGTGCTTCAAAGTAGCACCATGATCTTCATGATAGAGAGTCTCCTATGTTGTCACTATCATATACTAGTGGGAATCTTCATTATAGAACTTGGCTTGTATATTCCAATGATGGGCTTCCTCAAAATGCCCTAGGTCTTCGTGAGCAAGCGAGTTGGATGCACACCCACTTAGTTTCTTTTGTTGAGCTTTCATACATTTATAGCTCTAGTGCATCCGTTGCATGGCAATCCCTACTCACTCACATTGATATCTATTAATGGGCATCTCCATAACCCGTTGATACGCCTAGTTGATGTGAGACTATCTTCTCCCTTTTTGTCTTCTCCACAACCACCATTCTATTCCACACATAGTGCTATGTCCATGGCTCATGCTCATGTATTGCGTGAAAGTTGAAAAAGTTTGAGATTACTAAAGTATGAAACAATTGCTTGGCTTGTCATCGGGGGTGTGCATGATTAAATACTTTGTGTGATGAAGATAGAGCAACAACCAGACTATACGATTTTGTAGGGATAACTTTCTTTAACCATGTTATTTTGAGAAGACATGATTACTTTGATTAGTATGCTTGAAGTATTACTATTTCTTATTTCAATATGAACTTTTATTTTGAATCATTTGGATCTGAACATTCATGCCACAATAAAGAAAATTACATTGAGAAATATGCTAGGTAGCATTCCACATCAAAAATTCTGTTTTTATCATTTACCTACTCGGGGACGAGCAAGAATTAAGCTTGGGGATGCTGATACGTCTCCAATGTATCTATAATTTATGAAGCATTCATGCTATTTTATTATCTGTTTTGAATGTTTACGGGCTTTATTATACACTTTTGTATTATTTTTGGGACTAACCTATTAACCGGAGGCCCAGCCCATCTTGTTGTTTTCTTGCCTATTTCAGTGTTTCCAAGAAAAGGAATATCAAACGGAGTCCAAACGGAATGAAACCTTCGGGAAAGTTACTTTTGGAACAGAAGCAATCCAGGGAACTTGGAGTGCGAGCCAGGGAAGCTTTGAGGAGGCCACAAGATAGGGGGGTGCCCACCCCGCTGGGGCGCGCCCTCCACCCTCCTGGGCCCCTCGTGGCTCCCCCGACCGACTTCTTTCGCCTATATATTCCCATATACCCTAAAAACATCAAAGCGAACATTAGATCGGGAGTTCCGTCGCCGCAAGCCTCTGTAGCCACCAAAAACCTCTTGGGAGCCCGTTCCGGCACCTTGCCAGAGGGGGGATCCCTCACCAGTGGCCATCTTCATCATCCCGGAGCTCTCCATGACGAGGAGGGAGTAGTTCACCCTCGGCACTGAGGGTATGTACCAGTAGCTATGTGTTTGATCTCTCTCTCGTGTTCTTGACTTTGCACGATCTTGATGTATCGCGAGCTTTGCTATTATAGTTGGATCTTATGATGTTTCTCCCCCTCTGCTCTCTTGTAATGGATTGAGTTTTCCCTTTGAAGTTATCTTATCGGATTGAGTCTTTAAGGATTTGAGAACA
The DNA here is from genome assembly GCA_963921465.1 of Triticum timopheevii. NCBI lineage: Eukaryota > Viridiplantae > Streptophyta > Magnoliopsida > Poales > Poaceae > Triticum > Triticum timopheevii. Next base: position 107,237,666 of record OY997266.1, read on the forward strand.
CTTGATGTATGTCTTGCCGTGCTTATCTGTGGTGACAATGGGATATCACGTAATCCACTTGATGTATGTTTTGGTGATCAACTTGCGGGTTCCTCCCATGAACCTATGCATAGGGGTTGGCACACGTTTTCGTCTTGACTCTCCGGTAGAAACTTAGGGGCACTCTTTAAAGTACTTTGTGTTGGTTGAATGTATGAATCTAAGATTGTGTGATGCATATCGTATAATCATGCCCACGGATACTTGAGGTGACAATGGAGTATCTAGGTGACAAGAGGGTTTTGGTTGATTTGTATCTTAAGGTGTTATTCTAGTATGAACTCTATGATAGATTGAACGGAAAGAATAGCTTCATGTTATTTTACTACGGACTCTTGAATAGATAGAACAGAAAGGATAACTTTGAGGTGGTTTCATACCCTACCATAATCTCTTCATTTGTTCTCCGCTATTAGTGGCTTTGGAGTGACTCTTTGTTGCATGTTGAGGGATAGTTATATGATCCGATTATGTTATTATTGTTGAGAGAACTTGCACTAGTGAAAGTATGAACCCTATGCCTTCTTCTCCTAGCATTGCAATACCGTTTATGCTCACTTCTATTATTAGTTACCTTGCTGTTTTTATATTTTTCAGATTACAAATACCTATATCTACCATCCATATTGCACTTGTATCACCATCTCTTTGCCGAACTAGTGCACCTATACAATTTACCATTGTATAGGGTGTGTTGGGGACACAAGAGACTCTTTGTTATTTGGTTGCAGGGTTGCTTGAGAGAGACCATCTTCATCCTATGCCTCCCACGGATTAATAAAGCTTAGATCATCCACTTGAGGGAAATTTGCTACTGTCCTACAAACCTCTGCACTTGGAGGCCCAACAATGTCTACAAGAATAAGGTTGTGTAGTAGACATCAGTACGCTTATGCGAGACTGGTTCTACCGACGTGCTTTGTGCATAGGTGGCTGGTGAGTGTCTGTTTCTCCAACTTTAGTTGAATCGAGTGTGGCTACACCCGGTCTTTGTTGAAGGTTAAAACAGCACACTTGACAAAAAATCGTTGTGGTTTTGATGCGTAGGTAAGAACGGTTCTTGCTAGAAGCCCGTAGCAGCCACGTAAAACTTGCAACAACAAAGTAGAGGATGTCTAACTTGTTTTTGCAGGGCTTGCTGTGATGTGATATGGTCAAGCATGATGTGATATAAATTGTTGTATGAGATGATCATGTTTTGTAACAAAGTTATCGGCAACTGGCAGGAGCCATATGGTTGTCGCTTTATGGTATGCAATGCAATCGCCATGTAATTGTTTTACTTTATCACTAAGCGGTAGCGATAGTCGTAGTAATAATAGGTGGCGAGAAGACAACGATGCTACGATGGAGATCAAGGTGTCGCGTCGGTGACATTGGAGATCATGATGATGCTTCGGTGATGGAGATCATGAGCACAAGATGATGATGGCCATATCATGTCACATATTTTGATTGCATGTGATGTTTACCTTTTATGCATCTTATTTTGCTTAGAACATCGGTAGCATTATAAGATGATCCCTTACTAAATTTCAAGGTACAAGTGTTCTCCCTGAGTATGCACCGTTGCTACAGTTTGTCGTGCCGAGACACCACGTGATGATCGGGTGCGATAAGCTCCACGTTCACATACAACAGGTGCAAGACAGTTTTTGCACACGCAGAATACTCGGGTTAAACTTGATGAGCCTAGCATATGCAGATATGGCCTCGGAACACTGATACCGAAAGGTCGAGCATGAATCATATAGTAGATATGATCAACATAGTGATGTTCACCATTGAAAACTACTCCATCTCACGTGATGATCGGACATGGTTTAGTTGATTTGGATCACGTGATCACTTAGAATAATGGTAGAGCTGGAGATTTATTTGGAGGAATTTATGCGATCCGTGTGGCTAATTATTTTGGTATAGCCCCACGAGAGGGGGATATGATGTTACCCCCTGCTTATTTAGATTATGATGCCATGGTCCGATCCATCATCATTTTCTTAGGAGGAATGAACAATTCCTCCAGTATCGACTAATCTATGACAGACGCAACATCGTCCATGTTACTCTTCCTGCTCCTCTCCTTTTTGATTATCAGGCAAAAGGAAGATATGTTGTTACCAGGGAGGAAGCAGCTGAACACGAGGGGAGAGTGGAGGCAGCTCGCCAACATGCCGCAGCTCAGGAGGCGGTTGCTGCTGCATATCAGTACGACCCCAGCTACAACTACGGATATCAGCCAGGCGGTCCTTGGTATTAGACCAACTTAGGCCAAAAGCCTAAGCTTGGGGGAGTACATATTTCTCACCGACTTTACATTCATGTTCACACACTATTCTAGTCGTTGGTGCTCATACTCTTTCATTGTATTATCCATGCTAGTTTAATTTTCTTTTTCTAGCTTTCTTCTTGTGTGTTTGATAAACCTTAAGAAAAAAATCAAAAAAATTAGTTAGTTTAATTTCCATGCTTGTAGTGGTAATTAAAATGAAAACCCAAAAAGATTTCTCGTTCTTCTTCTTGCTTGTTGGGAGCTTTCCCATGTAAATAGTTTTATTTTCTTTTCTTTTCTTTGGGGGTCGAGAGTAGAAGACCATATTGAAAATGTTTAGTGGCTCTCACATGCATGATTGTTTATTTAACTAGAGACCATATTACCTTGTCTTCTCTCTTGAGTTGAATGCTTGTAGATTCCAGCTTAGTCCAATGCACGTGCACTATTATTATTATACACATCGTTCGGTCGTGCAAGTGAAAGGCAATAATGACGATATATGATGGACTTATTGAGATGAGAAAAGCTGGTATGAACTCGACCTCTCTTGTTTTTGTAAATATGGTGAGTTCATCGTTTCTGATTCAGCTTATTATGAGGTAAACATATTTGCAATGACATTTAGAGATTATAGTTGGTTGTGCCATGCTTGATTAGCTATGAGTTATAATGGTTTACCTTGCGTGCCAACATGCTATTAGAATGATTATGATATGGTATGATGGGATGGTATCCTCCTTTGAATGAATTGAGTGACTCGACTTGGCACATGTTCACGCATGTAGTTGAAACAAATCAACATAGCCTTCATGATATTTATGTTCATGGTAGATTATATCCTACTCATGCTTGTACTCGGTGTGAATTAATTTTAATGCATGTTTATGACTGTTGTCGCTCTCTCAGTTGGTCGCTTCCCAGTCTTTTGCTAGCCTTCACCTGTACTAAGCGGGAATACTGCTTGTGCATCCAAACTCCTTAAACCCAAAGTTGTTCCATATGAGTCCACCATACCTTCCTATATGCCGTATCTACCTGTCATTCCAAGTAAATCTGTATGTGCCAAACTCCAAACCTTCAAATGAAATTCTGTTTTGTATGCTCAAGCAGCTCATGTTTCAACTAGGGTTGCCTATATCTTCCATGCTAGGTGGGTTATTCTCAAGAGGAGTGGACTTCACTCCTCATTCACGAGAAAGGGCCAATAACCGGGATGCCCAGTCCCATGATCCAAAAATATCAAAGCAAATCAATATAATTAAACAAAACTCCCCCAAGGCTGTTGTTAGTTGGAGGCACTCGTTGTTTCGAGCAAGCCATGGGTTGATGCTTGTTGGTGGTTGGGGGAGTATAAACCTTTACCATTCTGTTTGGGAACTGCCTATAATGCATGTAGTATGGAAGATACAACCATCTCATAGTTGTTGCATTGACAGTGAAAGTATGCCACTCAAAATGTTATTCAATCTCTATTTTAAAACCGAGCTCTAGAACCTCTACAAATCCCTGCTTCCCTCTGCGAAGGGCCTATCTATTTACTTTTATGTTGAGTCATCACCCTTCTTATTAAAAAGCACCCGCTGGAGAGCACACTGTCATTTGCATTCATTACTATTGGTTTATATTGGGTATGACTTGACTGGATCTCTTTTACCATGAATTACAATGTTTAGTCAGTCCTTGATCTTTAAAAGTGCTCCGCATTTATGTTTTGCGGTCTCAGAAGGGGCTAGCGAGATACCATTTTGTTATATCATGTTATGATTGTTTTGCTAAAGTGTTGTCATCCGAGTTTTATTATTATGGCTCGCTAGCTGATTATGCCATTGATATGAGTAATTGTGAGACCGAGGTGTTATCGTGAGTATGGTTAGTTCATAATATTTGCTGAAACCTGAATGCTGGCTTTGCATGTTTACAACAACAAGAGCAAACAGAGTTTGTAAAAGTGTTTCTCTATCACTTTCAGTTTATCAACTGAATTGCTTGAGGACAAGCAAAGGTTTAAGCTTGGGGGAGTTGATACGTCTCCAACGTATCTACTTTTCCAAACACTTTTGCCCTTGTTTTGGACTCTAACTTGCATGATTTGAATGAAACAAACTCGGACTGACGCTGTTTTCAGCAGAACTGCCATGATGTTGTTTTATGTGTAGAAAAGAAAAGTTCTCGGAATGTCCTGAAAATCCACGGAGGCACTTTTTGGAAAATATAAAAAATACTGGCGAAAGAATCAAGACCAGGGGGCCCACACCCTGTCCACGAGGGTGGGGCGCGCGCCCACCCCCTGGGGGCGCCGCCTGTCTCGTGGGCCCCCTGAGGCTCCGCCGACCTCAACTCCAACTCCATATATTCCGTCTCGCAGAGAAAAAAATCAGAGAGAAAGTTTCATCGTGTTTTACGATACGAAGCCGCCGCCAAGCCCTAATCTCTCTCGGGAGGGCTGATCTAGAGTCCGTTCGGGGCTCCGGCGAGGGGGATTCGTCGCCATCGTCATCATCAACCATCCTCCATCACCAACTTCATGATGCTCACCGCCGTGTGTGAGTAATTCCATCGTAGGCTAGCTGGACGGTGATGGGTTGGATGAGATTTACCATGTAATCAAGTTAGTTTTGTTAGGGTTTGATCCCTAGTATCCACTATGTTCCGAGATTGATGTTGCTATGACTTTGCTATGCTTAATGCTTGTCACTAGGGCCTGAGTGCCATGATTTCAGATCTGAACCTATTATGTTTTCATGAATATATGTGTGTTCTTGATCCTATCTTGCAAGTCTATAGTCACCTATTATGTGTTATGATCCGACAACCCCGAAGTGATAATAATCGGGATACTTCTCGATGATGATTGTAGTTTGAGGAGTTCATGTATTCACTATTTGTTAATGCTTCGTTCCGGTTCTCTATTAAAAGGAGGCCTTACTATCCCATAGTTTCTGTAAGGACCCCGCTGCCATGGGAGGGTAGGACAAAAGATGTCATGCAAGTTCTTTTCCATAAGCACATATGACTATTTACAGAATACATGCCTACATTACATTGATGAACTGGAGCTAGTTATGTGTCACCCTATGTTATAGCTATTACATGAGGAATCGCATCCGACATAATTATCCATCATTGATCCAATGCCTACGAGTTTTTCACATATTGTTCTTTGCCTATTTACTTTTTCGTTGCTATTGTTACAATCACTACAAAACCCAAAAACATTACTTTTGCTATCGTTACCTTTATTATCATACTACTTTGCTACTAAATACTTTGTTGCAGATACTAAGTTATCCAGTTGTGGTTGAATTGACAACTCAACTGCTAATACTCAATAATATTCTTTGGCTCCCCTTGTGTCGAATCAATAAATTTGGGTTGAATACTTTACCTTCGTAAGCTGTTGCGATCCCCTACACTTGTGGGTTATCAGGGCTCCCTAGAACACACAAGTTGACATTGTTTAGCCATGTGCGGTGCCCCCCTCCACAGTTACACACCTCGGTCATATCGTCATAGTGCTTAGGCAAAGCCCTGCATCGATAACTTCATCATCACCATCACCACGCCATCATGCTGACGAAACTCTCCCTCGGTCTCAACTGGATCAAGAGTACGAGGGACATCCCCGAGCTGAACGTGTGCTGATCATGGAGGTACCGTACGTTCGGTGCTAACATCGGTCGGATCGTGAAGACGTACAACTACATCAACCGCGTTGTCATAACGCTTCCGCTTTCGGTCTACGAGGGTACGTGGACACATTCTCCCTCTCGTTGCTATGCATCACCATGATCTTGCGTGTGCGTAGGAATTTTTTTGAAATTACTACGTTCCCCAACAGTGGTATCAGAGCCAGGTTTATGCGTAGATGTTATATGCATGAGTAGAACACAAAGAGTTGTGGGTGATAATAGTCATACTGCTTACCAGCATCTCATACTTTGATTCAGCGGTATTGTTGGATAAAGCGGCTCAGACCGACATTACACGCACGTCATACGTCTCCAATGTATCTATAATTTATGAAGCATTCATGCTATTTTATTATCTGTTTTGAATGTTTATGGGCTTTATTATACACTTTTATAAAAGTGCTAGAAGAAGAAGTCTATAAAATGCTTGATACTAAATCTTTGAATGTTGAGCATGATTGCAATGTTGTTAGTATGAATTCTTTGAATACCCATGATGCTAATGATATGCAAAGCCACAAGCTTGGGGATGCTATGTTTGATGAAGATGATATGTTTAGTCCCCCAAGTTTTGATGAGAATATTTATTATGATGAAAGCATGCCTCCTATTTATAATGATGATATTGATGAAAGTGGGTTTGGAAGAGTGTCAACTTTAGGAAGTAATGATCCCACTATTTTGGAGGATGTTGAATATTATTGTGATAATTATGAAAGTGAATTTGGAGAGGTCATGACTTTATTTAGTGATGATTCCACTATCTTGGAAGAGGTTTGAATCGATTATGATGAGAACAAAGTTGCTACTTATGATGATTATTGTGATGAAACTTATGCTATAAAAAGTAGTTATGATTATATTTATAAAACTTGTCATGATTATGATTACCCATTTTCTGAACATCACTCTTTTAATGTGGAAACAATTTATAGTATTCAAGTCTCTTATGATACTCCCACCATTTCGAATGAGAAGATTTTTGCTTATGTGGAGAGTAGTAAATTTTCTATGCTTGTAGATCATGAAAAGAATGCTTTAGGTGCTGGTTATATTGTTGAATTCATTCATGATACTACTGAAAATTATTATGAGGGAGGAACATATGCTTGTAGGAATTGCAATAATATCAAGTTTCCTCTCTATGTGCTTAAAATCTTGAAGTTATGTTTGTTTTGCCTTCCTATGCTAGTTGATTATTGTTCCCATAAGTTGTTTGCTCACAAAATCCCTATGCATAGGAAGTGGGTTAGACTTAAATGTGCTAGTCATATGCTTCATGATGCTCCCATTATGTTTCAATTCTTATCTTTTATGTGAGCATCATTGTCATCATCATGCCTAGCTAGAAAGGCATTAAAGAAAAGTGCTTGTTGGGAGACAACCCAATATTTACCCTTACTGTTTTTGTGTGTTCACATGATTATTCTACTGTAGTAATCATGTTTTATAGCTTTTGTTTCAATAAAGTTCCAAGTAAGACCTTTAGGATAGCTTATGGTGATAGTTGCGTTGATCCCGCTGAAAATCAGAAACTTTTGCACTCAGTAAATTAATTTTGATAATTCAAAGAAACGTGATCTTGATCTAATTATTTTTCTCTGGATTGGTACACAAATTTCTTAGGACTTCTTAATTTGGTAAAAATTTTGGAGTTCCATAAGTATACGTTTGATACAGATTACTACAGACTGTTCTGTTTTTGACATATTCTGTTTTCTATGTGTTGTTTGCTTATTTTGATGAACCTATGAGTAGTATCGGAGGGTATGAACCATAGAGAAGTTGGAATACAATAGATATTACACCAATATGAATTTAGAATAAGTTCATTACAGTACCTAAGTGGTGGTTTAATTTTCTTACACTAACGGAGCTTACGAGTTTTCTGTTGAGTTTTGTGTTGTGAAGTTTTCAAGTTTTGGGTAAAGATTCGATGGACTATGGAATAAGGAGTGGAAAGAGCCTAAGCTTGGGGATTCCCAAGGCACCCCAAGGTAATATTCAAGTACAACCAAGAGCCTAAGCTTGGGGATGCCCCGGATGGCATCCCCTCTTTCGTCTTCGTTCATCGGTAACTTTACTCGGAGCTATATTTTTATTCACCACATGATATGTGTTTTGCTTGGAGCATCATTTTATTTTCTTTGTTTTGCTTGCTGTTTGAATAAAATACCAAGAACTGAAATTCTTAAATGTTAGAGAGCCTTCACATAGTTGCACAATTATTCGACTACTCATTGATCTTCACTTATATCTTTCGGAGTACTTTGTCATTTGCTCTAGTGCTTCACTTATATATTTTAGAGCACGGCTGTCGGCGTTCTGGGAACGGGGGTGCCCATACTTGCCTGCCTGCGGCCTGCAGCGTGGCTCAAGGAGTGGCCCAGTGCGGCCCATCTACATCAACACATGCTCAAGACCCTCGCGAGGGGCCAAGCCTCGCGGGGCGGATGATAGGAGGCTTCCTCAGGCACGGCCTCGTCAGGCTGGCTCACGAGGAGGCGGAGAGATCAAGGCGGGGTACCTCAGGAGGTGCCCGTGACGTAAGCCGTGACGACCAAGGCGCAGGCAGACGCCAGGCGGGCGCCAGCCTGCGCAGAGTCCTTGTTTCCCCTTTGGTGCAAAGGGGGCAAGCGCAGGCAAGGGTATCAAGCAAAGGCAACCATTTCGGTGCAACAAGACGAAGACCAGCAGGACGGCGGAACGGAGGTCATCGTGGAGCCCAAGCCAGCGTCATCGTCAGGGTCTTTTGCAGACGAGGACCAACTTTAGTCAGGATAAGTGTACTAGATGTTCCCCTTCAAAATGGCCAATTGTTGGCGCCCTTCCCGCTCAATATTTGGGAACAGGCCCGGGGCCTTCACCTATAAATAGGACTAGCCACCCACAAGGTAGAAAAGGGCTGGAAATCAACCAGAGAGAGAGAGAGAGGCGACTGAACTCTCCTAGCAGTTCATCGCACCAGCCAAGAACAGACCCTCGCGAGGCTGTTCTTCCCTTGTACTATTCCTCATCAGCCCCAGAGGCAATCCACACACCACAAACTGGAGTAGGGTATTACACCACAATGGTGGCCTGAACCAGTATAAATCTTGTGTCCCTTGTGTTGTTCTTCGAGTAGTTTAGATCCTAGTGAGGTGGTGAAACATGGGTAGGCTGAGGGTGTGATCTCCGCGCGCACCCCAGTGTTCGAACCTCAAGGGTCTGCCGGAACCCGAAATCCGACAACGGCGGTGGTTATATTTTGTAGAAATTGTAGACCTCTCATGCTTCACTTATATTATTTTGAGAGTCTCTTAGAATAGCATGGTATTTTCTATGGTTATAAAATTGGTCCTAGAATGATGGGCATCCGAGTTGGGTATAATAAAAACTATCATAGAAAGTGAATTGAATGCTATGATCAATTTGATGCTTGATAATTGTTTTGAGATATTAGGATGGTGATATTAGAGTCATGCTAGTTGAGTGATTATGAATTTAAAGAATGCTTGTGCTAAAGTTTGTGATTCCCGTAGCATGCACGTATGGTGAACCGCTTTGTGATGAAGTTGGAGCACAATTTTATTTATTGATCGTCTTCCTTATGAGTGGCGGTCGGGGACGAGCGATGGTCTTTTCCTACCAATATATCCCCCTAGGAGCATGCGCATGGTACTTTGTTTTAAATAACTTGTAGATTTTTGCAATAAGTATATGAGTTCTTTATGACTAATGTTGAGTCCATGGATTATACGCACTCTCACCTTCCACCATTGCTAGCCTCTCTTGTGCCGCGCAACTTTCGCCGGTACCATACACCCAACATATACCTTCCTCAAAACAGCCACCATACCTACCTATTATGGCATTTCCATGGCCATTCCGAAATATATTGCCATGCAACTTTCCATCGTTCCGTTTATTATGACACATTATCATTGTCATATTTCTCTTTGCATGATCATGTAGTTGACATCGTATTTCTGGCAAGGCCACCTTCATAATTTTCATACATGTCACTCTTGATTCATTGCATATCCCAGTACACCGCCGGAGGCATTCATATAGAGTCATATCTTGTTCTAAGTATTGAGTTGTAAGTAAATAAAAGTGTGATGATCTTCATTATTAGAGCATTGTCCCAGTAAGGAAAGGATGATGGAGACTATGATTCCCCCACAAGTCGGGATGAGTCAGACTTTATAAGAAAAGAGAAAGAAAGAAGAAAAAAAGGCCAAATAAAAGGAAAAGGCCCAAAAAGAAAAAAAAGGGGAAAGAAAGAAAATAAAAAAAAGGAAGAAAAGAAAAAAAGAGAAAGAATGAGAGAAAGAGAGAGAAGGGACAATGCTACTATCCTTTTTTACAACACTTGTGCTTCAAAGTAGCACCATGATCTTCATGATAGAGAGTCTCCTATGTTGTCACTATCATATACTAGTGGGAATCTTCATTATAGAACTTGGCTTGTATATTCCAATGATGGGCTTCCTCAAAATGCCCTAGGTCTTCGTGAGCAAGCGAGTTGGATGCACACCCACTTAGTTTCTTTTGTTGAGCTTTCATACATTTATAGCTCTAGTGCATCCGTTGCATGGCAATCCCTACTCACTCACATTGATATCTATTAATGGGCATCTCCATAACCCGTTGATACGCCTAGTTGATGTGAGACTATCTTCTCCCTTTTTGTCTTCTCCACAACCACCATTCTATTCCACACATAGTGCTATGTCCATGGCTCATGCTCATGTATTGCGTGAAAGTTGAAAAAGTTTGAGATTACTAAAGTATGAAACAATTGCTTGGCTTGTCATCGGGGGTGTGCATGATTAAATACTTTGTGTGATGAAGATAGAGCAACAACCAGACTATACGATTTTGTAGGGATAACTTTCTTTAACCATGTTATTTTGAGAAGACATGATTACTTTGATTAGTATGCTTGAAGTATTACTATTTCTTATTTCAATATGAACTTTTATTTTGAATCATTTGGATCTGAACATTCATGCCACAATAAAGAAAATTACATTGAGAAATATGCTAGGTAGCATTCCACATCAAAAATTCTGTTTTTATCATTTACCTACTCGGGGACGAGCAGGAATTAAGCTTGGGGATGCTGATACGTCTCCAACGTATCTATAATTTATGAAGCATTCATGCTATTTTATTATCTGTTTTGAATGTTTACGGGCTTTATTATACACTTTTGTATTATTTTTGGGACTAACCTATTAACCGGAGGCCCAGCCCATCTTGTTGTTTTCTTGCCTATTTCAGTGTTTCCAAGAAAAGGAATATCAAACGGAGTCCAAACGGAATGAAACCTTCGGGAAAGTTACTTTTGGAACAGAAGCAATCCAGGGAACTTGGAGTGCGAGCCAGGGAAGCTTTGAGGAGGCCACAAGATAGGGGGGTGCCCACCCCGCTGGGGCGCGCCCTCCACCCTCCTGGGCCCCTCGTGGCTCCCCCGACCGACTTCTTTCGCCTATATATTCCCATATACCCTAAAAACATCAAAGCGAACATTAGATCGGGAGTTCCGTCGCCGCAAGCCTCTGTAGCCACCAAAAACCTCTTGGGAGCCCGTTCCGGCACCTTGCCAGAGGGGGGATCCCTCACCAGTGGCCATCTTCATCATCCCGGAGCTCTCCATGACGAGGAGGGAGTAGTTCACCCTCGGCACTGAGGGTATGTACCAGTAGCTATGTGTTTGATCTCTCTCTCGTGTTCTTGACTTTGCACGATCTTGATGTATCGCGAGCTTTGCTATTATAGTTGGATCTTATGATGTTTCTCCCCCTCTGCTCTCTTGTAATGGATTGAGTTTTCCCTTTGAAGTTATCTTATCGGATTGAGTCTTTAAGGATTTGAGAACACTTGATGTATGTCTTGCCGTGCTTATCTGTGGTGACAATGGGATATCACGTAATCCACTTGATGTATGTTTTGGTGATCAACTTGCGGGTTCCTCCCATGAACCTATGCATAGGGGTTGGCACACGTTTTCGTCTTGACTCTCCGGTAGAAACTTAGGGGCACTCTTTAAAGTACTTTGTGTTGGTTGAATGGATGAATCTAAGATTGTGTGATGCATATCGTATAATCATGCCCACGGATACTTGAGGTGACAATGGAGTATCTAGGTGACATGAGGGTTTTGGTTGATTTGTATCTTAAGGTGTTATTCTAGTATGAACTCTATGATAGATTGAACGGAAAGAATAGCTTCATGTTATTTTACTACGGACTCTTGAATAGATAGAACAGAAAGGATAACTTTGAGGTGGTTTCATACCCTACCATAATCTCTTCATTTGTTCTCCGCTATTAGTGGCTTTGGAGTGACTCTTTGTTGCATGTTGAGGGATAGTTATATGATCCGATTATGTTATTATTGTTGAGAGAACTTGCACTAGTGAAAGTATGAACCCTATGCCTTCTTTTCCTAGCATTGCAATACCATTTACGCTCACTTTTATTATTAGTTACCTTGCTGTTTTTATATTTTTCAGATTACAAATACCTATATCTACCATCCATATTGCACTTGTATCACCATCTCTTTGCCGAACTAGTGCACCTATACAATTTACCATTGTAGAGGGTGTGTTGGGGACACAAGAGACTCTTTGTTATTTGGTTGCAGGGTTGCTTGAGAGAGACCATCTTCATCCTATGCCTCCCACGGATTAATAAAGCTTAGATCATCCACTTGAGGGAAATTTGCTACTGTCCTACAAACCTCTGCACTTGGAGGCCCAACAATGTCTACAAGAATAAGGTTGTGTAGTAGACATCAGTACGCTTATGCGAGACTGGTTCTACCGACGTGCTTTGTGCATAGGTGGCTGGTGAGTGTCTGTTTCTCCAACTTTAGTTGAATCGAGTGTGGCTACACCCGGTCTTTGTTGAAGGTTAAAACAGCACACTTGACAAAAAATCGTTGTGGTTTTGATGCGTAGGTAAGAACGGTTCTTGCTAGAAGCCCGTAGCAGCCACGTAAAACTTGCAACAACAAAGTAGAGGATGTCTAACTTGTTTTTGCAGGGCTTGCTGTGATGTGATATGGTCAAGCATGATGTGATATAAATTGTTGTATGAGATTATCATGTTTTGTAACAAAGTTATCGGCAACTTGCAGGAGCCATATGGTTGTCGCTTTATGGTATGCAATGCAATCGCCATGTAATTGTTTTACTTTATCACTAAGCGGTAGCGATAGTCGTAGTAATAATAGGTGGCAAGACGACAACGATGCTACGATGGAGATCAAGGTGTCGCGTCGGTGACATTGGAGATCATGATGATGCTTCGGTGATGGAGATCATGAGCACAAGATGATGATGGTCATATCATGTCACATATTTTGATTGCATGTGATGTTTACCTTTTATGCATCTTATTTTGCTTAGAACATCGGTAGCATTATAAGATGATCCCTTACTAAATTTCAAGGTACAAGTGTTCTCCCTGAGTATGCACCGTTGCTACAGTTTGTCGTGCCGAGACACCACGTGATGATCGGGTGCGATAAGCTCCACGTTCACATACAACAGGTGCAAGACAGTTTTTGCACACGCAGAATACTCGGGTTAAACTTGATGAGCCTAGCATATGCAGATATGGCCTCGGAACACTGATACCGAAAGGTCGAGCATGAATCATATAGTAGATATGATCAACATAGTGATGTTCACCATTGAAAACTACTCCATCTCACGTGATGATCGGACATGGTTTAGTTGATTTGGATCACATGATCACTTAGAATAATGGTAGAGCTGGAGATTTATTTGGAGGAATTTATGCGATCCGTGTGGCTAATTATTTTGGTATAGCCCCACGAGAGGGGGATATGATGTTACCCCCTGCTTATTTAGATTATGATGCCATGGTCCGATCCATCATCATTTTCTTAGGAGGAATGAACAATTCCTCCAGTATCGACTAATCTATGACAGACGCAACATCGTCCATGTTACTCTTCCTGCTCCTCTCCTTTTTGATTATCAGGCAAAAGGAAGATATGTTGTTACCAGGGAGGAAGCAGCTGAACACGAGGGGAGAGTGGAGGCAGCTCGCCAACATGCCGCAGCTCAGGAGGCGGTTGCTGCTGCATATCAGTACGACCCCAGCTACAACTACGGATATCAGCCAGGCGGTCCTTGGTATTAGACCAACTTAGGCCAAAAGCCTAAGCTTGGGGGAGTACATATTTCTCACCGACTTTACATTCATGTTCACACACTATTCTAGTCGTTGGTGCTCATACTCTTTCATTGTATTATCCATGCTAGTTTAATTTTCTTTTTCTAGCTTTCTTCTTGTGTGTTTGATAAACCTTAAGAAAAAAATCAAAAAAATTAGTTAGTTTAATTTCCATGCTTGTAGTGGTAATTAAAATGAAAACCCAAAAAGATTTCTCGTTCTTCTTCTTGCTTGTTGGGAGCTTTCCCATGTAAATAGTTTTATTTTCTTTTCTTTTCTTTGGGGGTCGAGAGTAGAAGACCATATTGAAAATGTTTAGTGGCTCTCACATGCATGATTGTTTATTTAACTAGAGACCATATTACCTTGTCTTCTCTCTTGAGTTGAATGCTTGTAGATTCCAGCTTAGTCCAATGCACGTGCACTATTATTATTATACACATCGTTCGGTCGTGCAAGTGAAAGGCAATAATGACGATATATGATGGACTTATTGAGATGAGAAAAGCTGGTATGAACTCGACCTCTCTTGTTTTTGTAAATATGGTGAGTTCATCGTTTCTGATTCAGCTTATTATGAGGTAAACATATTTGCAATGACATTTAGAGATTATAGTTGGTTGTGCCATGCTTGATTAGCTATGAGTTATAATGGTTTACCTTGCGTGCCAACATGCTATTAGAATGATTATGATATGGTATGATGGGATGGTATCCTCCTTTGAATGAATTGAGTGACTCGACTTGGCACATGTTCACGCATGTAGTTGAAACAAATCAACATAGCCTTCATGATATTTATGTTCATGGTAGATTATATCCTACTCATGCTTGTACTCGGTGTGAATTAATTTTAATGCATGTTTATGACTGTTGTCGCTCTCTCAGTTGGTCGCTTCCCAGTCTTTTGCTAGCCTTCACCTGTACTAAGCGGGAATACTGCTTGTGCATCCAAACTCCTTAAACCCAAAGTTGTTCCATATGAGTCCACCATACCTTCCTATATGCCGTATCTACCTGTCATTCCAAGTAAATCTGTATGTGCCAAACTCCAAACCTTCAAATGAAATTCTGTTTTGTATGCTCAAGCAGCTCATGTTTCAACTAGGGTTGCCTATATCTTCCATGCTAGGTGGGTTATTCTCAAGAGGAGTGGACTTCACTCCTCATTCACGAGAAAGGGCCAATAACCGGGATGCCCAGTCCCATGATCCAAAAATATCAAAGCAAATCAATATAATTAAACAAAACTCCCCCAAGGCTGTTGTTAGTTGGAGGCACTCGTTGTTTCGAGCAAGCCATGGGTTGATGCTTGTTGGTGGTTGGGGGAGTATAAACCTTTACCATTCTGTTTGGGAACTGCCTATAATGCATGTAGTATGGAAGATACAACCATCTCATAGTTGTTGCATTGACAGTGAAAGTATGCCACTCAAAATGTTATTCAATCTCTATTTTAAAACCGAGCTCTGGAACCTCTACAAATCCCTGCTTCCCTCTGCGAAGGGCCTATCTATTTACTTTTATGTTGAGTCATCACCCTTCTTATTAAAAAGCACCCGCTGGAGAGCACACTGTCATTTGCATTCATTACTATTGGTTTATATTGGGTATGACTTGACTGGATCTCTTTTACCATGAATTACAATGTTTAGTCAGTCCTTGATCTTTAAAAGTGCTCCGCATTTATGTTTTGCGGTCTCAGAAGGGGCTAGCGAGATACCATTTTGTTATATCATGTTATGATTGTTTTGCTAAAGTGTTGTCATCCGAGTTTTATTATTATGGCTCGCTAGCTGATTATGCCATTGATATGAGTAATTGTGAGACCGAGGTGTTATCGTGAGTATGGTTAGTTCATAATATTTGCTGAAACCTGAATGCTGGCTTTGCATGTTTACAACAACAAGAGCAAACAGAGTTTGTAAAAGTTTTTCTCTATCACTTTCAGTTTATCAACTGAATTGCTTGAGGACAAGCAAAGGTTTAAGCTTGGGGGAGTTGATACGTCTCCAACGTATCTACTTTTCCAAACACTTTTGCCCTTGTTTTGGACTCTAACTTGCATGATTTGAATGAAACAAACTCGGACTGACGCTGTTTTCAGCAGAACTGCCATGATGTTGTTTTATGTGTAGAAAAGAAAAGTTCTCGGAATGTCCTGAAAATCCACGGAGGCACTTTTTGGAAAATATAAAAAATACTGGCGAAAGAATCAAGATCGGGATTAGTTTTAGACCTGAATAATTGTTATTTGGTACCAGCGTTGAGCATGACCATTATATCTGGATCTTGTTTAATGCGAGATGGTTATTCATTTAAATCAGAGAATAATGGTTATTCTGTTTATATGAGTAATATCTTTTATGGTCATGCACCCCTCATGAGTGGTCTATTTTTGTTGAATCTCGATAGTAGTGAGACACGTATTCATAGTGTTGAAGACAAAAGATTGAAGTTTAATAATGATGGTGCAACTTATTTGTGGCACTGCCGTTTGGGTCATATCGGTATAAAGCACATGAAGAAACTCCATTTCGATAGACTTTTGGAATCACTTGATTATGAATCACCGATACGTCCATTTTGCATCATGCTTTTATGTCAATATTTATTGCGTTATGGGCTGTTATTTCATGTTATGTCACATTACTTATGGCTATTCTCTCTTATTTTACAAGGTTTACATGAAGATGGAGAATGCCGGCAGCTGGAATTCTGGGCTGGAAAAGGAGAAAATATTGGAGGACTATTCTGTGCAACTCCAAAAGTCCTGAAACTCCACGGAACATTTTAAAATAAATAAAGAAAAATCATCGCCAAAGATGAAGGCCAGGGGGGCCACACCCTGCTCACGAGGGTGGGGGCGCGCCCCACCCCCTGGGTGCGCCCCCTTACTCGTGGACCCCCTGGTGGCTCTCCGACGCCCATCTTCTCCCATATGAAGTCTTTCCATGAGAAAAAAATAGCAGAGAACCTTCCGGGACGAGACTCCGCCGCCACGAGGCGGAACCTTGGCGGAACCAATCTAGGGCTCCGGCAGAGCTGTTCTACCGGGGACAATTCCCTCCGGGAGGGGGAAATCATCACCATCGTCATCACCAATGCTCCTCTCATCGGGAGAGGGCAATCTCCATCAACATCTTCATCATCACCATCTCATCTCCAAACCCTAGTTCATCTCTTGTATCCAATTCTTGTCTCCAAGTCCGGGATTGGTGCTAGTAGGTTGCTAGTAATGTTGATTACTCCTTGTAGTTGATGCTAGTTTGTTTATTTGGTGGAAGATCATATGTTCAGATCCTTGATGCACAATATTACCCCTCTGATTATGAACATGAATATGCTTTGTGAGTAGTTACGTTTGTTCCTGAGGACAAGGGAGAAGTCTTGCTATTAGTAGTCATGTGAATTTGGTATTCGTTTGATATTTTGATAAGATGTATGTTGTCCAACCTCTAGTGGTGTTATGTGAACGTCGACTACATAACACTTCACCATTATTTGGGCCTAGAGGAAGGCATTGGGAAGTAATAAGTAGATGATGGGTTGCTAGAGTGACAGAAGCTTAAACCCTAGTTTATGCGTTGCTTCGTAAGGGGCTGATTTGGATCCATATGTTTCATGCTATGGTTAGGTTTACCTTAATACTTTTGTTGTAGTTGCGGATGCTTGCAATAGAGGTTAATCATAAGTGGGATGCTTGTCCAAGTAAGGGAAGTACCCAAGCACCGGTCCACCCACATATCAAATTATCAAAGTACCGAACGCGAATCATATGAGCGTGATGAAAACTAGCTTGACGATATTCCCATGTGTCCTCGGGAGCGCTTTTCCTATTATAAGAGTTTGTCCAGGCTTGTCCTTTGCTACAAAAAGGATTGGGACACCTTGCTGCAATTTATTTACTTTTGTTACTTGTTGCTCGTTACCATTTATCTTATCACAAAACTATCTGTTACCACTTATTTCAGTACTTGCAGAGAATATCTTGCTGAAAACCGCTTATCATTTCCTTCTGCTCCTCGTTGGGTTCGACACTCTTACTTATTGAAAGGACTACGATAGATCCCCTATACTTGTGGGTCATCAAGACTCTTTTCTGGCGCCGTTGCCGGGGAGTGAAGCACCTTTGGTAGGTGGAATTTGGTAAGGAAAATTTTATTTAGTGTGCTGAAATTTTCTATCACTTGTTATGATGGAAAGTAATTGTTTGAGGGGCTTGTTCAGGGTATCTTCACCCCGTCCGGTTGAGCCAGGAGTTGCTCCTCAACCTACTGAACCTACTGAACCTATTGAATCTATTGAAGATGAAACTGCTTTTCAGATCCCTTCGGGTATGATGGAAAAACTGCTAGCTAACACTTTCACAGGAAATGGGACAAAGCATCCTGATGAACATTTACGCTTTGTGGATGATATTTGTGGACTATTTAAGCTTGCAGGTGTACCCGATGATGCTGTTAAGAAGAAGGCCTTCCCTTTATCTTTGGAGGGAGACGCGTTGACATGGTATAGGCTATGTGATGATACGAGATCATGGAACTATAAAAGAGTGAAATTGGAATTTCATCAAAAGTATTGCCCTATGCATCTTGTTCATCGTGATCGCAATTATATATATATAATTTTTGGCCTCGCGAAGGAGAAAGCATCGCTCAAGCTTGGGGGAGGCTCAAATCAATGTTATATTCATGCCCCAATCATGAGCTCTCAAAATTGACAATTCTCCAGAATTTTTATGCTCGGCTTTCTGAAAATAATCGCAACATGCTCGATACTTCTTGTGCTGGCTCTTTTATGATGAAGTCTATTGAATTTGGATGGAATTTATTGGATAGAATTAAACGCAACTCTGAAGATTGGGACCTCGACGAAGGTAAGGAGTCAGGTATGACACCTAAGTTTGATTGTGTTAAATCTTTTATGGATACCGATATTTTCCTTAAGTTTGGCACTAAATAGACTTGACTCTGAGATAGTAGCTTCTTTCTGTGAATCTTTTGCTACTTATGTTGATCTCCCCAAGGAGAAGTGGTTTAAATATCATCCTCCCATAGAAGTAAACATAGTTGTACCTGTTAAAGTTGAAGAAAAGACTGTCACTTACAATGATCCTATTGTTCCTACTTCTTATGTTGAGAAACCTCCTTTTCCTGTTAGAATGAAGGATCATGCTAAAGCTTCAACTGTTGTTCGTAAAAGCAATACTAGGACTTATACACCTCCTGAGCAAGTCAAAGTAGAACCCAATATTGCTATTGTTAAAGATCTCTTGTCTGATAATATTGATGGGCATGTTATTCAATTCACTGGTGAAACTGCTAGAATTGCTAAACCCTGTGATAGAGATAAACATAGACCTGTGGTAGGCGTGCCTGTTATTTCTGTTAAAATAGGAGATCATTGTTATCATGGCTTATGTGATATGGGTGCTAGTGCTAGTGTTATACCCATTGGCTTATACAAAGAAATTATGCATGAGATTGCACCTGCTGAGTTAGAAGATATTGATGTTACAATTAAACTAGCAAATAGAGATACTATATCTCCAATGGGAATTGTTAGAGATGTTGAAGTCCTGTGTGGGAAAACCAAATATCCCGCTGATTTTCTTGTTCTTGGTTCTCCACAAGATAGCTTTTGTCCCATTATATTTGGTAGACCCTTCTTGTGTACCGTTAATGCTACGATAGATTGCAAAAAGAATGTTGTTACTGTTGGATTGGATGATATGGTCCATGAGTTTAATTTCTCTAAATTTAGTAAACAACATCGTGAGGAAGAATTGCCTAGTAAGGATGAAATTATTGGTCTTGCTTCTATTGTTGTACCTCCTAGTGATCCTTTAGAACACTATTTGCTAGACCACGAAAATGATATGATCATGAATGAAAGAAGGGAAATAGATGAAGTATTCTTTAAGCAGGAACCTATTCTGCAACACAATTTTCCTGTTGAAATCCTAGGGGATCCTCCTCCACCCAAGGGTGATCCCGTGTTTGAGCTTAAACTGTTGCCTGATAATCTTAAATATGGTTATCTTGATGAAAAGAAAATATATCTTGTTATTATTAGTGCTAACCTTTCAGAGCATGAAGAAGAAAGATTATTGAAAACTCTGAAGAAGCATCGTGCCGCTATTGGATATACTCTGGATGATCTTAAGGGCATTAGTCCCACTCTATGTCAACATAAAATAAATTTGGAAGCTGATGCCAAACCAGTTTGTGATCCTCAACGACGTTTGAATCCTAAAATGAAAGAAGTGGTAAGAAAATAAATACTCAAGCTTCTGGAGGCAGGTATAATTTATCCCGTTGCTGATAGTCAGTGGGTAAGTCCTGTCCATTGTGTCCCTAAGAAGGGAGGTATTACTGTTGTCCCAAATGATAAAGATGAATTGATTCCGCAAAGAATTATCACAGGTTATAGGATGGTAATTGATTTCCGCAAATTAAATAAGGCTACTAAGAAAGATCATTACCCCTTACCTTTTATTGATCAAATGCTAGAAAGACTATGCAAACATACACATAATTGCTTTCTAGATGGTTTTTCTGGCTTTTCTCAAATACATGTGTCGGCTAAAGATCAATCAAATACTACTTTTACATGCCCTTTTGGTACTTTTGCTTATAGACGTATGCCTTTTGGTTTATGTAATGCACCTTCTACCTTTAAAAGATGCATGATGGCTATATTCTCTGACTTTTGTGAGAAAATTTGTGAGGTTTTCATGGACGACTTTTCCATCTATGGTTCCTCTTTTGATGATTGCTTGAGCAATCTTGCTCAAGTTTTGCAGAGATGTGAAGAAACTAATCTTGTCTTGAATTGGGAAAAGTGCCACTTTATGGTTAATGAAGGTATTGTCTTGGGGCACAAAGTTTCTGAAAGAGGTATTGAAGTTGATAAAGCCAAAGTTGATGCTATTGAAAAGATGCCATGTCCCAAGGACATCAAAGGTATAAGAAGTTTCCTTGGTCACGCCGGATTTTATAGGAGGTTCATCAAGGACTTCTCAAAAATCTCTCGGCCTCTGACTAATTTATTACAAAAAGATGTACCATTTGTCTTTGATGATGATTGTGTAGAAGCATTTGAAATACTTAAGAAAGCATTAGTCTCTGCACCTGTTGTTCAGCCACCTGATTGGAATTTACCCTTTGAAATTATGTGTGATTCTAGTGATTATGCTGTAGGTGTTGTTCTAGGGCAAAGAGTTGATAAGAAATTGAATGTTATCCATTATGCTAGTAAGACTCTAGACAATGCTCAAAGAAATTATGCTACTACCGAAAAGGAACTTTTAGCGATTGTATTTGCTTGTGATAAATTCAGACCCTATATTGTTGATTATAAAGTTACTATTCATACAGATCATGCTGCTATTAAATATCTTATGGAAAAGAAAGATGCAAAACCTAGACTCATTAGATGGGTTCTCTTGCTTCAAGAATTTGATTTACATATTGTTGATAGAAAAGGAGCTGAGAACCCTGTTGCTGACAACTTGTCTAGGCTAGAGAATGTTCTTGATGACCCACTACCTATTGATGATAGCTTTCCTGATGAGCAATTAAATGTCATAAGTACTTCTCGTAGCACTCCTTGGTATGCTGATTATGCTAATTATATTGTTGCTAAATTTATACTGCCTAGCTTCACATACCAACAAAAGAAAAAGTTTTTCTATGACTTGCGACATTACTTTTGGGATGACCCACATCTTTATAAAGGAGTAGATGGTGTTATTAGACGTTGTGTACCTGAGCATGAACAGGAACAGATCCTATGCAAGTGTCACTCCGAAGCTTATGGAGGACACCACGCTGGAGATAGAACTGCCCATAAGGTATTGCAATCCGGTTTTTATTGGCCTACTCTCTTCAAGGATGCTCGTAAGTTTGTTTTATCTTGCGATGAATGTCAAAGAATTGGTAATATTAGTAGACGTCAAGAAATGCCTATGAATTATTCGCTTGTTGTTGAGCCATTTGATGTTTGGGGCTTTGATTATATGGGACCTTTTCCTGCCTCTAATGGTTACACTCATATTCTAGTTGCTGTTGATTACGTTACTAAGTGGGTAGAAGCTATTCCAACCAGTAGTGCTGATCATAACACTTCTATTAAAATGCTTAAGGAAGTTATTTTTCCGAGGTTTGGAGTCCCTAGATACTTAATGATTGATGGTGGTTCACACTTTATTCATGGTGCTTTCCGTAAGATGCTTGCTAAATACGACGTTAATCATAGGATTGCATCTCCTTATCACCCTCAGTCTAGTGGTCAGGTAGAATTGAGCAATAGAGAGCTCAAATTAATTTTGCAAAAGACTGTCAATAGGTCTAGAAAGAATTAGTCCAAAAAACTGGATGATGCATTATGGGCCTATAGAACTGCATATAAAAATCCTATGGGTATGTCTCCGTATAAGATGGTTTATGGAAAAGCATGTCATTTACCTCTCGAACTAGAACATAAGGCATATTGGGCTATCAAAGAGCTCAACTATGATTTCAAACTTGCCGGTGACAAGAGGTTATTTGATATTAGCTCTCTTGATGAATGGAGAACCCAAGCTTATGAAAATGCCAAGCTGCTTAAAGAAAAAGTTAAAAGGTGGCATGACAAAAGGATACAAAAGCGTGAGTTTAATGTAGGTGATTATGTATTGCTATACAACTCTCGTTTAAGATTTTTTGCAGGGAAACTTCTCTCCAAATGGGAAGGTCCTTACGTTATTGAGGAGGTCTATCGTTCCGGTGCCATAAAAATCAACAACTTCGTAGGCACAAATCCGAAGGTGGTGAACGGTCAAAGAATCAAACACTATATCTCAGGTAATCCTATAAATGTTGAAACTAATGTTATTGAAATCGTAACCCCGGAGGAGTACATAAGGGACACTTTCCAGAACGTTCCATACTCCAAAAAGGAATAGGTATGTGGTACGGTAAGTAAACCGACTCCAAAACAATTTTTAAGGCAATATTTCTCCGTTTTGGAATATTTAGAAAAATAGAAAAATAACTAGCAGTCCGGGGAGGACACGAGGCCTCCACGAGGATGGAGGGCGCGCCCTACCCCCCTGGCCGCGCCCCCTACCTCGTGAGCGCCTCGTGTGCCCTCCGGACTCCGTTTCCTTGCACGATATGTATTTTGGTCGGTAAATATTCATTATATATACTCCCGAAGGTTTTGACGCTCGTATCACGCAAATCTCCCCTGTTCTTGTTTCGAGCTATTTCTGTTGCAGATTTATAGCACCATGACTTCTCCCTCCTCAAACAATGAAGACAAGGATGCCTGGCTATTGAAGATTGAGTTGAAAAGAGAGGAACCAGAAGAGATCAACAAGGATGAAAGGATCAAGAAGGCTATGGAGGTTCAAGCTCCGGTGGTGAAAGAAGAAGACATCCCTCAACCTTTACCTAACCTTTTCACCCCAACAGAGATTGAAGCCTTCGAGATGATTGAGTTAGCACGCATACAGAACAAGTATCTTACACAGGAGAATATTTTGTTGAAGGATCATATTGTCGGGCTCAAGAACATTATCCGCAAGTTGGAGGAACTTTTACGCTCGATGTGCGATTATCCACCGTCATCATCACCACCTCCATCACCTCCGAGGACATAATCATCTGGGTATGGGCACTCCCCTTGGCAACTGCCAAGCTTGGGGGAGGTGCCCTGGTATCGTATCTCCATCACAACTCCTATCTTTACTGTTTTTCTTAGTTCGATCCTATTAGTAGTGTCTTGATTTAGTAGAATAAAGTCATGGCATGATCTAGTTTTGAGTTTTGCTTTATGATCCTTCTTTGTAATAGTGTTGAGTCAAGGGCTTGATTATTTTGCCATGATCTTGGGTGATTAGAAGAAAAAGAATAAAAAGAATCAAGAGTTCATATTGATCTTATTGAAAGTAATGACTTCACATAGAAAGAGTATGATGATTTAAAGCTGTTGGGAGTTGGCAAATATAGCTTTGGTCATCGTTGCAATTAATAGGAAGTAATAAGGCGGGAGAGGTTTCACATATAGATATATTATCATTGACATCTTTTATGATTGGGAGCACTCATTAAAATATGACATGCTAAAGAGTTTAGGTTGGACAAGGAAGACAACATAATGAGTTATGTTTTCCTACATCTGAGATAAAGTATGTTGTCATGGTTCCTCTACCGTGTTGAGTTTGCCTTTCCCCCTCATGCTAGCCAATTCTCGGCACTAAGTAGAAATACTACTTGTGCTTCCAAATACCCTTAAACCAGTTTTGCCATGAGAGTCCACCATATCTACCTATGGATTGAGTAAGATCCTTCAAGTAAGTTGTCATCGTTGCAAGCAATAAAAATTGATCTCTAAATATGCATGACCTATTAGTGCAGAGAAATAAACTTTGCACGAACTTGTTGTGGACGCAATAAAAGCAACGAACTGCATAATAAAGGTTCACATGCAAGGGGCAATGTAAAGTGACGTTCTTTTGCATTAAGATTTTGTGCATCAACCCTAAACGCGCATGACAACCTCTGCTTCCCTCTGCGAAGGGCCTATCTTTTATTATTTTCCTCTACCTTATGCAAGAGTCGCGGTGATCTTCACCCTTCCTTATTTTTATTTTATCCTTTGGCAAGCTCAGCATGTTGGAAAGAACATGATAAATATATCTAATTGGATGTGGGGGAGCATGAATTATTATTGTTGACATTACCCTTGAGGTAAAAGGTTTTGGCGCAAACTATAAGCCCCTATCTTTCTCTGTGTCCGATTAAAACTCTGTAAACACAAGTATCGCGTGAGTGTTAGCAATTATGAACGACTAAGTGATAGTTGAGTATGTGGACTTGCTTTTAAGCTCTAACATAGACTCTTTGTGATGTTATGATAAATTGCAATTGCTTCAATGACTGAGATTATAATTGTTGGTGCTCAATAAAGTTTCTGATTCATACTTTGGCTTTGTGAAAAGATCATCACTTGAACATGAGTAATCATATGACAAAATTTATATATGTTGCTATTATGAAGTAATCATGATGTCGTCATGTCCGTATTTTATTTTTATCGACGCCTCTACCTCTAAACATGAGGACATATTTATTGTTATCGGCTTTTCGCTTGAGGACAAGCAAGGTCTAAGCTTGGGGGAGTTGATACGTCCATTTTGCATCATGCTTTTATGTCAATATTTATTGCGTTATGGGTTGTTATTTCACGTTATGTCACAATACTTATGGTTATTCTCTCTTATTTTACAAGGTTTACATGAAGAGGGAGAATGCCGGCAGCTGGAACTCTGGGCTGGAAAAGGAGCAAATATTGAAGGACTATTCTGTGCAACTCCAAAAGTCCTGAAACTCCACGGAACACCTTAAAATAAATAAAGAAAAATCGTCGCCAAAGATGAAGGCCAGGGGGGACCACACCCTGCTCACGAGGGTGGGGGGCGCGCCCACCCCCCTGGGCGCGCCCCCTACCTCGTGGGCCCCCCGGTGGCTCTTCGACGCCCATCTTCTCCCATATGAAGTCTTTCGATGAGAAAAAAAATAGCAGAGAACCTTTCGGGACGAGACTCCGCCGCCACGAGGCGGAACCTTGGCGGAACCAATCTAGGGCTCCGGCAGAGCTGTTCTGCCGGGGACAATTCCCTCCGGGAGGGGGAAATCATCACCATCGTCATCACCAACGCTCCTCTCATCAGGAGAGGGCAATCTCCATCAACATCTTCATCATCACCATCTCATCTCCAAACCCTAGTTCATCTCTTGTATCCAATTCTTGTCTCCAAGTCTGGGATTGGTGCTAGTAGGTTGCTAGTAGTGTTGATTACTCCTTGTAGTTGATGCTAGTTGGTTTATTTGGTGGAAGATCATATGTTCAGATCCTTGATGCACAATATTACCCCTCTGATTATGAACATGAATATGCTTTGTGAGTAGTTACGTTTGTTCCTGAGGACAAGGGAGAAGTCTTGCTATTAGTAGTCATGTGAATTTGGTATTCATTTGATATTTTGATAAGATGTATGTTGTCCAACCTCTAGTGGTGTTATGTGAACGTCGACTACATAACACTTCACCATTATTTGGGCCTAGAGGAAGGCATTGGGAAGTAATAAGTAGATGATGGGTTGCTAGAGTGACAGAAGCTTAAACCCTAGTTTATGTGTTGCTTCGTAAGGGGCTGATTTGGATCCATATGTTTCATGCTATGGTTAGGTTTACCTTAATACTTTTGTTGTAGTTGCGGATGCTTGCAATAGAGGTTAATCATAAGTGGGATGCTTGTCCAAGTAAGGGCAGTACCCAAGCACCGGTCCACCCACATATCAAATTATCAAAGTACCGAACGCGAATCATATGAGCGTGATGAAAACTAGCTTGACGATATTCCCATGTGTCCTCGGGAGCGCTTTTCCTATTATAAGAGTTTGTCCAGGCTTTTCCTTTGCTACAAAAAGGATTGGGCCACCTTGCTGCACTTTATTTACTTTTGTTACTTGTTGCTCGTTACCATTTATCTTATCACAAAACTATCTGTTACCACTTATTTCAGTACTTGCAGAGAATACCTTGCTGAAAACCGCTTATCATTTCCTTCTGCTCCTCGTTGGGTTCGACACTCTTACTTATCGAAAGGACTACGATAGATCCCCTATACTTGTGGGTCATCAATCACTTGGTGCTTGCGAACCGTGCCTTATGGGCAAGATGACTAAAACTCCATTCTCCGAAACAATGGAACGAGCTACTGACTTGTTGCAAATAATACATACCGATGTATGCGGTCCAATGAGTATTGATGCTCGTCACAGGTATCATTATTTTCTTACCTTCACAGATGATTTGAGCTGATATGGTTATATCTACTTAATGAAGCATAAGTCTGAAGCATTTGAACAGTTCAAAAAATTTCAGAGTGAAGTGGAAAATTATCATAACAAGAAAATAAAGTTTCTACGATCTGATCGTGGAGGAGAATATTTGAGTTACGAGTTTGGTCTTCATTTGAAACAACATGGGATAGTTTCACAATTAACGCCACCTGGAACACCACAGCGAAATGGTGTGTCCGAACGTCATAACCGTACTTTATTAGATATGGTGCGATCTATGATGTCTCTTACTGGTTTACCGCTATCATTTTGGGGTTATGCTTAAGAGACGGCTGCATTCACTTTAAATAGGGCACCATCAAAATCCGTTGAGATGACGCCTTATGAACTATGATTTAGCAAGAAACCAAAGTTGTTGTTTCTTAAAGTTTGGGTCTGTGATGCTTATGCGAAAAAGCTTCAACCTGATAAGCTCGAACCCAAATCGGAAAAGTGCATCTTCATAGGATACCCAAAAGAAACTGTTGGGTACACCTTCTATCATAGATCCGAAGGCAAAATCTTTGTTGCTAAAAATGGATCCTTTCTAGAGAAGGTGTTTCTCTTGAAAGAAGTGAGTGGGAGGAAAGTAGAACTTGATGAGGTTACCGTACCTACTCCCTTATTGGAAAGTAGTTCATCGCAGAAATCGGTTCCTGTGATTCCTAGACCAATTAGCGAGGAAGCTAATGATGATGATCATGAAGCTTCAGATCAAGTTAGTACAGAACCTCGTAGGTCTTCCAGAGTAAGATCCGCACTAGAGTGGTACAGTAATCATGTTCTGGAAGTCATGTTACTAGACCATGATGAACCTACGAACTATTGGGAAGCGATGATGAGCCCAGATTCAGCGAAATGGCTTGAAGCCATGAAATCTGAGATGGGATCCATGTATGAGAACAAAGTGTGGACTTTGGTGGACTTGCCTGATGATCGGCAAGCCATAGAAAATAAATGGATCTTTAAGAAGAAGACCGACGCAGACGGTAATGTTACTGTTTACAAAGCTCGACTTGTTGCGAAAGGTTTTCGACAAGTTCAAGGAGTTGACTACGATGAGACTCTCTCACCCATAGCGATGCTTAAGTCTGTCCGAATCATGTTAGCAATTGCTGCATTTTGATTATGAAATTTGGCAAATGGATGTCAAAACTGCATTCCTGAATGGATTTCTGTAAGAAGAGTTCTATATGATGTAACCGGAAGGTTTTGTCGATCCAAAGGGTGCTAACAAAGTGTGCAAGCTCCAGCGATCCATTTATGGACTGGTGCAAGCCTCTCGGAGTTGGAATAAATGCTTTGATAGTGTGATCAAAGCATATGGTTTTATACAGACTTTTGGAGAAGCTTGTATTTACAAGAAAGTGAGTGGGAGCTCTGTAGCATTTCTGATCTTATATGTAGATGACATATTGTTGATTGGAAATGATATAGAATTTCTGGATAGCATAAAGGGATACCTGAATAAGAGTTTTTCTATGAAAGACCTTGGAGAAGC
This sequence comes from Triticum timopheevii, assembly GCA_963921465.1. NCBI lineage: Eukaryota > Viridiplantae > Streptophyta > Magnoliopsida > Poales > Poaceae > Triticum > Triticum timopheevii. Next base: position 107,266,264 of record OY997266.1, read on the forward strand.
TGCTTACATATTGGGCATCAAGATCTATAGAGATATATCAAGACGCTTAATTGGACTTTCACAAACCACATACCTTGATAAAGTTTTGAAGAAGTTCAAAATGGATCAATCAAAGAAAGGGTTCTTGCCTGTGTTATAAGGTGTGAAGTTGAGTCAGACTCAAAGCCCGACCACCGCAGAAGATAGAGAGAAAATGAAAGTCATTCCCTATGCTTCAGCCATAGATTCTATCATGTATGCAATGTTGTGTACCAGACCTGATGTATGTCTTGCTATAAGCATAGCAGGGAGGTACCAAAGTGATCCTGGAGTGGAGCACTGGACAGTGGTCAAGAACATCCTGAAATACCTGAAAAGTACTAAGGATATGTTTATCATTTATGGAGGTGAAAAAGAGCTCGTTGTAAATAATTACGTCGATGCAAGCTTTGACACTGATCCAGATGACTCTAAGTAGCAAACTGGATACGTATTTTTATTGAATGGAGGAGTTGTCAGTTGGTGCAGTTCCAAGCAGAGCGTCATGGCGGGATCTACGTGTGAAGCGGAGTACATTGCTGCTTCAGAAGCAGTGAATGAAGGAGTTTGGATGAAGGAGATCATATCCGATCTAGGTGTCATACCTAGTGCATCGGGTCCAATGAAAATCTTTTGTGACAATACTGGTGCAATTGCCTTGGCAAAGGAATCCAGATTTCACAAGAGAACTGATGTCTACTGATACGTCTCCAGCGTATCTACTTTTCCAAACACTTTTGCCCTTGTTTTGGACTCTAACTTGCATGATTTGAATGAAACTAACCCGGACTGATGATGTTTTCAGCAGAACTGCCATGATGTTGTTTTATGTGTAGAAAAGAAAAGTTCTCGGAATGTCCTGAAAATCCACGGAGGCACTTTTTGGAATTAATAAGAATTTCTGGGCGAAAGAAATACACCAGGGGGCCCAGGGCCTGTCCACGAGACAGGGGGCGCCCCCCCCCCTATAGGGCACGCCCCCTATCTCGTGGGCCCCCTGGACCTCCACCGACCTCAACTCCAACTCCATATATTCACGTTCGGGGAGAAAAAATCAGAGAGAAAGTTTCATCGCATTTTACGATACGGAGCCATCGCCAAGCCCTATTCTCTCTCGGGAGGGCTGATCTGGAGTCCATTCGGGGCTCTTGAGAGGGGGATTCGTCGCGGTCATCATCATCAACCATCCTCCATCACCAATTCCATGATGCTCACCGTCGTGCGTGAGTAATTCCATCGTAGGCTTGCTGGACGGTGATGGGTTGGATGAGATTTACCATGTAATCAAGTTAGTTTTGTTAGGGTTTGATCCCTAGTATCCACTATGTTCTAAGATTGATGTTGCTATGACTTTGCTATGCTTAATGCTTGTCACTAGGGCCTGAGTGCCATGATTTCAGATCTGAACCTATTATGTTTTCATGAATATATGTGTGTTCTTGATCCTATCTTGCAAGTCTATAGGCACCTATTATGTGTTATGATCCGACAACCCCGAAGTGACAATAATCGGGATACTTCTCGGTGATGACCGTAGTTTGAGGAGTTCATGTATTCACTATGTGCTAATGCTTTGTTCCGGTTCTCTATTAAAAGGAGGCCTTAATATCCCTTAGTTTCCGCTAGGACCCCGCTGCCACGGGAGGGTAGGACAAAAGATGTCATGCAAGTTCTTTTCCATAAGCACGTATGACTATTTACGGAATACATGCCTACATTACATTGATGAACTGGAGCTAGTTCTATGTCACCCTATGTTATAACTATTACATGAGGAATCGCATCCGGCATAATTATCCATCACTGATCCATTGCCTACGAGCTTTTCATATATTGTTCTTCGCTTATTTACTTTTCCATTGCTACTGTTACAACTACTACAAAAATCCAAAAACAATTATCTTTACTTTTGCTACTATTACTTTTATTATCATACCACTTTGGTACTAAACACTTTGCTGCAGATACTAAGTTATCCAGGTGTGGTTGAATTGACAACTCAACTGCTAATACTCAAGAATATTCTTTGGCTCCCCTTGTGTCGAATCAATAAATTTGGGTTGAATACTTTACCCTCGAAAGCTGTTGCGATCCCCTACACTTGTGGGTTATCATCTACTACGCAACCTTCTCCTTGTAGACGTTGTTGGGCCTCCAAGTGCAGAGGTTTGTAGGACAGTAGCAAATTTCCCTCAAGTGGATGACCTAAGGTTTATCAATCCGTGGGAGGTGTAGGATGAAGATGGTCTCTCTCAAACAACCCTGCAACCAAATAACAAAGAGTCTCTTGTATCCCCAACACACCCAATACAATGGTAAATTGTATAGGTGCACTAGTTCGGCAAAGAGATGGTGATACAAGTGCAATATGGATAGTAGATATGGATTTTTGTAATCTGAAAATATAAAAACAGCAAGGTAACTAATGATAAAAGTGAGCACAAACGGTATTGCAATGCTAGGAAACAAGGCCTAGGGTTCATACTTTCACTAGTACAAGTTCTCTCAACAATAATAACATAATTGGATCATATAACTATCCCTCCACATGCAACAAAGAGTCACTCCAAAGTCACTAATAGTGGAGAACAAACGAAGAGATTACTGTAGGGTACGAAACCGCCTCAAAGTTATCCTTTCTGATCGATCTATTCAAGAGTCCGTAGTAAAATAACACGAAGCTATTCTTTCCGTTCGATCTATCCTAGAGTTTTTACTAGAATAACACCTTAAGACACAACTCAACCAAAACCCTAATGTCACCTAGATACTCCAATGTCACCTCAAGTATCCGTGGGTATGATTATACGATATGCATCACACGATCTCAGATTCATCTATTCAACCAACACAAAGAACTTCAAAGAGTGCCCCAAAGTTTCTACCGGAGAGTCAAGACGAAAACGTGTGCCAACCCCTATGCATAAGTTCACAAGGTCACTGAACCCGCAAGTTGATCACCAAAACATACATCAAGTAGATCACGTGAATATCCCATTGTCGCCACAGATAAGCACATGCAAGACATACGTCAAGTGTTCTCAAATCCTTAAAGACTCAATCCGATAAGATAACTATAATGGGAAAACTCAATCCATTAAAAGAGAGTAGAGGGGGAGAAACATCATAAGATCCAACTATAATAGCAAAGCTCGCGATACATCAAGATCGTGCCATATCAAGAACACGAGATAGAGAGATCAAACACATAGCTACTGGTACATACCCTCATCCCCAAGGGTGAACTACTCCCTCCTCGTCATGGAGAGCGCCGAGATGATGAAGATGGACACCGGTGAGGGATCCCCCCTCTAGCAGGGTGTTGGAAGAGGTCCCGAGAGGTTTTTGGTGGCTACAGAGCCTTGCGGCGGCGTAACTCCCGATCTAGGTTATTTTCTGGAGGTTTCAGTATTTATAGGAATTTTTGGCATCGGGAACTAGTCAGGGAGGTCTCCGGGGTGTCCGGGACTCTTCTGGCCCAACTCTTTCACTCCAGGGGCTTCTTTTGGTCCATAAAAAATATCAAAATTGGCACATCAATTGGACTCCGTTTGGTATTCCTTTTCTGTAAAACTCAAAAAACAAGGAGAAAACATAAACTGGCACTGGGCTCTAGGTTAATAGGTTAGTACCGAAAATCATATAAAATAGCATATAAATGCATATAAAATATCCTAGATGGATAATATAAGAGCATGGAACTATCAGAAATTATAGATACGTTGGAGACGTATCAAGAACCAAGCACATCAAGAGACGCTTCAATTCCATCCGTCATCAAGTGCCCGAAGGGGACATAGAGATTTGCAAGATACACATGGATCTAAATGTTGCAGACCCATTGACTAAGCCTCTTCAGCAAAACATGATCAGCACCAAAGCTCCATGGGTGTTAGAATCATTACTATGTAATCTAGATTATTGACTCTAGTGCAAGTGGGAGACTGAAGGAAATATGCCCTAGAGGAAATAATAAAGTTATTATTTATTTCCTTAATTCATGATAAATGTTTATTATTCATGCTAGAATTGTATTAACTCGAAACTTAGTACATGTGTGAATACATAGACAAAACCTATAGTCCCTAGTATGCCTCTACTAGACTAGATCGTTAATCAAAGATGGTTAAGTTTCCTAACCATAGACATGTGTTGTCATTTGATGAATGAGATCGCATCATTAGGAGAATGATGTGATGGACATGACCCATTCGTTAGCTTAGCATTATAATCGTGTTAGTTTCATTGCTACTGCTTTCTTCATGACTTATACAAGTTCCTCAGACTATGAGATTATGCAACTCCCGAATACCGGAGGAACACTTTGGGTGCTACCAAACGTCACAATGTAAAATGGTTATTATAAAGGTGCTCTACAGGTGTCTTCGAAGGTGTTTGTTGGGTTGGCATAGATCGAGATTAGGATTTGACACTCCGTGTTTCGGGGAGATATCTCTGGGCCCTCTCGGTAATACTCATCACTATAAGCCTTGCAAGCATTGTGACTAATGAGTTTGTTGCGGGATGAAGTATTACAGAACGAGTAAAGAGACTTGCCGGTAACGAGATTGAACTAGGTATTGAGATACGGACGATCGAATCTCGGGCAAGTAACATACGGATGACAAAGGAACAACGTATGTTGTTATGCGGTTTGACCGATAAAGATCTTCGTAGAATATGTAGGAACCAATATAAGCATCCAGGTTCCACTATTGGTTATTGACCGGAGACGTGTCTCGGTCATGTCTACATAGTTCTCGAACCCGTATGGTCCGCACGCTTAAAGTTCAGTGACGATCGGTATTATGAGTTTATGTGTTTTGATGTACCGAAGATAGTTCGGAGTCCCGGATGTGATCACGCACATGAAGAGGAGTCTCGAAATGGTCGAGACATAAAGATTGATATATTGGATGACTATATTCGGACACCGGATGAGTTCCGGGGGTCATCGGATATTTATCGGAGTGCTGAGGGGTTATCAGAAACCCCGGGGGAACTTATGGGCCAACATGGCCTTGTGGGAGAGAAAGGAGAGGGCCTAGGGCTGGCCGCGCCCCCCCCCCCCCCCCTTGGGAGTCCGAACTGGACAAGGAGGGGGGCGGCGCCCCCTCTTTCCTCCCTCTCTCCCTCTCCTTCCTTCTGATAACCCACAAGTATAGGGGATAATTGTATCCTCTTTTGATAAGTAAGAGTGTCGAACCCAACGAGGAGCTAAACGTAGAACAAATATCCTCTCAAGTCCTATCTGCCACAGATACGACTCTACGCACGCTTAGTGTTCACTTTACCTAGAACAAGTATAAAACTAGAAGTACTTTGTAGGTGTTGTTGGATAGGTTTGCAAGATAATAAAGAGCACGTAAATAAAAAGTAGGGGCTGTTTAGATAAAGAAGCAATAAAGTAAATATAGCGAGTGTGGAAAAGTGGTGGTAGGAATTGTGAAATTGTCCCTAAGCAATTGACTACGTTACTAGACCAGTAATCGCTATTGCAATTCTATTTGAGGGAGAGGCATAAGCTAACATACTTTCTCTTTTTGGATCATATGCACTTATGATTGGAACTCTAGCAAGCATCCGCAACTACTAAAGATCATTAAGGTAAAACCCAACCATAGCATTAAAGCATCAAGTCCCCTTTATCCCATACGCAAACAACCTACTTACTCGGGTATGTGCTTCTGTCCCTCACGCCACCCACCATAAGCAAATCATGAACATATTGCAAACCCTACAGCGGGGATCCCTCACACTTGCGCGACACGGAGAGCACTATAGGACAGCACCAATAATAAAACATGCAACTCAAACCAATCATAGCAATTCATCAATCACCGATAGGACAACGAAAATATACTCAGACATCATAGGATGGCAACACATCATTGGATAATAATATGAAGCATAAAGCACCATGTTCAAGTAGAGGGTACAGCGGGTTGCGGGAGAGTGGACCGCTGAATATAGACGGGGGGAGGTGATGGAGATGTTGGTGAAGATGGCGGCGGTGTTGGTGAAGATCGCGGTGATGATGATGGCCCCCGGCAGCGCTCCGGCGCCACCGGAAGCAAGGGGGTGAGGGGGCCCCTTCTTCTTCTTCTTCTTCCTTGACCTCCTCCCTAGATGGGAGAAGGGTTTCCCCTCTGGTCTTGGCTCCCATGGCGTGGGAGGGGCGAGAGCCCCTCCAAAATTGGATATATCTCTCTGTCTCTCTGTGTTTCTGTGTTCTCAGATTCTGCCCCTTCACTGTTTCTTTTATATCCGGAGATCCGTAACTCCGATTGGGGTGAATCTTTCACCCAGATTTTTCTCATAAAATTAGCTTTCTTGCGGCAAAAGAAGAGCGTCAACCGCCTTACAGGGTGCCCAAGAGGGTCCAGGGCACGCCTGCCCCCCTAGGGCGCGCCCCCCTGTCTCGTGGCCCCCTCGGGCATCGTCTCGCGTTGATTCTTCCTCCCAAAAATCACAAATATTCCAAAATAATTCTCCATCCGTTTTTATCCCGTTTGGACTCCGTTTGATATTGGGTTTCTGCGAAACATAAAACATGCAACAAACAGGAACTGGCACTGGGCACTGGATCAATATATTAGTCCCAAAAATAGTATAAAAAGTTGCCCAAAGTATATGAAAGTTGAATAATAGTGGCATGGAACAATCAAAGTTATAGATACGACGGAGACGTATCAGCATCCCCAAGCTTAATTCCTGCTCATCCTCGAGTAGGTAAATGATAAAAAAAGATAATTTTTGATGTGGAATGCTACCTAGCATAATCTTGATCATATATCTAATCATGGCATGTATTAAGACACGAGTGATTCAAAGCAATAGTCTATCATTTGACATAAAAACAATAATACTTTGAGCGTACTAATAAAGCAATCATGTCTTTTCAAAACAACATGGCCAAAGAAAGTTATCCCTACAAAATCATATAGTCTAGCTGTTGCTCTATCTTCATCACACAAAGTATTTAATCATGCACAACCCCGATGACAAGCCAAGCAATTGTTTCATACTTTAGTAATCTCAAACTTTTTCAACTTTCACGCAATACATGAGCGTGAGCCATGGACATAGCACTGTAGGTGGAATAGAATGGTGGTTGTGGAGAAGACAAAAAGGAGAAGATAGTCTCACATCAACTAGGTGTATCAACGGGCCATGGAGATGCCCATTAATAGATATCAATGTGAGTGAGTAGGGATTGCCATGCAACGGATGCACTAGAGCTATAAGTGTATGAAAGCTCAAACTGAAACTAAGTGGGTGTGCATCCAACTTGCTTGCTCATGAAGACCTCGGGCATTTGAGGAAGCCCATCATCGGAATATACAAGCCAAGTTCTATAATGAAAATTCCCACTAGTATATGGAAGTGAAAGCATAGGAGACTCTCTCTATGAAGAACATGGTGCTACTCTGAAGCACAAGTGTGGTAAAAGGATAGTAACATTGCCCCTTCTCTCTTTTTCTCTCATTTTTTTCTCTTTTTTTGGTGGGCTTCTTTGGCCCCCCTTTTTTTATTGGGCTTCTTTGGCCTTTTTTTATTAAGTCCGGAGTCTCATCCCGACTTGTGGGGGAATCATAGTCTCCATCATCCTTTCCTCACTGGGGCAGTGCTCTAATAATGATGATCATCACACTTTTATTTACTTACAACTCAATATTACAACTCGATATCTAGAACAAAGATATGACTCTATATGAATGCCTTCGACGGTGTACCGGGATGTGCAATGATCTAGCATAGCAATGACATCAAAAAATAGACAAGCCATGGAAACATCATGCTAGCTGTCTTACGATCATGCAAAGCATTATGACAATGAATGCTCAAGTCATGTATATGATGATGATGATGATGATGAAAGTTGCATGGCAATATATCTCGGAATGGCTATGGAAATGCCATGATAGGTAGGTATGGTGGCTGTTTTGAGGAAGGTATATGGTGGGTGTATGGTACCGGCGAAAGTTGTGCGGCACAAGAGAGGCTAGCAATGTGAGAGTGCGTATAATCCATGGACTCAACATTAGTCATAAAGAACTCATATACTTATTGCAAAAATCTACAAGCCATTGAAAACAAAGTACTATGTGCATGCTCCTAGGGGGATAGATTGGTAGGAAAAGACCATCGCTCGTCCCCGACCGCCACTCATAAGGAAGACAATCAATAAATAAAATTGTGCTCCAACTTCATCACAAAGCGGTTCACCATACGTGCATGCTTCGGAAATCATAAACCTCAACACAAGCATTTCTACTAATCCACAGCCGCCCACTAGCATGACTCTAATATCACCACCTTTATATCGCAAAACTATTGCAAGGAATCAAACATATCATATTCAGCGATCTACAAGTTTATGTAGGATTTTATGACTAACCATGTGAATGACCAATTCCTGTCATCTCTCTAAATAGATATAAGTGAACCAAGAGAGTTTAATTCTTTCTACAAAATATATGACTACGCTCTAACAAATATAAGTGAAGCAAAAGAGCATTCTACAAATGGCGGTTTTCTATGTGAAGAGAAACAGGCAATCCAAAGTTCAAATGATATAAGTGAAGCACGTGAAGCATTCTATAAAGCCACACTCAAAAGATTTAAGTGAAGTGCAATGAGAAGTCTATAAATCAACCAAGGACTATCTCATACCATCATGGTGCATAAAAGAAAAGTGAAAACTAAATGCAAAAAACGCTGCAAGACTTGCACATATCGCATGAACGAAACGAATCCGAAAACATACCGATACTTGTTGAAGAAAGAGGGGATGCCTTCCGGGGCATCCCCAAGCTTAGATGCTCGAGTCTCCTTGAATATTTACTTGGGGTGCCTTGGGCATCCCCAATCTTGAGCTCTTTCCTCTCTTCCTTTTCCTCATATCAAGACCTCCTCGATCAAACACTTCATCCACACAAAACTTCAACAGAAAACTCGGTAAGATCTGTTAGTATAATAAAGCAAATCACTACTCTAGGTACTGTTGCAAACCAATTCATATTTTGTTTTTGCATTGTGTCTACTGTAATATAGCTTTCCCATGTCTTAATCCACTAATATAAATTGATAGATTCATCAAAACAAGCAAACTATGCATCAAAAACAGAATCTGTTGAAAACAGAACAGTCTGTAGCAATCTCAACGTCCACCATACTTATGGTACCCAAAAAATTCTACCAAAATTAGGAAAAATAAAAAATTTGTACACCAAGACAGTGCAAAACGAACCAGAACCGTTTAACTTTCCAGTTAAAAATGTAAAATCGCGCACTACAGCCAAAGTTTCTGTCCTGCACCGTACAAACCAACAAGCATTGTAAACATCCTAAAGGCAAACCTTGGCACATTATTTTTATAATACAATGGAATTGTACAAGGGGATAATTATTTTTGATGAAAAGTTTCTGTAATCGAGATTCACAAAGTTTCCGTGAGCATGAACAAAGTTCAAGGAGCTCTCCCACTTCAACAATGCTTGTCTTTCTCACTTTCACTTTCCTTTTTGAAAAGTTTTGGGTTCCCCTCTTTATTTTTTTGTTTTTAAACTGTATAAAAGCACACAACAGAAATAAATGACTCTCTAAAACTTCCAGGTTGTCTCCTTGGCAGCGCTTTCTTTAAAGCCATTAAGCTAGGCATATAGTGCTCAAGTAATGGATCCACCCGGATCCCAAGGTATATCAAAGCCAATTTTAATTAACAATGATTTGTAATTTAGTAGTGAGCAAAAAGTAATATATATATCATGTAACAACGAAGTCTAACTCTCTTCCTATGCATCGGCATGTCATAAAAGAACAATTCATGCACACCAAGTAAAGGCCAATGCATAGTATAAACAATTTCTTGCAATTCTGTCATGTTGGAAACATAGAGAGGTGGAGATATAGTTCCTGTCTCATAATAATTTCAAGTAGGAGTAGCAAGCACATGCATATTATATCTATCAAAATCATCATGTGCAACGGTAAAAGGCAACCCATCAATATAATCCTTAATAAGGGCAAACTTCTCCGATATAGCGTAGTTTGGAGAATTCAAAAAGATAATAGGACTATCATGTGTGGTTGCAATAGCAACAATTTCATGTTTAACATAAGGAACTATAGCAAGTTCATCTCCATAAGCATAATTCCTATCGGCATCTTGGCCACAAGCATAGCAAGCATCATCAAAAAGGGATATTTCAAGAGAATCAACGGAATCATAACAATCATCGTAGCAATCATCCTTCGGTAAGCACGAAGGGGAATTAAACAATGTATGAATTGACGAGTTACTCTCATTAGAAGGTGGGCACGGGTAGCTAATTCGCTCTTCCTCCTTTTGTTCTTCGCTCTCCTCATCATCTTTTTCATCCAATGAGCTCACAGTTTCATGAATTTCTTCTTCCATAGCTTCCTGCAAAATATTAGTCTCTTCTTGGACAGTGAAGACTTTCTCAATAAATGTATCAATATTGTAATTGTATTCATAATTCTCATAGCAATATTTAAGTATAGCAAAATTTTCAGGTCTATAAACTGAATCATCAAAATCTTCAAACGTTTTAAACATAGATTCAACCTCATAAGCACCCATAAAAGCAACGAATTCTTCTATTTGTTCCACATCATAGTAATCATAGATACCATTAGCATAAGAAGCCAAGGTTTTATTATCATTAAATTCGCATGAAAAGGGAAGGTGTGGAGCCTTCATCCTAGAGCAACAAGTATAATCATATCTCAAGCATAGTTGCCTAGCATACCAATACAACATAGAAATTTGATCCCATAATAGTTTCGCTTTTTGTGTCAAGCGATAATCCCTAAAGTGTTCACGTTGATCCAACGTGTCTCCCATAACAAATTTGAATGGGGTTTTCTCAGGATTATCAAAGTAGTACACAATTTCTGTCACATAACGAGCATCGAGGGTTTTAGGAGGTTCCCCATCTCCATGAGTAGCAAGTACACCTAATTTTTTTTGCTATTTCGTGTTCTAACTCCATAACTAAAGATAGAGAACAACTAAGAATAGCAAATAAAAATTACTTAGTGATAAAGAAACAAGCACACACGAGAGTATTCACCCCACGCTATGACTCCCTGGCAACAGCGCCAGAAAAAGGTCTTGATAACCCACAAGTATAGGGGATAATTGTACCCTCTTTCGATAAGTAAGAGTGTCGAACCCAACGAGGAGCTAAAGGTCGAACAAATATCCTCTCAAGTCCTATCTGCCACTGATACGACTCTACGCATGCTTAGTGTTCGCCTTACCTAGAACTAGTATAAAACTAGAAGTACTTTGTAGGTGTTGTTGGACAGGTTTGCAAGATAATAAAGAGCACATAAATAAAAAGTAGGGGATGTTTAGATAAAGAAACAATAAAGTAAATATAGCGAGTGTGGAAAAGTGGTGGTAGGAGTTGTGAAATTGTCCCTAAGCAATTGACTACGTTACTAGACCGGTAATCACTATTGCAATTCTATTTGAGGGAGAGGCATAAGATAACATACTTTATCTTCTTGGATCATATGCACTTATGATTGGAACTCTAGCAAGCATCCGCAACTACTAAAGATCATTAAGGTAAAATCCAACCATAGCATTAAAGCATCAAGTCCCCTTTATCCCATACGCAAACAACCTACTTACTCGGGTCTGTGCTTCTGTCACTCACGCCACCCACATAAGCAAATCATGAACATATTGCAAACCCTACAGTGGGGATCCCTCACGCTTGCGCGACACGGAGAGCACTATAGGACAGCACCAATAATAAAACATGCAACTCAAACCAATCATAGCAATTCATCAATCACCGATAGGACAACGAAAATCTACTCAGACATCATGGGATGGCAACACATCATTGGATAATAATATGAAGCATAAAGCACCATGTTCAAGTAGAGGGTACAGCGGGTTGCAGGAGAGTGGACCGCTGAATATAGATGGGGGAAGGTGATGGAGATGTTGGTGAAGATGGCGGCGGTGTTGGTGAAGATCGCGGTGATGATGATGGCCCCCGGCAGCACTCCGGCGCCATCGGAAGCAAGGGGGAGAGGGCCCCCCTTCTTCTTCTTCTTCCTTGACCTCCTCCCTAGATGGGAGAAGGGTTTCCCCTATGGTCCTTGGCTCCCATGGCGTGGGAGGGGCGAGAGCCCCTCCGAGATTGGATCTATCTCTCTATCTCTCTCTGTTTCTGTGTTCTCACATTCTGCCCCTTCACCATTTCTTTTATATCCGGAGATCCGTAACTCCGATTGGGGTGAATCTTTCGCCCAGATTTTTCCCATAAAATTAGCTTTCTTGCGGAAAAAGAAGAGCGTCAACCGCCTTACGGGTTGCCCACGAGGGTCCAGGGCGCGCCTGCCCCCTGGGGGGCGTCCCCCTGTCTCGTGGCCCCCTCGGGCACCGTCTCACGTTGATTCTTCCTCCCAAAAATCACAAATGTTCCAAAATAATTCTCCGTCCGTTTTTATCCCGTTTGGACTCCGTTTGATATTGGGTTTCTGCGAAACATAAAACATGCAACAAACAGGAACTGGCACTGGGCACTGGATCAATGTTAGTCCCAAAAATAGTATAAAAAGTTGCCCAAAGTATATGAAAGTTGAATAATATTGGCATGGAACTATCAAAAATTATAGATACGACGGAGACGTATCACCTTCCCCCTTCCTCCTTCCTAGTTGGAGTAGGAAAGGGGAGTCCTACTCCCACTAGGAGGAGGACTCCCCCTCTCCTTGGCGCGCCCCAAGGATGGTCGGCCTCCCCCCTTGCCCCTTTATATACGGGGGCGGGGGGCACCCTAGAACACACACAAGTTGACATTGTTTAGCCATGTGCGGTGCCCCCCTCCATAGTTACACACCTCGGTCATATCATCGTAGCGCTTAGGCGAAGCCCTGCATTGGTAACTTCATCATCACTGTCACCACGCCATTGTGTTGACGAAACTCTCCCTCGGCCTCAACTGGATCAAGAGTACGAGGGACGTCCCCGAGCTGAACGTGTGCTGATTGCGGAGGTGCCGTACATTCGGTGCTAAGATCGGTCGGATCGTGAAGACGTACGACTACATCAACCGCGTTGTCATAACGCTTCCGCTTTCGGTCTACGAGGGTACATGGACACACTCTCCCCTCTCGTTGTTATGCATCACCATGATCTTGCGTGTGCATAGGAATTTTTTTTAAATTACTACGTTCCCCAACACGGACACCTGACAGGTTTTAGTAACAATTTTTGCAATAGGAATAGGTAAAGTAACAAGAGGTGGGGTATTCATCTGCAACTTTTGGTTATAACCATGTATATAACCAACACCAGCAGGGACCAACTCCATGTTCTGCTGAGAATCTGCACAGCAGTCTCAATCAACAGGGGGCTTTCCGATCCACAATCAAAATACTCAGATTCATTACCCTCAGGAGACAACCCATGGCAAGCTTTCCCGCCACGATATGAAGTTTGATCAAATTCTGCTTTCTTTTGAGAACTAGAGGTTTCTCCATAGTGGGAGTCAGCGCGTTTGCGCTTGGGAGTGAGAGCTGGATTATGACTAGAGTTGTTACTAACCTGTACACCTTCCTCTTCCCTATCTGGATTATGAACCAACACCTCTTCGATCTCATACTGGAAATGATAGAACTGACCACCCAAGCATCCCTCAGCAGTAGTAGGAAGTTTGTCCATGATACGCCTCCGTCGTATCTATAATTTTTGATTGTTCCATGCCAATATTCTACAACTTCCATATGCTTTTGGCAACTTTTTATATTATTTTTGGGACTAACGTATTGATCCAGTGCCCAGTGCTAGTTCCTGTTTGTTGCATGTTTTATGTTTCGCAAAAACCCAATATCAAACGGAGTCCAAATGGGATAAAAACGGACGGAGATTATTTTTGGAATATTTATGATTTTTGGGAGGAAAAATCAACGCGAGATGGTGCCCGAGGGGGCCACGAGGCAGGGGGCGCGCCCCTGACCCTCGTGGGCACCCCGTAAGGCGGTTGACGCTCTTCTTTTGCCGCAAGAAAGCTAATTTTCAGAGAAAAATCTGGGTGAAGGTTTCAACCCAATCGGAGTTACGGATCTCCGGATATAAAAGAAATGGTGAAAGGGCAGAATCTGGGAGTGCAGAAACAGAGAGAGATAGAGAGACAGATCCAATCTCAGAGGGGCTCTCGCCCCTCCCACGCCATGGGAGCCAAGGACCATAGGGGAAACCCTTCTCCCCTCTAGGGAGAAGGTCAAGGAAGAAGAAGAAGAAGGGGGGCTCTCTCCCCCTTGCTTCCGGTGGCACCGGAACATCGCCGGGGGCCATCATCATCACCACGATCTACACCAACACCTCCATCATCTTCACCAACGTATCCATCACCTTCCCCCTTCTATATTCAGCGGTCCACTCTCCCGCAACCCTCAGTACCCTCTACTTGAACATGGTGCTTTATGCTTCATATTATTATCCAATGATGTGTTACCATCCTATGATGTCTAAGTAGATTTTCGTTGTCCTACCGATGATTGATGAATTGCTATGATTGGTTTAATTTGCTTGTGGTTATGTTGCTGTCCTATTGTGCCCTCTGTGTCGCGCAAGCATGAGGGATTCCCGCTGTAGGGTGTTGCAATATGTTCATGATTCGCTTATAGTGGGTTGCTTAAGTGACAGAAGCATAAACCCGAGTAAGGGGGTTGTGGCGTATGGGATAAAGGGGACTTGATGCTTTAATGCTATGGTTGGGTTTTACCTTAATGATCTTTAGTAGTTGCGGATGCTTGCTAGAGTTCCAATCATAAGTGCATATGATCCAAGAAGAGAAAGTATGTTAGCTTATGCCTCTCCCACATAAAACTTGCTATCGACCAAGTAAAGTAGTCAATTGCTTAGGGACAACTTTGCAACTCCTACTACCACTTTTCCACACTCGCTATACTTAATTTATTGCTTCTTTATCTAAAAAGCCCCTAGTTTATATTTACGTGCTCTTTATTATCTTGCAAACCTATCCAACAACACCTACAAAGTCCTTCTAGTTTCATACTTGTTCTAGGTAAAGCGAACGTTAAGCGTGCGTAGAGTTGTATCGGTGGTCGATAGAACTTGAGGGAATATTTGTTCTACCTTTAGCTCCTCATTGGGTTCGACACTCTTACTTATCGAAAGAGGCTACAATTGATCCCCTATACGTGTGGGTTATCAAGACCTTTTTCTGGCGCCGTTGCCGGGGAGTCATAGCGTGGGGTGAATATTCTCGTGTGTGCTTGTTTGCTTTATCACTAAGTAATTTTTATTTGCTGTTATAAGTTGTTCTCTATCTTTAGTTATGGATATGGAATACGAAATACCAAAAAAATTAGGTGTACTTGGAGATGGGTAACCTCCTAAAACCCTCGATGCTTATTATGTGAAAGAAATTATGTACTACTTTGATAATCCTGAGAAAACCCCATTCAATTATGTTATGGGAGACACGTTGGATCAACGTGAATACTTTAGGGATTATCGCTTGATACAAAAAGGGAAACTATTATGGGATCAAATTTATATGTTGCGTTGGTATGCTCGGGATCTATGCTTGAGACATGATTATACTTGTTGCTCTAGGATGAAGGCTCCACACCTTCCCTTTTCATGCAAATTTAATGATAATGAAACCTTAGCTTCTTATGTTAATGGTATATATGATTACTATGATGTGGAACAAATAGAAGAGTTCGTTGCTTTTTATGGGTGCTTATGAAATTGAATCTTTATTTAAAGAGTTTGAAGATTTTGATGATTCAGTTTATAGACCTGAAAATTTTGCTCTACTTAAATATTGTTATGAGAATTATGAATTCAATTCCGATATTGATGCATTTATTGAGGAAGTCTCCGCTGTCCAAGAAGAGACTGATATTTTGCAGGAGTCTATGGAAGAAGAAGTTGATGAAACTATGAGCTCATTGGATGAAAAAGATGACGAGAAGAGCGAAGAACAAAAGGAGGAAGAGCGGATTAGCTACCCGTGCCCACCTTCTAATGAGAGTAACTCTTCAAATCATACATTTTTTAATTCCCCTTCATGCCTACCAAAGGATGATTGCTATGATGATTGCTATGATCCCTTTAATTCGTTTGAAATATCCCTTTTTGATGATGCTTGCTATGCTTGTGGCCAAGATGCCCATATGAATGATGCTTATGGAGATGAACTTGCTATACTTCCTTATATTAAACATGAAATTGTTGCTATTGCACCCACACATGATAGTCCTATTATCTTTTTGAATTCTCCCAACTACACTATATCAGAGAAGTTTGCCCTTATTAAGGATTATATTGATGGGTTGCGTTTTACTTCTACACATGATGATTTTGATAGATATAATATGCATGTCCTTGCTGCTCCTACTTGCAATTATTATGAGAGAGGAACTATATCTCCACCTCTCTATGTTTCCAATATGATAGAATTGCAAAAAACTACTTATAGTATGCATTGGCCTTTACTTAGTGTGCATGAATTGTTCTTTTATGACATGCCGATGCATAGGAAGAGAGTTAGACTCGTCATTGCTTGATATATGTTACTTTGTGCTCACTACTAAATTACAAATCATTGTTAATTAAAATTGGCTTTGATATACCTTGGGATCCTGGTGGATCCATTACTTGAGCACTATATGGCTAGCTTAATGGCTTTAAAGAAAGTGTTGCTAGGGAGACAACTCGGAAGTTTTAGAGAGTCATTTATATCTTTTGAGTGCTTTTAAATAGTTAAAAAAACAAAAAAAATAAAGAGGGAAACCCAAAACTTTTCAAAAAGGGAAGTGAAAGTGAGAGAGACAAGCATTGTTGAAGTGGGAGAGCTCCTTGAACTTTGTTCATGCTCACAGAAACTTTGTCAATCTTAATTGCAGAAACTTTACATCAAAAATAATTATCTCCTTGTACAATTCCATTGTATTATAAAAAATAATGTGTCAAGGTTTGCCTTTAGGATGTTTACAATGCTTGTTGGTTTGTGCGGTGCAGGACAGAAACATTGGCTGTAGTGCACGATTTTACATTTTTTACTGAAATGTCAAACGGTTCTGATTCTTTTTGAAATGTATTTCTATACAACTTTTTTATTTTTCCTAATTTTTGTAGAATTTTTGGGGTATTAGAAGTATGGTGAATGTTCAGATTTCTAAAGACTGTTCTGTTTTTGACAGATTCTGTTTTTGATGCATAGTTTGCTTGTTTTGATGAAACTATCAATTTCTAACAGTGGATTAAGCCATGGAAAAGTTATATTACAGTAGCTATAATGCAAAAACAAAATATGAATTGGTTTGCAACAATACTTAGAGTAGTGATTTGCTTTATTATACTAACGGATCTTACCGAGTTTTCTGTTGAAGTTTTGTGTGGATGAAGTGTTCGATGATCGAGAAGGTCTCGATATGAGGAAAAGGAGGAGAGGCAAGAGCTAAAGCTTGGGGATGCCCGAGGCAACCCAAGTAAATATTCAAGGAGACTCAAGCGTCTAAGCTTGGGGATGCCCCGGAAGGCATCCCCTCTTTCTTCAACAAGTATCGGTATGTTTTCAGATTCGTTTCGTTCATGCGATATGTGCAAGTCTTGGAGCGTCTTTTGCATTTAGTTTTCACTTTTCTTTTATGCACCATGCTGGTATGAGATAGTCCTTGGTTGATTTATAGAATGCTCATTGCACCTCTTAAATCTTTTGAGTATGGCTTTATACTTCATATGCTTCACTTATATCATTTGAAGTTTGGATTGCCTGTTTCTCTTCACATAGAAAACCGCCATTTGTAGAATGCTCTTTTGCTTCACTTATATTTGTTAGAGCGTGGGCATATCTTTTGTAGAAAGAATTGAACTCTCTTGCTTCACTTATATCTATTTAGAGAGATGACAGGAATTGGTCATTTACATGGTTAGTCGTAAAATCGTACATAAAACTTGTGGATCACTAAATTTGATTCCTTGCAATAGTTTTGCAATATAGAGATGATAATATGTGGGAGGTACTAGTAAATGGTTGTGTTTAGTAAGGATATTGGTGTTAAGGTTTGCGAATCCCGAAGCATGCACGTATGGTCTACTAACTATGTAACCAAATTGGCGTGCATTGTATTTTGATTGTTTATCTTTGCGTGAAGGTCGGGGGCGCACGATGGTTAACTCCTACCAACCTCCCCCCTAGGAGTATGCGTGTAGTACTTTGTTTCGAGGGATAATAAATTTTTGCAATAAGTATGTGAGTTCTTTATGACTAATGTTGAGTCCATGGATTATACGCACTCACACCCTTCCATCATTGCTAGCCTCTTCGGTACCGTGCATTGCCCTTTCTCACCTCGAGAGTTGGTGCAAACTTCGCTGGTGCATCCAAA
Source organism: Triticum timopheevii (assembly GCA_963921465.1). Taxonomy (NCBI): domain Eukaryota; kingdom Viridiplantae; phylum Streptophyta; class Magnoliopsida; order Poales; family Poaceae; genus Triticum; species Triticum timopheevii. The sequence continues at coordinate 107,284,699 of OY997266.1, forward strand.
CCCCATGATATGATACGCTCTATCACACATAAGCCTCCTTATATCTTCCTCAAAACAGCCACCATACCTACCTATCATGGCATTTCCATAACCATTCCTAGATATATTGCCATGCAACTTCCATCATCAGCATATACATGACTTGAGCATTCATTGTCATATTGCCTTGCATGATCATAAGATAGCTAGCATGATGTTTTCATGGCTTGTCCATTTTTTTTATATCTTTGTTATGCTAGATCATTGCACATCCCGGTACACCGCCGGAGGCATTCATATAGAGTCATATCTTTGTTCTAGTATCGAGTTGTAATATTGAGTTGTAAGTAAAGAAAAGTGTGATGATCATCACTATAGAGCATTGCCCCATAAAAGAAAAAAAAGAAAAAGAAAAAGAGAGGCCAAAGAAGCCTAAACAAAAAATGGGGCCAAAGAAGCCCATCCAAAAAAGGGGCAATGTTACTATCCTTTTACCACACTTGTGCTTCAGAGTAGCACCATGTTCTTCATATAGAGAGTCTCTTGAGTTATCACTTTCATATACTAGTGGGAATTTTCATTATAGAACTTGGCTTGTACATTCCAACGATGGGCTTCCTCAAATGCCCTAGGTCTTCATGAGCAAGCAAGTTGGATGCACACCCACTTAATTTTCAGTTTGAGCTTTCATACACTTATAGATCTAGTGCATCCGTTGCATGGCAATCCCTACTCCTCGCGTTGACATCAATTGATGGGCATCTCCATAGCCCGTTGATTAGCCGTGTCGATGTGAGACTTTCTCCCTTTTTGTCTTCCCCACATAACCTCCACCATCATATTCTATTCCATTCATAGTGCTATATCCATGGCTCACGCTCATGTATTGCGTGAGAGTTGAAAAAGTTTGAGAATACTAAAGTATGAAACAATTGGTTGGCTGACATCGGGATAGGCATGAAGGGTACCTTGTGTTAAGAAAAGGGAGCATACAAGACTATATGATTTTGTAGGGATAACGTTCTGAAGCATTGATATTTTGAAAGACATGATTGTTTGTTGGGAAGCCCTAAGTATTATTGTTTTTATGTCAAATGATAGACTACTGCTTTGAATCACTCGTGTCTTAATATTCATGCCATGATTAGATATATGATCAAGATTATGCTAGGTAGCATTCCACATCAAAAATTATCTTTTTTTATCATTTACCTATTTACCTACTCGAGGACGAGCAGGAATTAAGCTTGGGGATGTTGATACGTCTTCGTCGTATCTATAATTTTTTATTGTTCCATGCCAATATTCTACAACTTCCATATACTTTCGGCAACTTTTTATATTATTTTTGGGACTAATATATTGATCCAGTGCCCAGTGCCAGTTCCTGTTTGTTGCATGTTTTATGTTTCGCATAAACCCAATATCAAACGGAGTCCAAACGGGATAAAAACGGACGGAGGTTATTTTTGGAATATTTATGATTTTTGGGAGGAAAAATCAACGCGATACAGTGCCCGAGGGGGCCACGAGGCAGGGGGCGCGCCCCTAACCCTCGTGGGCACCGCATAAGGCGGTTGACGCTCTTCTTTTGCTGCAAGAAAGCTAATTTTTGGAGAAAAATCTGGGCGAAGGTTTCAACCCAATCGGAGTTACCGATCTCCGGATATAAAAGAAACGGTGAAAGGGCAGAATCTGGGAGCGCAAAAACAGAGAGAGACAGAGAGACAGATCCAATCTCGTAGGGGCTCTCACCCCTCCCACGCCATGGGAGCTCAGGACCAGAGGGTAAACCCTTCTCCCCTCTAGGGAGAAGGTCAAGGAAGAAGAAGAAGAAGGGGGGCTCTCTCCCCCTTGCTTTCGGTGGCACCGGAACGCCGTCGGGGGCCATCATCATCACCGCGATCTACACCAACACCTCCATCATCTTCACCAACGTCTCCATCACCTTCCCCCTTCTATATTCAGCGGTCCACTCTCCCGCAACCCGTTGTACCTCTACTTGAACATGGTGCTTTATGCTTCATATTTTTATCCAATGATGTGTTACCATCCTATGATGTCTGAGTAGATTTTCGTTGTCTACCGGTGATTGATGAATTGCTATGATTGGTTTAATTTGCTTGTGGTTATGTTGCTGTCCTATTGTGCCCTCTGTGTCGTGCAAGCGTGAGGGATTCCAGCTATAGGGTGTTGCAATACGTTCATGATTCGCTTATAGTGGGTTGCTTGAGTGACAGAAGCATAAACCCGAGTAAGGGGATTGTGGCGTATGGGATAAAGGGGACTTGATGCTTTAATGACATGGTTGGGTTTTATCTTAATGATCTTTAGTAGTTGTGGATGCTTGCTAGAGTTCCAATCATAAGTGCATATGATCCAAGAAGAGAAAGTATGTTAGCTTATGCCTCTCCCACATAAAACTTGATATCGGTCTAGTAAAGTAGTCAATTGCTTAGGGACAATTTCGCAACTCCTACCACCACTTTTCCACACTCGCTATACTTACTTTATTGCTTCTTTATCTAACCCCTAGTTTCTATTTACGTGCTCTTTATTATCTTGCAAACCTATCCAACAACACCTACAAAGTCCTTCTAGTTCATACTTGTTCTAGGTAAAGCGAACGTTAAGCGTGCGTAGAGTTGTATCGGTGGTCGATAGAACTTGAGGGAATATTTGTTCTACCTTTAGCTCATCGTTGGGTTCGACACTCTTGCTTATCAAAAGAGGCTACAATTGTTCCCCTATACTTGTGGGTTATCAGTCCACATTCCGGCACCCAATCTTAGCCCGAACAGACGAGGGTCGATTGAGAGTGGCCATATCGACCTCAAGTGTAACCCCAACAAGACCACCCACATAAGCTACATTTCTGTCACACCTTTTGTTAGGGGGTATTTTGCTGATTTTAACCCAAGCTACCTCAAGCAAACCTTCAGAATCCACATCCTCAGACCAAGGAGTTATACGGACCACAACCCAGAAGATTTGAGGGTAATGTATTCAACATACAACGCTTTATTAACCTCTCTAGCGTTAGGAAATCTCATCACATACTGCTTAGGGGCCATAAGATGGGCCGAGCAGTGCCAACCTTGTCCAATATACACTTCAAATTCATCCTCTAAATCTTTAGCAGTGATCTCTCCCTCAACTATAGTGATGACATCCTTAGCAATTTTATCATTAGCCTGATTGCTAGCAGAGTAATCATGAATGTAATAGAACCCTTGCCCCTTAGCTTGAAAAGCACACATAGTAGGAATGCACTCCCAAGGATGTAAATCAGTGCAGATGACAGAAAGATGGCCCTTCTTCTTGCATCTATAGCAAAGTGCTTGCGGGCATCTAGCAGTAAAGTGTCCCCCCACATTGCAAATTTGGCAAACCTCGATAATAGGAGTCATCATGTCAGGCTATGCAGGAATCGCCAGATTCTTGGGTGGAGGAGGAGATTTCCCGATGTTGGGGCGACCTTCCTTGCCATCTGTATCGATTCTCCGGCGAGCTTGGGCCGCCGTCGTCGCACGACCCGCCCCAGCAGCCTCCTCCCACTTCTCGAACCCGGTCTTGTCAGGTCTGGAGACCGCGTTGGAAGAGGAGGCACCGGTGGTTTCCTTGCGCTTCCAGACATGACCCTCGCGGCCGCGCCCTTCGCCGCCGAGGCTATCAGTACGGCCATCGCCGCCGCCAGTCCCACGGCCACGGCCGCCGCCGTGGTCGAAACGGCCAGCACCACGGCCATGTCTCCCCGCACCAAAACCCTCGTCCCTCATGTTGTTGTGAGTGGACTCAGGAGGATCTAGACGAGCACTCGCGACCACTTGAGCGAACAATCTACTATCACCACGGATCTTCCCCGCCCACCAGAAAAAGGAAGGATGAACCCTAACTTTCTCTCGAGACGGCGCCTCCCAGAAGTGGAGGACGGCCTCGTCTAGATCCAGAATGGGGGGAGAGGGCGCGACATCAGTTATACCAGGGGCGGGGGCGTAACCGTAGCCGCGGGTCTAGCATGTCGGTCAGATGTCCCAAAATCCATGTGTCGAGAATCAGAGCACTGGACACGGTTTTCATCCAGTCGACGCCCAAGAACCCCCGGTTCAGCGGTTGGGGGAGGAATCTTGCGCCCGGCCCCATGGTTTTGGCCCCCATCCACCTGAACCGGCACATGCGGCAAGGTCGCCGTCCTCGGCTCATCCCCACGCGGTGGTTCGCCGGTCCGCCGCTGCTGCCCCGGCGGCAGATCAGGAGGATCCCGTGGAGGGAGAAGATCCCAAACCCTCGCAAAATGGCATGGAACGGGAACGATATACCCGATATCGGTTACCTCGTTGGCCCGTAGGTAGCGCGCATCCACGGTCCCGCCACGATCGCTGAGGAGCACGATGCGGAGCGCGTCCCGTCGGAGGAGGAGCTCGCCGACGGCGAAAGTGGTCGATCTCGCCATCGGGAAGTCGGGGGCGAACGTGACCCGCCATTGCGTGTTGGTCGCCATCCCTCTGCACTCGCGCACGACTTCATCTCCAGAATATTTAAATTGCAATTAGGAAAAGAAGTACCCCTCAAAAAATTACTAGACAAGCTGCAGGAGCAGTACACAGATGCACTTCCAATGCACCCTAAATTTCAATAGATAAAAAGAATTTTCTAGACAAGCTGCGGGAGCGGTACACGGACACTGGTCCGCTTGCTTAAATCCAGTGTGTCCAGACAAGCTGCGGGAGCAGTACACAGAGATACCAGTCCGCTTGCTTAAGTCCAGTGACTCTAGACAAGCTGCGGGAGCAGTACACGGATACCCACTCCGCTTGCTTAAATCTAGTGATTTCAGAGAGCTGCGCTCACACGGTGCACCATGTGAGGCTTGCAAATTCTGGTTGCCCCGTTCATCTACGGTTACAGGCTAGCGCCACCAAGCCCGGCGATGAAGAGGCCGGTTGAAGCGCTATTTAAAGTGGTCAAAGCTCTTCCCATCTAGCCATGTGGGACTAAACGAAGCCCAGCCTCGACGCGTGCCCGCGGTGACCCGACCGACACATCTTAATCGGGCTTCTTGTGCTGGGCTTTAAAGTTGGCCCGCAGAGACACAGACCACCACCATGCCAGTTCTTGGGGGCAGTGGTGGAGCTTGGTGGGGGCCAACCTGGGCCATGGCCCCCCCAGCTCATAAGAAAATTTTTGTATATAGCTTAGTATTAGGCCTATTTGTTCACTAAAAATCATCTCAAAACAATTATGTTTGCCCCCCCAACCCATGGCCCCCCCATGATTTCGGCTCAAGCTCCGCCACTGCTTGGGGGCATCCGCGGTGGTCTATGGAGGCTTATCAGACCCAGCGACACTCGAATGTATGGCGGTCAGAGAGGCACTAGCCCTCGCTGAAGATTTGAATGTGACGGACATCAAAGTGGCATCCGATTCGAATGTGGCCGTCACCGACATCCGAGAGAAGAATCCAACGGAGTATGGAGCAATCATACATGAAATATTAGATCGTAGTTCATCTTTCCATTTTTGTAACGTTTGTCATGAAGTTAGGAGCTCGAATATCGAGGCTCACAAACTCGCGAGGCACGCTTTAACCCTTCCGGTTGGTCGACATGTTTGGTTGGGCCAGCCGGAGGGACTTTCGTTCGTCCATGTAAACATTGTGACGTCATAAATAAAGCCTCGGAGTTTGTCTCAAAAAAAATACACGACTGAAAAAATAATAATCTAAACTGGTCCCTCTGAGTTTTGCAATCATACAAGCCATCATCAATCAAGTAATCAAATGCAGGTATATATCATTTTTATTGTCTCGTATCAAATGATTAAAAAAATAAAATTGGCTGTCTACATTCTAAGAATGGTAACGTATTGCTCAAGATGAAGAAACAAAGTAAGTAAATACAACGAAAACAGGTACAAATACAACAACATTAGCAACAACATATCAACCAAACAGCCGCATCAGCAGCTCCACGGTGCTTCCATCCCATCTCGGTCTAGCAAAGCAAAGCGAAGCAGCTCGCTCATGGCAGGTCCTCCTTCATGCCGCGGGCGAACTCCTGGGAGTGCTCCTTGGTGACGCAGCTGGCGAGCATCCTGGTGCCGTCCAGCGGCAGCGGCGCCTTGAGGATGACGACGGAGGCGATGAAGTCGTTGTTCACGAGCGGGCCGGCGAACATGGGCGGGCCGAAGCCGTAGTCCACGTCGGAGAACCCCAGCTTGCTCCAGTCGGAGACGTAGATGGACTCGTAGTCGAAGCTCATCTGGAAGGGGTCCTGCCGCGTCTCCTCCTTGGCGAACTGGAAGAACTCCACCGCCATCCGCTGCTTGGCCTCCCGGATCATGTCGATCACCTCCATCACCGACGACTCCAGCACCTTCTTGCTGCTCCCGGACATCTTCACCGGGAAGATGGAGTTGCCGTAGTACCCGGCGTCCAGCTTCAGCAGGTGGCGCACGCTGGCGAAGAAGCAGAGCTTCACCGTGGCGTCCGGCTCCAGGTTCAGCGCCCGGGTGCGGCACTGCCACAGCTTGGCCGTCAGCACGTCGAAGCCGGAGCAGAACTTGCCGCTGTGCGCCTTGTACTGCGTCTTGAGCGCGTCGATGTAGCCCGTGGGGAAGTCGAGGACGATGTAGTCCAGCGCCAGCACGGGGAGCTCCGGGAGCGAGCCCGGCTTGATGCTCGGGTTGGGGAACTTCTCCCTGTCCCACACCGGCTTCACCGCCGGCTCCGGGAGCCCCCGCGCCATGTCGCCCACGGCCTTGATGAACTGCGCCGCGCCCATGCCGTCCGCCGACGCGTGGTTGAACCGCAGGCCCATCACGAACCCGCCGCAGGTGAACTTCGTGATCTGGAACCACGAAACAAGTTTGAAATGTCACCACTGGATTTCCTGCAGATGCTCCCATGATTCCAGTAGGCTGTCCTCGTCGAAAAATATGAATGAACTGGCAATCATGATGCTCTGGAATTCGGCACTTTTCTGCCGAACCATGCATACGACAGTACGGGCGACAGGGATGCACGAACAAAACACCAAGAGAGTGAGCGAAAAATGCGCTGCAACCTAATCATCATCATCATAAAGTACTACTCCACTGACTTCTCAAAACTCCCATACGCTCCTGTCGTGGCGAGCGGTCTCCAAACTCGATGAAGATCAATCCTGCCCAACGACCTCGCTGACCCGGCACCCGCCGGTGGGCAGCAAAAGCAGAGGAATGGATGGGCTCTCCGACGAAAACCCTTGGCTTCGAAGCAACACACACATTCAGACCGACACCACCTATCTTATCTGGAAAGGACGGCACCTACAGGCATAATCTGGCAGTACATCTCTGTCCGCGACCGCATGATAATAATCAAGCTGCAAGCCTGAAACTAGTCCTGATTAAGACAACTCGTAGCCAGATCAGATCATGCCAAAATCGCCATCATCGCTAGGGATGAGTGCTCGTCAACAAGTCCGATTCGGTACGCCTAGAGGTCAAACAAACGAAATTCGGCAGCTCAGGTCTCGTCCCATGGCGATCACTTTCAGCCCCGGAATGATGGACGGAATCGTCCCCTGCGTCTGCGTGGCGTGCGTACTACTCCTACGTAGTACTACGCGAGTGCGGTTCTGCCTAACCACCCGTAACCACTGGCCACCACCGCACCACACCGCGTAATGGTGGTCGCCTGAGGTCGAAGCAAAGTCGTGCTTGGTCGCGCGTACCGTCGCAGGCAGCGGCGGCTATACGCATACGCAACCCGCAACAGAACAAAAGTGCAGTGACGCAGTGGCGCCGCTAGGGAGCACCCCGTGGCCGCGCTCGGCGGCCTCGCCTGAAACGCCAAGAGCACGCCGGGATTTCACGAGCTCGCCTCGCCAACCGGCGCCGGCGTTCGGCATTCTTATCGGTTCCAGGCAGCTACTAGTACGTGCCGGCGACGCATCACGAGCTCTCTGCTTCACCACTCCGGGTAATTCCGGCCACGTCAACTCCGGGCAGCCGTTAATTACTCCATGCGACGTCGTAATCGCCTTTAGGAAGACCGATGATGGGGTGACGCCGGTGGGACCCACATGACAGCCTCCTCGACCGACACCGTCAACCAATCGTCTCCACTACCACTACCTACGCACGACGCGTCGAAGGGTAAAAAATGGGAGAAGCTTCCCACGACGACGCCATCCATCCATCCATCCATCAGCTTTTGACTTATCAACTCTGCTCCCCAGATCTACCCGCGCGCGCGCGCGCGGATCTAGCTCGCTCTCCTCCCGCGACCGGATCAACGATGCTACGGCGACTGATTTAGCTTAAGAATCACGGCGGCCGACCAGCCGCCGGCGGCGTGGTTGGTTGAGACGTACCTGCATCATCATGATGGTGTTGTGGGGCTCAACGCCCCAGAGGTCGTCGGCGGGGTAGGGGACGAGGTCCTCCTTGGGGAGCAGCAGGGGGCGCTCCAGGAACCGCACGTCCTCCAGGCTGCACTCAGCCACGGCCTCCGCGAAGTAGACGCCGTCGGCGGTGCAGCGGATGGCGGGGCACCCCTTCTCCGGCTGCTCCACGATGCGCCCGGCCAGCGGGTAGAAGAAGGCCAGCGCCTTGCCCAGCGCCTCGCGGATCACGGCGGGGGCCGCGTCGGCGCCGGACCGGAAGATGTGCATCGACTCCACCAGGCCCCGGTGGGTCGGGTACCGGTCCACCCACGCCAGCGGCAGCGTGTGGTCGGGGGTCTCCGACGCCGGCTTCACCGCGCCCTCCGAGATCCGCGTCACCTTGAAGCTCGACGACGCCATGGCCGCTCCCGCTCCCGCTCCGGCTCTGCTCTGGGCTTCTGTGAGGCGTGTGTGTGGAGTCTTTGGGACGAGCAAGGCTATGGAGCTTGAGCTGGTTCCTTAAATGGAGTTTGGTTTGGTGCTCGCTCGCTCGGCAGTGGGTCGATGGTGTGTGGGGCCCGGCGAGGGAGGTGGGTGTGGGGTCGTGGAAGAGCGCTGGACTATTTGGCAGTGTACCGTGGGCGCTTTCAACGGCCGAGATCGGCTGTCCGATGGGGTGTTTGACGTACGGGTTTCGCGATAGCCGTTCAAACACACGTGCAAGCCGGCCGTTCTTACTTGCTCCCCGGCAGTGAAAGAAGCGAAGAAAACGTCTCTAGCAGCTCCCGGATCTCCTAATCTAATTTGTGTTCTCCTCAATTCCAAGCCCAGAATCGCGCATGGAAACTAACTATAGATCCTCCCCCCCCCCCCCCCCCCCCCCTTCCCTTTCTTTCGATGCCCACATGTCGATCTGGCAGACTTGACTCGCCATCTTCAGGATCCGATCACGACGGGCTTACCAACATCAAATCCAGCGGTCCTGTGGGCTCGTCGTAGGAAGAATCTAGGAATATGTGTATGTGGTCGATGAGAAAACTTTAGTATGACTGTATGACATTGCCCCTTTCGACGCTAAGCAAAAAAAATGAATGGAAACAAAATGTATGTCATGAAAAGGGAAGGAGAAGAAGGAGAAGAAGGTACAAGGAGTTGCCCCGCGATGACCACCGCCGACTATGACGACGATTCTGGTCATCGTTGGTAGTTGTCTTTGGTCAACACTCCCCCTCCCACCTTGATGCTCAATGGGTAAGAAGCACCCTAGTTGCTTTAAGAGTGATGCCTTATTGGGGTTCGCAAGTAGTCTTCTCTGGCCAACCATCCCCCCTTCTATCTTGGCTCGACGAGTAAAAAGCACCATGGTTGCTTTGGAGTTATGCCTTATTGGGGCTTCAAGTAGTTGTCTCTTGTCAACCCTCCATCCTTCTATCTCGGCTCGACGGGTAACAAGCAGGATGGTTGCTTTGGAGTGATGCCTTATTGGGGCTCACAAGTAGTCGCCTCTTGTCAACCCCCCGTCCTTCTATCTTGGCTCGACAAGTAACAAGCACCATGGTTGCTTAGAGTGAGGCCTTGTTGGGTCACCGCATGTGGTCGGCTCTGGTCAAATTTCTTCACTCCCATCTTGATGCCCGACAAGTAACACTCCGATTGCTTTAGCGCGATGCCCGATGTCATCTTGGGTCACACAGGCAGTCGTCTCACTTTCTCCCATCCCATGTCGATGCCCGATGAGTGACGAGCACCTTGATTTCTTTAGAGTGTACCTTATTGGGTCATTGTCGATGTCATCTCCGGTCAAACCCTCCCGAGAGCAAAACATGAACTCCGATTGCTTTAGAGTGATGCCTTAGCAGATCATGGCTACGGCCCGAACTTGGTGACCCCATTTTTTTTTGAATTTTCACCCGGAGGGGGGAGGGGGGTTCCCCACCTGAATATATTGATCAAAGCGGACTAAAATCCCAGATAATACATGCATTGGAAGAACATCCCAAAGAGAGACGGGGAGGGGGGGTGGATGTTACATACACATGCGGTCCATGTGCCACAGAAGAGACACACTAGGGGGAGAGAGGCACTCAACCAGGAGACGGCATGGGAACGTCGATCAGCCGATAACCGCCTGTGCCACAGCACCGCATCCTCCTGGCAACAGCTTAGCGTCCGACCAAGGGAGGGCTGCTGCCACTGAAAGACGACTGCGTTACGGTGCTTCCACATATGTGGTGGTGGTAGACAAGACAACATCGACGGATCTAAGGAGCGTGAGACGAAGGGGGCAACGGGTAAAGCATATGTGCTAGACAAACATAGAGAGGGATACACGAGGGTAAAGCGACAGCAACAGAGTGGGTGAATGCATGGGCAACACAAGGGCAGACAAATGAAAAGGTAGAATCATCAAGCAAAAATTGTATGCGTTGTTTTATTTACGTATTGAACCTACTATGTAGAAGGTCAAGCACTATCCTTTGATCAATCCTACTGTAAGACAATAGGTTTTGGGGGGGAACCAGCACAACCCTCTAGGGGTGGCCTATCACATATATATATATATATATAATGAGGTGGTATACAACGTTACAGTATACACATGTAAATACAGAAACTATACAGTCTAACACCCTCCCTCAATCTTAGCCACTTCCTAAAGAATCTAGAAGGGTAAGATTGCGCCTGCAAGTCTCAAACTGTGGCAAAGGCAATGGCTTGGTGAAGATGTCAGCAAGTTGATCCTTGGAAGAAATAAACTTGATCTGTAGTTGCTTCTGAGAGACACGTTCACGCACAAAGTGATAGTCAACTTCAATGTGTTTTGTTCGGGCATGGAATACCGGATTTGCAGAAAGGTATGTAGCACCGATGTTATCACACCAAAGAACAGGAGGCTGTGATTGGGGTATACTTAACTCCCGAAGCAAGGACTGTACCCAGATGATCTCCGAAGTGGCATTGGCCACAGCCTTATACTCAGCCTCAGTACTGCTACGCGAGACAGTAGACTGTTTCCGAGCACTCCAGGCAATCAGGTTAGAGCCAAAGAATACAGCATAACCCCCCGTGGATCGCCTGTCATCCGGATTGCCAGCCCAGTCTGCATCAGAATATGCTGAAAGACAACCAGAGTCAGACGGCCGAATATGCAATCCATAAGCCACCGTGAAACGAATATAGTGCAAAATCCGCTTAACAGCAGACCAATGAGTGTCACGGGGTGACTGCAGATACTGGCAGACTCGGTTAACAGCAAATGAAATGTCTGGTCGCGTGATCGTCAAGTACTGGAGCCCACCAACAATACTCCTGTACTCTGTCGCATCAGAAGAAGAAAGCAGCACACCATCAACAGCATTGAGCTTATCAGTGGTAGACATGGGTGTAGTCGTCGGTTTGCACTTAAGCATCCCAGCTCGCTGCAACAAATCCAGAGAGTACTTCTTCTGCGTCATAACAAGGCCAGCAGCACGAGAAGTAACCTCCACACCAAGAAAGTAATGAAGCTTCCCAAGGTCCTTGACCGCAAAATCATCACCAAGTGAGCGAACAAGCGCAGTAGCAGCCGACTGAGAGGAGCTGACCAAAATGATGTCATCTACATAGACCAACAAGTACATAGTAACCTCGGGCCTTTGAAGAAGAAACAATGAGGAGTCAGCAGTTGATGATGCAAAACCATGAGCACGAAGAGCCATTGCAAGATGAGCATGCCAAGCACGAGGAGCCTGCTTCAGACCATAAATTGCCTTGGACAGACGACAGAGATGATCAGGGCGATCCGGATCAGAGAAACCCGGAGGCTGGCGCATGTAAACCTCCTCCTCCAAGACACCATGAAGAAAAGCATTTTGAACATCAAGCTGACGAAGAAACCAACCTCGAGTAACGGCAAGAGAGAGAAGAAGTCTGATGGTAGTAGGCTTGACCACTGGACTGAAGGTGTCTTCATAGTCAAGTCCAAAACGCTGTCGAAATCCACGAGCAACCAGACGAGCTTTATAGCGCTCAATGGACCCATCAGAATGCCTCTTCACTTTGAAAACCCATTTGGAATCAATGACATTTACCCGTGATTGTGGAGGAACAAGAGTCCATGTCTGATTGCGAAGAAGCGCTTGATACTCCTGCTCCATGGCCTCTCTCCAATGAGGAATACTCATAGCAGCTTGATACGTGCGTGGCTCAGAGGATGGATCTGCAATAGCAGCAGACATGCACGCCGCTAACCAAGCAACTATTCCATCGTGACACTACTTAGGCTGAAAAATGCCACTCCGGCTGCGCGTATGTGGACGTAGAGCAGCAGCAGGAGCCGGCGGAGGCGAGGGTGACGGAGATGGCACGGTCGCCGGAGATGCAGGCGTCGCCTCGGGCGAGCTCGGGACAGACGACCTCGGGCTGCATGGCGAAGACGGGCCCGACGACAGGGGCTCAGAGGCCATAGGCGAACCGAGAGTGGGCGAGGCCAGCTCCGGTGACACCGGCCCAGACGGCCTTGGCGAGGCGAGAGCAGGCGAGGCCGGCCCTGGTGAGAAGGGCCCGGACACCCTGGGCGAGGCGAGGGCGGGCGAGGCCAGGCCTGGTGATGACTGCCCAGACGCCCTGGGCGAGACGGGGACCGAGGAGGCCGGCCCAGTCGCCGGGGTCGCAGGGCGCGACGATGGCGAAGGCAGCCCAGAAGCCAGAGGCGACCAGACCAGGACATCGATCGGCCGTGCATGAGCACGGGAACCGAGGCCATGCAGGGGCGCCATGTGCTCCTCATGCACAACAGAAGGTGCCGAGGATGAAGGCGATGGCGACGAAGAGGAAGATGGCACCTCCAGGATCTCCAAATGAGCCCCACGACCAGTGCCTGCACCATGGTTAGGTAACAATAGAGGAGAATATGCAACATCATCAAATTGGTCAGAAGCAACAGAGGATGAAGGCATGACAGGTGGCTCGACAGTGGACACAGGGAGTTTGGCAAAGGGAAATACATGTTCATCAAACACAACATCCCGAGAGATGTAGACACGATTAGTGGGCACATGAAGACATTTGTATCCTTTATGAAGAGAGCTATAACCAAGAAAAACACACTTCTTGGAACGAAACTCGAGCTTACGCTTGTTATATGGACGGAGATGGGGCCAGCAAGCACACCCAAACACCTTGAGAAAGGTGTAGTCCGGTTGTTCATTAAGGAGAACTTCAATGGGAGTCTTCATATTCAAAACACGAGTGGGAGTACGATTAATGAGAAAACATGTAGTGGTGAAAGCATCACTCCAAAAACGAAACGAAACAGATGCATGGGCCAAAAGAGTCAGACCAGCTTCAACAATGTGACGATGCTTACGTTCTACTGAACCATTCTGCTGATGTGTATGTGGACATGCTAAACGGTGAGCGATCCCAAGCGACTGAAAGAAGGAGTTGAGGTTGCGATACTCGCCACCCCAGTCCGACTGAACATGAACAATTTTGTGCTTGAGAAGGCGTTCAACATGTTTTTGGAACTGAACAAAAATGTCAAACACATCAGATTTACGTTTGATAAGATAAAGCCAGGTAAAGCGGCTGTAAGCATCAACAAAACTGATATAATAATTATGACCACTAACAGAAGTCTGAGCAGGACCCCATACATCTAAAAACACAAGTTCTAAAGGATGTTTCACCTCACGACTGGACTCCGAAAAAGGAAGTTTATGACTCTTCCCCTGCTGACAAGCATCACACACTGCTACATCTTTATTACTAGACACACTAGGAAGCTCATGACGACGCAAAACATGCCGGATAATAGGTGTGGCCGGGTGACCAAGACGAGCATGCCACTGTGACGGAGATACCCGAACTCCACTGAAGACGCGAGCGACGCCAGGATGCTCCAGACGATAGAGACCTTGGCAGAGCCGCCCACTAAGAAGAATGTCCCTCGTGCCCCGATCCTTAATAAAAAGATCAAAAGGATGAAATTCACAAAGCACATTATTATCACGAGTGAGTTTAGGAACTGAAAGAAGATTACGTGTCACAGATGGAACTCGAAGAACATTGCGAAGTTGAAGACTCCTATTGGCATGTCTAGTGAGAAGTGATGCTTGACCAATATGAGAGATGTGCATACCTGCTCCATTGGCGGTGTGGATCTTGTCGGAGCCATGGTAGGGTTCACGAGTGTGAAGCTTCCCCATCTCGCTGGTCAGGTGCTCTGTCGCCCCAGAGTCCATGTACCAGTGGGGATCGATGGAGTAGGACTGAGTGTGTCCCTGTGGCTTCTGCGGCGGCGGACGATCAACCATGGCGACCTGACGAGCAAAGTTGCGTGTATCCTTCCCGTCATTGCCGAGACCAAGAAAACCCCGCTGGAAGCGCTTGTGACACTTCGAGGCCCAGTGCCCATCGCGACCACACAGCTGACACACACGCGGACCGCCAGCCCCTGGTAACGTCGCAGTAGGAGGAGGGGCCGAGGCGGGCGGTGGTGGCTGCCCCGAAGGAGCCCTGGATGATGAAGAACAGCAACCACCCTTGGTGGCGGCGTTGGCCGAGAGGGCGCCGTTGCCCCTGGATCGGCGCGTCTCGACTCGTTGCTCAGTAAGAAGGAGGCGTGAAAAGACCTCGTGTGCTGGCATGGGCGTGGAGTTGCCCCTCTCATTGATGATCTCGACTAAGGCGTCATACTCCTCATCAAGACCATTGACAATAAACGAGTTGAACTCGGAGTCGCTGAGGGGCTGTCCAATGGAGGCCAGCGTGTCGGCGAGGCCCTTGACTTTGTTGTAGAACTCAGTGGCGGTGGAGTCAAGCTTCTGACACTCCCCAAGTGGGCGACGGAGCCCAGATACACGAGCCTGCGACTGTGCCGCAAACGAGCGCTCAAGAATAGTCCACGCCTCGTGGGACGTCTTGGCGAAGACAACAAGCCCAGCAACGGCCGGAGAGAGCGACCCCTGGATGGAGGAGAGGTTCGCCTGATCCTGCCCTGTCCAGACACGGTGAGCCGGATTATAGACCGGACCGTGCACGCTGTCAACCAGCGCAGGAGGGCAAGGGAGAGAGCCGTCGACATAGCCAAGCAGGTAGTGACTCCCAAGAAGCGGAAGAACCTGCGCGCGCCAGAAGATGTAGTTGTCCGACGACAACTTGATGGTGATGAGATGGCCAAAGTGAAACGGCGGCGGCGGCTGCGATCCCATCGAGGAGACTGGCTGAGGTGAGACCACCGTGGAGACAGTCGGCGGGGCAGCCGGCGCGGTGACAGAGGGCGCGATGGCCGCGGTTGACGCCGCGAAGCCTGCCATCGCGACGTCCTCCGCCACCAGCGGCGCAGTGGCCGAGGGCGCGACAGCCGCGGTTGACGGGGCGGCGGCGGTGTGGGCCACAAGCGCCTGCCCGGGCGAAGAAGCAGCCGGCGGGAGCGCGAAGAGGGAGCCGACACTCCTTGTCCCGATCGGCGCCTGAAGGGAGGCGGCATCCAGCGGCCTCGAGAGAAGCGCCGCGAGGGAGGCTGGCAGAAACCCGGTGGCGGTGGAGCCGGACGCAGCGGCGGACGTCATGGCAGTCGGGCGACGGCGGCGGCGGTTGCGGCGCGGCGGCGGCGGCGGTGACGGCAGCGGCGGCGGTTTAGGGTTTTTAGGCGGAAGCGGACGTAACCTAGCGTGATACCATGTAAGACAATAGGTTTTGGGGGGGAACCAACACAACCCTCTAGGGGTGGCCTATCACATATATATAATGAGGTGGTATACAACATTACAGTATACACATGTAAATACAGAAACTATACAGTCTAACACCTACTACGTGAACCTCATTTATCCAGACAAATTGGCAGATAAGATTTTCTTTTCAATGTCCAACCACTGGGCTGATTGTCTAAACGGCTGCCATACATACATTCCGCAGAATAGTTGAAGGTGATGCTTCTCCACAAAGTGATGTTCCAGTCACAGACACGATTGCCAGCTTAACTAAGATCCAGCACAGCTGCAGGTGCAAAGTGCAATTCATCATAATTTTTTTACTTAAAAATGGGGAAGTGTGCCGTGCACGATGAGAGGGACAAGGAAGTTCGTTGCCATGCAACCTGTTGGCAGGTTGGCTATTTCCAAAGGTCTCTTGGCTGATTGGCTCGACCTTTTGTTAAATTGTTTATGAGTGTTTTATGCTAGCTTTCACTGTAGTACTGTACTGGTTTGTTGCTAGTAGCACCAACCTGCCAAAGTACTAAATATTATGTGGGCTCATGATACACGTGAAATGTGTCATGGCCGTCGGTTGAACTTTGTAGCGATCTCTGAAGAGAAAATCTGGAATACGTCCAATCGTCCAGACTCTGAACCAAGACCTTGTGGATCGCTTTGTCAAGAACAGCGGATGAATATCCTCTCCAATTAAGAAGCAACGGAGCAACGTCGATGGTTGTGCGCCGACGCCGCCGCGCACGTTCGCGGCGTGAGACGGTGCCTGCGTGCGTTACTAGTACCACCTACTCTACTCACCAATATATCCCTGATCCTTACCAGCCCTTGGCCTACGGAGAAATGGATCGCCGCATCTGGCGTGTGTGCGCGCGCGCTCGCCGGGGCCCTCCTCGTCGGGTCGTTTGGTCCATGTGCAGTCGTTGGTGTACTTTGGCATGACCGGCGTAGGACGAGGGCATGGGGTGTCCGTCTCTTGCTCACAAAGTTAGGCCAACTCCACCGCACGATACCAGACGGACGTTCGGTTTCGCCGGATCTTGTCCCTTTGGGACGGCAATGGGTTCGTCAAAATCCGCTTCTGAACGTTGAGTCGTGGGTGTGCCCAAGCGCGGCCGCACCCCAAATCATGTCCGTGTTGGACGTGATAAAAAAAAATTAAATAAAATGACTAAAAAAAGTAAATAAACGCAGTTAAAAATATATAAAACATAAGTTAGGGGTCACGGCCACAAAACTGCCCAGTTTCACGGTTCACTTAACGGCCCAGTGCCATAATTAACACAAAAACATAAAGAAAACGCCATCCGCGTGCTTCTGCCGTCGCCGTCGCCGTCTTCAGTGGCCGCCGGTGTCGTCGTCGTCGCTGACGAGGTCGACGTACTCCGGCGGCGTCCAGAGGTGGGCAGGCGGTCCGTAGTACGCAGGGCGGGCTGGAAGGCGGGGGCCTCCACCACCTCCTCCCGTGGCGACGCGTCCCGCTCCGGCGACAGCGGGGCGTGGAGCACCAGTTCATATGCCCCCCACGGCGTCGGCCATCTCCGGAGCTGTGCACGACCAGCTCCACTGCTGGCCCACCAGGCCCGGGTGGAACGCGGCCACCGGCTCCTCCTCCCTCGCCTCCTCCGCGGCCACCATCTCCAGCTCGGGGATGGCAACTTTGCCGGCCGTAGAGAGGGACATCATCTCCTCGAGGCCCTCCCATTGGCGCCCATCCTGCGTCTTCATGGAGTCCTCCATGACACGCGCCATGAGACGTGCCTCCTCCTCCGTTGTCATGCGAGAAGGTGGTGGTGGCGACGGCGTGGGCGTGAGGCCCCACACCCGCGTACGCTCGCGCTCCTGGGGAGCACGCGCTACGCGCTCTGGACGTGGCCGCCGCGGCCCCGACGACGTGCCAGCGAAGAATGATGCGCGCCGCACGTCGTGCTCGTCCTGGAGCCACGTGTCCCAGAGCCGGGAGTCGTGGGCGTACCTGTCGTCGTAGTACTGGTCGTCGGGTAGGAGGCGGCGGCGGCGCTCGATCTCCTCGCGGTGCGCATGGCCGCTCATAGGCACCGGCGAGATTGGGACCAGGTCGGCGGAGAGGTGCCAGTTATTGGGGAGGTGCACGTCACTCCACGGGAGCGGCGTCCTCGTCTCCCAATAACGCCGGCATACATCGACGGCGATGTACTGCCGGTCGCGCTCGCCGCCGGCCATAGGGCCGATGGTGAACGGGGCAGGCGGGGGGCCCGACACAATGGTGATGCGGGCTTCTCCTTCACGTCGCGGCGGCGGCGACCCGAGGACGAGCCAGCCTCGCGGTCGTGCTTCCCCTTGCGGCCGTAGTTCCATAGCCCCATGGCTGCGAGGCGGCCGGCCGGCGAGTTCGAGGCTAGGGTTTGGGGGTTTGGGGGTGTCGGCTTTCGAGGAGGCCGCGGGGTGAAGTGGGGAGTGTGGACGACGACCGGTCCACGGCTTCCCCATTTAAGAAGGACTGCGACCGTTCGCCTGGGCGGATGACAGGCGGGGCCGGCCGCGCGTGCACATTGATGTTGGCGGGTGAAGGTAGGTGGTCGCCTGTCACGCGGCCCCGACGCGGACGAGCGACGCATCTGTTTGCTGTCTGCCGCGACCAAAAACCGGCGCATGTTTGCGCTCGAAATGGGTCGGTCCGGACACAAAAGAACAAGATGGGTCCAGGCCGCCGCGCGCTGGGCCGACCAGTTTGTCCCTTTTACCCCAAACAGACGGGGCCGGATGGGATGGGGTCGCGCGATGGAGTTGGCCTTAGGAGCTAGTAGCTTGGTCCAAAGAAGAAATGGCCCGTGCGTGCGTGCGTGCGTGGACCAGGTCCATCCTCGTCGAGTCGTTTGGCACACGCCTAGTCGTCTTTGTGTACTTTGGAATGTTATAATTTCCACTCTACTCTGTCACGTACTTACGGTGCATCTTCGGTGTCTGACGATCCTACTATTTGGATGTCGACGTACCACTTCGTGAAACATTCGAGCAAACGGAGCATTGGCTGCTTGAGTATTTCCATTAGCCAATGTTTACTCTGTCAGTTCTAAAACCAAGCAATGTTGGGAGAAGCAACACAAAGTTTAGGACCAAGGTTTGGTGCTCCACGATAAGAGTTGTTGTTGCCCTTTAAGCTTGCAGTTGGCTAATCATAATCTCGAGTATGCAAGATAGATGGGTCTTACCGTCTTACGTACAGGTCGAAATTAATGGTTAAATATCTCAAAAGGCCAGGCCACGCACCTTTGCAACGCGCGGGCATCCCGTCATTATCCATCGATAGTTAGGTTATGAACCACTAACGCACACCACTCACTCACGCACTCACGCGCCAAAAGGAAAAAAGAGCTAGCCGAGCCCCTCGCTCGCCGGGCTCGTGCAGCGGCATGCATGCACGCACGCATGCACGCAGGCATGATGAGCTGTAGCTTTCGGCGGCAGCCGCTGGTGGACTGTAGCTGGCTTAGCTACCTCTGCATTAACTATATATGCTTACCGTTCACTCGTTCAACGACTCCGTGGTGTTAGAAATAGAGATAGAACTACCTATTGTAATCTCAACAAACTCTATTCTCTCTCTCTCCCGTAGCTTATCTCCTTCTCTCTGTAACCACCGAATCGTAGATCGATCGGTATTGCCTTGTAAGCCACGACAGGGGCTATTCCTGTCTCGTATCAATATAAACCATCGCGGCTCCTCATCGAGGAGTAGGAACGCTTCCCTCTGACATGGTATACAGAGCCATCCTCTTCCCATCGATCTAGCCAGAAGCTTTCTCCCCGATCACCCTCGCCATCGCCATGTCGTCCTCATCCACCGTCACCCTCAACCTTGGAGCCCTACCATCCGAGAAACTTACCAAAACCAACTACATCCTGTGGAAGGCACAGGTTATGCCGGGCCTGCGAGGAGCGCAGGTCACCGGCCTCCTGGACGGGTCTGATGCCGCACCACCGAAGACGGTGCAGCGAGAGCGGACGGACAAGACCGTCACCACGGAGCCCAATCCGCTGTATGCACAGTGGATATCAAAGGATCAACAGGTTCTGAGTCATCTTTTGAACTCTCTGTCAATGGAAATCCTCGCCCAAGTTGCGAGCAAGGAGACAACCTTTGATCTCTGGACTGCCATCACCACCCTGTTCTCATCGCAGTCCCAATCTCGCATCACCAATCTGCGGATTGCAATCACCAACACGAAGAAGGGTTCCATGTCCAGCAGCGCCTACATCTCCAAGATGAAGAATTTGGGGGACGAGCTCGCAGCGGCAGGACGCCCTGTCTCGGATCCAGAGATGGTGGATTATGTCCTCGCCGGCCTTGACAGAGACTATGATCCTGTTGTGGCAGCTATTGGCGCAATCAAAAATCAGATCACAGTTGACGACCTATTCGCTCAGATCGCGGCGTTCGACCAGCGAGTCGAGATGCTCGGCGATGGCCCTGATGGGGGTTTCAAAACCTCTGCAAACTTGGCCTACAGGGGGCGTGGGCGCGGCTACAGCAGGGGCCGCGGGCGCAGCAGCAGCAGGGGACGCGGCCGTGGCAGGCGCCCTTCCCCGAATCCATCTGGTGATCACGGCGGCGGCAGAGGTGGCCGCGGTCGCCCACAACAACGGCAGCAGCAGGCACATGACTATCCAGAGTGTCAAATCTGCTACAAGCACCACCCAGGAGGTGCTCGTGATTGCTTGCATAGGTATGATGAAGATGAACCCGAGGAGAAGAATGCAAACATGGTGACCAACTCCTATGGCGTCGACACGAACTGGTATGCAGATACCGGTGCTTCACATCACATCACAGGCGAGCTGGACAAGTTGATGTTCAAGGAGAAGTACCATGGACATGATCAAGTGCACACCGCAAGCGGTTATGGTATGAAAGTTGCTCACATTGGTCATTCAATCGTTAAAACCCCTAAAAAAACCTTGCATCTAAACAAAGTTCTTCATGTCCCAGAAGCCTCACAAAATCTTCTCTCTGTTCATCGATTTACCTTAGATAATCGTGTCCTTATTGAATTTTACCCTTATTTCTTTTTGGTAAAGGACTTGGACACGAGGAGAATCCTGCTTAGGGGCAAGTGCGTGGGAGGTCTCTACCCACTTATATCTTCGTCATCATCATCAAATAAACAAGCGTTTGTCGCTGTCAAGCCTTCATCATCCAAGTGGCATAGTAGACTAGGTCATCCTTCATCAGTCATTGTTAAATTTGTTCTTAGCAAGAATAAACTTCCCTTCTCTCATGAGATTAGTGAGTCGGTTTGTGATCCGTGTCAACAGGCTAAAAGCCATCAACTTCCATACCCTGTATCTACTAGCATATCTACTGCACCCTTACAACTAGTGTTCTCAGATATTTGGGGGCCAGCTCCTACTTCAGTCGGTAGATACTCATACTATGTAAGCTTTATTGATGATTATAGCAAGTTTACATGGATCTATCTTCTTAAGAAACGGTCTGAAGTGTTTCAAGTTTTCACAAACTTTAAAAATCTTGTTGAAAGAAAACTAGACACTAAGATCATTGCCATGCAAACCGACTGGGGAGGTGAATACAGGAAACTAAATTCCTTCTTCCAGCAACTTGGCATTTCTCATCATGTTGCATGTCCATATGCACACCAGCAGAACGGTTCTGCAGAAAGAAAACATCGTCATGTTGTTGAAGTAGGCCTAGCTTTACTCGCAAATGCATCTATGCCACTAAAATTCTGGGATGAAGCATTCTTAACTGCCACATATCTCATCAACTTGCTCCCTAGCAAAGTCATCAAATTTGAGACTCCTATCACACGTCTTCTTGGCACTAGTCCAGATTACAAGTCTTTGCATGTCTTTGGTTGTGCATGCTGGCCTAATCTACGGCCATACAACTCGCGCAAGCTTGCTTTCCGTTCCAAACGATGTGTTTTCTTGGGGTATAGTCCCATTCACAAAGGAGTAAAATGCCTAGATGTCTCTACTGGCAGAGTTTATATATCCCGTGATGTTGTTTTCGATGAGTCCATCTTCCCTTTTGCATCTCTTCATCCTAACGTAGGAGCCATTCTTAAGAAAGAAATCCTTCTTCTTCCCCCAAATCTTCGGAATTTTGAGCAAGGGGGCGACGATTGTACTGACCAATATGACACTTAAACCAGCTCTAGTGGTGCATTTATTCCTATGCAGGGTCATGGAGAAAACAGAGGAGAAAATGGTGCTCAAAATGATCAAGATTTGGCACCAAATGGCCCCATATTGCATGTGTTGGAAGAAGAAGAAGCAGGTGCAGGTTACGAGGTTGATCCGGAGCAACCTGCGACACCGCAGCATCAGGTGTCCTTGGATCACGCGCAGTGATCAACCCTGGATCGCGCGCCCACCAGAGGCCAGCGCCAGCACGCCACGTCGCCAGGCAGTGGGCCGGCTCAGCGACCCACGTGCAGGTGGCCCACCACGACCGGTCTCCAGCCTGAGACGGTTGGCTCGGGGTCGCACGCGATCGGCTCGGGATTGCGGCTGCCCACGTGTGCGGATCAGGCGACAGTGACACCCACGGGATCTTCTGCATCGCGCGAAGCTGCGGCACCAGAGTCCAGCGTGAACACACCAGAGGCTATAGAATCAGGGTCCGGATCAGCTACGCAAAGTGGATCCAGAGAATCTGCATCATCAGGATCTTCTGTGGCGCGATCATCTGTTCAGCTACAGCCGGTGCCAGCCTCGCGTGTCAGAACTCGTCTTCAAAAAGGTATAAAAAATCCAAAAATTAGAACAGATGGTACTATACGCTATGGCATGTTGTGTGTTGCAGGAGAGCCAACTAGATTGGAAGATGCACTTGGAGATTCAAGGTGGAAAAATGCAATGGATGAAGAGTACACTGCACTCATGAAAAATAAAACGTGGCACCTTGTACCTGAGCAGCGAGGTAAAAATGTTATTGACTGTAAATGGGTATATAGAATCAAGAAAAAGGCAGATGGTTCGATTGACAGGTACAAGGCACGTCTAGTCGCTAAAGGTTTTAAACAGCGTTATGGGCTGGATTATGAGGACACATTTATTCCCGTTGTTAAAGCTGCAACCATTAGGCTTGTGTTAGCTATTGCTGTTTCCAGGGGATGGAGTTTGAGACAGCTAGACATGCAGAATGCGTTTTTGCATGGTGTTCTGGAAGAGGAGGTTTACATGCGACAACCATCTGGATATGAGAACAAGAAAACACCTCACTATGTGTGTAAGCTTGACAAGGCTCTTTATGGCCTAAAACAGGCACCAAGAGCGTGGTATTCAAGGCTAAGCTCTCAACTAAGGTGCCTTGGATTTGTTGCATCTAAAGCTGACACATCACTCTTCATCTACAATAAGGCAACCACAATCAT
Source organism: Triticum timopheevii (assembly GCA_963921465.1). NCBI lineage: Eukaryota > Viridiplantae > Streptophyta > Magnoliopsida > Poales > Poaceae > Triticum > Triticum timopheevii. The sequence goes on from OY997266.1 coordinate 107,308,123, forward strand.
ATTTGTTTTGATATATGTTGATGATATTATAGTTGCTAGTTCTTCATTAAGTGCTACTAATGCTCTACTTCATGATTTGAGTTCAGAGTTTGCCTTGAACGACCTTGGTGATTTACACTTCTTCCTGGGCATTGAGGTGAAGAAGATTCCAGATGGCATAGTAATGAATCAGGAAAAATATGCTACTGAGCTGCTGACTCATATGAGGATGAAGGATTGTAAGCCTTCACCTACACCACTGTCCTCTTCAGAAAAATTGTCAGCCTTTGAAGGGGAGCCTCTAAAGGAAGAAGAGATCACAAGGTACAGGAGTGTTGTGGGTGCCTTACAGTACTTAACACTGACAAACCAGATATATCATTTGCTGTTAACAAGGTTTGTCAGTATCTACATGCACCTACTACTGTACACTGGACAGCTGTTAAAAGAATTGTACGGTATATAAAATACACTGTAAGCCTAGGACTCCAGTTTAAACGTTCTAGCTCCACTCTTGTTAGTGCCTTCTCTGATGCTGACTGGGCAGGATGCAGTGATGACAGGAGGTCAACTGGAGGATTTGCAATATTCTTTGGTCCTAATCTTATTTCTTGGAGTGCCAGGAAACAGGCTACAGTGTCAAGGTCAAGTACACAGACTGAATATAAGTCACTAGCCAATGCAACTGCTGAGATCATTTGGGTGAAATCATTACTTAATGAGTTGGGTGTTAAGCAACATCGCATTTCATGTGTATGGTGTGATAATTTGGGAGCCACTTATCTCTCTGCTAATCCAGTGTTTCATGGAAGAACTAAACACATCGAAGTTGATTTTCATTTTGTGAGAGAAAGGGTTGCAGATAAGAAATTGGACATCAGATTTATTCCCTCCAAAGATCAGGTAGCAGATGGCTTCACCAAGGCATTGTCAATCAAACCATTTGAGGAGTTTAAGAGGAATCTTACTATAGGATAGTTGAGATTAAGGGAGGGTGTTAGAAATAGAGATAGAACTACCTATTGTAATCTCAACAAACTCTATTCTCTCTCTCTCCCGTAGCTTATCTCCTTCTCTCTGTAACCACCGAATCGTAGATCGATCGGTATTGCCTTGTAAGCCACGACAGGGGCTATTCCTATCTCGTATCAATATAAACCAACGCGGCTCCTCATCGAGGAGTAGGAACGCTTCCCTCTGACACGTGGAAGGGTGAAGAGATGGTGTGTGTCGCCCACAAGGCCGCGGTGTTTGCTGTCCTTCTCTCCTTGCAAAACAAGGAACGAGACCCCTAAAAAATAATCAAGGAACGAGAAAAGGTCTCGATATATGCTCATGAAAACCAGGCAAAACCTTGAGAAAGGACATGCGATCGACCGCGTTGCGTGTGGGAGCAGGCTCCGGCTGCTACGGCCTACTACAGATGGTGCATGTGTACGTTGGTTGCACTGCTTCTGCTTCGAACTAATTGGTCTATGTAGCATAAAGCAAACCAATAATCTAGCTAATCCATGACAGAACAACGCGTACTCGACTCGATCGGATGCCACATCCACACGTACTTTCTTTTCCGCCGGGGAGATGCCGCGCGTACGTTGCAAGGGATGTCAGTAGGCAAAAGTAGCCTTGGCCGTGCCCGTCGTTGGTTATGATTCCTATATGACGCCCGTTAGCGTCCAGGAAACGTGGCTTCGCTGAAGGCGCGGGAGGAGCTGCGCGCGACGGGCTGGCCCACCTGGCAAATTCAAGCGCTGCCAGGCAAACCGGTTTTGGGAACCTACTAGAAGGTTCCCTAAACCGGTTTCTTTTTTTTCGTCAAAAAAAACCAGTTTCTTTTTTTTTTTGTACTCTTTCCCGGTTTTCTGATTTTTCCTGTTCCTTTATTCTTTTTTTGTTTCTGTTTTTTAAATTCTGTTTCTGTTTCTTTTTCTTTCTCTTTTTTTCGTATTTATTTTCATCATTTGTTTTAAAAAATGTTTAAAATTCCTTATTTTCTTCATGATTTCATAAAAACACACAGTTTTTAAATTTGTTCACAATACAAAATTTGTTCAGCGTACATTACAGAAATGTTCGATGTATATTTAAAATTTGTTCGGGATATATCACAAAAACGTTCAGTGTGTATTTTAAAATTGTTCAGCGTACATTACAGAAATGTTCAATCTATATTTAAATTTGTTCGGGATATATCAGAAAAATGTTCAGTATGTATTTCAAAATTGTTTAGCATATGTTACAAAAATGTTCAATGTATATTTAAAAAAACTCTTCTTTTTGGAATTTCGAAATTTGTGTTCAACTTTTCAGTAATTGTTCACGTTCGAAAAGTGTTTTCGAATTTAGAAATTGTTCATGGTTTTAAAAAGGGTTTTACGTTTTTCAAAATTTGTTCAGAATTTTTTGTTTTTGTTCTTAATTTTCTTGAATTGTTCGAAAAATTTAAAAAATTGTTTGGTACTTAAAAACTTCGCGCTGCCTCCGGACCAGAAGAAGTTGTCAGCTCAACTGGTTAGGTTCTATAGTTCCGGAGCACGACGTCATGAGTTCGATGCCTTCTGGTCCGTTATATTTTTAGCCTTTTTGCTCAGGCGCTCGAGACCTTCTGGTGCGTTATATTTTTAGCCCTTCAGCGAACGCTCCTCTGCTTGATGCTAACGAGCGTCAGACAGGAGCTCCCGTTGGTTATAGCCAGTCGTTGGTGTATCATTTTCATGTGTCCACTGTTGGGTCAAGGTATATTTTTAGCCTTTTTGCTCAGGCGCTCGAGACCTTCTGGTGCGTTATATTTTTAGCCCTTCAGCGAACGCTCCTCTGCTTGATGCTAACGAGCGTCAGACAGGAGCTCCCGTTGGTTATAGCCAGTCGTTGGTGTATCATTTTCATGTGTCCACTGTTGGGTCAAGGTATATGCGTCGTCGTTGATGACGGTCTGCCCGTCCTGTTCCACGTGCACCCCTTCCCCCACGCGTACATTTCGGCCAGCCCGTGCACGGGGCTGGACGCCACATGATTTTTTTCATTTCGTTTTTTTTTTCATTTTGTCTTTTTCATTTTTTTTGTATAATGTACCAGGTTTTGAACAAATGTTTGCAGATTCAAAAAAATATTTGTGATTTTGAATAATGCTCAAGAAAACATCAAATGTTTGTTGATTCAAAAAACATGTTCGTGATTTTGTAAAAATGTTCATGTATACCAAAAAATGTTTGTGAATTTCAACAAAATGTTCATATATATTTTTAAATCTTTAGAAACATAAAAAAATGATAGTGTGTTCCAAGAAAAGTTCATTACTTCAAAAATTATTTGCGGATTCAATTTTTTTATTTAACTTCAAATTTTGTTTTAAAATTAGAAAACATGTTCATGAGTTCATTTTTTCAATTGCTCAAGAATTTAAAAATGTTTGTGAATTTTTAAAAAATGATCATGGGTTTTAAAATGTTCATAATTTCATAAAATTGTTCATGAATTTAGAATACATTCATGGTTTCAAAAACTGTTCATGACTTCAACAAAAGTTCACAAAATTGAAAAGATCTTCACAAAATAAGAAAAATAAAAAAGAATGAAGAGAGCAAAAAAGGAAAAAGAAAAAACCCAATAGGAAAGAGAAAACCCGGTCTTCCCAATAACGGAGAAAGACCAGTTGGGCCGACGGAAAGTGTATCTAGCGAGAGGAGGGGGGGGGGTGCGCGCCGACTATTTCTCGTATTAAGCGAGACCGTAGGAACTATGGTTGAAGGGAGTACAGTAATCGGACCGGCCCATTTTCACACACTTAAATGAAAACAAGGAAGAATATGGGAGTAAAAGGCGTGTTTTGTACTTGAGGCGAATGGAGCCGGGTTATCCATTGTTTTCATGGGTTTCTTTCTCTCTTTTTTTCCTTTTGTTTTTCTTTATTTTTTATTTTATTTTTACTCTCCATTTTTTGTTTGGTTTCCTTTTTCTTTCTCCATTTTTATTTTGTTTTCTCTTGGGGTTTTACTATTCTTCTATACACATTTTAGGTACATATATAATACATTTTTCCAATACATGTTTAACATTTTTAAATATAAGTTTAACATTATTTGAATACATGATCAACATTTCTTCTATACACATTGTTTTTTCATTTGTTTCCTTATTTTGTTTTCTTTTGTTTGGTTTATTTTGTTCCTTTTTCGGTTTCTTTGTTTCATTTAGTTTTTTTTTCTAATTTTTTTGTATATGTGAACAACAGTTTTCTAATACATGTTTAACATGTTTAATATATGGTCCACATTTATTGTATTAAATTTTTTAACATTTTTCAAATGCTTCATTTTTTAATACATGATCAGCATTTTTTCTATACATTTTCATATTTTTTTAATAAATGGCAACATTTTTTATACTCATTTAACATTTCCCACATGCTTGATTAACATTTTTGAAATACTTGTTCAAAATTTATTTTTTCAAATGCTTGATTAACATTTTTATATGCATGATCAATATTTTTCGAACACTTGTTCAACATATTTTAAAATGCTTGATTAACATTTTCGTATACATAATTAAAAATCATCATTTTTATAATACATGGTCAATATTTTTTATATACACATTTAATATTTCTCAAATGCTTGTTTAACATTTTTCAAATAATTATTCAATATTTTTTAGATTATTTGATTAACATTTTTATATAGATGATCAACATTTTTTCAAATACTTGTTCAACATTTTTCAAATACTTGTTCAATATTCTTCCAATACTTGTTAAACATTTTCAAATAATTTTTCAATATTCTTAAGTTTAAAGAAAAGTACAAAAATAAAGCAGAAAGACAAAATCCGAAAGTAGAAGAAAAACAGAAAAGGAGGTTGTGTCCCGGCCCAGCTAGTTCGCCCCTTCAGCGAGTCGAGATGTGTAGAGGCGCTCGGCGTGTGGAGCTCCTATAGGGCGCTTTAGGCGCCGCTTCAGCTTCGTGGCGCCCGTGCGCCCCCGCTCGTGGGCTGGCCGAAGCGCTCGTCAACTGGTTCCCCTGCTTCGCTCGATCACGTTTCCTTCCCTCGATCGTGTTGACTGGGCGCGGTTGACCAACTGACTGTCTACCATTGACTTTAGAAAAAACACGAAAAATATTTTTTTTGAGAAACACTAATTAAAAATTGTTCACGGGTTTCAAAAAAATTTCAAAAACTAAGAGAAAAAGAAATCCAATATTTTAAAAGAAATCATCATATATTAAAAAAATCTCACAAAATTTAAAAAACACTTCATCCATTTTGAAAAAAATTCATGGAATTTGAAAAAAAGTCATTGAATTAGAAAAAGGTTCATCAATTTTGAAAAAAAATTCATCGGATTTGAAGAAAGTTCATCTCACCAGTTTTGAAAATGTATTGAATTATAAAAAAGTTCATCAAACTTGAAAAAAATCCATGAACTTCGAGAAAAGTTCATCGAATTGGAAATAAATTTCATCACTTTAAAAAAGTTCACCGAATAGAACAAAGGTTCACCGAATTTTAAAATGCAATAAAAAAGAAAAATTTAATAGAAAAATGAAAAAAGAAAAGCAAACTGGAATAAGAGAAAAAGAAGTTGTTATGCACGAATTGAGCGATGTCCGTGGTGGTTAGCGCGCTGAGTTAGAACATCTTCAACAGTCACGCTAAATAAACGCCGTGCCGCAAATTTTCTCTTTTTAGCGCGCAATCGGTAGAGGGGCTCCAGCGGACGCGCAATAAGCGCGCGCGGCATATAGAGTTGGGCGCGCGGTCCGAGACACCATCACGCTGTGTATTTGGCTTCCCCGGTTCCGCGCGACGCACACTCAAGCGCTCGCGCCGCACTCTCTCCGCCGCGCCACCTTCACCCCGCCCGCGCCGTCGCCGGTGAATTGACCCGATGGACGCCCGCGCCGGCACCCCCCTCATCCCTTCCTACAGCCACGAACCCTCCGTCGCCGTCATCAACTTGTTTGTGTGATTTTTTAAATTATGCCATTTCTTTGTTTTGATGTTTGAAATTCATTTTGTGTCTAAAATGCAATATATGGCATGCGCCGGCTGCTCGCGCGCTGCATTTTTGCGCCTGCTGGAGCTATGTGCACGCTTCATTTTACCGCGGCTGCTGGAGCCAGCGCTCCCCGCCGCGCCAAACCAGACGATCGGCGCGCTGCAACCTGATTTTTAGCACGCCGCGCGTTAGACGGCTATTGGAGATGCTCTTAGGAACGTAGAGGTCTCTAGTTCGATTCTTTGTATGCGCTCAACATTTTTGCAGTTTAAAACGGAATAAGGAAAAACACAAATGGACCAACGAGTTACGTACCAAGTAGGGCCGACCATCGAGAGCTCCTACTGTGCGCCTTATGCGCCCGTTCAGACTACTCGCGCCCACTGCGGCGCGCTAGTGGGCAGGCCATGAGCACGCTCGGCAGTGTAGAAATCGCGTAAAATCAACAAACAAAGTAGCACTCTTGAGGATTCGAACCTGCGCCAGCAGCTCCAGTTAATGGTTGGGTAACCACTTGACCTATTAACCACTTGCAAAATAATACCCCCTCCGTCCTAAAATAAGTGTCTCGACTTTATACTAACTCTAGTATAAAATTGTACTAAGCTTGAGACACTTATTTTGGGACGGAGGGAGTACAACGCGAAGGTTTTAAGAACTAAAATTTGGCCGCGCTATTTAGAAAAAGGGGCTTTCTTTTGAAAAGAAATGTGAACAAAATTTGAGTATCCCCAGATTAAAAAAAAATCATGAATCAAAAAAAGTTCATGTATTAAAAAACGTTCACGAATTCAAAACGTTCATAATACTTAAAAAAATCCATAGATTGTCAAAAAAGTTCACAAATTTGAAAAAAGTTCATTGATTCAAAAAAGGGGTTCATCGGTTCTAAAAAAAGTTCATTGATTCTAAAAAAAAGTTCGCAAATTTGAAAAAAGTTCATTGATTTTCAAAAAAGTTCATCAACTCCGGAAAAAACATGGAATTTGAAAAAAATTCATCAAAGTTTGGAAAAAGTTCATCAAATTTGGAAAAATAGTTCATGGAATTTGAAAAAAGTTCACAAAAAATTTGAAAAAAGTTCATCAAATATGAAAACAGTTCACCGAATTTGAGAAAAAGTTCATCGGATGTGAAAAAAGTTCATTGAATTTTAAAAATAGTTCATGGAATTTGAAAAAGACCATAAAATTTTGGAAAAAATTCATCAAATATGAAAATAGTTCACCGAATTTGGAAAAAGTTCATCGATTTTGCAGAAAAAAATTATGAAGAAAGAAAGTTTCTCGAATTAGAAAAAAGAACGAAGAAAGGATAGAAAAAAGGAATGAGAAAGAAGAAAACGGAAGAAAACATAAAACGAACACAACTATGGCAGTGGCCGGGTGGTTGTCTCGTTGTACTCTATTCCGCTAGTCGAGGGATCGACTACCAGCTCTCTCACGCGAACGGCCGCATCTTCCTTGAACTTTCAAGGAACAGAAAAAAGACGAAAGTGGGCTGGCCCAAGGCGCACCGCATCTTTTTTGAACTTTCAGGAACAGAAAAAAGATGAAAGTGGGCTGGCCTAGGGCGCAGAAGGGGTGTGCGCCCGTTAGGCGGTTTGCCTATATCCGGCGCTTAAGGGCATGTACGATGGTGCTATCTTAGGAGTGACACGTAGGATAAATGATGAGGTGAAGAAGAGAGAACTCGTAAGAAAAGACTTGTCCTCTCTTATTTAAGAGAAGACAAGAAATGATCTCTTAGCACAATATGTCTCATCACATTTTTAGGAATAACTAGTTGTTGAAGATAAGACTAAGAAATTATTCATTGTAGACATTTTTTTTGTCATCTCTAAATTACATGCAAGATTTAAAATAAGACTATCTTATCAATCATTATACATGCCCTAAGGCGCCGAATAGAATCTAGACCATCCGTGACAGTTGTCTTACTTACCAATGATTCAACGCGTTAGTTATGTGTGCCAACCCTCTGGCTGAGAGAAACGGGATAACAGGATGACAAATAATCCTTCCGTTCCAGAATAGATGACCCAACTTTGTATTAATTTTAGTATAAAGTTAGGTCAACTATTTTGAAACCGAGGGAGTATAATTTAAGATGAGATGCACACGCAAACTTGACAAATCTTATTTGCCGCTTTCCGTGGCAAACTTTCAACCTGCTGCACTCAGCTCGTGTAGAAGTTACTCAAATGGCCGTGTTTTTACGTTCTACACACCCTTCTTGAATGTTCTGGATCGGTACAGATCCGTTTTCCCTCTTTTACCTAGTTGTTTATTTTATCACTTTTCTTTCATTTAATTTTATTTTCTTTCTTTTACAAATAGTCCATTTTGTTGGAATTTTTAAAAAGATCTGTGTTCTCAAAAAATATTTAGAAATTTAAATAATTGTTCTCATTTTCAGAAATTATTTTTTTGGAAAATGAACACTGATTTCCAAACATTTTTTTCAAACTTGTTTAGTATTTCAGAAAATATTCATGTTTCCAAAATTTCTTAACAAATTCAAAAATATTTGTAAAAAATCAATGATATACAAAATTTCTGAAATTATTCTTATCCCAAACAAATTTCATACAGTTTTTCTAAAAATTGAATTAATAGATATTCTAGAAATGTAAAAAATATTCACAAATTTCTACTTCTTTAAAAAAATGAATAAAAAGCTACAAAAAGCGGGCTCTACCTGACCCGAGCCGCTACAGTAGTCAGCTTGTTGCGGGCCCAGTCGTGGCCTCCTATGTGCTTCAGGTCCCTATTTGACGTTCCCTAAAAAAGGACTCGAGCACTTTTCCAACCCTCTCAGACCATCAACGTTCTTAGTTGTCCGATCGTCACTTTGAGACTTTCCGACCGCCAGATTAGATGTGAATCCCGCCTAGTCTAGCTCCGTTCGCTAATAAGGATCGCTAACGGGCTGGGGGAGCTGCTCCCGCAGCAAAATTGCAGTCACGTGGTTAATTGGGCCCTCGTTCTCTCGGGAAGTCCATTTAAAAATTAAAACTCACGAGGAAACACGGAACAAGCCAACCACCACCCACCCACCTCCCTTTGCTCGACACCCTCCTCCCTACGTTTCGACTTCGCTCTCTCCGTCTCTCCCTCTCAGTGCCTCCTCGACCTAACCACGCTTGGGCGGTGCGTGCCGGTGAAGTGCCTCCACCCTTCCAGGTGAATTCTTGTAATTCCAAAAGCGGCGGTAGGGATGAAGTGCCTCCCCCTTCCAGGTGAGATATGTTGCACACCCAATCTCTCTCTCTCTCTCTCTCTCTCTCTCTCCCTCCCTCTCTCTCTCTCTCTCTCTAACCTTAACCATCATGGATCAGCGCCGTCGCAGCCCCCGCGCCCTCCACACCGCTACCTCCGTCTATGCGCTCCACTTTCTCCTCACATGTTCACAAATTGCTCCATCTGGTTGTTGTATCAAGAGGAAAAGAAGTGCTGCAGCCCAATCCGTCAATGTAAATATACAAACGAATCTCCGGGTCTAAGAGCCAAACATTATGAAGGAAATATGCCCTAGAGGCAATAATAAAGTTGTTATTTTATATTTCCTTATATGATGATAAATGTTTATTATTCATGATAGAATTATATTAACCGGAAACTTGATACATGTGTGGATACATAGACAAAACACCGTGTCCCTAGTAAGCCTCTACTAGACTAGCTCATTAATCAAAGATGGTTAAGTTTCCTAACCATAGACATGTGTTGTCATTTGATGAACGTGATCACATCATTAGGAGAATGATGTGATGGACAAGACCCACCCGTTAGCATATCATATTGATCGTTCAGTTTTATTGTTATTGCTTTCTTCATGTCAAATACATATTCCTTCGACTATAAGATTATGCAACTCTCGGATACCAGAGGAATACCTTGTGTGCTATCAAACGTCACAATGTAACTGGGTGATTATAAAGATGCTCTACAGGTATCTCCGAAGGTGTTTGTTGGGTTGGCATAGATCGAGATTAGGATTCGTCACTCCGAGTATCGGAGAGGTATCTCTGAGCCCTCTCGGTAATGCACATCATAATAAGCCTTGCAAGAAATGTAACTAATGCGTTAGTTACAAGATGATGTATTACGAAACGAGTAAAGAGACTTGCCGGTAACGATATTGAACTAGGTATGAAGATACCGACGATCGAGTTTCGGGCAAGTAACATACCGATGACAAAAGGAATAACGTATGTTATCATTACGGTACGACCGATAAAGATCTTCGTAGAATATGTAGGAGCCAATATGAGCATCTAGGTTCCGCTATTGGTTATTGACCGGAGAGGTGTCTTGATACGTCTCCAACGTATCTATAATTTTTTATTGTTCCATGCTATTATATTATCTATCTTGGATGTTTTATATGCATTTATATGCTATTTTATATGATTTTTGGGAGTAACCTATTAACCTAGAGCCCAGTGCCAGTTTCTGTTTTTTCCTTGTTTTTGAGTTTCGCGGGAAAGGAATATCAAACGGAGTCCAATTGACCTGAAACTTTACGACAATTGTTTTTGGACCAAGATAAACCCACGGAGTATCGGAGATGCACCAGCAGAGTCCCGAGGCCACCACGAGGGTGGCGGGCGGTCCCACCCCCCTAGGGCGCGCCCTCCAACCTTGTGGGCCGCTCGTGGACTCCCCTGACTTGTTCTCCACGCCAACACCTCTTATATATCCCCAAACCCCCAGAAATAAACCTAGATCGGGAGTTCCGCCGCCGCAAGCCTCTATAGACACCAAAAACCAATCAGGACCCTGTTCTGACATCCTGCCGGAGGGGGGAATCATCACCAGTGGCCATCTTCATCATCCCGGCGCTCTCCATGATGAGGAGGGAGTAGTTCACCCTCGGGGTTGAGGGTATGTACCAGTAGCTATGTGTTTGATCTCTCTCTCTCTCTCTCTCTCTCTCTCTCTCTTGTGTTCTTGATTTGGCACGATCTTGATGTACCGCAAGCTTTGCTACTATAGTTGGATCTTATGATGTGTCTCCCCCTCTACCTTCTTGTAATGGATTGAGTTTTCCCTTTGAAGTTATCTTATCGGATTTAGTCTTTAAGGATTTGAGAACACTTGATGTATCTCTTGCATGTACTTATCTGTGGTGACAATGGGATATTCACGTGATCCACTTGATGTATGTTTTGGTGATCAACTTGCGGATTCTGTGACCTTGTGAACTTATGCATAAGGGTTGGCACACGTTTCGTCTTGACTCTCCGGTAGAAACTTTGGGACACTCTTTGAAGTTCTTTGTGTTGGTTTGAATAGATGAATCTGAGGTTGTATGATGCATATGGTATAATCAAACCCGCAGATACTTGAGGTGACATTGGAGTATCTAGGTGACATTAGGGTTTTGGTTGATGTGTATCTTAAGGTGTTATTTTAGTATGAACTCTAGGGCTGTTTGTGACACTTATAGGAATAGCTCAATAGATCGATCAGAAAGAATAACTTTGAGGTGGTTTCGTACCCTACAATAATCTCTTCATTTGTTTTCTGCTATTAGTGACTTTGGAGTGACTCTTTGTTGCACATTGTGGGATTGTTATATGATCTAATTATGTTATCATTGTTGAGAGAACTTGCACTAGTGAAAGTATGAACCCTAGGCCTTATTTCCAAGCATTGCAATACCGTTTTCGCTCACTTTTACCACTTGCTACCTTGCTATTTTTAAAATTTCATATTACAAAAACCTATATCTACTATCCATATTGCACTTGTATCACCATCTCTTCACCGAACTAGTGCACCTATACAATTTACCATTGTATTGGGTGTGTTGGGGACACAAGAGACTCTTTGTTATTTGGTTGTAGGGTTGTTTGAGAGAGACCATCTTCATCCTATGCCTCCCACGGGTTGATAAACCTTAGGTCATCCACTTGAGGGAAATTTGCTACTGTCCTACAAAACTCTGCGCTTGGAGGCCCAACACGAGTCTACAAGAAGAAGGTTGCGTAGTAGACATCAAGCTCTTTTCTGGCGCCATTGCCGGGGAGGTTAGTGCTTGAAGGTATATCTTTAGATCTTGCAATCGAATCTTTTAGTTTCTTGTTTTATCACTAGTTTTGTCTATAAAAAAACTAAAAAAATGGAATTGAGGTTGCCTCATATGCTTCATCTTTATAATGTCTTTCGTGAAAATGATGGAAAGGAAAATTGTGCTCAAGTGTTAGAAGAAGAAGTCTATAGAATGTTTGGCACTAAATCATTGAATGATGAGCATGATTGCAATGTTTTTAGTTTGAATTCTTTGAATATCCATGATGCTAACGATATGCAAAGCCACAAGCTTGGGGATGCTATGTTTGATGAAGATGATATTTTTAGTCCCCCAAGTTTTGTTGAGCAAAATTATTATGATGATAGCATGCCTCCTATTTATGATGATTATATTGATGAAAGTGGATTTGGAGAGGTCATGACTTTATTTAGTGATGAATCTACTATTTGGGAAGAGGTTCCAATTGATTATGAGAACAAAGTTGCTATCTATGATGACTATTGTGATAACATGCATGCTTTAAAGAATAATGATAACCATGAAACTTGTCATCTTGATTTTAATTTTCAATTGGATTATGCCTCACATGATAGTTATTTTGTTGAGTTTGCTCCCACTACTATTCATGAGAAGAAATTTGCTTATGTGGAGAGTAATAAAATTTCTATGCTTGTGGCTCATGAAAAGAATGCTTTTATGTGATGGTTATATTGTTGAATTCATTCATGATGCTACGGAAAATTATTATGAGGGAGGAGTATATGCTTGTAGGAATTGCAATAATATCAAGTTTCCTCTCTATGTGTTGAAATATTTGAAGTTGCACATGTTTTGCCTTCCTATGCAAGCTGATTCTTGTTTCCATAAGTTGTTTGCTCACAAAATCCCTATGCATAGGAAGTGTGTTAGGCTTAAATGTGCTAGTCATATTCTTCATGATGCTCGCTTTGTGTTTCAGTTTTTATCTTTTATGTGAGCATCATTGAAATCATCATGCCTAACTAAAAGACATTAAAGAAAAGCGCTTGTTGGGACGCAACCCAACATTTACCCCTACTGTTTTTGTGTGTTCATATGATTAAGCTACTGTAGTAATCATGTTTTATAGCTTTTGTTTCAATAAAGTTCCATGTAAAGCCTTTGGGATAGTGTGGATGATAGTTGACTTGATTCTGTACAAAAACAAAAACTTTTGCTCCCAGTCCAGGAATTTTGAAAATTCACTGGAACATGCTTTTGATCTGAATTTTTTACACAAGATTGATATACAAAGTTTCTACGTTGTCCTAATATTTCAGAATTTTTGGAGTTACATAAGAATGGAAAGTTTCCAGATTACTACAGACTATTCTGTTTTTGACAGATTCTATTTTCATTGTGTTGTTTGCTTATTTTGATGAATCTATGAGTAGTATTGGAGGGTATGAACCATGGAGAAGTTGGAATACAGTAGACATAGCACCAATATGAATTTAGAATGAGTTCACAACAGTACCTAAGTGGTGATTTATTTTCTTATACTAACGGAGCTCATAAGATTTTTTGTTGAGTTTTGTGTCGTGAAGTTTTCAAGTTTTGGGTGAAGTTTCGATGGACTACGGAATAAGGAGTGGCAAGAGCCTAAGCTTGGGGATTCCCAAGGCACCCAAGGTAATACTAAAGGAATACCCAAGCTACTAAGCTTGGGGATGCCCCGGATGGCATCCCCTCTTTCGTCTTCGTTCATCGGTAACTTTACTTGGAGCTATATTTTTATTCACCACATGATATGTGTTTTGCTTGGAGCGTCATTTTCTTTTGTTTATATTTGCTTGCTGTTATTCAGAGACGTGTTTTGCATCTTTTACTTCAAAAAAAGGGTCAAGAATAGCCTTTACCATGCATATTTTTCAAGTCTATATGTTGCTATTTAAAAACAGAAAGTTTGCTGTTATGTTTTGAATATTTGTGAATAGTCAGAATGTGATAAAATCTTGAAATTTTTACACAATGAGTAACAACAAATTATCTACAGTGTGGTAATTTTGCAGAAGTTTTGGGGTTAGGGAAGTATGATTCCTCTTGCATTCTTTACAGACTGTTCTGTTTAGACAAATTGTTGTTATGTTTGCGTTGTTTGCATATGTTTGCTTGTTTAATAATTCTATTTGAGGATAGGAGTATTAAATATGCAGAGGCATTTAGTAGGCAATATCAAATAATAATTTTAGTGATTTTCTACAGTAGAGAATGATAAGGTTTTGCATTGTTTATACTAACCTATCTCACGAGTTCTTGTTGAGTTTTGTGTGGATGAAGCTTTTAAGATTTAAGGAAACCGCGATATGAAAGGAATTAAGGAGATACAAAAGCTCAAGCTTGGGGATGCCCAAGGATCCCTAATTAATATTTCAAGAAGTCTCAAGCATCTAAGCTTGGGGATGCCCCGGTAGGCATCCCACCTTTCTTCTTCAACAACTATCGGTCAATTTTGGTTGAGCCTAAGTTTTTGCTTCTTCACATGATATGTGCTATCCTTGCAATGTCATTTTATTTTATTTTGCTTGCTGGTTGATGTCACATCCCTAGTTCTGGTATGCTCAAGGCTAACTAGTCATTTGTGCATCATGTTTAAATTCCATTTAAATTTGAATTGGGGATTTGTGAAACCCTCAGAATCATTTCTAGAAATGACCCAAATAAAATTTGCTCCAAAAAGGTCCAAGAAAATGCTCATGTTGTCCTCTGAAAATACTGGACAGAGATAAAAATCAAACCATTATTTTTGGGAGCTCATAAGTATTTATTTTGGGCATTTGGAGTTAATGCATAATTATTTGCATTGGATATATAAATGTTATATATATATTATATGTCCAAAAATTATGCCATTTGTTGAGGAGCTCTGGAATAATACCACTAGTTCCTACAAAAATTGGCATAAGTAAATAAAATGATTTAGTATTATTATTAAATCAAAACAAACGTCAGAAAAATAGAAAAGAAAAAGAAATGGGAAAACCTTACCTGGCGCTTACCTCCCTGTGCAGCCGGGCACTGTGCAGCCCAGCGACCCAACAGGCCGGCCCAGCTGACTGGCCGACGCCAGTCATCATCTCCACCGCGCTAGGAGGACAGGGGCGTGTGCCCACGGCGCGCTCACACGTGCATCGCCACCTCCTGCTTGCCGCCGATCGCCTGGAGTTGTCTGAGGACGCCACACACGTCCCTGAGCCCCACCCTCTCACTCTCACCCTCGTTCCCTGCCTCCTCCGCTCTCTCCCTCGCACACCCGAGCGCCATCGTCGCCGCTGCTCGCCGTTGCCGCGGCCACCGGCCAGCCCTCGCCCTGCCACTGAGCCTAGAAGCTCCGCCGCGACTGCCTTGCCCCGTCAACGGAGCCACGCGACGCCCTGAGGCCCTACTTCGTCGCCACCATCGTCGTCTTCGCCTCGGCCGCCGTGGATCGCCGCCGTCGATTCGCGACAACCCACGCTTCCCCGACCCTGCCGTCTGCACCATCCACCTCCCCGTGAGCCCCTGCTTCATCTCCCCTCTCTCCCCTGGTCGCGCTCGCCCTCTAGCTGTCGTCTCCACCATGGCCGAACCTTCGCCGCCGCCCGAGCTCGCCGTCGACGCAGCTCCGGTGACCATTTGGTCACCCCGGCGAGTCCAACAAGCTCGTAGGGCCACGTAGAGCATCCCTAGTGCTTTGCTTCTCTCGTCTTCGAGCTCCAAACGCGCTCTCGTGCACGACCGAACTCCAGCGGCCGCAACCGAGCTCGCCGCCGTCGACTCCGGCCATCCCAGGCCCAGCCACGGCCACCGCCCGATGCGCCATCGAGCTAGCTCTCCAATGCGCCTAGCCGCGCGTCATTTGGAGCACCACAGAGGAAACCCGGGGCACAAGTACGCCGCGGATCTCGCCGGCGACTAACCGCCGGCGGGTTTGACTTGCTTGACCTGGGGTTTGACCCCCCAGGGTCACTGACGCGGGGCCATGCCCCTGTTTAGTTTAGGTGTTACTTTAGTTAGCGCTAATTAACTCAGTTAATTAGTTGTCTCACTGATAGGCGGGCCCAGGCCCTAATTAACCTAGGTTAGTGCTAACCTAACACTAACTAACTCTGTTAGTTAGATGTTACACTGACATGTGGGTCCCAACCGTCAGGTTTGACCTGGGCTGGCGCCTTTGACCTGGTGACGTCATGCTGACGTCAGGCTGACGCCATTATTTATTTTCTGGAATTAGTTTAATTCTTTTAAATCAGGAAATTCCAGAAAATTAGCAAAACTTCAAAAAATCATATAAATTCAACCGTAACTCAGATTGAAATAAGTTATATATGAAAAATTATCAGAAAAATGCAATCTATCCATCTGTACTAGTTTCATGCATGAAAAACCAACTTATACCTACTGTATAAGTGAAAACATGTAAATGGCATTTATAAGAGCTTAATTTGGAGTTGCATTTGAACCCTTGATTCAAATGGACTTCATTCAATTTGAATACTAGTTGCATTAGCTCAAACAACATCACATATTCATGCCATGTTCATGCATCATATTGTTGCATATGATTGTTTATTGATTGTTGGCACCGTTCCTTCTCGATAGGTCCTGTTCCGGAGTCCGTTTCCAGAGTACCTGTCTGTGAAGCAGTGCCTCCTCTGTTGATCTACCAGGCAAGCAAACCCCCTTGTACATTTCGATACAATCCTACTCTCTCGCTCCTACTCTCAGTTATTGCATTAGGACAACAACGATTCATCTGCTACTTTGTGCTGCGGTAGTTGAACCCATTCCTCTGCATGACCTGTCATTGCCACAGTAAATAGTTGAAACCCACTAGCATGTGTAGGAGTTGATTGAGCCATGTTGTGTTCCTACCATGCTATGCCTGCTATTGCTTAGAGTTGTGTCAGGTCTGATTCATTGGGAATGAATTGAGTGTTATGAGTTGTTCTGGTGCTGAGAGTTAAGTGTGTGAACACAATTTGGTAAAGGTAGCGGTGAGAGGCCTTGTGGGAGTACATGGTGGGTTGTCTCACTAGAACCGTCCATAAGCACTGAGTTCTGTGTATGTTGTCCAATGACTAGCTACTACCACACATTGGAATGCTTAAGTGCCCCTCTCGACTTATTAACCGACTTGGTCTCTGTCCAGGAGTCACAACTAGTTTCTGGTGTTTGTAGGTAGTGTTAGTAGTCTACCAAGTGGCACCCGGTCAGGTGGGCTTGGGACAGACTAGGCACAAGTGGCACGGTGTACCAAGCGTAGATCCATCCGGCGAGGTGGGCTTGGGAACCCTGCACACATCATTTGGGGCCGTGAGCGACACCCCGGCCGGATCTCCTTGCGGATGGAACCCGAATAGGCGATAAACCTGGACTAGAGTCTTGTGTGGTTAGTCAGGTCGTGGCCGACACCCTCGCCAGGCTTCCGCTTGAAGGTTGCCGAGATACATGACGTGTACATGGCGGTAAGTGGCGAGCGCGTGTGTGAAGAAGTACACCCATGCAGGGTTAACATGATCTATTCGAATAGCCGGGTCCGCGGTTATGGACTTCTTGGATGCTTACATGGTACATAGACAACTTGAAGTGGATACTATAAAATGCTCAAGACAAGTGTGAGTGGTATGGATGGCCTTCTCGTAGGGAGACGAGGATGAATCCATAGTAGTGTATTGTGTGGTGATTAGTGGACTCGTGTGCGCCATATCACCTCAAAGAAGTTCTGGTAGTCGTAGAACAGGATAGCCACAGAGTCAAAGCTGGCTTGCTGCAACTAAACCCCACATTACCCTCTTGATACAAGTGCATGTATGATAGGATCTGATGTAAGTCTTGCTGAGTACCTTTGTACTCATGTTGCTTTATTTATGTTTTTGCAACGGAGACTTCGGTCTTACTAGTGTTCTCGTGGACTTCGACAAGTAGCTTGTACCTCAGTTATGGTCTTGTTCGGATGTTGTAGATAGTCAGGCTCTTCAGCCTTTTTCATTTGTAGATGTCTGTACCCAGACATGTAATGCTTCCGCTTGTTGCTTGTATGCTCTGTATGATGGGTCCTGTGACCCCTGTTTGCAATAAATGCTATGATGGCTCTTTGAGCCTTATCTATATGAGTTGTTGAGTTATGCTGTGATGCCATGTTGTACTGCACATACTTGCATGTTATGCGTACGTGTAATGTGTATTGTTATGTGTGGGATCTGACTATCTAGTTGTTTATCCTTAGTAGCCTTTCTTACCGGGAAATGTCTCCTAGTGCTTCCACTGAGCCATGGTAGCGTGCTACTGCTCCGGAACACTTAGGTTGGCCGGCATGTGTCCTTCTTCGTTCTAGTGTCTGTCCCTTCGGGGAAATGTCACGCGATGAATACCGGAGTCTTGTTAGCCCGCTACAGCCCGGTTCACCGGAGTCCTGTTAGCCCAGTGCTACAGCCTGGATTCACTCGCTGATGACCGACACGTTCGATGCTGGGTCATGGATGCCTGTCCCTGTAAGTTAGTGCCACTTTGGGTTTACGACTAGCCATGTCAGCCCGGGCTCCTTATCATATGGATGCTAGCGACACTATCATATATGTGTGCCAAAAGGCGCAAACGGTCCCGGGCAAAGGTAAGGCGACACCCGTGGGGATACCGTGCGTGAGGCCGCAAAGTGATATGAGGTGTTACATGCTAGATCGATGTGGCATTTAGTCGGGGTCCTGACAGTTGAATAAAGTACTTAAGATCTGAAAGTTTATTTATGAGGAGTCTTCACATAGTTACATAATTATTCAACTACTCATTGATCTTCACTTATATCTTTTGGAGTAGTTTGTCATTTGCTCTAGTACTTCACTTATATCTTTTTAGAGCACGACGGTAGTTTTATTTTGAAGAAACTGTTGAACTCTCATGCTTCACTTATATAATTTTGAGAGTCTCTAAACAACATGGTAATTTGCTTTGGTTATGAATTTAGTCCTAATATGATAGGCATCCAAGAGGGATATAATAAAAACTTTCATATAAAGTGCATTGAATACTATGAGAAGTTTGATTCCTTATGATTGTTTTGAGATATAAAGAAGGTGATATTAGAGTCATGCTAGTGAGTAGTTGTGAATTTGAGAAGTACTTGTGTTAAAGTTTGTGAGTCCCATAGCATGCACGTATGGTGAACCGTTATGTGATGAAGTCGGAGCATGATGTATTTATTGATTGTCTTCCTTATGAGTGGCGGTCGGGGACGAGCGATGGTCTTTTCCTACCAATCTATCCCCCTAGGAGCATGTGCATAGTACTTTGTTTCGATAGCTAATATATTTTTGCAATAAGTATGTGAGTTCTTTATGACTAATGTTGAGTCCATGGATTATACACACTCTCACCCTTCCACCATTGCTAGCCTCTCTAGTACCGCGCAACTTTCACCGGTACCTTACACCCATCATATACCTTCCTCAAAACAGCCACCATACCTACCTATTACAGAATTTCCATAGCCATTCCGAGATATATTGACATGCAACTTTCCACAGTTCTGTTTATTATGACACGCTTCATCATTGTCATATTGCTTTGCATGATCATGTAGTTAACATCGTATTTGTGGCAAAGCCACCATTCATAATTCTTTCATATATGTCACTCTTGATTCATTGGACATCTCGGTACACCGCCGGAGGCATTCATATAGAGTCATATTTTGTTCTAAGTATCTAGTTGTAATTCTTGAGTTGTAAGTAAATAAAAGTGTGACGATCATCATTATTAGAGCATTGTCCCAGTGAGGAAAGGATGATGGAGACTATGATTCCCCCACAAGTCGGGATGAGACTCCGGACGAAAAAAAAGAGGCCAAAAAAAGAGAGGGCCCAAAAAAACAAAAAAATGAGAGAAAAAGAGAGAAGGGGCAATGCTACTATCCTTTTACCACACTTGTGCTTCAAAGTAGCACCATGATCTTCATGATAGAGAGTCTCTTATGTTGTCACTTTCATATACTAGTGGGAATTTTTCATTATAGAACTTGATTGTATATTCCAATGATGGGCTTCCTCAAATTTCCCTAGGTCTTCATGAGAAAGCAAGTTGGATGCACACCCACTTAGTTTTCTTTTTAAGCTTTCATAAACTTATAGCTCTAGTGCATCTGTTGCATGGCAATCCCTACTCACTCACATTGATATCTATTGATGGGCATCTCCATAGCCCGTTGATACACCTAGTTGATGTGAGACTATCTCCTTCTTTTTGTCTTCTCCACAACCACCTTCTATTCCACCTATAGTGCTATATCCATGGCTCACGCTCATGTATTGCATGAAAGTTGAGAAGGTTTGAGAACATCAAAGGTATGCAACAATTGCTTGGCTTGTCATCGGGGTTGTGCATGATTTGAATATTCTGTGTGATGAAGATGGAGCATAGCTAGACCATATGATTTTGTAGGGATAAGCTTTCTTTGGCCATGTTATTTTGAGAAGACATAATTGCTTTATTAGTATGCTTGAAGTATTATCGTTTTTATGTCAATATTAAAATTTTGTTTTGAATCTTATGGATCTGAATATTCTTGCCACGATGAAGAACATTACATGGATAAATATGTTAGGTAGCATTCCACATCAAAATTTCTGTTTTTATCATTTACCTACTCGAGGACGAGCAGGAATTAAGCTTGGGGATGGTTGATACGTCTCCAACATATCTATATTTTTTTATTGTTCCATGCTATTATATTATCTATCTTGGATGTTTTATATGCATTTATATGCTATTTTATATGATTTTTGGGACTAACCTATTAACATAGAGCCTAGTGCCAGTTTCTGTTTTTTCCTCGTTTTTGAGTTTCGCAGGAAAGGAATATCAAATGGAGTCCAATTGACCTGTAACTTTACGACGATTGTTTTTGGACCAAAAGAAGCACACGAAGTACTGGAGATGCACCAGAAGAGTCCCGAGGCCACCACAAGGGTGGAGGGCGCTCCCACCCCCCCTAGGGCGTGCCCTCCGACCTTGTGGGCCCCTCGTGGACTCCCCTGACTTGTTCTTGACGCCAACACCTCTTATATACCTCCAAACCCCTAGAAATAAACCTAGATCAGGAGTTCCGCCGTAACAAGCCTCTGTAGCCACCAAAAACCAATCGGGACCCTATTCCGGCACCCTGCCGGATGAGGGAATCATCACCGATGGTATACAGCTCTAGGAGCACTCTGTACTGAGATATGCCACATACATAGAGACATGCAGGAGTAGGGGTACTGAGATATGACACCAGTATGTACGTACACATTCGCGACCAGAATGACAACGCTATGTACGCTCCGACCAGGTGGGTCCCGACTGTCAGGCACTTCCTCGCGTGCGAAGATGTAGCTGGTGGGTCCCAGCAGTCAGGGGGGAGAATCATTTTTCCCCGTAATATGGACGCACTTCCTTGCGTGCGAAGATGTAGCTGGTGGGTCCCAGCAGTTAGGGGGAAACATTTTTTTCACGAAATACGGTGGCCCATCCGGTGGGTCCCTGCTGTCAGGTGGAGGAATAAATTTTTTCCGCATAATAAGGAGGCACTTCCTTGTTGGGGACGTGGACCCAGCTGTCAGCCTCTCCACGTACTCTTCCGATGGAAGTCGTTCCTTAACCATGTTGACCACGCCGCACCGAGAGCACCAGGGCGGTGGACGACGGCGAGGCCTAGGAAGGGGACGACGCGGAGCCGGGGAAGACGCGGCAGTGGAAGCCAACACGGAGAGGAGTACGAGGGTTCACTAGTTCGGCTGCGGTGTGAGGCTACCGTCGCCGCAGAATAACAGGGGGTGTGGGTGAGTAGATGCGGATGGCCTGGCCAGCGGTGGGAGTGGTAGGGGACGGTGAGGCCTCCGCGGCATCTCAACCGGCCACGAGAGGCAGGATCACGCGGCACGACCGACGTTGCTTTGGGCGGCTGGAGCAAGAAGACCAGAGGTTGAAGAAGCATTCCATTTTCATTCCTACTCCAAGGTTGCCCCGTTACAACATTCCATCAAATACAAAGGAAAACTAACACGTATGCTGATGCATCTCAATGATTCACAGATCATAGCCAATATTTGCTTCACAACTAAAGACAAAAGTTGTGAGAGCGTGTACAAAAGAAAAACTACTGATGGGGTCACGACGACTTAAACCCTAAACCCTAAACAGGATTTAATTTCCTGGCTAGGTAGAACCTGTCGAAGGAAAGACGGCTGGCACCCTCGGATCATACGATGCTTTTGTGCAGTTCCACTAAAATCGAGCTGAGCATCCCTGATGGCAAAGATATTGAAGAGGTGTGATTAGAATAATAGTACTGGCACTAGTTCATGAGACATAAACTCATCACGAATAGAAGCCGGTAGAAGTAGAGAAAGATAGACATGGAGATGGAGCTACGTGGGGAGCTGCGGCAGTGGAGCAAGCCGGCTCCAAAAGGAAGATGTACTACCTGGGACGTCGGGCTGTAGCTAGAAGGGCAGTTGGGACGCGGCATCAGCCCATACCGCGGGGACCCCCGATTGGGACGGACCGACTGTGGGTTTTCTCCCTCGCTGATGTCGACCGCGTCTATGCAGAACACTGTTCCCTTCCCCCAGCAGCATGATCAGGCCGGATATGTGACCAGCGGTGTGGCCACCGTCGTTCTATGCTTGTGAAGAGAGCAACCCAAGCAACCAGGCTTGTAGCTTAGGCTCCTGCTAGTGTATACATAGCGGTTTTCTTTTCCTCTCAATATCTACCATTTTATATTGCGTACGTGTCATTGAAGAGTGAAATGATGGTTGCTTCTTCTGACTAACTTACTGTGTGATTTGACTGCTCCTTAGTGGCCCCTACACGTACTGCCCCTACGTGTATGACCGCTCCTGAGTCTCACTTGTATACTTATCTCTATTTTCTTGCATGACACGTAGACAGGATGCGCATAGAGGAATTTTGTTACTGCACGTTGTTACGTAGTACTGGACTACTAGTACCTATTCCCTCCTTTCGGTTCACTACTGGTACTCCCTCCGTCCTGGCTTATTGGTCCCCTTTGTACTCAATTCATGGGCTCGTTTTCCTCAAGAAATTGTATTTACCAACGTATTAATATCGGGAATGCATGCGTGAACAACGAATGATTAAACCTTGCATGCAATGTTTTGACAAAGCATTGACTTATGAACATGTGAATGTAAGGGACTACAACCTCATGCATGCATGCAACAGTCACATGTACACATGGACGCAAAAACGCGCGTGACACCCTAATGCATGCATGTCCGAGCACACGACGGAACACATACGGTCACACTCAAGTGCTCAACCTACACATGCATGCACACACATACTCAGCCAGGGTGAGCTAGTGACTGTATAAACACCGGAAAATGTATATATTGAGCGCAATGAGCATATTATGAAGTCCACTGACTGTATTTTTACAAATATTCAATGACAGACAGTGTAATTATCTCGTTTGAAATTAAGCCATATTAACCGGAAAGGAGGCAGTATGGACTAGCATTGCTTTGATGTGTCCTGTCAACTTGCCGAACGAGGAGAAGCTTGCAGGACGGGAGAAGCTTGCGTGCGGTGGCTCGCAGGACAAGGAGACACTTTTGACTAATGTAAGCTCTCCCTCGCTCAGGCGGTGGACGTGCAATAGTTAATTCGGTGTCAGATTGCCAGAAGCATACACTATACTAGTACTATTATTGTTCGACTTCTCGAAGAGGCGAACAACCAAGCGCAAAGTTTAGTACTACTACTACTACTACTATAGAGGTATGTACTATACTATACTAGGAACCAGATGGAGGAGCGTCTGCACTCTTATTATATTTAAAAAATATGATAAAGCAATCTTCAACACATTTGGTTCTCTTCGAGGGTTCTCGCATGTGATAATGGAAGTTGATTGCATGGAACACTCGCCACAATTCTCGCTTAATTCTGGCTCATATCCTGTTAGAAATAGGAGCGCTCGGTAATATTTCCTCTTTTTTTGTTATTCAGCATGTAAACAGGTCAGCAAACCTTGCAGCACATCTTTGTGCGAACTGTGCTTGCTGCACTTTGAATGTGGCCGAGAGCTGGCTTGACGAAACACCTCACTTCCTTCTTCTTTTTTTACAGGGTACCTCACTTCCTAGTGACCAGTCTCTTGGCTGATCGTCCTAAGAATGCTTATATATGAATAAAGCTCTCTCATTTACCGTATTAACCGAAAAGGAGGGAGTATGGACTAGCACTACTTTTTGGTGTGTCTCATCAACTCGCAGAACGAGGAGAAGCTTGCGGGACAAGGTGAAGCTCGCTTACGCCTTTTGACTAATGCAACCTACCCTCGCCCAGGCAGTGGACATGCAGCAGTTCATTCGGTGTCAGATTGCCACAAGCATACACTGTAGTACCCAACATGCGGAGTACCATCATTGTTCGACCTCACGAAGAGGCGAAGAGCCAAGCGCAAGGTTTAGTTGTATGAGTAGTACTACTACTGGAACCGCATGGTGGAGTGTTTGTACTCTTATTTTATTTTAGTCTCTGATAAAGTACACATTTATCCGGGATAAGGGCGGAAAGCGGCAGCCCAATGGTAGTGTTAAAAAACATCGAACATGTAATGATGATATCGATCAACCATGCTCGAATATATCTTGGCCTCCGTGCGAGCCCATCTATGTGTTCTTGCTCCTCGTCTCTCTCAAGGAACGGCGGGTTGGCCATTTTGCCGTCAATTTAGACCGGTTTTCTCACACTCCGGTCCCACATGTCAGTGATATATGCCAAGAGGAAGTGCATTGACCGACTGGCCATACGCGTACTTGGTTTTGCACCTTCATACTACTCCTTCCCCCGTCGCAGCTTACAGGGCGCGCTACATTCTGATGCATTTCTCTCCATGCATTTCCACCACCAGAGAGACTTTAGAGCGTATTGATGGTTGCTTCTTCCGAGCAACTTACAGTGGGAAAGGTGGGACTTATGATTTGACTGCTCATTACTACTCACTATTAGTGTGGCGCAACAACCGGGCTGAGTCTCCCATGCGGTTGTGCACTACTCCCTCTGTTATTAAATATACTACGGAGTATTTGTCTTTCTTGAGATTTCAACGAGTGACTACATACGAAGCAAAATGAGTGAATCTACACTCTAAAATATGTCCATTTAAAATTTGTAAAAAGAAAAAAAATTAGGAATGGAGGGAGTATAATTTTGTGCATGGCACATGGACCCGGATGCTGAAGAGGCTTATGGCAAGCTATCAAGTTTCCAACATTTGTTTACATAACTGATGTACTATACAAATAATTTTCCGGCGACATGAAATTGTACAATGCTCTGAGCTTTCAGCTTTTGTTTCGTGTGTCTTGCCATCGATGCTCTTTCGGAAACAATAAAAAACTAACTTCCTTGCTAATGCATCTCAATGATTAGCAGATCAGAGCTAATATTTACATCACAACTGAATACAAAGTTGTGAGAGGTGTTAAATTAAAATTGATCCATGCTTTCATTAGCAGCAACTTCCCCTCAGCTCGGTCTAAATCAACAAGGCATGTTGGGGAAAAAGTAGCTGTCTTGAGCATGCAACATTCCGATCATTTTGTGCAGTTCCACTAAAATAGAGCTGAGCATCCCTGTTCCAAAGATATTAAGTGATATTACGATAATAGAGGACTGCTAATGAAACAATAAACACATAAATAGAAGCCGATCACCTTTGCAGTCTCTCTTAAGACTAACTAGTTGGAGAAGATTAAGCAAATAGTTGGAGAAGATTAGGCTCGGAGTTGGATGAGGAGGATAGAGCAAAACCAATCTCCCTTTGTGCAGTCGCACTGAAATGTAGAGACGTTGTCCGTGTGACATTTTAGTACAACTGCACAAAACACTCTTAAGAAAAAAGTGAATTGTGCAGTTCACCAAAAGGTTGCAATAGCAACAAGGTGAAATGGATAGCCCTGTTTGCAAAAAAATAGGTAGAAAGGAAACAAATACTGGCGAATAACAGTTCATGACACATGCGACGACAAAAAAGAAGCATATTCCTTGTCCTAAGGGAAGACAACCCGGTTGTGTTTGTCTAAAACGGTGTGAGGACGAGATTGCAATATGGAAAGTACGCCGGACGAGCTACGTTTTGGGCAAAGAACTATGGAAGATCCACATGCAAGATTTTCCACATGCAACGACGTGGGAAGATGGGCAGTGGAGCAAAGCCGGAGGGGATACCTGGGGGTCGTTGGGATGTAACTAGGTGAGCAGCGGCGGGTGGGATCTGCCCATACTGCAGTGGCAAGCAGGTGGCGTAGGCCCTACCGCGCCGGAGCTTGGTCAGAGAGAACGACGGGTACCGCAGATCGGGACGTGCTGCCTCGGCACCGTCGAACGGAGAAACGATGCACATCCTCCCTTTCCGCGGCGGACGGGATGCGGCCAGATCAGTGACCAACGGTGAGAGAGAGAGAGAGAGAGAGAGAGAGAGGCCACCGCCGCCTTGTGTGAGATACTCTGAAGAGAGACAAACCCACGTAGGCAAGCTCCATTGTATATAGTGGAGTGGACTACCTTTTTCTCCATAAAAATTGTTTTATATTCTGTGTATGTGCCATTGAGTGATATAACTTTATTTAAAAATAACACGCCAACGCATCAAGTCGGACTTTGTTTCGTGCACGCGTGGTACACGGCCTAGGTAGGTAAACAACCCCTACACGCGTTCAAATTAGCATGTGAGCGCCATTTCATACAGAAATGAGCTCCACCGTGTACCCGCGCGGGTGTGGTTGGGCACGAAGCGTGAGTACGTGCACCTATTCTCTTCGCGTACGTACACCACCTACGTGGGGTTGTGTGAGGGAGATACAAATGTAGAGATATATAGTGTGTGGGTTCGTGTGTTTTTTTTGGGGGGGGGGGATGTCAACCAAAAAATGTAACATATGCAATGTGTGTGAAATAGAGTCCTGGATATATCATATATATAGAGGGGGTGATCACGAGAAGAGAGTGGAGGTATCATCGGCTTGAGGTATCCATAGAATCGAAGAGAGGGATGATGATGATGATGTGTGTGTGTGTGTGTGTGCACGCGCGCGCAAGCAATCGATAAAGAGTGCCATCGAATTTGTGTGTGCCACGTCAAAGATATAGGGTGGCTGGCCTACCGGAACGTGAGAGGGGACAAGTGCAGTTTGTCTCTGTGGCATGGATACCTACCTACAGCGCTCGACTATCGGTGTGTGGTGGGGGGAGGCCTTATTAACTATAGAGGTACAATGGCTAGTATATGTGTGGAGGAGGAGAGAGTCCTACCTTATGTATTAAGGGAGATCGATCGACATCCATGCATATGTGTAGGAGAGGAATAAGGTTGGGAGAGAGACAGATCTCGAGTGTTGGAGGGTGGAGTTGATTCTAACAAATGGTGGAGAAGCTTGCTAGACAAATGGATCGGAGGGCACGCCTGCAATATCAATAAGAGAGGGGATGGCTGCCTGTCTGTGCATGTGCGTGTGAGAGACGGGTTAGGAGGCATGCACGAATGATGAGGGGGGAAGATATGGCTGTGGTAAGCAGACGTAACTACATAGGAAGATCAATCGTCCTCTAAGAAAGGAGATACATAACTTGTGAGGTACGTCGATCGATGGGGAGGGGAATAGTTAAAGTCAACCTAGGTATATGTAGGGAGATCGATCGGTATACATGCACGTATGTGTTAGAAGCAAATAAGGCCCGGGAGAAGGATAGAGAGAGAGGGATGCATCTAAGAGGTGGTGCGAGAGGCATACTATATCGAGGGGGAAGGAGTGTGTGACTACGAGATCGATGAAAAGAGTGATGGGAGTGAGGCATGGACGGTGAGAAGAGAAGAGGGGAAGCTTGTGTTTGTGGTCAACACACCTGGCTAGAGAGGCATATCGATCGATGTGTGCCGTAAAGAAGGAGCTGGGGGGCCTACACACCGTGGGCGAACGACCTAAAGTGAAAAGACGAATTTGCGCGATGGAGCTAGAGAATGCCGAGGGAGGGTGAGAGGGATGCGGGCGTGTGCATGCACGAGAGAAAGTTAGTTCTAGCTACAAAGATAAGATGATTGTGTGGGTGTAAAAGACAAATAGAGATCATAATTCATTATAAAAAAGCGAATTCAGATATTTGAAGAATTTATCATGGTGTTTTAAACCGACGCATGCGTGAATATATATAACGGTGATACACATGGTGTGGTTATGAACATGTTATACTACATATAATATATTTTATCTCTACTCTTATAAAAAACAGAGTTGTTGATGATGGTGTGCATGCCATCCTGCAATATACGTCTTCCAATTTATATTTGACGGATAGGAAGGAAAATATGGCAATTTTGAAAAAAGATACCCACACCCCTCTCCATATTTGCAAATAAGGCCTCCCCTTGATCATGTTGATGTTCTGTGGAACGCATGGGCATCTTGCTAGTACTACATATAATATATAGAACATTGATTATAATTTGGGCTAATGTGTGACTTTTGTAGCTCAGGGCTAAATACTTGTCATAATGTAGGGGGCGGGGCACTATACTTTGTGTGATAAACACAATGTACATATGGAACATGGTTTAGATTATGAATATATATATAGTTAGTACATCAAATGTACTATTATTTGGAATCAACATCAAGTGTATTCAAAAAAATTGAATTCGAGTTCATATAGTACACATAGTTCATATCTATCTCTAGAGTAATCATGTGGTGTGTTGTTAAGGTAATACACAAATGATGGTTGAAGTTGGCAACAATCATGATTGTAGATTCTTATTGAAATAGAAAATGAATTCAAGTTTAGTTTGAATTGCAGCGGTAGTATAAACATTTGGAATGCACTAAAATGTTGGTATGAGTAGGTTACATGCATTATATAGCCAACAAAAAATTTAATTGGACATAACATGGATTCATACTCCCTCCTTCCATCTATATACGTCCTAATGCGTTTTTTAAGACCGCCTTTGACTATTGACAAGATTAATAGTACATGACATGCATAATGTGAAAATTATATCATTGAAAGCTCCTTTCGCACACGAATTTAACGATGTGCTTTGTGTAAGTTGCATGTCATATATTATTGCTCTAATATTTGGTCAAAGTTAGCCTCGAAAAACGCATTAGGCCCAATATAGATGGAAGGAGGGAGTAGCTTTGAATATCATTCGTATAGTAAAACGGGACAAGACTCTCTCTTTGTGTGGTGTGAATAGTTTTATTTTTTTCATTTTTTTTCTTTGAGGGAAGTGCGAATTGATTTGGTACGTACAAGCACAATATTACACGTTAGGCTTGTCCCTAAAATTCAACCTGCGCCTTGTTATATCCCGAAAATTCTGAGGTCGTGCTCCCAAAACTGGCGCCTTCACAACCCGCGCCTTGCTATCCCGAAATTACAACGCACGTGAAAACTCCCTCCAGCTGCCAAATCTCGACACGCAAAATCCCCCTTCTAACCCTGAGCCGAAAGGGCCGCTAGTTCAAATCGATGGGGGTACTTTTGTAACACACCCTAAATTTTGGACAAGCGTGTCCGTAAGTCATCGTTCCCCCTCCCATCGCCACCTTTTCGCCATTCAAAATCCCAGGCCGCCATAACCTCCGCTCCAGTCGCGAAACCCCACCCTCCTCCGTCCGCCACCTCACCGCTGCCCAGCTGGAGCCTCTTCCCCGACGATGTCATCCACCACAACAGCTCGACGTCCCTCATCCACCTCCCCGGATGAGGATCCGTCGTCCATCTCGTCATCCCGCCGGTTCAGCCGCCCCGTCCTCCACCTCCAAGGAGCTACTCCGACGATCGCCTTGTCTATCACGGCTGCTCCATCCCCACAGTGCCGCCTTAACCTGCTCCACCGGAACCGCAACATCCTCACCGACTCCTCGGATGAAGCCGAGGCCTACTTGGCGCCACCAAAGAGGTTGTACACTCATCACATCGCACCTTCTCCTAATTCGACCTCCCGGTGCCGATGGTGCTCCATCCCGCACCCCCATGGAGTGGCTACCTCGAAGCCGGCTCTGCGGGCGACATCTTCACGGCGGCTCTCCCCCAGTGTGAGGCCCCTACGGTGGCGGTGTCCATACTAGCCGGATCTGCTGCTGCTGCTCCGGCTCTCGCTCGCTCGCTCATGCTGCTGCTGCTGCTCCAGCTCTTGCTCGTGCTACTGCTGCTGCTCCGGCTCTCGCTCGCTCGCGCTGCTGCTGCTGCTGCTCTCCCCCTCACTCGTGCTACTGCTTTGCTCCGATTTAGCTACACTTCAGTCGACTGAATCGACTTCTGGATCAGTCAATTTTCAAGGGGTGGTGGGCTCGTCGGAGTTAAGGAAGAACAGTAGCGGGGAGGGGGGCTCGCCGGAGAGGTACCCCACTATCTATCTTAGGGTTCTGGGTGGGGGCGATGCTCGCCGGTGGTGGGGGCGCGGTGGTGGGGCGGTGGCGTGGGGATCGCCAGAGAAAAAACTTGGCGCGCGCGGGGGGGGGGGGGGTTGAGGGCTGGCCGGTGCGGCGGCGAACTAGCGGTGGGGAGTTGTTTTGGGGCGGCGAGGCGGTGGTGGACCGGCGGTGGGGAGTTGTTTCAGGGCGGCGAGGCGGCGGCAGACCAGCGGTGGGGAGTTGTTTTGGGGCGGCGAGGCGGCGCGGGGTTCGGCCGGTGGTGGCTGGCGGCTCAGGGGTTGCAGGTTGAAGATGAACTGCAGGCCCTCCCTAAACTATCCCATGTGAAGTGCCTCTCTGCTACCATTGCGTTCAGTTTTGACAGTAACATTCAGATTCCACAGTAAATTTCAGCTTTGACAGTTAAGTTTAGAGTCA
Source organism: Triticum timopheevii (assembly GCA_963921465.1). Classification (NCBI taxonomy): domain Eukaryota; kingdom Viridiplantae; phylum Streptophyta; class Magnoliopsida; order Poales; family Poaceae; genus Triticum; species Triticum timopheevii. The sequence continues at coordinate 107,339,002 of OY997266.1, forward strand.
ATAGTTTTTACCTCATCTGTTGTAGCTAGGTGGTTTTTGCTGATGTAAATTTTACATCTATCACTTTTTGGTAATGCATTTTACATCATCTATTGGAGATGCTATGAGAATCCCACTTGAGATTAACGATGGCAAACCCTCCCCCCCCCCTCTCTAGATTGTAATCCAGAGGAAGATATCTATCCTGAGGCGGATTCAGACGCAGCTGACCACTCCTATTTACCCCCCTTGGTGTTTGCTCTAACTTGGCATGATGATGTTAGTCATATCATGCATATATTGCCTTGGAGTGCCTACTTTTGACATCATATATGTTTGCTTAGTTTAAACATGTTCTGTAATGCCACCTATTTAGTTTCAATATCATATATGGGAATTATGCAGTCTCATGTCTTTTAGCCAACCATAATATATGTGAAATGTGCAATGCCATCCTGTTTAACCAAGCATCATATATTTGAATGATATCTAGCCCATCCTTTTCTTCATTAAACTTCCATTTGTTGACAATGTTTGTACAGTAAACTGCTCTTCCTGTGAATCAGCCATTTGAGTGGGTGATGGAAAAATCTGGGGTGAAAACAAGGCCTTCAGAGCAGACAGTGCTACTTATCGAATAAGATCTCTTGCTGGGTCCCGATAACTCCTCAGAGATGGATTCAGAGACAGATGACCAGTCCTATTCCCCCACCGAGGTGTATGCTCTAACTTGGCATGGTTCTACTGCTCATATCATGCATATGGTGTCTTGCATTGCATAATTTAGACATCATATACACAATATTCAACACCATGTTCTTAGTTCAGACATCATATATGCGAATGCCCTCTGCTTAGCATATAAATCACATATGTGAATTAAATCATGCAATCATGGTTACTTAGATAACATGTATGTGAATTATGTCATGCGATCCTATTTAGTTAGTCATCATATCTTTGAATTATGTTATGCTATGCTATCCAGTTTAGATAGACATCATATATGTGAAATTATGTCATGCTATCCATTTTAGTTAAACAATATACATGTCAACTATTTAATGCCCTCTTTTTCCACACTATCTATTGCATCTGTCTCTCATACAATGTATGTACATTCAACTATGTTTCCTGTTTATCAGCCATTTGAATTGGAGCGGGTGATGCAGTATCTAGCGGAGTAAAAACACGGTCTTCAAATAAAATAGTGCTACCTCTTGGTGGAGATAGCACCCCGGTTGTACATGCACGAGAACCAGCCCTACCACACATAACCCAAACTCTCGCAGATTTTACCCCTACTGCGATGGACAGAGAACTAGCTTCACCCAATCTAACCCCAACCCCAGCAGATAGTAACCCAGTTCCTGTTGACACAACACCATCTCCACCACAGAGCTCCCAAACAAGAGCAGTTAGTAAGGCAGCTCCGGTGCCCAAAGGGCCAGTACTACCACGGCGAACCGCAACTCCACCAGTTAGTACACCTATTCCTATGGAGGAAGCACAACCAGCCATTCATAGCTTAGCATCTATCGCATTTGATGTTGTTAAATCCTATGTGCGTATCTTCCCATCATGGAAATATTATACTGAAGATGAAGGAAAATGCCAGTTGCAGGTGTTTGTCCAGGAGTTATGTGTAAGTAATGTTATTCATGGCAATTATTTTGCTTTGTCCCATACATTCTACCTCCATGATGGTTACAATACAACAATTTCCCCATTTTTCTCTATAGAGAAGGACCGATTTGGAAACTCAGGATGAGGTAACATGTGCTAATACCACAGCTATCTTCAAGAATGCTTGGTGGCAGTATCGGAATTACCTGAAGAAAACATACTTCACCGGCAAAGAAACTCATCAAATTCCCTTACGTTCTCCTGAGACACATTTACTGGACGATGACCGGGAACACATTGTTCTTTACTGGTCCCGAACCAAGAATGTGGTAAGGTCTATGAGCTCATTTTATTTTAAGTACTATATGCTTGCGTCTTACTGTACTCTGTTCATGTAGAACAAGTGCTTAAACCTGAAGAACAACTGTTCTCATTTAAGATTCCATTGCTATCGTGCATACTACTTTGCTCTTGTATCACTGTATTTACTCATACAAACTTATTTTTAAATTGAATGATCCAATGGAAACTCCAATGGCACAACAGGTATGTTTACACATGTTTCTTTAACAGGTTTCCTCTTATAAATAGCTCTGTTGATTTCAATTTCAATTGTGTATATAGTTGACTTCTCATATCATGCACATTACTAGCATCATAACAGGGCCAATAGTGTTGTTGTACATGTAGACCCGTGGTACCCATCTGAAATCTTGTTGTGCCGTGTAGTTTCCCACGCTTTGTATTCTTTCAGTGCTGCTTTCTCTTGAACTGATATGATTTGAACCGTGTCTCTATTTTGATTTGGCAAGACAATGCAGTGACCATAGGACATAGATATATGTTTGTTTGATGCTTTTATAATGTACTACTTGGCAATAGAAGACTTGGTAGTTTAATCTTGTCCACCTTACTAATGAATTGGTTCACCGAAATGAGTTTCATATACTAGTACATGCTAAACATGTTATGTGTCTGCTTGTTTCTTCTTTTAGAATGCTGACAGAATATTGGGGAAGAGTGCCTTATTAAGCAATGATAAAGGAAGTAATGCAGATAAGGTTCAGGATACTGAGACATCCTGGTTGGTCTCCAACAATGCTGATAAAACAGCTAAGGAAACTATCTTGAAGACAGTGAGGCAACCCCAAAGTCCTGTCTTGGTTTAGTGTTCGAGTTACTGGCCACTACTGCTTGCCCAAGCTATTCAAACTCACTGTCTGAATCAGTTCGGTTTCTTGAGTCTCAACTACAACCTGAAAGACATCGATCAGCTGTGCTACGACAAGAAGCGGAAGGACTGCAGAAGTCCCTGGAGCATTCAGATGCATACTTTCTGGTGCAACAGCAAACGTTGGAGGATTTTAGCGCCTAACAGAACAAAGCTAATAAGCTTGCTAAGCTTATTGCCAGCATGGTGGATACCCAGGATAACGTTTCTTGAGCTCTTCTGAAGTTGTTTCAGTTATGGACTTGTTTTGCTGCCACGTTTATTTGCACTGGTGGCCAATTTTGATGGCCAGTGTATGTAATATCCTGCTTGTTCCCTATATTTGCACTGGTGGAGAACTTTGATACCCAGTGGATGTAATAGGCTAGCGTTAGTTGCTTGCATACTTATTATTTCCTTATTGTCTTGTTTAGTTGTTTGCTTGTAGTCACTACAGTTCTTTTTCCGCGTTCTTCTAGTGGCCACAATAACCTATTTTTGGTAACTAGGCCACAATAAGCATGGCAAGACACGGACTGTTGTAACCATGGGCCTCCTGTGGGCCGTATGATCCATGGGCCTTCTACGGGTCGTAGGATCCATGGGCCTTCTACGGGGCCGTATGATCCATGGGCCTTCTACGGGCCGTAGGATCCATTGGTCTTCTACGAGCCGTAGGATCCATGGGCCTTCTACGGGGCATATATGAAGGAAATATGCCCTAGAGGCAATAATAAAGTTATTATTTATTTCCTTATTTCATGATAAATGTTTATTATTCATGCTAGAATTGTATTAACCGGAAACATAATACATGTGTGAATACATAGACAAACATAGTGTCACTAGTATGCCTCTACTTGACTAGCTCGTTTATCAGAGATAGTTATGTTTCCTAGCCATGGACAAAAGAGTTGTCATTTGATTAACGGGATCACATCATTAGGAGAATGATGTGATTGACTTGACCCATTCCGTTAGCTTAGCACTTGATCGTTTAGTATGTTGCTATTGCTTTCTTCATGACTTATACATGTTCCTGTAACTATGAGATTATGCAACTCCCGTTTACCGGAGGAACAATTTGGGTACTACCAAACGTCACAACGTAACTAGGTGATTATAAAGGAGTACTACAGGTGTCTCCGAAGGTACATGTTGAGTTGGCGTATTTCGAGATTAGGTTTTGTCACTCCGATTGTCGGAGAGGTATCTCTGGGCCCTCTCGGTAATGCACATCATTATAAGCCTTGCAAGCAATGTGACCAATGAGTTGGTTACGGGATGATGCATTACAGAATGAGTAAAGAGACTTTCCGGTGACGAGATTGAACTAGGTATTGGATACCGACGATCGAATCTCGGGCAAGTAACATACCGATGACAAAGGGAACAACATATGTTGTTATGCGGTTTGACCGATAAAGATCTTCTTAGAATATGTAGGAACCAATATGGGCATCCAGGTCCCGCTATTGGTTATTGACCGGAGACGTGTCTCGGTCATGTCTACATTGTTCTCGAACCGTAGGGTCCGCACGCTTAAGGTTTCGATGACAGTTATATTATGAGTTTATATATTTTGATGTACCGAATGTTGTTCGGAGTCCCGGATGTGATCACGGACATGACGAGGAGTCTCGAAATGGTCGAGACATAAAGATTGATATATTGGACGGATATATTTGGACACCAGAAAGGTTTCGGGTGAGATTGGAAATATACCGGAGTTCCGGGAGGTTACGGGAACCCCCCGGTAAGTATATGGGCCTTATTGGGCCTTAGTGGAAGGGAGGGAGAAGGAGCAAGGGAGGGGGCGCGCCCCCCAAGCCCAATCCGAATTGGGAGGGGGGCCGGCCCCCCTTTCCTTCTCTCCTCCCCCCTCTTCCTTCCTTCTCCTACTCCTAATAGGAAAGGGGGGCCAAACCTACTTGGAGTAGGTTTGCCCCCCTATGGCGCGCCTCCTCCCTAGGCCGGCCTCCTCCTCCCTCCCTCCTTTATATACGGGGGCGGGGGTACCCTAGACACACAAGTTGATCATTGAGATCGTTCCTTAGCCGTGTGCGGTGCCCCCCTCCACGATATTACACCTCGGTCATATTGTAGCGGTGCTTAGGCGAAGCCCTGCGACAAGATAACATCAAGATCGTCACCACGCCGTCGTGCTGACGAAACTCCTCCCCGCGCCTCTGCTGGATCAGAGATCGGGGTGCGTCATCGAGCTGTACGCATGTCAAGAACTCGGAGGTGCCGGAGTAACGGTGCTTGGATCGGTTGGAACGGGAGGACGTACGACTACTTCCTCTACGTTGCGTCAACGCTTCCGCTTCGGTCTACGAGGGTATGTAGACAACACTCTCCCCTCTCGTTGCTATGCATCACCGTGATCTTGCGTGTGCGTAGGAAATTTTTTGAAATTACTACGTTCCCCAACAGTGGCATCCGAGCCTAGGTTTTATGCGTTGATGTTATATGCACGAGTAGAACACAAGTGAGTTGTGGACGATATAAGTCATACTGCCTACCAGCATGTCATACTTTGGTTCAGCGGTATTGTGAGATGAAGCGGCCCGGACCGACATTACGCGTACGCTTACGCGAGACTGGTTTCACCATTACGAGCACTCATGCTTAAAGGTGGCTGGCGGGTGTCTGTCTCTCTCACTTTAGTTGAACCGAGTGTGGCTACGCCCGGTCCTTGTGAAGGTTAAAATGGAGTCTATTTGACAAACTATCGTTGTGGTTTTGATGCGTAGGTGAGAACGGTTCTTGCTAAGCCCGTAGCAGCCACGTAAAATTTGCAACAACAAAGTAGAGGACTTCTAACTTGTTTTTGCAGGGCATGTTGTGATGTGATATGGTCAAGACGTGATGCTATATTTTATTGTATGAGATGATCATGTTTTGTAACCGAAGTTATCGGCAACTGGCAGGAGCCATATGGTTGTTGCTTTATTGTATGAAATGCAAACGCCCTGTAATTGCTTTACTTTATCACTAAGTGGTAGCGATAGTCGTAGAAGCAATAGATGGCGTAAACGACAACGATGCTACGATGGAGATCAAGGTGTCGCGCCGGTGGCGATGGTGATCATGATGGTGCTTGGGAGATGGAGATCACAAGCACAAGATGATGATGCCATATCATATCACTTATATTGATTGCATGTGATGTTTATCCTTTATGCATCTTATCTTGCTTTGATTGACGGTAGCATTTTAAGATGATCTCTCACTAAAAAATTATCAAGAAGTGTTCTCCCTGAGTATGCACCGTTGCCAAAGTTCGTCGTGCCCAGACACCACGTGATGATCGGGTGTGATAAGCTCTACGTCCATCTACAACGGGTGCAAGCCATTTTTGCACACGCAGAATACTCGGGTTAAACTTGACGAGCCTAGCATATGCAGATATGGCCTCGGAACACGGAGACCGAAAGGTTGAGTGTGAATCATATAGTAGATATGATCAACATGAGATGTTCACCATTGAAAACTACTCCATCTCACGTGATGATCGGTTATGGTTTAGTTGATTTGGATCACGTGATCACTTAGATGACTAGAGAGATGTCTGTCTAAGTGGGAGTTCTTAAGTAATATGATTAATTGAACTTAAATTTATCATGAACTTAGTCCTGGTAGTATTTTGCAAATTATGTTGTAAGATCATTAGCTTGCGTTGTTGCTTTCATATGTTGATTTTGATATGTTCCTAGAGAAAACTGTATTGAAAATGTTAGTAGCAATGTTGCGGATTTGATCCGTGATCTGAGGTTAATCCTCATTGCTGCACAGAAGAATTATGTCCTTGATGCACCGCTAGGTGACAGACCTATTGCAAGAGCAGATGTAGACGTTATGAACATTTGGCTAGCTCAATATGATGACTACTTGATAGTTTAGTGCACCATGCTTAACGGCTTAGAATCGGGACTTCAAAGACGTTTTGAACGTCATGGACCATATGAGATGTTCCAGGAATTGAAGTTAATATTTCAAGCAAATACCCGAGTTGAGAGATATGAAGTCTCCAACAAGTTCTATAGCTAAAAGATGGAGGAGAATCGCTCAACTAGTGAGCATGTGCTCAGATTGTCTGGGTACTCCAATCGCTTGAATCAAGTGGGAGTTAATCTTCCAGATAAGATAGTGATTGACAGAATTCTCTAGTCACCATCACTAAGTTACTAGAACTTCGTGATGAACTATAGTATGCAAGGGATGATGAAAACGATTCCCAAGCTCTTCCTGATGCTGAAATCAACGAAGGTAGAAATCAAGAAAGAACATCAAGTGTTGATGGTTAACAAGATCACTAGTTTCAAGAAAAGGGCAAAGGGAAAGAAAGGGAACTTCAAGAAGAACGGCAAGCAAGTTGCTGCTCAAGTGAAGAAACCCAAGTCTGGTCCTAAGCCTGAGACTAAGTGCTTCTACTGCAAAGAGACTGGTCACTGGAAGAGGTACTACCCCAAGTGATTGGCGGATAAGAAGGATGGCAAAGTGAACAAGTGTATATTTGATATACAGGTTATTGATGTGTGCTTTACTAGTGTTTATAGCAACCCCTCGGTATTTGGTACTGGTTCAGTTGCTAAGAGTAGTAACTCGAAACGGGAGTTGCAGAATAAACAGAAACTAGTTAAGGGTGAAGTGACAATGTGTGTTAAAAGTAGTTTCAAGATTGATATGATCATCATCGCACACTCCCTATACTTTCGGGATTAGTGTTGAACCTAAATAAATGTTATTTGGAGTTTGCGTTGAGCATGAATATGATTTTGATCGTGTTTATTGCAATACGGTTATTCATTTAAGTAAGAGAATAAACTGTTGTTCTGTTTACATGAATAAAACCTTATATGGTTACACACCCAATGAAAATGGTTCACTGGATCTCGATCGTAGTGATACACATATTCATAATATTGAAACCAAAAGATGCAAAGTTAATAATGATAGTGCAACTTATTTGTGGCACTGCCGTTTAGGTCATATTGGTGTAAAGCGCATGAAGAAACTCCATGCTGATGGGATTTTGGAATCACTTGATTATGAATCACTTGATGCTTGCGAACCATGCCTCATGGGCAAGATGACTAAGACTCCGTTCTCCGGAACAGTGGAGCGAGCAACTGACTTATTGGAAATAATACATACTGATGTATGCGATCCAATGAGTGTTAAGGCTCGCGGCAGGTATCGTTATTTTCTGACCTTCACAGATGATTTGAGCAGATATGGGTATATCTACTTGATGAAACATAAGTCTGAAATAGTTGAAAGGTTCAAAGAATTTCAGAGTGAAGTGGAAAAATCATCGTGACAAGAAAATAAAGGTTTCTACGATCTGATCGCGGAGACAAATATTTAAGTTACGAGTTTGGTCTTCAATTAAAACAATGTGGAATAGTTTCACAAATTCATGCCACCTGGAACACCACATCATAATGGTGTGTCCGAACGTCATAACCGTACTTTATTGGATATAGTACAATCTATGATGTTTCTTACCGATTTACCAATATCGTTTTGGGATCATGCATTAGAGACAGCTGCATTCACGTTAAATAGGGCACCATCTAAATCCGTTGAGACGACACTATATGAACTTTGGTTTAGCAAGAAACCAAAGTTGTCGTTTCTTAAAGTTTGGGGCTGTGATGCTTATGTGAAAAAGTTTCATCCTGATAAGCTCAAACCCAAATCGGAGAAGTGCGTCTTCATAGAATAACCAAAGGAAATTATTGGGTACACCTTCTATCACAGATCCGAAGGCAAAACATTCGTTGCTAATAAATGGATCCTTTCTAGAGAAGGAGTTTCTCTCGAAAGAAGTGAGTGGGAGGAAAGTAGAACTTGATGAGGTAATTGTACCTTCTCCCTTATTGGAAAGTAGTTTATCACAGAAATTAGTCCCTGTGACAAATACACCAATTAGTGAGAAAGCTAATGATATTGATCATGAAACTTCAGATCAAGTTACTACAGAACCTCGTAGGTCTTCCAGAGTAAGATCCGCACCAGAGTGGTGTAGTAATCATGTTCTGGAAGTCATGTTACTAGACCATGATGAACCTACGAACTATGAGGAAGCGATGATGAGCCCAGATTCCGCGAAATGGATCGAGGCCATAAAATCTGAGATATAATCCATGTATGAGAACAAAGTATGGACTTTGATTGACTTGCTCGATGATCAGCAAGCCATGTTAAATAAATGGATCTTCAAGAGGAAGACAGACACTGATAGTAGTGTTACTATCCACTAAGCTCGACTTGTTGCAAAAGGTTTTCAACAAAGTTCAAAGGTGTTGAATACGATGAGATTTTCTCACTCGTATCGATGCTTAAGTCTGTCTGAATCATGTTAGCAATTGCCACATTTTATGAAATCTGGCAAATGGAAGTCAAAACTGCATTCCTTAATGGATTTATTAAAGAAGAGTTGTATATGATGCAACTAGAAGGTTTTGTCAATCCTAAAAGGTGCTAACAAAATGTGCAAGCTCCAGCGATCCATCTATGGACTGGTGCAAGCATCTCGGAGTTGGAATATACGCTTTGATAAGTTGATCAAAGCATATAGTTTTATATGGACTTACGATGAAGCCTATATTTACAATAAAGTGAGTGGGAGCACTACAGCCTTTCTGATTAGTATATGTGAGTGACATATTGTTGATCAGAAATGATGTAGAATTTTTTTGCAAAGCATAAAGGAGTGTTTTAAAAGAGTTCTTTAAAAAGAAAAGACCTCAGTAAAAGCTACTTACATATTGAGCATCAAGATCTATTGAGATATATCAAGACGCTTGATAAGATTTTCAATGAGTACATACCTTGGCAAGATTTTGAAATAGTTCAAAATGGAACAGTCAAAGAAAGAGTTCTTGCCTGTGTTGCAAAGGTATGAAATTGAGTAAGACTCAAATCCCGACCACAGCAAAAAATAGAAAGAGAATGAAAAGTCATTCCCTATGCCTCAGTTATAGGTTCTATAAAGTATGCTATGCTATGTACCAGACCTATTGTATACCTTGCTCTGAATTTGGCAAGGGAGTACAATAGTGATCTAGGAGTAGATCACTGGACATTGGTCAAGCATATCCTTAGTAAGGACTAAGGAGATGTTTCTCGATTATGGAGGTGATAAAATAGTTTGTTGTAAAAGTTACATCAGTGCAAACTTTTACACTGATCCAGATGATTCTAAGTCTCAACCTGGATACATATTGAAAGTGGGAGCAATTAGCTAGAGTAGCTCCGTGCAGAGCATTGTGGACATAAAATATTTGCAAAATACATACGGCTCTGAATGTGACAGACCCGTTGACTAAGCTTCTCTCACGAGCAAAACATGATCACACCTTAGTACTCTTTGGGTGTTAATCACATAGCAATGTGAACTAGATTATTGACTCTAGTAAACCCTTTGGGTGTTGGTCACATGATGATGTGAACTATGGGTGTTAATCATATACAGATATGAATATTGGTGTTAAATCACATGGCGATGTGAACTAGATTATTGACTCTAGTGCAAGTGGGAGACCGAAGGAAATATGCCCTAGAGGCAATAATAAAGTTATTATTTATTTCCTTATTTCATGATAAATGTTTATTATTCATGCTAGAATTGTATTAACCGGAAACATAATACATGTGTGAATACATAGACAAACATAGTGTCACTAGTATGCCTCTACTTGACTAGCTCGTTTATCAGAGATGGTTATGTTTCCTAGCCATGGACAAAAGAGTTTTCATTTGATTAACGGGATCACATCATTAGGAGAATGATGTGATTGACTTGACCCATTCCGTTAGCTTAGCACTTGATCGTTTAGTATGTTGCTATTGCTTTCTTCATGACTTATACATGTTCCTGTAACTATGAGATTATGCAACTCCCGTTTACCGGAGGAACACTTTGGGTACTACCAAACGTCACAACGTAACTGGGTGATTATAAAGGAGTACTACAGGTGTCTCCGAAGGTACATGTTGAGTTGGCGTATTTCGAGATTAGGTTTTGTCACTCCGATTGTCGGAGAGGTATCTCTGGGCCCTCTCGGTAATGCACATCATTATAAGCCTTGCAAGCAATGTGACCAATGAGTTGGTTATGGGATGATGCATTACAGAATGAGTAAAGAGACTTGCCGGTGACGAGATTGAACTAGGTATTGGATACCGACGATCGAATCTCGGGCAAGTAACATACCGATGACAAAGGGAACAACATATGTTGTTATGCGGTTTGACCGATAAAGATCTTCGTAGAATATGTAGGAACCAATATGGGCATCCAGGTCCCGCTATTGGTTATTGACCGGAGACGTGTCTCGGTCATGTCTACATTGTTCTCGAACCGTAGGGTCCGCACGCTTAAGGTTTCGATGACAGTTATATTATGAGTTTATATATTTTGATGTACCGAATGTTGTTCGGAGTCCCGGATGTGATCACGGACATGACGAGGAGTCTCGAAATGGTAGAGACATAAAGATTGATATATTGGACGGATATATTTGGACACCGGAAAGGTTCCGGGTGAGATTGGAAATATACTGGAGTTCCGGGAGGTTACCGGAACCCCCCGGTAAGTATATGAGCCTTATTGGGCCTTAGTGGAAGGGAGGGAGAAGGAGCAAGGGAGGGGGCGCCCCCCCCAAGCCCAATCCGAATTGGGAGGGGGGCCGGCCCCCCCTTTCCTTCTCTCCTCCCCCCTCTTCCTTCCTTCTCCTACTCCTAATAGGAAAGGGGGGCCAAACCTACTTGGAGTAGGTTTGCCCCCCTATGGCGCGCCTCCTCCCTAGGCCGGCCTCCTCCTCCCTCCCTCCTTTATATACGGGGGCGGGGCGGCACCCTAGACACACAAGTTGATCATTGAGATCGTTCCTTAGCCGTGTGCGGTGCCCCCCTCCACGATATTACACCTCGGTCATATTGTAGCGGTGCTTAGGCGAAGCCCTGCGACAAGAGGACATCAAGATCGTCACCACGCCGTCGTGCAGACGGAACTCCTCCCCGCGCCTCTGCTGGATCGGAGATCGGGGTTCGTCATCGAGCTGTACGCGTGTCAAGAACTCGGAGGTGCCGGAGTAACGGTGCTTGGATCGGTTGGACCGGGAGGACGTACGACTACTTCCTCTATGTTGCGTCAACGCTTCCGCTTCGGTCTACGAGGGTACGTAGACAACACTCTCCCCTCTCGTTGCTATGCATCACCATGTTCTTGCGTGTGCGTAGGAAATTTTTTGAAATTACTACGTTCCCCAACAATATAATCATTTCGCAAAACATGGGCCGTACTATTCATGGACCATAACGGGGCCATTAATAGGCCGTATTTGATAACGCTATGAAAACAACCCAAAGGGTTAACGGGCCACAAACGGGCCGAATGTAACCACGGGCTGAATTTGGCCCACAAACAGAACAGGCCAGTAACGGACCATTAACCGAATTCTAGAAATGAGCCCAAGAATAAATGGGCCCTTAAAAGGCCGAAAGTTAACATGGGTTGGAAACGACCGACGAAATAATGGGTCGTTAATGGGTATAAAGCGATACACTGTTCATTATGGACCAATTTCATCTCGGGCCTTTAATGGGCCGAGAGTTACAAAGGGCCTCATATGCGCCGAAAGACGTCATGGGCCATACATGGGCCGGAAGTTACAATGGGCTGGAATCATATTGGACGGCCCAGATGAAGCTACTGGGCTTAATTCCGATAGGCCGTAACGGGCCGGGAGTTAGCGGGCCGTAAATGGGCTATATACGAATAGACCGTTAACAGGCTTTCTGTGGGCCGGCCCGTTACCTTTTGACCAAGTCAAATGGGCCAGACTTTTCACCGGAATGGGCCTCTGTTGGGCCGTGCCACATGTCGACGTATCATAGGCGCCTCCTGTCCAATGAGTGGATGACATCTATCCCAACGGTGAGCCAACACGTGTTTCCTCTGGCCAATGAGAATTTTACACGTGGAAAATCCCCATTGGTCCGGGCTTTTAACGGGTTATCGGATCCAAAACCAGATCCGGTAGCTTAACGGCGACCTATACGGTGGTTGCCACGTGTCGGTCACTCTTGACGAAAGCACTTCTATGACGCGCGATTTATCGTCATGGAAGTGGACACGTCCGTGATGATAATTTTGGTAATGTCATGGAACACTTCTATGACAGCACAGGTATGACTATCTTGATTCTATCATAAAATCGTCATGGATGTACATGCATGACAGAAAACCTGACCTACTATGACAAAAACGTATCATGACAGAAGTGTATTTTTTTTGTAGTGCATGGAGCCTTGGTGCTGATCATGTTTTGCTCGTGGAAGAGGCTTAGTCAACGGATCTGCCACATTCAGATCCGTATGTATTTTGCAAATCTCTATGTCTCCCTCGTTGACTTGATCTCGGATGGAGTTGAAGCGTCTCTTGACGTGTTTAGTTCTTTTGTGAAATCTCGATTCCTTCGCCAAGGCAATTGCTCCAGTATTGTCACAAAAGATTTTCATTGGACCCGATGCACTAGGTATTACACCTAGATTGGATATGAACTCCTTCATCAAGACTCCTTCATTTGCTCCTTCCAAAGCAGCTATGTACTCCGCTTCACAAGTAGATCCCGCCACGACGCTTTGCTTGGAACTGCACCAACTAACAGCTGATAACCCACAAGTGTAGGGGATCAATTGTAGCCTCTTTCGATAAGTAAGAGTGTCGAACCCAACGAGGAGCTAAAGGTAGAACAAATATTCCCTCAAGTTCTATCGACCACCGATACAACTCGACACATGCTTGACGTTTGCTTTACCTAGAACAAGTATGAAACTAGAAGTACTTTGTAGGTGTTGTTGGATAGGTTTGCAAGATAATAAAGAGCACGTAAATATAAACTAGGGGCTGTTTAGATAAAGAAGCAATAAAGTTAATATAGCGAGTGTGGAAAAGTGGTGGTTGGAGTTGTGAAATTGTCCCTAAGCAATTGACTACTTTACTAGATCGATAGCAAGTTTTATGTGGGAGAGGCATAAGCTAACATACTTTCTCTTCTTGGATCATATGCATTTACGATTGGAACTCTAGCAAGCATCTGCAACTACTAAAGATCATTGAGGTAAAACCCAACCATAGCATTAACATATCAAGTCCCCTTTATCCCATACGCCACAACCCCCTTACTCGGGTTTATGCTTTTGTCACTCAAGCAACCCACTATAAGTGAATCATGAATGTATTGCAACACCCTATAGCGGGAATCCCTCATGCTTGCGTGACACGGAGGGCACAATAGGACAGCAACATAACCACAAGAAAATTAAACCAAACATAGCAATTCATCAATCATCGATAGGAAAATAAAAATCTACTCAAACATCATAGGATGGCAACACATCATTGGATAATAATATGAAGCATAAAGCACCATGTTCAAGTAGAGGGTACATCGGATTGCGGGAGAGTGGACCACTGAATATAGATGGGGGAAGGTGATGGAGATGTTGGTGAAGATGATGGAGGTGTTGGTGTAGATCGCGGTGATGATGATGGCCCCCGGCAGTGTTCCGGAGCCACCGGAAGCAAGGGGGAGAGAGCCCCCCTTCTTCTTCTTCTTCCTTGACCTTCTCCCTAGATTGGAGAAGGGTTTCCCCTCTGGTCCTTGGCTCCCAAGGCGTGGGAGGGGCGTGAGCCCCTCCGAGATTGGATATGTCTCTCTGTCTCTCTCTGTTTCTGTGTTCCCAGATTCTGCCCTTTCACCGTTTCTTATATATCCATAGATCTATAACTTTGATTGGTTTGAAACCTTCGCCCAGATTTTCTCCGAAAATTAGCTTTCTTGCAGCAAAAGAAGAGTGTCAACCGCCTTACGGGGTGCCCATGAGGGTCAGGGGCGCGCCCCCTGCCTCGTGGCCCCTCGGGCACCGTCTCGCGTTGATTCTTCTTCCCAGATGTCACAAATATTCCAAAAATATTCTCCATCCATTTTTATCCCGTTTGGACTCCGTTTGATATGGGTTTTCTGCAAAACATAAAACATGCAACAAACAAGAACTAGCACTGGACACTGGATCAGTATGTTAGTCCCAAAAATAATATAAAAAGTTGCCAAAAGTATATGAAAGTTGTAGAATATTGGCATGGAACAATCAAAAATTATAGATACGATGGAGACATATCAGCATCCCCAAGCTTAATTCCTGCTCGTCCTCGAGTAGGTAAATGATAAAAAAGATAATTTTTGATGTGGAATGCTACCTAGCATAATCTTGATCATATATCTAATCATGGCATGAATATTAAGACACAAGTGATTCAAAGCAATAGTCTATCATTTGACATAAAAACGATAATACTTCGAGCGTACTAATAAAGCAATCATGTCTTTTCAAAACAACATGGCCAAAGAAAGTTATCCCTACAAAATCATATAGTCTGGCTATGCTCCATCTTCATCATACAAAATATTCAAATCATGCACAACCCCGGTCTTAGCCAAGCAATTGTTTCATACTTAGTATTCTCAAACTTTTTTCAACTCTCACGCAATATATGAGCGTGAGCCATGGATATAGCACTATGGGTGGAATAGAATATGATGGTGGAGGTTATGTGGAGAAGACAAAAAGGAGAAAGTCTCACATCAACACGGCTAATCAACGGGCTATGGAGATGCCCATCAATTGATGTCAATGCGAGGAGTAGGGATTGCCATGCAACGGATGCACTAGAGCTATAAGTGTATGAAAGCTCAAACTGAAACTAAGTGGGTGTGCATCCAGCTTGCTTGCTCATGAAGACCTCGGGCAATTGAGGAAGCCCACCATCGGAATATACAAGCCAAGTTCTATAATGAAAATTCCCACTAGTATATGAAAGTGACAATATAGGAGACTCTCTATATGAAGAACATGGTGCTACTTTGAAGCACAAGTGTGGTAAAAGGATAGTAACATTGCCCCTTCTCTCTTTTTCTCTCATTTTTTTTGTTTCCTCTTTTTTTTGCAGGCTTCTTTGGGCCCCCTTTTTTATTTAGGCTTCTTTGGCCTCTCTCTTTTTTTCCTTTTTTAATAAAGTTCGGAGACTCATCCCGACTTGTGGGGGAATCATAGTCTCCATCATCCTTTCCTCACTGGGGAAATGCTCTAATAATGATGATCATGACACTTTTATTTACTTACAACTCAATATTACAACTCGATACCAGAACAAATATATGACTCTATATGAATGCCTCCGACGGTGTACCGGGATGTGCAATGATCCAGCGTAGCAATGTACATAAAAAAACGGACAAGCCATGAAAACATCATGCTAGCTATCTTACGATCATGCAAAGCAATATGACAATGAATTCTCAAGTCATGTATATGATGATGATGGAAGTTGCATGGCAATATATCTCGGAAATGCCATGATAGGTAGGTATGGTGGCTGTTTTGAGGAAGATATAAGGAGGCTTATTTGTGATATAGTGTATCATATCACGGAGTTTGGATACACCGGCAAAGTTTGCACGAACTCTCGAGGTGAGAAAGGGCAATGCACGGTACGGAAGAGGCTAGCAATGATGGAAGGGTGAGAGTGCGTATAATCCATGGACTCAACATTAGTCATAAAGAACTCACATACTTATTGCAAAATTTATTAGCCATCGAAACAAAGTACTACACGCATGCTCCTAGGGGAAGGGTTGGTAGGAGTTAACCATCACGCGATCCCGACCTCCACACAAAGGATGACAATCAAAAAATAAATCATGCTCCGACTTCATCACATAACGGTTCACCATACGTGCATGCTTCGGGAATCACAAACCTCAAAACAAGTATTTCTACTAATCCACAATCACCCACTAGCATGACTCTAATATCACCACCTTTATATCGCAAAACTATTGCAAGGAATCAAACATATCATATTCAGCGATCTACAAGTTTATGTAGGATTTTATGACTAACCATGTGAATGAACAATTCCTGTCATCTCTCTAAATTGATATAAGTGAAGCAAGAGAGTTTAATTCTTTCTACAAAAGATATGCCCATGCTCTAACAAATATAAGTGAATCAAAAGAGCATTCTACAAATGGCGGTTTTCTATGTGAAGAGAAACAGGCAATCCAAACTTCAAATGATATAAGTGAAGCACATGAAGCATTCTATAAAGCCATACTCAAAAGATTAAGTGAGGTGCAATGAGAATTCTATAAATCAAACAAGGACTATCTCATACCATCATGGTGCATAAAAGAAAAGTGAAAACTAAATGCAAAAGACGCTCCAAGACGTGCACATATCGCATGAACGAAACAAATCCGAAAACATACCGATACTTGTTGAAGAAAGAGTGGATGCCTTCTGGGGCATCCCCAAGCTTAGACGCTTGAGTCTCCTTGAATATTTACTTGGGGTGCCTTGGGCATCCCCAATCTAGAGCTCTTGCCTCTCCTCCTTTTCCTCATATCGAGACCTCCTCGATCAAACACTTCATCCACACAAAACTTCAACAGAAAACTCGGTAAGATCCGTTAGTATAATAAAGCAAATCACTACTCTAGGTACTGTTGCAAACCAATTCATATTTTGTTTTTGCATTCTGTCTACTATAATATTACTTTTCCATGGCTTAATCCACTGACAGAAATTGATAGTTTCATCAAAACAAGCAAACTATGCATCAAAAACAGAATCTGTCAAAAACAGAACAGTCTGTAGCAATCTGACCATTTGCCATACTTCTGTACCCCAAAAATTCTACCAAAATTAGGAAAAATAAACAATTTGTATAGCAAGACAGTACAAGAATAACCAGAACCGTTTGACGTTCCAGTAAAAAACATAAAATCGCGCACTACAGCCAAAGTTTCTGTCCTGCACCATACAAACCAACAAGCATTGTAAACATCCTAAAGGCAAACCTTGGCACTTTATTTTTATAATACAATGGAATTGTACAAGGGGATAATTTTTTTTGTTGAAAAGTTTCTGTAATTAAGATTCACAAAGTTTCCGTGAGCATAACAAAATTCAAGGAGCTCCCCCACTTCAACAATGCTTGTCTCTCTCACTTTCACTTTCCTTTTTGAAAAGTTTTGGGTTCCCCTCTTTATTTTTTTGTTTTTAGACTATATAAAAGCACTCAACATAAATAAATGACTCTCTAAAACTTCCAGGTTGTCTCCCTGGCAAAGCTTTCTTTAAAGCCATTAAGCTAGGCATATAGTGCTCAAGTAATGGATCCACCCGGATCCCAAGGTATATCAAAGCCAATTTTAATTAACAATGATTTGTAATTTAGTAGTGAGCACCAATTAACATATATCATGCAACAAGGAAGTCTAACTCTCTTCCTATGCATCGGCATGTCATAAAATATCAATTCATGCACACATAGTAAAGGCCAATGCATAGTATAAACAGTTTCTTGCAATTTTATCATATTGGAAACATAGAGAGGCGGAGATATAGTTCCTCTCTCATAATAATTGCAAGTAGGAGCAGCAAGCACATGCATATTATATCTATCAAAATCATCATGTGTAGTAGTGAAACGCAACCCATCAATATAATCCTTAATAAGCACAAACTTCTCCGATATACTATTGTAAGGAGAATTCAAAAACATAATAGGACTATCATGCGTGGGTGCAATAGAAACAATTTCATGTTTAACATAAGGAACTATAGGACGTTCATCTCCATAAGCATAATTCATATTGGCATCTTGGCCACAAACATAGCAAGCATCATCAAAAAGGGATATTTCAAGAGAATCAACGGGATCATAACAATCATCATAGCAATCATCCTTCGGTAAGCACGAAGGGAAATTAAACAATGTATGAGTTGAAGAGTTACTCTCATTAGAAATTGGGCACGGGTAGCTAATCCGTTCTTCCTCCTTTTGTTCTTCGGTCTCCTCATCATCTTTTTCATCCAATGAGCTCACAGTTTCATCAATTTCTTCTTCCATAGACTCCTGCAAAATATTAGTCTCTTCTTGGACAACGGAGACTTTCTCAATAAATGCATCAATATTGGAATTGTATTCATAATTCTCATAAAAATATTTAAGTATAGCAAAGTTTTCAGGTCTGTAAACAACAACATCAAGATTTCACACTCTTTAAACAAAGATTCAATCTCATAAGCACCCATAAAAGCAACGAATTCTTCTATTTGTTCCACATCATAGTAATCATATATACCATTAGCATAAGAAGCTAATGTTTTATTATCATTGAATTTGCATGAAAAGGGAAGGTGTGGAGCCTTCATCCTAGAGCAACAAGTATAATCATATCTCAAGCATAGTTCCCGAGCATACCAATGCAACATATGAATTTGATCCCATAATAGTTTCCCTTTTTGAGTCAAGCGATAATCCCTAAAGTATTCACGTTGATCCAACGTGTCTCCCATAACATAATTGAATGGGGTTTTCCAGGATTATCAAAGTAGTACATAATATTTTTCACATAACCAGCATCGAGGGTTTTAGGAGGTTCCCCACTTCCATGAGTAGCAAGTACACCTATTTTTTTGGTATTTCGTGTTCCATATCCGTAACTAAAGATAGAGAACAACTTAGAACACCAAATAAAAATTAGTTAGTGATAAAGCAAACAAGCACACACGAGAATATTCACCCCACGCTATGACTCCCCGGCAATGGCGCCAGAAAAAGGTCTTGATAACCCACAAGTGTAGGGGATCAATTGTAGCCTCTTTCAATAAGTAAGAGTGTCGAACCCAACGAGGAGCTAAAGGTAGAACAAATATTCCCTCAAGTTCTATCGACCATCGATACAACTCTACGTACTCTTGACGTTCGCTTTACCTAGAACAAGTATGAAACTAGAAGTACTTTGTAGGTGTTGTTGGATAGGTTTGCAAGATAATAAAGAGCACGTAAATATAAACTAGGGGCTGTTTAGATAAAGAAGCAATAAAGTTAATATAGCGAGTGTGGAAAAGTGGTGGTAGGAGTTGTGAAATTGTCCCTAAGCAATTGACTACTTTACTAGACAGATAGCAAGTTTTATGTGGGAGAGGCATAAGCTAACATACTTTATCTTCTTGGATCATATGCACTTATGACTGGAACTCTAGCAAGCATCCGCAACTACTAAAGATCATTAAGGTAAAACCCAACCATAGCATTAACATATCAAGTCCCCTTTATCCCATACGCCACACCCCCCTTAGTCGGGTTTATGCTTCTGTCACTCAAGCAACCCACTATAAGCGAATCATGAACATATTGCAACACCCTACAGCGGGAATCTCTCACACTTGCACGACACAGAGGGCACAATAGGACAGCAACATAACCACAAGCAAATTAAACCAACCATAGCAATTCATCAATCACCGATAGGACAACGAAAATCTACTCAGACATCATAGGATGGCAACACATCATTGGATAATAATATGAAGCATAAAGCACCATGCTCAAGTAGAGGGTACAGCGGGTTGCGAGAGAGTGGACCGCTGAATATAGATGGGGGAAGGTGATGGAGATGTTGGTGAAGATGATGGAGGTGTTGGTGTATATCGCGGTGATGCTGATGGCCCCCGACAGCGTTCCGGCGCCACCAGAAGCAAGGGGGAGAGAGCCCCCCTTCTTCTTCTTCTTCTTCTTCTTCTTCCTTGACCTTCTCCCTAGATGGGAGAAGGGTTTCCCCTCTGGTCCTTGGCTCCCATGGCATGGGAGGGGCGAGAGCCCCTCCGAGATTGGATCTGTCTCTTTGTCTCTCTCTGTTTCTGCGTTCCCAGATTCTGCCCTTTAACCGTTCTTATATATCCGTAGATCCGTAACTCCGATTGGGTTGAAACCTTCGCCCAGATTTTTCTCCAAAAGTTAACTTTCTTGCGGCAAAAGAAGAGCATCAACCGCCTTACAGGGTGCCCACGAGGGTCAGGGGCATGCCCCCTACCTCGTGGCCCCTCGGGCACCGTCTCGCGTTGATTCTTTTTCCCAGATGTCACAAATATTCCAAAAATATTCTCCATCCGTTTTTATCCCGTTTGGACTCCGTTTGATATGGGTTTTCTGTGAAACATAAAACATGCAACAAATAGGAACTGACACTGGGACTGGATCAATATGTTAGTCCCAAAAATAATATAAAAAGTTGCCAAAAGTATATGAAAGTTGTAGAATATTGGCTTGGAACAATCAAAAATTATAGATATGATGGAGACATATCAATAGCTCCGCATTCAATATAAATATGTATCCGGTTTGTGACTTAGAGTCACTCGGATCAGTGTCAAAGCTAGCATCGACGTAACCATTTACGACAAGCTCTTTGTCACATCCATAAATGAGAAAACATATCCTTAGTCCTTTTTAGGTACTTCAAGATGTTCTTGACCGCTGCCAGTGATCCACTCCTGGATTACTTTGGTACCTCCCTGCTATACTTATAGCAAGGCACACATCAGGTCTGGTACACAGCATAGCATACATGATAGAACCTATGGCTAAAGCATAGGGAATAACTTTCATTTTCTCTCTATCTTCTGCAGTGCTCAGGCATTGAGTCTGACTCAACTTCACACCTTGTAATACAGGCAAGAACCCTTTCTTTGACTGATCCATTTTGAACTTCTTCAAAATCTTATCAAGGTATGTGCTTTGTGAAAGTCCACTTAAGCGTCTTGATCTATCTCTATAGATCTTGATGCCCAATATATAAGCAGCTTCACCAAGGTCTTTCATTGAAAAACTCTTATTCAAGTATCCTTTTATGCTATCTAGAAATTCTATATCATTTCCAATCAACAATATGTCATCCACATATAATATTAGAAATGCTACAGAGCTCCCACTCACTTTCTTGTAAATACTGGCTTCTCCAAAAGTCTGTATAAACCATATAACTTGATCACCTTATCAAAACGTATATTCCAACTCTGAGAGGCCTGCACCAGTCCATAAATGGATTGCTGGAGCTTGCACACTTTGTTAGCACCTTTATGATCGACCAAACCTTCTGGTTGCATCATATACAACTCTTCTTCCAGAAATCCATTAAGGAATGCAGTTTTGACATACATTTGCCAGATTTCATAATCATAAAATGCGGCAATTGCTAACATGATTCGGGCAGACTTAAGCATCGCTACGAGTGAGAAGGTCTCATCGTAGTCAACTCCTTGAACTTGTCAAAAACCTTTTGTGACAAGTCGAGCTTTGTAGACAGTAACATTACCATCAGCGCCAGTCTTCTTCTTGAAGATCCATTTATTCTCTATGGCTTGCCGATCATCAGGCAAGTCCACCAAAGCCCACACTTTGTTCTCATACATGGATCCCATCTCAGATTTCATGGCCTCAAGCCATTTTGCGGAATCTGGTCTCATCATCGCTTCCTCATAGTTCGTAGGTTCGTCATGGTCTAGTAACATGACTTCCAGAATAGGATTACTGTACCACTCTGGTGCGGAACGTGCTCTGGTTGACCTACAAGGTTCGGTAGTAATTAGATCTGAAGTTTCATGATCATTATCATTAGCTTCCTCAATAATTGTTGTAGGCATCACTGGATCTGATTTCTGTGATGAACTACTTTCCAATTCAAGAGAAGGTAGAATTACCTCATCAAGTTCTACTTTCCTCCCACTCACTTCTATCGAGAGAAACTCCTTCTCTAGAAAGGATCCATTCTTAGCAACAAAGATCTTGCCTTCGGATCTGTGATAGAAGGTGTACCCAACAGTCTCTTTTGGGTATCCTATGAAGACGCACTTCTCTGTTTTGGGTTCGAGCTTATCAGGCTGAAGCTTTTTCACATAAGCATCGCAACTCCAAACTTTAAGAAACGATGGCTTAGGTTTCTTGCTAAACCACAGTTCATACGGTGTCGTCTCAACGGATTTAGATGGTGCCCTATTTAAAGTGAATGCAGCTGTCTCTAATGCATAACCCCAAAACGATAGTGGTAAATCGGTAAGAGACATCATAGATTGCACCATATCTAATAAAGTACGGTTACGACGTTCGGACATGTTGTGGTGTTCCAGGTGGCGTGAGTTGTGAAACTATTCCATATTGTTTTAAATGAAGGCCAAACTCGTAACTCAAATATTCGCCTCTGCGATCAGATCATAGAAACTTTATTTTTCTTGTTACGATGATTCTCCACTTCACTCTGAAATTCTTTGAACTTCTCAAATGTTTCAGACTTGTGTTTCATTAAGTAGATATACCCATATCTGCTCAAATCATCTATGAAGGTCAGAAAATAATGATACCCGCCGCGAGCCTCAACACTCATCGGACCGCATACATCGGTATGAATTATTTCCAATAAGTCAGTAGCTCGCTCCATTGTTTCGGAGAATGGAGTCTTAGTCGTCTTGCCCATGAGGCCTGGTTCGCAAGCATCAAATGATTCATAATCAAGTGATTCCAAAAGTCCATCTGCATGGAGTTTCTTCATGCGCTTTACACCAATATGACCTAAACGGCAGTGCCACAAATATGTTGCACTATCATTATGAACTTTGCATCTTTTGGCATCAATATTATGAATATGTGTATCACCACGATCGAGATTCAACAAAAATAGACCACTCTTCAATGGTGCCTGACCATAAAAGATATTACTCATATAAATAGAACATCCATTATTCTCTGATTTAAATGAATAACCATCTCGCATCAAACAAGATCTAGATATAATGTTCATGCTCAACGCTGGCACCAAATAACAATTATTCAGGTCTAAAAGTAATCCCGAAGGTAGATGTAGAGGCAGCGTGCCAACGGCGATCACATCGACCTTGGAACCATTCCCGGTGCGCATCGTCACCTCGTCCTTAGCCAATCTTCGTTTAATTCGTAGCCCCTGTTTTGAGTTACAAATATGAGAAACCGAACCGATATCAAATACCCAGGCACTACTACGAGCATTAGTAAGGTACACATCAATAACATGTATATCAATTATACCTTTGTTCACTTTGTCATCCTTCTTATCCGCCAAATACTTGGGGTAGTTCCGCTTCCAGTGACCAATACCTTTGCAGTAGAAGCACTCAGTTTCAGGCTTAGGTCCAGACTTGGGCTTCTTCCCGGGAGTGGAAACTTGCTTGCCATTCTTCTTGAAGTTCCCCTTCTTTCCTTTGCCCTTTTCCTTGAAACTAGTGGTCTTGTTAACCATCAACACTTGATATTCCTTCTTGATTTCTACCTCCACAGCTTTGAGCATTGCGAAGAGCTCCGGAATAGTCTTCTCCATCCCTTGCATATTATAGTTCATCACAAAGCCTTTATAGCTTGGTGGAAGTGATTGAAGAACTCTGTCAATAACACTATCATCCGAAAGATTAACTCCCAACTGAGTCAAGTGGTTCTGGTACCCAGACATTCTGAGTATGTGTTCACTGACAGAACTGTTCTCCTCCATCTTGCAGCTATAGAACTTGTTGGAGACTTCATATCTCTCAATTCGGGCATTTGCTTGAAATATTAACTTCAACTCCTGGAACATCTCATATGCTCCATGACGTTCAAAACGTCTTTGAAGTCCCGATTCTAAGCCGTAAAGCATGGCACACTGAACTATCGAGTAGTCATCAACACGCGACTACCAGGCATTCACAATGTCCGTAGTTGCTGGAGGGGGTGGTACACCTAGCAGCGCATCAAGGACATAATTCTTCTGTGCAGCAATGAGGATACTCCTCAAGTTACGGACCCAGTCCGTGTAGTTGCTGCCATCATCTTTCAACTTAGTTTTCTCTAGGAACGCATTAAAATTCAAGGGAACGGTAGCATGGGCCATTGATCTACAACATAGATATGCAAAAACTATCAGGACCGATTTCATGATAAAATTATAGTTCAATTAATCATATTACTTAAGAACTCCCACTTAGATAGACATCCCTCGAGTCATCTAAATGATCACGTGATCCAAATCAACTAAATCATGTCCGATCATCACGTGAGATGGAGTAGTTTTTTCAATGGTGAACATCTCTATGTTGATCATATCTGCTATATGATTCACGTTCGACCTTTCGGTCTTAGTATTCTGAGGCCATATCTGCATATGCTAGGCTCGTCAAGTTTAACCTGAGTATTCCACACGTGCAAAATTGTCTTGCACCCGTTGTATGTGAATGTAGAGCTTATCACACCCAATCATCACGTGGTGTCTCAGCATGATGAACTGTCGCAATGGTGCATACTCAGGGAGAACACTTATACCTTGAAATTTAGTAAGGGATCATCTTATAATGCTACCGCCGTACTAAGCAAAATAAGATGCATAAAGATAAACATCACATGCAATCAAAATATGTGACATGATATGGCCATCATCATCTTGTGCCTTTGATCTCCATCTCCAAAGCATCGTCATGATCCCCATCGTCACCAGCTTGACACCTTGATCTCCATCGTAGCGTCATAGTCGTCTCGCCAACTATTGCTTCTACATATTGCTAACGCATAGTGATAAAGTAAAGCAATTACATGGCGTGTGCATCTCATACAATAAAGCGACAACCATAAGGCTCCTGCCAGTTGCCGATAACTTTTACAAAACATGATCATCTCATACATCAACATATATCACATCATGTCTTGACCATATCACATCACAACATGCCCTGCAAAAACAAGTTAGACGTCCTCTACTTGATTGTTGCAAGTTTTTCGTGGCTCCTACGGGCTTCTAGTAAGAACTATTCTTACCTACGCATCAAAACCACAACGATTTTTTTTGTCAAGTGTGCTGTTTTAACCTTCAACAAGGACCGACCGTAGTCAAATTTGATTCAACTAAAGTTGGAGAAACAGACACCCGCTAGCCACCTTTATGCAAAACAAGTTGCATGTCTGTCGGTGGAACCGGTCTCATGAACGCGGTCACGTAAGGTTGGTCCGGGCTGCTTCATCCAACAATACCGCCGAATCAAAATAAGACGTTGGTGGTAAGAAGTATGACTATTATCACTCACAACTCTTTGTGTTCTACTCGTGCATATCATCTACGCATAGACCTGGCTCGGATGCCACTGTAGGGAAACGTAGCATGCAATTTCAAAAAAATTCCTACGATCACGCAAGATCTATCTAGGAGATGCATAGCAATGAGAGGGGGAGAGTGTGTCCATGTACCCTCGTAGACCGAAAGCGGAAGCGTTAGGTTAACGCGGATGATGTAGTCGAACGTCTTCATGATCCAACCGATCTAGTACCGAACGTACGGCACCTCTGAGTTCAGCACACGTTCAGCTCGATGACATCCCTCGAACTCTTGATCTAGCAGAGGGTCGAGCGGGAGTTGTGTCAGCACAACGGCATGGTGACGGTGATGGTGATGTGATCCACGTAGGGCTTCGCCTAAGCACTACGTTAATATGACCGAAGGAGTAAACCATGGAGGGAGACACTGCACACGGCTTGGAACAATCAGTGTGTCTCCAAGGGGTGCCCTGCCCACATATATAAAGGAGGGAGAGGACGAGGCCGGCCACCAAGGGGGCGCGCCAAGGGGGGGGGGAGTCCTACTAGGAATCCATGAAGGAAATATGCCCTAAAGGCAATAATAAAGTTATTATTTATTTCCTCATATCATGATAAATGTTTATTATTCATGCTAGAATTGTATTAACCAGAAACATAATACATGCGTGGATACATACACAAACATCATGTCACTAGTATGCCTCTGCTTGACTAGCTCGTTGATCAAAGATGGTTGTGTTTCCTAGCCATAGACATGAGTTGTCATTTGATTAACGGGATCACATCATTAGGAGAATGATGTGATTGACTTGACCCATTCCGTTAGCTTAGCACTTGATCGTTTAGTATGCTGCTATTGCTTTCTTCATGACTTATACATGTTCCTATGACTATGAGATTATGCAACTCCCGTCTACCGGAGGAATACTTTGTGTGCTACCAAAAATCACAACTGGGTGATTATAAAAGAGCTCTACAGGTGTCTCCGAAGGTACATGTTGAGTTGGCGTATTTTGAGATTAGGATTTGTCACTCCGATTGTCGGAGAGGTATCTGTAAGGGCATATTTACCCCCAAGATGTTTTGGTAATTGATGACAATGCTTTTGCGGACTAATCGTGTGCGTTAAGTTCTTTTAGAGATTCATCCATTGGCACGAGACGATTACCTCCCCTCGGTGTTTTATTCAAGACGATGTAGCTCCTTCGTTTCTTTGTTGGTGGACTAGTTTTCGTACGAGTCACCGTACTATCAAGAGGGGATCCGCTTTGGTAAGGCTAGGGTGGAATCAACACGTACACATCCATATCACACCCGATGTTTTCCTTCCGCTTCATTGGAGCTGCCTTTCCCTATGTGCCTGCCCTGTCCTGCCCCAGCGGTAGTACCGCGGTCCTCAGCGGTAGTACCGCCGAATCTCTCAAGCGGTAGTACCGCTCCTAGAGCGGTAGTACCGCTCCCCAAGCGGTAGTACCGCTCCCCGAGCGGTAGTACTGCTTGTGGTCTTCGGCCGTAGTACCGCAGTGGTTCCGGGCTACTACCGCCTCGACTCGAGACCGATGTTTTTCGTGTCGGGTTTTACGGTACTAGGAGCGGCAGTAGTGGCGGTAGTACCGCTCCAAGCGGTAGTACTGCTCTTACTCCCACGGTAGTACCGCTCTGGGGCAAGGACCCTGCCTTCCTCGTCAGCGCGGCAGTACCGCTGGGTGGGAGCGGTAGTACCGCTCTTCAGCGGTAGTACCGCCCTGCCCAAGCGGTAGTACCGCTCTGTGCGTGGCTGTTCAGTGGGGTAACAGTTGGATTGCTTCCCTCACTATATAAAGGTGTCTTCTTCCCCAAAGTTGACCTACCTCTTTCCCCCAAAGCTCCATTGTTGCTCCAGGCTCCATTTTCGCCCGATCTCTCTCCCTAGCCAATCAAACTTGTTGATTTGCTCGGGATTGGTTGAGAAGGCCCCTATCTACACTTCCACCAAGAGAAATTTGATTCCCTCTCTTATCCCTAGCGGATCTTGTTACTCTTGGGTGTTTGAGCACCCTAGACGGTTGAGATCACCTCGAAGCCATACTCCATTGTGGTGAAGCTTCGTGGTGTTGTTTGGAGCCTCCAATTGTTGTGGAGATTGCCCCAACCTTGTTTGTAAAGGTTCGGTCGCCGTCTTCAAGGGCACAAATAGTGGAATCACGACATCTCGCATTGTGTGAGGGCGTGAGGAGAATCTCACGGAATCACGGCATCATTATCTATGTCTATCTAGCTTATGAGTTTCATGCTTATCCTGTCTATGCTACTCTCATTTAACTTGCTTAGGTGGTTGGTCTCTAAAATGTAGGGGGAGCGTTGATCCTAGTATGTGTGCCGTGCAGTCCAAAGCACTTATCTAGATAGCACACATCTAGGGGGAGCCCATCTACATTTTAGGACGGTGGGGTTTTTGCACTTGTCCTATATCTCTCATGTTTGTGCAAATCCCATATTGTCATCAATCCACCAAAAAGGGGGAGATTGTAAGGGCATATTTATCCCCAAGATGTTTCGGTGATTGATGACAATGCTTTTGCGGACTAATCGTGTGCGTTAAGTTCTTTCAGAGATTCATCCATTGGCACGAGACGATTACCTCCCCTCGGTGTTTTATTCAAGACGGTGTAGCTCCTTCGTTTCTTTGTTGGTGGACTAGTTTTCGTAGGAGTCACCGTACTATCAAGAGGGGATCCGCTTTGGTAAGGCTAGGGTGGAATCAACACGTACACATCCATATCACACCCGATGTTTTCCTTCCGCTTCATTGGAGCTGCCTTTCCCTCTGTGCCTGCCCTATCCTGCCCCAGTGGTAGTACCGCGGTCCTCAGCGGTAGTACCGCCGAAGCTCTCAAGCGGTGGTACCGCTCCCAGAGTGGTAGTACCGCTTGTGGTCTTCGGCCGTAGTACCGCAGTGGTTCCGGGATACTACCGCCTCGACTCGAGACCGATGTTTTTCCTGTTGGGTTTTACGGTACTAGGAGCGGCAGTAGTGGCGGTAGTACCGCTCTTACTCCTGCGGTAGTACCGCTCTGGGGCCAGGACCCTACCTTCCTCGTCAGCGCGGCAGTACCGCTGGGTGGGAGCGGTAGTACCGCTCTTCAGCGGTAGTACCACCCTGCCCAAGCGGTAGTACCGCTCTGTGCGTGGCTGTTCAGTGGGGTAACGGTTGGATTGCTTCCCTCACTATATAAAGGTGTCTTCTTCCCCAAAGTTGACCTACCTCTTTCCCCCAAAGCTCCATCGTTGCTCCAAGCTCCATTTTCGCCCGATCTCTCTCCCTAGCCAATCAAACTTGTTGATTTGCTCAGGATTGGTTGAGAAGGCCCCGATCTACACTTCCACCAAGAGAAATTTGATTCCCTCTCTTATCCCTAGTGGATCTTGTTACTCTTGGGTGTTTGAGCACCCTAGAGGGTTGAGGTCACCTCGAAGCCATACTCCATTGTGGTGAAGCTTCATGGTGTTGTTGGGAGCCTCCAATTGTTGTGGAGATTGCCCCAACCTTGTTTGTAAAGGTTCGGTCGGCGCCTTCAAGGGCACCAATAGTGGAATCATGGCATCTCGCATTGTGTGAGGGCGTGAGGAGAATACGGTGGCCCTAGTGGCTTCTTGGGGAGCATTGTGCCTCCACACCGCTCTAATGGAGATGTACTTCCCCTTAAAAGGAAGGAACTTCGGTAACACATCCTCGTCTCCACCGGCTTCACTCTTGGTTATTTCGTGCCTTTACTTTTGCAAGCCTACTTGTGTTGTATCCCTTGCTTGCTTATGTACTAGTTGTTTTTGCATCATATAGGTTACTCACATAGTTGCATATCTAGACAACCTATTTTGTTGCAAAGTTAAATTTGGTAAAGAAAAGCTTAAAAATTGTTAGTTGCCTATTCACCCCCCCTCTAGTCAACCATATCGATCCTTTCAATTGGTATCAGAGCCTCGTCTCTTTATTAAGGACTTTGCCGTCCGAAGAGTATGGTTGACACCACAGACGGTGCGGAGGAGCACTCCGGTGTGAATCCTATCTCGTCTACGGCCGATGGGGGAACCTCGGTCTCTCGTGAGGATCTCAATGTGTCTCTAGACACATTGAGAGACTCCATGACGACCAAGGTTGAAAGCATGCTTACTAAATTTCTTGAAGGACTCAAACCGTCCACCTCGCCTATGAAAGTGGGTGATCCCACTAACAAGGTGATGGATGCTACCTCCGACAAGGGGGAAGCCAACAGTGAAAAGAGTCCTTCTACTAGTGGTAGAAATGGCACCGGCATCTTTGCCCATGTGGAACCTCCAATTTATGGAGGGCCGATTCCCTCTACTCATTTAAATCATGCTGGTCCTCCTCCTAAGTATGAGAAAAATGAAGATATTGATTCTTGGGTTTATCGCTTCAAGTGTCATTTAAACATGTGAATACTAACCTTTGGAGAATCATTGAAGAAGGTTTCTATCCTCATGACCCAAGCAACTTCACCCCTCGAGAAGCCGTGGATAATCAATTCAATGAGAGTGCTCTCTTCATCATCCAAGATGCAATCCTTCCCGAAGATCTCCCTCATCTTCGACCTCATGCCGTGGCTAAAGACGCATGGAAATGTGTTGTATCGCTCTATCGAGGAAGTGCTAGCATTCAACACTCCAACTATGAAGTGGTGCAAGATGAAGCCAATGAGTTTGCAATGAAAGAAGACGAAGAACCTCGTGAGCTCTTTCGAAGAGTGACCAAACTCGCGGTCTCACTCCGAGATCATGGAAGCAAGGACACGGATGACAATTGGATCAAGCGCAAATTCCTCAAGGCCATGATGCCCTACAATAAGGCCATGTCCTCCATCATTCGTCAAAGACCGGACTTCCACTCCATGACCTCAAGTGAAGTGTTGGATGAGTTCGTTGCAATGAGCATCTTGGACAAGACCGCCGACAATGCGGTGCTCCGTTCTCAAAGGGCAAAGAAGCCCAACCTTGCTTTGAAGGACAAGGTTATTATGGAAGAAGAGGAAGAAGTGGAAGATGAGGAGAGCAACCCCGAAGACACCAAGTATGATTATCATGAGCACATGGCCCTTGCTTCAAGGCAATTTTGGAGCAAGAAGAATACAAGACCCAACTTCAACAAGAACAACTCAAGTGGCGTGAAGGGCAAGCAACGAGTTAGAACTTGCTTCAACTGTGGCAATGTGAGCCATTTCGTTGCGGATTTTCCTTACGAGAAGCGGGAAGACAATGGTGGCAAGTTCATACGAAAAGACAAAGCCAAGTCCTTCCCCAACAAGAACAACTTCGCCAAGAAGACCCCCACTCGTGGGTTGGTGGTTCAAGAAGAATACCAAGAGGATGACGATGATGATGAAAATGGAGAAGCGATGGCCATGGCATCCGTTTCCATTGCTACTACTCCCCGGGTGTCTCTCGTTGATTCACCCAAAGAGAACATCACCGCCAAGTGCCTCATGGCTAAAGCTTCAAACAAGGTAACCACCATCATTACTAATCCCTCCTCGGAGGATTGCATTGTTGAACATGATGGGTCTAATGAGGAAGTGAATGAATTTGAGTCTTTTATGAGTAAGCTCAAGGGCAACTCCAAGAAGCATTTTGTTGCTCTCTTGGAACAACTTGGTGAGGCTAATGACATGATCGAGGCTCATGAAGAAACCATCTCTAAGATGGAAGGTCATAGTCGTGACTATGCCGATGAGATATCAGATCTCTCTAATGCTCTTGAGGAAGATCGTGTGCATCGTTTGACTTTTGAGGAGTCATACAACGATGACCATGCTAAGTTAAAGAAAGATCTTGATCATGCTCTTGTCGTGTCTCGTGTGCTAACCTCCGAGAAGGCTAAGCTTGGGGTTGATCATGCTAGACTCAAAGAGGAGTTTGAGATACTTGACAAGGCCTACAAGGTCTTGAAGGGTGCTCACGCTAGCCTCAAGGAGTCTCATGCTCAACTCCAAGTTAAGCTAACCAAGGAAAAGGCCACCTTCCCTCACATGATATTAATTGATAATGCATGTGCTACTAACCCGTGTTGTGAGCATGTGCATCTTGTGGAGGAGAATGCCAAATTGAAGGATCAACTTGAGAAAGGCCTTGTGACATGCATTCAAGGTGAGAATAACCTCAATGACCTTTTGAGCAATCAAAAGGAAGTTGTGGCCAAGGAAGGAATTGGGTTTGCACCCAAGTCCAAGAGCAAGAAGAAGAAGAACGACAAGACCAAACGTCCTCCTCCTCTCAAGCAAACTTTTGTGAAAGAGGGAGAGGGTGCTCCTAAGGAGAAGAAAGAAAAAGTGAAGGGAGTTGACGTCCAAAAGGGCAAAAGCATTTCCTCCAACAAAGCCGGCGACTTCAACCCGTTATATGTGTTGTGCCGTGCTAGTGATGGACATGTTTATGCTAAATTCGTTGGTTCTCCTTATGAGTACATTGAATGTTCTATTTGGGTTCCTAAGACCCTTGTTACTAACATCAAAGGACCCATTACTAAATGGGTACCTAAAACCAAGCATTGATCTCTTGTAGGTGTTTGCTTCCGGTGGGGGATCATGGTTGCTCGATAGTGGAGCAACAAATCATATGACCGGAAGCAAGGACTTGGTGGTGGACATGCAAAAGATTCCATCTATGACCACCAATGTTGAGTGGGGTGATGCCTCACATTATAAGGTATTGGGTCTTGGCAAGGTTGTCATTTCTCATGATCTAACGATTGAGAAAGTCATGCTTGTTGAGTCCCTTATATACAATTTGCTTTCCGTTCGTCAACTTGCACTCATGGGTTTTGCTACTTTCTTTGACATTGATACCGTGGCCCTCTTGTGGAGCAAGACTCTTAAAGTAGCCTTTGTTGGGCATGTCGAGAACGGTCTCTATGTGATTAACTTTTCGGAGCGACCCACTAAGACCGCGACATGCCTAATGGCTAAAGTTGACGTGGGATGGCTTTGGCATCGCCGTTTGGCCCACGTCAATATGAGATCTTTGCAAAGTCTTCTCAAGGGGGACCATGTCCGTGGACTAACAAATGTTAGTTTTGCCAAAGATCGTGCTTGCAATGCTTGTATTGAAGGAAAGCTTCATGAGAAGGCTCACCCTCCCACGACCATCATCTACTCGAAGAGACCCTTGGAGCTCCTTCACATGGATCTCTTTGGGCCTCCATCTGTTGATAGTCTTGGAGGTAGAAAGTATTGCTTGGTGATTGTGGATGATTATTCAAGATACACTTGGGTATACTTCTTCAAGAGGAAGAGTGAGACTCAACAAACCGTCATCGACTTTGCAAATGAAGCTCAACGTCAACATAATGCAAAGATCTTGACAATCAGAAGTGACAACGGCACCGAGTTCAAGAACTACACCTTGGATGAGTTCCTTAGTGATGAGGGGATCAAGCACCAATATGCTGCTCCATATACCCCTTAACAAAATGGTGTTGCGGAGAGGAAGAACCGGACATTGATGGATGCGGCAAGGACCATGATGGCGGAGTTCAAGTCTCCATACAACTTTTGGGCCGAAGCCATCAACACCGCATGTCATGCATCCAATCGGCTCTATCTCCGCAAAGGCTTGAACAAGACTCCTTATGAGATACTCACCGGCAACAAGCCCAACCTCAAGTACTTCCGGGTGTTCGGTTGTAAGTGTTTCATTCTCAAGAAAGGTGTTCGTTTGTCTAAATTTGAGGCTAGAGCTCATGAGGGCATATTTGTTGGTTATGCTACAAACTCTCATGCTTACCATGTTCTCAACAAGTCCACCGGACTCATTGAGGAGACGTGTAACGTGGAGTTTGACGAAAATAATGGCTCCCAAGTGGAGCAAAGTGGTACTTGTGATGTAGGTGATGAAATTCCTCCCCAAGCCATAAGAAGAATGGGATTGGTCATATTTTACCCATTGAGGAACCCCTTGTGGCCGAAGGAGAAGGACAATGCTCCACTCAAGTGGAGCCATCACCTCCCCAAGACCCACACGCTTCCGAAGAACAAAGTGAAGGCCCTCAACCTCGTGAACAAGACCAAGGGCAAGATCAACCTCAAGATGGTGGTGAACCTCTAAATGATGCCCAAGGTCAAGTTCTCCACCTCGAGCAAGTTCAAGATCATGAGCAAGCTCAAGATCAAGAACAAGCTCAAGGCGGCGCTCAAGATAATCAAGTTAACCCTCCTCCTTCCACTCCCGAGGAGGAAATAGAGCGTCGTGCCGCGAAGATTGCTTCCAAGCTCACCACCCAAGGCCATCTCATGGAAAATGTGGTTGGAAGCCTAAGAAAGGGGTAAGCACTCATAGACAATTAGCAAACTATTGTGAACATCACGCGTTTCTCTTGTGTTGAACCCCAAAAGGTCTATGAGGCGCTCAAAGACTCAGATTGGCTCATTGCCATGCATGAAGAACTCAACAACTTCGAGTACAACAAGGTGTGGGGATTGGTGCCAAGGCCATCGGGGGACCACAACGTCGTTGGAACCAAGTGGATTTTCAAGAATAAGCAAGATGCTCATGGGAACATCGTTCGCAACAAGGCAAGATTGGTAGCACAAGGCTACTCCCAAGTCGAGGGTATCGACTACGGCGAAACCTTTGCTCCCATTGCTCGTCTTGAATCCATACGTTTGTTGATTGCTTATGCTTCCCATCACAACTTTAAGTTGCAACAAATGGATGTGAAAAGTGCTTTTCTTAATGGTCCTATTAATGAGTTGGTCTATGTCAAGCAACCCCCCAGGTTCGAGGATCCCTACTTCCCGGATCATGTGTATCAACTCGATAAGGCACTCTATGGCCTTAAACAAGCCCCACGTGCGTGGTATGACCACCTTACCGAATTGTTACAAGATCGTGGATTTGAGGTGGGGCTAATCGATCCCACTCTTTTTACTAAGAAGGTCAAAGGGGAGTTGTTTGTATGCCAACTATATGTTGATGATAGTATCTTTGGTTCCCCTAACAAAGCTTTCAATGAGGAATTTGCCGCTCTCATGACCTCCAAGTTCAAGATGTCTTCGATGGGAGAGTTGAAGTTCTTCCTTGGTTTTGACATAAAACAAAGAAGAGAAGGAACCTTCATCAACCAAGCCAAATACACTCAAGACATGCTAAAAAGATTCAAGCTAAGTGATGTCAAGCCGGCTACTACACCAATGCTCACCAAGTGCCAACTTGACATTGATCCCAATGGTAAAGCGGTGGATCAAAAGGTATATCGCTCCATGATTGTCTCCTTGCTTTACCTTTGTGCATCTAGACCGGATATCATGTTGAGTGTGGGGATGTGTGCACGGTTTCAAGCCGCACCGAAGGAAACTCACTATGTGGCGGTCAAGCGAATCTTTCGATATTTGGCTCATACCCCAAACTTTGGCTTATGGTACCCAAGAGGGGCAAACTTCAA
The DNA here is from genome assembly GCA_963921465.1 of Triticum timopheevii. Classification (NCBI taxonomy): domain Eukaryota; kingdom Viridiplantae; phylum Streptophyta; class Magnoliopsida; order Poales; family Poaceae; genus Triticum; species Triticum timopheevii. The sequence continues at coordinate 107,374,261 of OY997266.1, forward strand.
GCTTGAAGGATTTACGGATTCTGATTGGGCGGGAGACAAAGTGGATAGGAAGTCCACTTACGGAGGGTGCCAGTTTCTTGGGTGCTCTTTGGTGAGTTGGTCTTCCAAGAAGCAAAGTTGTGTGTCTCTCTCGTCCACTGAAGCGGAATATGTGGCGGCCGGTAGTTGTTGTGCACAACTCCTATGGATGAGGCAAACTTTAAAGGAATACGGTGTCATTTGTGACAAAGTGCCTCTTTGGTGTGACAACGAAAGTGCCATCAAGATTTCTCTCAACCCGGTGCAACACTTCAAGACGAAGCATATTGAGATTCGGTATCATTTCATCCGGGATCACATTAGGCGAGGGGAGATCGAGCTCAAGTATGTCAACACTCATGATAACCTTGCAGATATTTTCACGAAGCCCTTGGATGAAGCAAGATTTCGCGAGTTAAGGCATGAGCTAAATATCATTGATTCGAGCAATGTGACTTGAACCCTTGCACACCCCACCTCACTCAACTTGTTGTCTAGTTTAGATGTAGGCATGGACATAGGGGGAGTGTTGTTCTCTCAATGAACTCTCCCTCCCCCCATTATGCATAAAACGATCCACTCTTTCACATTAGCCATTTTTTATGGTACTTGTGCTTCAAAGACGAGTTTTGGTCATGGGCCCAAGGATAATTCTTCGCGGTGCCATACCAATTGACTCAAACATAGGTGGCTCCGGCCACCGCCCTCTCTTGAGAGAGGCCAGAGCTCGATGTGCTTTATTGTGGTTGTTTTGAAGAAGTGGGTTCTGGACCGTTCTCAGTGTGTTTGTGGTCGTGTTGGTCTTTCCTCTTTCTTGGCCGTGTTTGTTGTTTCTTTTTGAGCTTTTACCGTGTGTCTAGAGGCCTTTCGATTGCTGAGCGGTACTACCGCTGGTGGTGAGCGGTACTACTGCTCTAAGCGGTACTATCGCCCTCCAGCGCGGTACTACCGCTACGAGGCGGGGGCAGGGGGTTATATCGGGGGCAGGGGTAGTTTTCTTCTCCCCCATACCCATTCGCTCGCCCCCTCGCTCTTTCGTCTCTCCAGCAACCGGCGCTGCGGGAGGGCTCTGGCGGATCTCCCTCTCCGGGGCGTTCCTCTCCATTTCCTTCGGTGGAGACGATCCTCACCTTGTCCTCTTGCCATGGATGCTGGTATTGCCCCCGTTCCCTCTCTCTTCTTGTCTAGATTTCCAATCTAGCATCTTAGGGGCAATAGTGGTTGCATCTCTAGATTTTTGGCCAAATCTAGGCTTGAGTAGGATGGAGAAGGCATCTAGGCAGTTTGGATTGGTGATTGGTAGGAATATTTTTGAATTTGGTAGGACGGTAGCGCCGGATCTGACCACGGCAGTAGGAAACTGTTGTTTCCCCGTCTCGAGCGGTACTACCACTCTCTCCGGAGCAGTACTACCGCTCTCTGTGGAGCGGTACTACCGCTTGGAGCGGTACTGCCGCTCACAGGTCGCGGTACTACCGCCCTCTACCAGTTTCCACCATACTCTTACCTCTCAGTGATCTTTTTGCTTGTGTTTTGTGGCTTATGCTCATTCTTTCTGGTTGTTTGCGTGTTCTTGTGTGTGGTTCCAGGTGATGAGCTTCCTGAGCATTAGGCTCGGCGTATCAACCTCGGTCGTGCCACATCCAAGCGTTACCGCACAACTGAGTCTGCAGGAGGTTCCTCAAGTGCTCCACCTCCACCTCAACTCCAGAAGAAGTCTGGTGTCAAGCCAAAGCCCTCTGGCAAAACCGTGCCAGAAATGCAACCCAAGGAGTTCTGGGCAAGGGGTCGCCACAACCCCTATGAGGCAGACCAAGATCCCACTTTGGTCAACCGTCCGTTCTGGAACAGGTTTCAGTTTGCCATCTTCTTTGATGTTCTCAAAGCCAAGAAGAACCTCTTGGTAAACGTGCACTCCATCGACACCGACCATATGGAGAAGGATCCTGAATACTTTGGTGAAGCTTTTCAGATGTGCACTCAACTGAACATTCTTGGGGTCATGCAATTCAACAAAGATTATGATGCTGATAGTGTGGCCCAATTCTATGCCATGGTTCATCTCGGGACTGATGAGGACAGGACACTGACTTGGATGACCAATGGCAAGTTGCTTTCAGTCAAGTGGAAAGCATTCATGGAGTTGATTGGAGTGGAAGATCAAGGACTTGGGTCTCCTGTCGGCTTTCGCCCACACCGCAACACCACCTCCACTCACAAGCAAGATCTATGGCCCTACTGCACTTTGAAGATCAACCCTGAGACGAAGAAGGAAACTTATGAGCTGCCTGCCTTTCTGGATATTCTTCATCGTGTCTTCGGAGAGGCTCTTTTCCCTCGTATAGGGAATCTGGATATGGTTCATTCTTATCTCGTGGACATGCTTCTCTTCTGCCAGCGTCAGAAGGAACAAAACACCGGAGAGTCCCTGGATATCTCTCATGTTATGTGGTCTGAGCTGTTATCTTCTATCTCCGAGCGCAAGTGCCCGATTTATGGTCTGTTCATCATGCTGCTTATTGAGAAGACCTGGGCTTGTGTCTAACTGTCTATCCCAAGGTGATGCTGGAGACTGGAGAGCTGGTTTCTCACGACATCAAGCGTCTGAGGAAGAAGGACAACTGGGGCACTCAGGTCCCTAAATCTGGAGTTCCTTCGTCAGCTACTGCCATGGAGACCGAGGAGGAGACTGGGGCTGAGGCTGAGGATGATGATGATGACTATGTGCCTTCTGAGGCAGAGCCCTCTTGGGCAAAGAAGCTCAAGATCAAGATGAAGAAGCTGTTCTGCATGGAGTCTCACAGTCAGTACATGACTCATGTGGCTGAGAAGAACGCCCGAGGTCGTCACAAGGAGCTCATGCGTCAGTTGGGTGCCACAGTTCACAGTGGATCTGAGGACCAGCTTACTGAGGAGGAGGAGTGGATTCAGCAGCACTGCCCGTGGACCGATTCTGATGCCGAGCACTTCCCGACCGATGACGGTGGTGCAGATGATCCCGCTGAGATCTGATGTTTGTGTCCCTCTATTGCTATCACCTGGAGCCGTAGCAACACTCCCTCTCCTTTTTGGTGTCTCGATGCCAAAGGGGGAGAGAGTTTAGGGATTTGTGCTTTGTGTCTTCCGTCTTCTGTGTTTGTGTTTTCCTCACAGTTTGCTTTGTTTGGTTTGTGTCAGTGAGACCTAAGTTCCAGTCATATGGTGTGAGACATATGCTACCTTATCTTTCAAGTATCATTATCTATGTCTATCTAGCTTATGAGTTTCATGCTTATCCTGTCTATGCTACTCTCATTTAACTTGCTTAGGTGGTTGGTCTCTAAAATGTAGGGGGAGCGTTGATCCTAGTATGTGTGCCGTGCAGTCCAAAGCACTTATCTAGATAGCACACATCTAGGGGGAGCCCATCTACATTTTAGGACGGTGGGGTTTTTGCACTTGTCCTATATCTCTCATGTTTGTGCAAATCCCATATTGTCATCAATCCACCAAAAAGGGGGAGATTGTAAGGGCATATTTATCCCCAAGATGTTTTGGTGATTGATGACAATGCTTTTGCGGACTAATCGTGTGCGTTAAGTTCTTTCAGAGATTCATCCATTGGCACGAGACGATTACCTCCCCTCGGTGTTTTATTCAAGACGGTGTAGCTCCTTCGTTTCTTTGTTGGTGGACTAGTTTTCGTAGGAGTCACCGTACTATCAAGAGGGGATCCGCTTTGGTAAGGCTAGGGTGGAATCAACACGTACACATCCATATCACACCCGATGTTTTCCTTCCGCTTCATTGGAGCTGCCTTTCCCTCTGTGCCTGCCCTGTCCTGCCCCAGTGGTAGTACCGCGGTCCTCAGCGGTAGTACCGCCGAAGCTCTCAAGCGGTAGTACCGCTCCCAGAGTGGTAGTACCGCTTGTGGTCTTCGGCCGTAGTACCGCAGTGGTTCCGGGATACTACCGCCTCGACTCGAGACCGATGTTTTTCCTGTTGGGTTTTACGGTACTAGGAGCGGCAGTAGTGGCGGTAGTACCGCTCTTACTCCTGCGGTAGTACCGCTCTGGGGCCAGGACCCTGCCTTCCTCGTCAGCGCGGCAGTACCGCTGGGTGGGAGCGGTAGTACCGCTCTTCAGCGGTAGTACCGCCCTGCCCAAGTGGTAGTACCGCTCTGTGCGTGGCTGTTCAGTGGGGTAACGGTTGGATTGCTTCCCTCACTATATAAAGGTGTCTTCTTCCCCAAAGTTGACCTACCTCTTTCCCCCAAAGCTCCATCGTTGCTCCAAGCTCCATTTTCACCCGATCTCTCTCCCTAGCCAATCAAACTTGTTGATTTGCTCAGGATTGGTTGAGAAGGCCCCGATCTACACTTCCACCAAGAGAAATTTGATTCCCTCTCTTATCCCTAGTGGATCTTGTTACTCTTGGGTGTTTGAGCACCCTAGAGGGTTGAGGTCACCTCGAAGCCATACTCCATTGTGGTGAAGCTTCATGGTGTTGTTGGGAGCCTCCAATTGTTGTGGAGATTGCCCCAACCTTGTTTGTAAAGGTTCGGTCGGCGCCTTCAAGGGCACCAATAGTGGAATCACGTCATCTCGCATTGTGTGAGGGCGTGAGGAGAATACGGTGGCCCTAGTGGCTTCTTGGGGAGCATTGTGCCTCCACACCGCTCTAACGGAGACGTACCTCCCCTTAAAAGGAAGGAACTTCGGTAACACATCCTCGTCTCCACCGGCTCCACTCTTGGTTATTTCGTGCCTTTACTTTTGCAAGCCTACTTGTGTTGTATCCCTTGCTTGCTTATGTACTAGTTGTTTTTTCATCATATAGGTTACTCACATAGTTGCATATCTAGACAACCTATTTTGTTGCAAAGTTAAATTTGGTAAAGAAAAGCTTAAAAATTGTTAGTTGCCTATTGACCCCCCTCTAGTCAACCATATCGATCCTTTCAGTATCTCTGGGCCCTCTCGGTAATGCACATCACTATAAGCCTTGCAAGCAATGTGACTAATGAGTTAGTTGCGGGATGATGCATTACGGAACGAGTAAAGAGACTTGCCGGTAACGATATTAAACTAGGTATTGAGATACCGACGATCAAATCTCGAGCAAGTAACATACCGATGACAAAGGGAACAACGTATGTTGTTATGCGGTTTGACCGATAAAGATCTTCGTAGAATATGTGGGAGCCAATATGAGCATCAAGGTTCCGCTATTGGTTATCAACTGGAGACGTGTCTCAGTCATGTCTACATAGTTCTCGAACCCGTAGGGTCCGCACGCTTAAAGTTTGGTGACGGTCGGTATTATGAGGTTTTGTGTTTTGATGTACCGAAGGTAGTTTGGAGTCCCGGATGTGATCATGGACATGTACCGAAGGTAGTTCTCCAATATATCAATCTTTACCTCTTGAACATTTCGAGACTCCTCGTCATGTCCGTGATCTCATCCGGGACTCCGAACAAACTTTGGTCACCAAAACACATAACTCATAATACAAATCGTCATCGAACGTTAAGCGTGCGGACCCTACGGGTTCGAGAACTATGTAGACATGACCGAGACACCTCTCCAGTCAATAACCAGTAGCGAAACCTGGATGCTCATATTGGCTCCCACATATTCTACGAAGATCTTTATCGGTTGAACCATAATGACAACATAAGTTATTCCCTTTGTCATCGGTATGTTACTTGCCCGAGACTCGATCGTTGGTATCCTCATACCTAGTTCAATCTCATTACCGGCAAGTCTCTTTACTCGTTCCATAAAGCATCATACTATAACTAACTCAATAGTCACATTGCTTGCAAGGCTTATCATGATGTGAATTACCAAGAGGGCCCAAAGATACCTCTTCGATACTCGAAGTGACAAATCCTAATCTCGAACTATGCCAACCCAACAAAACACCTTCGGACACACCTTTAGAGCATCTTTATAATCACCCAGTTACGTTGTGACATTTGATAGCACACAAGGTGTTCCTCCGGTATTCGGGAGTTGCATAATCTCATAGTCAGAGGAATATGTATAAGTCATGAAGAAAGCAATAGCAATAAAACTTATCGATCATTATGCTAAGCTAATAGATGGGTCTTGTCCATCACATCATTCTCCTAATGATGTGATCTCGTTCATCAAATCACAACACATGTCTATGGTCAGGAAACTTAACCATCTTTGATTAACGAGCTAGTCTAGTAGAGGCATACTAGGGACACTTTGTTTTGTCTATGTATTCACACATGTATCAAGTTTCTGGTTAAATAATAGATATTTATCATGACACAAGGAAATATAAATAAAAAAATTATTATTGCCTCTAGGGCATATTTCCTACACTATGTACGAGTAGCTATGTGTTTGATCTTGTTTGATCTCTCTCTCTCTCTCTCTCTCTCTCTCTCTCGTGTTCTTGATTTGGCACGATCTTGATGTACCGCGAGCTTTGCTACTATAGTTGGATCTTATGATGTTTCTCCTGCTCTACCTTCTTGTAATGGATTGAGTTTTCCCTTTGAAGTTATCTCATCGGATTGAGTCTTTAAGGATTTGAGAACACTTGATGTATGTCTTTGTAAGTGCATCTAGTGCCCCTTAGTGATTTTGGTGTATTGAAGACTTATAGGTTAAGGGACCAATGTGTTTGTGAGTGTACATGGGTCTATAAGTCTATGAGGAGTTTGATATTTACAGAGAAAGTCGACCCCTAAAAATGAATGTCTTCAACTGAAGACTTTGGCTTTCTGAAGACTTTGGAAGTGAACAAATTGGTGTGACCATGAAGACTCTATATTCATGCGAGGAATATGAAGCGTGAAGACTTTTGTTTTCGTAGTTTCGTTTTTCTCTTTCTTGAGTCATAGGAAACATCGTACTGTTAAAGGGGGTCAAGGAAAAACTAAGGAAAAGTTTCCAAGTGATGCTCATCTCAAAATCCTACACCTACCCAATCCTTTCGAGTGAAGCCATTGGAAATCTCATGTAGTTCAGTCAATTTCTTTAGTGACAAATACGAAGTTCTTCTGTTCTCTGAGGAATTTTTTCTGACTTAGGAGTTAGGAATTCACCAGTGCGGATTGCTTACAAGTCAGGAACATGATAGCCCTGAGGAATTTGATAGATCAAATATCTGACCATTGCTGTGCTATGCGCCAGCTATCCCTAAATATCTACCCACCTAACGGTCATATCATTGAAGGGCATTTATATCTTATCATGTCGGGATACTCCCTAGGCTATAAATAGACGCCCCCTATAACCACTAGCTGGTTGGCTACTCCGAGAGAAACTGACACTTGTCATTGAGAGCATCCTATCCTCCGAGGACTTTGAGAAAAAATCATCAAGTGAGGAAAACCCAAACCCAAACACCTTCAAACCCAAAGTGATTGAGCATCACTGAAGAGATTGTTCATGTGTGGAACCGACGCTTGTTACCTTCGAAGACTGTGCATCTTCCAGACGGTTAGGCTTCATGGTCTAGACCATCCAAGAGGAAACTGTGGATTGCCGAGTGACCGAGTTTGTGAAGGTTTGAAAGTCACCTGAAGACTTACCACGAGTGATTGGGTGAGGTCTATGTGACCTTAGCTCAAGGAGAATACGGTGAGGACTGTGTGGCCTCAGGTTTAAATACCTAGCCACTCCAACCAGACGTACAACTGTCAAAATAGTTGGAACTTGTCTACCAAATCACTGTCTTCACCGAGCTACTGGTTCTATTTCCTCAACCCTTCCATTTGCTCAGTTACTTACTGTTGTACTTGATCAGTTATTTCCTCAATCCTATTTATTTAGTCAGTTTGTCTTTAGCCTGCTTATCCTCTGCTTACGCTACTTGTGATCTGTGTTTGTTTTTCATTTCATCATGATGACTATGTTGTTACTCTATTATGCTTACACTTGAGTACTTATTCTGCTGCTAGTTGTTCGTGACTTAGGAATTTCCTCACCCTGAAATTCCTCGGTGACGAATTTGTAAAAGTCGCCTATTCACCCCCCTCTAGTCGACTTAACGCACTTTCAATTGGTATCAGAGCAAGGTACTCCCTTGTTCTATGTGATTTTGGTTTAACCGCTTGGAGTTTAGTTATGTCGACCGCAGGTATGAAGAAAGTAACATGCGCCATCTTTGACGGTCATGACTATCCCAAGTGGAAGGCCATGATGAAGAAGCGCCTAATGGCGATGAACAGCAAACTGTGGACCGTCACTGAGATTGGTCTTACCGATCTATGCAAGATGGCAGAGGCTGATGATATTCGCAAGTACACTCTTCTTAACCTCACGGTGAAGGATATCATCTGATCATGTTTGTCCCAAAATCAGTTCAGGAACATTATGCATCTCAGCCATGCGAAGCTTATTTGGGACTGACTCTCTGAGGTCTATGAAGGTCATCAAACTCATCATGATCCCTGGTTTGAGGATTTCAAGGAATCACTCAAGGCGATGACTTTTGATCCAGAATCTTCATCCTCTGCACCATGCCTTATGGCAAAAGGTGCCAAGGAAACTGAATGCTACCTATCCGAGTCTAGTGATGATGAATCTGGTGATGAATTTGGACCCAGCTATGTCAAACTTGCTTCCGTTGCCACTAAACAACAAAAGGCTCTTGAAAAGGTTCAAAATATGCTAGACAAAAGCGATGACCTGTTGGGTGAAGAAATGGATCGCTCTCAAACCTTGACTGATAATCTTTAGAGACTTCAGTCCAAGTTTGATAACCTTTAGAGTCATCATAATACTCTCTTATCTGATCATGAGAAGCTTTCTTATGAATTTCTTCAAAGAAAGCAAGATCTTGAGAAGCTAAGGGAGAGTTATGAAGATCTTCAGAAGGAGCGTGATTCATTACTTGCTCAGCAGATAGGTGCCACTCAGGAAGAATTCATTCCACCATGTTTGAAATGCATTGAATGTGAATCTGCTAATTCTTTACCTAAAAGCTCAAATGCTTCTATCGCTGCAAATTCTACAACTGTCTCTGCTATTACAAATTCCTCATCTGAGGATGCCGCTAGTATCACTGACAATGCAGGGATGAAGGAATTGTATGTGACAGGCATGTACAAAAGCCTCAAAGGGCATCAAGCACTTTGTGATGTGCTTAAAAAGCAGATCCTCAATAGAAACCCTAGGAAAGAGGGTATTTCCTTTAAGAGGAAACTCAATGCTGATGGGACTTACTGGAAACCTGAGCAGTACCCCAAAACCTCATGGGTTGCTGCAAAAGGACCTCCTGTAGATCCATCTACTTTATCTGGCTTTATATGTGAATCTTCATATTCTTCTGGTGAGTCATTTGACTCCAACTATAAGCTACGCAAAAATCAGAATGGTGAAGTATTTGCTAGATATGTTGGCACTAACTGCAGGAACAGTCCCCCTATGAAGAAAATCTGGGTTCCCAAAAGGTGCCTTGAAAGCGTTCAGGTGAATGTCATCATGACACCACCTGTGAAGAATAGGAACCCTGGATCAAATTATTCGTATGGACCAAAGTCTTAATATGGATCCAAGTCCTCATATGGACCAAATTCCTCATGTGGATCAAAGTCCTCATATGAACATCGTCGTGCTAACACTTTTGTTTTGCAAGGAAAGCCTAAGGGCAATGAATAAGTGCATTATTCTTCAAATCATTATGTTCATAAGTCCTCAAAGAATTTCTCTGCTTATTCATATGCTTACCCTAACACCTCTTATGTGAAATGAAGTGGACTGGCTTTTATGCCACCTTTCTCATATGGAGCTCGCAGAATGATGAACTCTTTACCGCCCCTCCAAATGTGGGTGGTGAAGAAAAAGGACTAATCTCTTATGCAGGGTCAGGTCTCCAGACGAACTTAAACGTCTGAGGAATTAGCTGGAGACCTGAATATGCTTGAGAGGACGCAAGCTAATCATGAAGAAATGAATTTTCATCTCTCATGTCCTCATACTGCTATATCTGTTCTATGGCTTGATGAAATTGATCTGATGAATTTGATGTCATATTCTTCAGTGATGAAGTATATGAGTTCGTAAGTTGCACTAATTCATCTGCAGGATGATCAACCCAAAGCCACTGAGTGGGTCCTCGACAATGGATGTACAAATCACATGACTGGTGACAGGAACTTATTGATGGACACTGCTTTATCTCCATCGCATCTGAAGCATATCACCTACATTAACAAAGGCAAAATCAAGGTACTGGGTCTAGGTAAGGTTGCGATCTCAAAGGATCGACACATGGACAAAGTCATGCTTATAGAGTCCTTAGGATTCAACCTCATGTATGTCTCAATGCTTTGTGATCTTGATATGGTTGTTGTCTTTGGCAAGTATCGTTGTGTTGTGATCATGGAAGCTGACCATTCCAAAGTCTTCGCAGGCTTTAGGAAACGAGACTTGTATATTGTTGATTTCTCTATAGGGCCACAACCCGCTACATGTAGGCATGAGGAACTTGCACACGCTCGCGCTGGCATGAGAAAGCTTCAGAAGGCTGGCTATGGCATCGACGACTTGGTCATGCTGGCATGAGGAACTTGCACACGCTCGCGAAGAAGAAGCATGTCATTGGCATCGAGGATGTCAAATTCCTCAAGGATCACTTGTGTGGAGCTTGTGAGGCTGGAAAGATGACCAAGGCCAAGCATCCCTCAAAGACTATCATGACTACCACTCGTCCATTTGAATTACTTCACATGGATCTCTTTGGCCCTAATCATTATGACACATTCACCAATGAATCATCTTTATGTGGCTTTGTTATTGTTTGTAGCGACCAGACCTCAAAACAGTCTGATCTCTGTGCCTCAGTGTCATCCCTGGACCAGTAATGCTGACACGCACAGTACTTGAACGATTTATAACAGAGTAGCGATCACACACTTATTACATCAAATGTCTCAAAAGAGAACCTATTACAATAAATATGTCTTAAGGCCATCTAATAACGATAACAGCGGAAGGCTTGGAAGATAAGCGAGTCCATCAACTCCAACGGCATCACTGAGTATAAGATCACGACCTAAGGCACCTTACTCGTTGTCTGAAAAGTCTGCAACATGAATGTTGCAGCCTGAAATGGGTCAGCACATGGAATATGTTGGCAATGTAAAACATAGAGAGTAATGAACAAAATAATGCTATTCTACATGCATATATGGCTGGTGGAAAGCTCTATGGTTACAGTTTTGCATAAAGCCAATTTTTTCCTACAACAAAGGAAATAAATTTATTTAACTATCATGGTGGTTGTTAAACATTGAGAAGGTTCACCCAACTCAATCCCAATTAAGCATCATCATTAAACCCAACAAAATTAATTAAAGTAACATGATGAGAATCACATGATAATCCAAGTACTAGATACTCAAAACGTCCATAACCGGGGACACGGCTAACCATGATAGTTTATACACTCTGCAGAGGTTTGCGCACTTTTCCCCGCAAGACTCGATCTCCTCCGTTGGGATTCTTGCACTAGATGGTGTTTGAGAAACGGATGACCGAGACATAGTCTTTCAGAAGCGTTTGCACCTTACGACGGGTAGACAGTTACACCTACTTTCCCCTACATCTGCTAGTCTACCACTGTAAGAGTTCACACAACTTAATCAACTATGCTAGAGCCCATAGTAGCTTGCGGCTGCACACAGAAGTTTCTAGCATGAATAATCTCATGATCCCTTTGAGCCTGGGTGGCGATCCATAAAGAAAAGCAAGCAATCACTGGAATCCCAGGTGCCTCAATCCACCCAGATGTGTATTAAAGTTGCCACCTTAAGTAATCCATTAATTAACAATCTCACAACTGTCATGGATACACTCACCCAATCCACGTCTACTAGCATAGCATAGCAATATAAGAAAACGTAGAAGTAACTCCCAAAGGTTTGAAAGTAAACAGGATATAGGTACTACCTCATCTACTTCCCAAAACCCTCATACTAATCAGATCCTAAGCATGCAATTGTTTGAGGATTGATCTAATGCAGTAAAACTGGGTAGTAAAGAGGTATGATCAAAGTGTTACTTGCCTTGCTGATGATCCGTGAAACCTAGAGATTCGAAGTAGCAAGCGGCGCACTCCGAGTACTCTATCGCAAACAAACAAGCATACAATAAGCACTCATCTAATGGACAGGTAAAACTCAAATAAAGATCTAACCAGAAAGTTCAAATTAAGAACTCCGGTTTGCAAAAAGAATCAAATCAAACGAAGCAACGAAAGTCAAACGGCGAAAGAAACAAGCTTCGATTACTAATTTGGACCTAAGTCAAATTTTGCAGTAGCAAAAACTTCTTTGAGTTGGTTAAACAGAAAGAGGGTTTCGAGACGAAGCTCTAGGCGCTTGAATCGCCTGATTCCGATAAACGAGCGAAAAGTTATACTAGAACGAAAATCGGATTAGAAATCGCGATCAGAAATAATCACGGAAAATCTGAGAAAAAGAAAAACGGACGAACAGGCTAACGAACGAATGTTCGCTGTCTGCGGCTAATCGACGAAAACCGTTCGTTAACACGAACGTACGGACGAATGTCCGTTAAATAAACTGAACCGAGAAAACCGATGAACCGATCAAAAAATGGATCTAGGTTTTTTTTTTAAAAACTGAACGATTTTCTTAAAAAAACGGCGGCGGGCGGCTGCGGCTACCTCGTCGGGTCCGGCGGGGCTCGGGGCTCCGGAGGGGAGGGGAGGCGTCGGTGGGGCGACGGAGGGTGGCGCGCGGTCGGGCGGCGGCGGCGGCGGAGGGTGGCGCACGCTCGGGCGGGATGGGGTGAGGCGGCGGGGGTGGCGGGGTATTTAAGGAGGGGGGGCATCAGACTTGGGGGAGGGGGCACCCCCGGGCGGCGGCGGCGCCGCTGACCCGGACTCCGGCGGGAGTCCGGCTCTATATTTCTTTATTTTGGGAAAGTCATATTATTCCCTCTCTCGTATTTTTATAATTGAAATAATTGAAGATAAAATTATTAAAATCAAATGATCCTAATTTCAAAATTTGAGAAAACTCAAATATGAAAATAAGGAAATCTCCAACTCTCTCCGTGGGTCCTTGAGTTGCGTGAAATTTCTAGGATCAAGACAAAATGCAATAAAATATGATATGCAATGATGATCTAATGTATAACATTCCAAATTGAAAATTTGGGATGTTACATTGTTGATGACTATTCTCGTTATACATGGGTGCATATCGTCACTTACAAATGTGAAGTGCAGGAAGTCTTCAGACGATTTTCCTCAAGGGCTTCAACCAACTTTGGTGTGAAGATCAAGCACATTAGAAGTGACAATGGGACCGAGTTCAAGAATACTGGTCTTGATGAACTTGATATTACTCATGAGTTATCTGCTCCTTATACTCCTCAGCAGAATGGCATCATGGAGCGCAAGAACAAGACTCTTGTTGAGATGGCTCGCACTATGCTTGATGAATACAAGACGCCTCATCACTTTTGTCCTGAGGCAATTGATACTGCATGCCACATCATCAACGGGGTATATCTTCACAAATTCTTCAAAAAGACCTCATATGAACTCCTCACTGACAAGAAACCCAATGTGAGTTATTTAAAAGTCTTCGGTGCTAAATGTTGGATTAGAGATCCTCATCACAATTCTAAATTTGCACCGAAAGCACATGAAGGTTTTATGCTTGGTTACGGAAAGGACTCGCACACCTACAGAGTCTTCAACACCGTTCATCACAAGGTTGTTGAAACTGTAGATGTGTTGTTTGATGAAACTAATGGCTCACAAAGAGAGCTCCTACCTCCCGTGCTAGATGAAAAGTCACATGAGGAAACCATCAAGTTCAAGGCTACTAAGGATGTCATTCTGATAACCCACAAGTATAGGGGATCGCAACAGCTTTCGAGGGTAGAGTATTCAACCCAAATTTATTGATTCGACACAAGGGGAGCCAAAGAATATTCTTGAGTGCTAGCAGTTGAGTTGTCAATTCAACCACACTTGGATAACTTAGTATCTGCAGCAAAGTATTTAGTAGCAAAGTAGTATGATAGTAATGGTAACAGTGGCGAAAGTAAAGATAGCCGTTTTGTAGTAATTGTAACAGTAGCAACGGAAAAGTAAATAAGCAAAGCACAATATGTGAAAAGCTCGTAGGCATTGGATCAGTGATGGATAATTATGCCGGATGTGATTCCACATGTAATAGTTATACCATAGGGTGACACAGAACTAGCTCTAGTTCATCAATGTAATGTAGGCATGTATTCCAAATATAGTCATACATGCTTATGGAAAAGAACTTGCATGACATCTTTTGTCCTACCCTCTCGTGGCAGCGGGGTCCTAGTCAAAACTAAGGGATATTAAGGCCTCCTTTTAATAGAGTACCGGATCAAAGCATTAACACATAGTGAATACATGAACTCCTCAAACTATGGTCATCACCGAGAAGTATCCTGATTATTTTCACTTCGGGGTTGTCGGATCATAACACATAATAGGTGACTATAGACTTGCAAGATAGGATCAAGAACTCACATATATTCATGAAAACATAATAGGTTCAGATCTAAAATCATGGCACTCGGGCCCTAGTGACAAGCATTAAGCATAGCAAAGTCATAGCAACATCAATCTCAGAATATAGTGGATACTAGGGATCAAATCCTAACAAAACTAACTTGATTACATGGTAACTCTCATCCAACCCATCACCGTCCAGCAAGCCTACGATGGAATTACTCATGCACAGCGGTGAGCATCATGAAATTGGTGATGGAGGATGGTTGATGATGACGACGACGACAAATCCCCCTCTCTGGAGCCCCGAACGGACTCCAGATCAGCCCTCCCGAGAGAGATTAGGGCTTGGCGGCGGCTCCATATCGTAAAACGCGATGAAACTTTCTCTCTGATTTTTATCTCCGTGAAACGGAATATATGGAGTAGGAGTTGAGGTCGGTGGAGCATTAGGGGGCCCACAAGACAGGGGGCTCGCCCAGGTGGAAGGGGCCCGCCCCCCACCCTCGTGGATAGGGTGTGGGCCTCCTGGCCTTGATTCTTTTGCTAGTATTTTTTATATTTTCCAAAAGTTATCTCTGTGGATTTTCAGGTCATTCCGATAACTTTTGTTTTCTGCACAATAAACAACACCATGGCAGTTCTGCTGAAAACAGTGTCAGTCCGGATTAGTTTCATTCAAATCATGCAAGTTAGAGTCCAAAACAAGGGCAACAGTGTTTGGAAAAGTAGATACGTTGGAGACGTATCAACTCCCCCAAGCTTAAACCTTTGCTTGTCCTCAAGCAATTCAGTTGATAAACTGAAAGTGATAAAGAAAAACTTTTACAAACTCTGTTTGCTCTTGTTTTTGTAAATATGTAAAGCCAGCATTCAAGTTTTTAGCAAAGATTATGAACTAGCCATACTCACAATAACACTTAGGTCTCATGTTTACTCATATTAATGGCATAATCAACTAGCGAGCAATAATAATAAATCTTGGATGACAACACTTTCTCAAAACAATCATAATATGATATAACAAGATGGTATCTCGCTAGCCCTTTCTGAGACCGCAAAACATAAATGCAGAGAACCTTTAAAGATCAAGGACTGACTAAACATTGTAATTCATGGTAAAAGAGATCCAATCAAGTCATACGCAATATAAACTAATAGTAATGCATGCAAATGACAGCATGCTCTCCAGCGGGTGCTCTTTAATAAGAAGGTGATGACTCAACATAAAAGTAAATAGATAGGCCCTTCGCAGAGGGAAGCAGGGATTTGTAGAGGTGCCAAAGCTCGATTTTAAAATAGAGATGAATAACATTTTGAGCGGTATACTTTCACTGTCAATGCAACAACTATGAGATGGTGATATCTTCCATGCTACACACATTATAGGCGGTTCCCAAACAGAATGGTAAAGTTTATACTCCCCCACCACCAACAAGCACACTCCACGGCCATCCGAAACAACGGGGTACCGTCCATACCAACAATAGTCCTGGGGGAGTTTTGTTTTAATTATTTTGATTTGCTTTGATCTTTTTTATCATGGGACTGGGCATCCCGGTTACCAGCCATTTTCTCATGAATGAGGAGCGGAGTCCACTCCTCTTGAGAATAACCCACCTAGCATGGAAGATAAAGACAAACCTAGTTGAAACATGAGCTGCTCGAGCATACAAAACAGAATTTCATTTGAAGTTTTGGAGTTTGGCACATACAAATTTACTTGGAACGGCAGGTAAATACCGCATATAGGAAGGTATAGTGGACTCATATAGAATAACTTTGGGGTTTATGGAGTTTGGATGCACAAGCAGTATTCCCGCTTAGTATAGGTGAAGGCTAGCAAAAGACTGGGAAGCGACCAACTGAGAGAGCGACAACAGTCATGAACATGCATTAAAATTAATCTACACCAAGTGCAAGCATGAGTAGGATATAATCCACCATGAACATAAATATCGTGAAGGCTATGTTGATTTGTTTCAACTACATGCGTGAACATGTGCCAAGTCAAGTCACTCGAATCATTCAAAGGAGGATACCATCCCATCATACCACATCACAATCATTTTAATAGCATGTTGGCACGCAAGGTAAACCATTATAAGCTCCTAGCTAATTAAGCATGGCATAAGTAACTATGATCTCTAATTGTCATTGCAAACATGTTTACTCATAATAAGCTGAATCAGGAATGATGAACTCATCATATTTACAAAAACAAAAGAGGTCGAGTTCATACCAGCTTCTCTCATCTCAATCAGTCCATCATATATCGTCATTATTGCCTTTCGATCACTTGCATGACCGAATGGTGTGTATAATGATAATAGTGTACGTGCATTGGACTAAGCTGGAATCTGCAAGCATTCAATTCAAGAGAGAAGACAAAGTAATATGGGCTCTAAGTTAAATCAACAATCATGCATATGAGAGTCACTAAACATTTTCAATATGGTCTTCTCTCGACCCCCAAAGGAAAGAAAATAAATAAAACTATTTACACGGGAAAGCTCCCAACAAGCAAAATAAGAATAATAAATCTTTTTGGGTTTTCATTTTAATTACTATTACAAGCATGGAAATTAAACTAACTAATTTTTTTGGTTTTCTTAAGGTTTATCAAACACACAAGAAGAAAGCTAGAAAAATTAATTAAACTAGCATGGATAATACAATGCAAGAGTATGAGCACCGACAACTAGAATAGTGTGTGAACATGAATGTAAAGTTGGTGAGAAATGTGTACTCTCCCAAGCTTAGGCTTTTGGCCTAAGTTGGTCTAATGCCAAGGATCGCCTGGCTGATATCTGAAGTTATAACCAGGGTCGTACTGAGATGCAGCAGCCAATGCCTCCTGAGCTGCGGCATGTTGGCGAGCTGCTTCCGCTCTCCTCTCGTGTTCGGCTGCCTCCTCCCTGGTAACAACATATCTTCGTTTTGCCTGGTAATCAAAAAGGGAAGGAGCAGGGAGAGTAACATGGACAGCGCGACGTCTGTCAAAGATTAGTCGATAGTGGAGGAATTGTTCATTCCTGACAAGAAAACGGTGCCTGACCATAGCATCAAAATCTAAATAAGCGGCAAGCACCTCTATATCACCCTCACGTGGAGCTATACCAAGATAATTAGCAACACGGGTCGCATAAATTCCTCCAAATAAATCTCCGGAAATACCATTATTATGCAACCTACGTGCAACTATTGCCCCCAAGTTATAATCTTTATTACCTAATACAGCACTCTTGAGGACACAAGGATCAGGGACACACATGTGACATGCTTCATCTTTACCGTTAATGCATCTACCAATGAAGAGAGCAAAATAATGTATAGCAGGAAAATGAATGCTCCCTATGGTAGCTTGTGCTATATCCCTAGATTCTCCCACAGTGATAGCAAGGAAGTCTTTATATTCAGATTTGTGGGGTTCATTAACATTGTCATTGCCCCACTGCGGGAGTTTGCAGGTAGTAGTAAAATCTTCTAGGTCCATGGTATAAGATTCATCATAAATATCAAACAGGACATTCTGAGAATTACGCGAAGATGTAAATTTAAATCTTCTCATGAATGAATCAGTCAATTGGTAGTACTGAGGACACTTATCTTGTATTAAGTCCTCAAGATCGGTGTTATGCACATACATGTCAAATTCATCCTTGATGCCTGCATTAACCATAAACTCTTCTGATGGCCACTCACAAGCCCACACTTCAGCTTCCCTTGGTGGTTCATCGTCTTGCTCGCGCATAGCATGCCTGGGTCCTCTCTTTGTTGAGGAACCACCTTGGTACATTCTCCTGGACATATTTCTTTCCTTTGAAAATTTTCTAATTTTTTTAGTAACTTCAAAATAAAAGTGAATAAAACTAAACAAGATTGATAGCAACTACTCCCACAAGTGCCTAGAGCCTATATCATGCATTAGAATTACTTGGGACCTTATAAATTTGACATGCAAGCTCAAGAATAGGGTCACCTATGCAAAAAATATTTGCAATGAATAAAGCACTAGAACAAAAACTAATTGGATCAATGGAGGAGTCACATACCAAGCAAGAATCTCCCAAAGCAGTTTTGTGAATGGAGCTTTGAGCAAGGAGATCAAGAATTGCAGCAAAATGAGCTAGAACTCGTGCTTGAGCTGGATGGGGATTTTTTTTGGGAGGAATATGGAGTGTGTGGGTGCAGGAATAAGTGGAGGGGGGCACTATGGGCCCACGAGATAGGGGGGCGCGCCCTCCACCCTCGTGGCCAGGTGCTTGCCCCCCTGCTGTGTTCTCAGTGCCTAAAATCCTCAAATAATCCATAAAAATCATACTAAATTTGCAGGGCATTTGGAGCACTTTTATTTTCGGGATATTTTTTATTGCACGGATAATTCAGAAAACAGACAAATAAATCTGTTTTTGCTTTATTTATTCTAAATAATAGAAAGTAAAAAAAGGGTACAAAAGGTTGTGCCTTCTAGTTTCATCCACCTCATGATCATCAAAATGAATCTACTAACAAGGTTGATCAAGTCTTGTTAACAAGATCATTTCGAATAACATGGAACCGGAGAAATTTCGAATAACACTAGGTTACCTCAACGGGGATATGAACATCCCCAACAATAAGAATATCATACTTTGTCTTGACAGTAGGAAGAGGAAATTCAAAACCTCCAATAATGATAGTTGGAACTTTTCCAATAGAATTGATACTATGAACTTGAGGTTGTTTCCTTGGAAAGTGTATCGTATGCTCATTACCATTAACATGAAAAGTGACATTGCCTTCGTTGCAATCAATAACGGCCCCTGCAGTATTCAAAAAAAGGTCTACCAAGGATAATCGACATACTATCGTCCTCAGGAATATCAAGAATAACAAAGTCCGTTAAGATAGTGACATTTGCAACCACAACAGGCATATCCTCACAAATACCGATAGGTATAGCAGTTGATTTATCATCCATTTGCAAAGATATTTCAGTAGGTGTCAACTTATTCAATTTAAGTCTACGATATAAAGAGAGAGGCATAACACTAACACCGGCTCCAAGATCACATAAAGCAGTTTTAACATAGTTTCTTTTAATGGAGCATGGTATAGTCGGTACCCCTGGATCTCCAAGTTTCTTTGGTATTCCACCCTTAAAAGTGTAATTAGCAAGCATGGTGGAAATTTCAGCTTCCGGTATCTTTCTTTTATTTGTAATGATATCCTTCATATATTTAGCATAAGGATTTAATTTAAGCATATCAGTTAGGCGCATACGTAAGAAGATAGGTCTAATCATTTCAGCAAAGCACTCAAAATCCTCATCATCCTTTGTCTTGGATGGTTTAGGAGGAAAGGGCATGGGTTTCTGAACCCATGGTTCTCTTTCTTTACCGTGCTTCCTAGCAACAAAGTCTCTTTTGTCATATCATTGATTCTTTGATTGTGGGTTATCAAGATCAACTGCAGGTTCAATCTCTGCTTCATTATTATTGCTAGGTTGAGCATCAACATGAACATTATCATTAACATTATCACTAGGTTCGTGTTCATCACCTGATTGTGTTTCAGCATCAGAAATAGAGATATCATTGGGATTCTCAGATGTGTCTACAACAGGTTCACTAGAAGCATGCAAAGTCCTATCATTTTTCTTTTTCTTCTTTTTAGAAGAAGTAGGTGCCTCTAAATTATTTCTCTGAGAATTCTGCTCGATTCTCTTAGGGTGGCCTTCAGGATACAAAGGTTCTTGAGTCATTCTACCAGTTCTAGTAGCCACTCTAACAGCAAAGTCATGTTTATTATTTAATTCATCAAGCAAATCACTTTGAGCTTTAAGTACTTGTTCAGCTTGAGTGGTAACCATAGAAGCATATTTGCTAATGAGTTTAAGTTCACCTTTAACTCTAGCCATATAATCACTCAAGCGTCCTATCTCGAAAGCATTATTCTTTAATTCTCTACCAACATAAGCATTAAAACTTTCTTCTCTAGCCATAAAGTCATCAAATTCATCTAAGCACGGGCTATGAAATTTAGCAGACGGGATTTCAACTTTATCATATCTATAGAGAGAATTTACCTTCACTGCCTGTGTCGGGTTATCAAGAAAATGTGTTTCTTCAACAGGCGGTATATTAAGACCATGTATTTCTTCAATAGGAGGTAAATTCTTAACATCTTCAGCTTTAATATCTTTTTCTTTCATAGATTTCTTTGCCTCTTGCATATCTTCAGGACTGAGAAATAGAACACCCCTCTTCTTCGGAGTTGGTTTAGGAATAGGCTCAGGAGTTGGCTCAATTGGCTCAGGAATTGGCTCAGGAAGAGTCCAATTATTTTCATTACTCAACATATTATTCAATAACAATTCAACTTGGTCGACTGTTCTTTCCCTGAAAACACAACCAGCACAACTATCCAAGTGGTCCTTGGAAGCATCGGTTAGTCCATTATAAAAGATATCAAGTATTTCATTTTTCTTAAGAGGATGAACAGGCAAAGCATTAAGTAATCGGAGAAGCCTCCCCCAAACTTGTGGGAGACTCTCTTCTTTGATTTGCACAAAGTTATATATTTCCCGCAAGGCAGCTTGTTTCTTATGAGCAGGGAAATATTTAGTAGAGAAGTAATAAATCATATCCTGGGGACTACGCACACAACCAGGATCAAGAGAATTAAACCAAGTTTTAGCATCACCCTTTAATGAGAATGGAAATATCTTAAGGATATAATAATAGCAAGACTTCTCATTATTAGTAAACAGGGTGGCTATATCATTTAACTTGGTAAGATGTGGCACAACAGTTTCAGATTCCTTGCCATAAAAAGGATCAGATTCAACCAAAGTAATAATTTCAGGATCAACAAAGAATTCATAATCCTTATCAGTAACATAGATAGGTGAAGTAGCAAAAGCGGGATCATGTTTCATTCTAGCATTAAGAGATTGTTGCTTCCATTTAGCTAATAACTTCTTAAGATCATATCTATCATTGCAAGCAAAAATAGCTCTAGCAGCTTCTTCATCCATAACATAACCCTCAGGAATTACAGGCAAATCATAATTAGGGGGAGAACCTTCATCATCACTATCATCAATAATTTCATCTTCAATAATTTCATTCTCTCTAACCCTAGCAACTTGTTCATCAAAATATTCACCTAATGGCACAGTAGTATCAAGCATAGAAGTAGTTTCATCATAAGCATCATGCATAGCAGAAGTGGCATCATCAATAACATGCAACATATCAGAATTCATAGCAGTATCAGGTATAGGTGTCGCAAGCTTACTCATAACAGAAGGAGAATCTAGTGCAGAGCTAGATGGCAGTTCCTTACCTCCCCTCGTAGTTGAGGGGAAAACCTTAGTTCTTGCGTCTTTCAAGTTCTTCATAGTGATCAGCACATATAAATCCCAAGTGAGTCAAATAATAGAGTTATGCTCCCCGGCAACGGCGCCAGAAATTAGTCTTGATAACCCACAAGTATAGGGGATTGCAACAGCTTTCGAGGGTAGAGTATTCAACCCAAATATTCTCGAGTATTAGCAGTTGAGTTGTCAATTCAACCACACCTGGATAACTTAGTATCTACAGCAAAGTATTTAGTAGCAAAGTAGTATGATAGTAACGGTAATGGTGGCAAAAGTAAAGATAGCAGTTTTGTAGTAATTGTAACAGTAGCAACGGAAAAGTAAATAAGAAAAGCACAATATGTGAAAAGCTCATAGGCATTGGATCAGTGATGGATAATTATGTCGGATGCGATTCCTCATGTAATAGTTACAACATAGGGTGACACAGAACTAGCTCCAGTTCATCAATGTAATGTAGGCATCTATTCCGAATATAGTCATACGTGCTTATGGAAAAGAACTTGCATGACATCTTTTGTCCTACCCTCCCGTGGCAGCGGGGTCCTAGTAGAAACTAAGAGATATTAAGGCCTCCTTTTAATAGAGTACCGGATCAAAGCATTAACACATAGTGAATACATGAACTCCTCAAACTATGGTCATCACCGAGAAGTATCCCGATTATTGTCACTTCAGGGTTGTCGGATCATAACACATAATAGGTGACTATAGACTTGCAAGATAGGATCAAGAACTCACATATATTCATGAAAACATAATAGGTTCAGATCTAAAATCATGGCACTCGGGCCCTAGTGACAAGCATTAAGCATAGCAAAGTCATAGCAACACCAATCTCAGAACATAGTGGATACTAGGGATTAAACCCTAACAAAACTAACTTGATTACATGGTAAATCTCATCCAACCCATCACCGTCCAGCAAGCCTACGATGGAATTACTCACACACGGCGGTTAGCATCATGAAATTGGTGATGGAGGATGGTTGATGATGACGACGGCGACAAATCCCCCTCTCTGGAGCCCCAAACAGACTCCAGATCAGCCATCCCGAGAGAGATTAGGGCTTGGCGGCGGCTCCGTATCGTAAAACGCGATGAAACTTTCTCTCTGATTTTTTTCTCCATGAAACGGAATATATGGAGTTGGAGTTAAGGTCGGTGGAGCATCAGGGGGCCCACGAGACAGGGGGCGCACCCAGGGGGAGGGGGCGCGCCCCCACCCTCGTGGACAGGGTGTGGGCCCCTGGCCTTGATTCTTTTGCCAGTATTTTTTATATTTTCCAAAAGTTATCTTCGTGGATTTTCATGTCATTCCGAAAACTTCTGTTTTCTGCACAATAAACAACACCATGGCAGTTCTACTGAAAACAGCATCAGCCCAGATTAGTTTCATTCAAATCATGCAAGTTAGAGTCCAAAACAAGGGCAAAAGTGTTTGGAAAAGTAGATACGTTGGAGACGTATCACATTCCTACCGAAGAATCTGCTGAAGAAGTCATTACAGAACGTAAAGAACATCATGCTGGTGCACCTGAAGAAAATGGCTCTGAAGAAAATGCTGAGCCAACTCAACGTCATCAACCAGCTCATCCTCGCGTTGCAAATGAAGTGCAGATCGAGAAAATCATCAGCGACATCAACGCACCAGGTCCTCTCACACGCTCAAAGGCTTCACATTTGTCTAACTTTTGTGGGCACTTTGCTTTTGTCTCTATCACAGAGCCCACCAAAGTAGATGAGGTGTTTCTGGAGCGTGAGTGGATTCAAGCGATGCAAGAGGGATTACATCAGTTCGAGCTCAATAATGTCTGGGAACTTGTCAAGCGACCAGACCCATGCAAGCACAATATCATCGACACCAAATGGATCTACCGCAACAAGCAAGATGAAAATGGCCTTGTAGTGAGGAATAAGGCACGGCTTGTAGCTCAAGGCTACACACAGGTTGAAGGAATCGATTTTGATGAAACTTTTGCACCTGTTACTAGAGTTTAGGCTATTCGCATATTGCTTGCTTATGCTAACCATCATAATATCATCTTATATCAAATGGATGTGAAAAGTGCATTCCTCAATGGTAAGCTTGAAGAAGAAGTATATGTTGCTCAACCCCTAGGTTTTAAAGATCCAAAGCATCCTGACAAAGTCTTCAGACTCAATAAGGCCCTCTATGGTCTCAAGCAGGCCCCACGGGCGTGGTATGATACTTTGAAGGAATTCCTCATGAAGAAAGGCTTCAAACCCAGTTCACTTGACCCAACTCTTTTCACCAAAACCTATGATGATGAATTATTCGTGTGCCAAATATATGTTGATGATATTATCTTTGGCTGTACTGACCAATGTTACAGTGACGAATTTGCCTATATGATGAGTGAAGAATATCAAATGTCTATGATGGAAGAATTGAAATTCTTCTTAGGTCTTCAAATTCGTCAGCAGCGCAACGACATCTTTATATCTCAAGAGAAGTACCTCAAGGATGTGTTGAGGAAATTCGGCATGCAAGATTGCAAATGCGTCAAAATCCCTATGCCCACAAATGGCCATCTATGCACTGATGAAAATGGTATTGACTTCGATCAAAAGGTATACCGCTCCATGATTGGCTCTTTATTGTATCTATGTGCATCTAGGCCAGATATTATGCTTAGTGTTTGCATGTGTGCCCGATTTCGAGCTACACCAAAGAATCACACCATAAGGCTGTGAAGCATATTCTTTGATATCTAGCTCACACTCCAACACTTGGATTATGGTATCCCAAGGTCTTGGATTTTGATCTCATTGGATATTCTGACTCTGATTATGCTGGTGATCGTGTGGACCGCAAGTCAACATCAGGCACATGCCATTTCCTCGTACGATCCTTGGTATGTTGGTCCTCGAAGAAACAGAACTGTGTATCACTCTCTACTGCTGAAGCTGAGTACATTGATGTTGGTTCATGCTGTGCTCAGTTGCTATGGATGAAGCAAACCCTCAAGGACTACGGCATCAATGTGAAGAATGTGCCTCTCTACTGTGACAATGAGAGTGCCATCAAGATTGCTCATAACCCAGTTCAGCACTCGAAGGCAAAGCACATCCAGATTCGTCATCATTTTCTTCGAGATCATGTGTTGAAGGGTGACATCTCTATCGAGCACGTGAAGACTGAAGAACAGCTAGCCGATATCTTCACAAAGCACTTGGATGAGAAAAGATTTAGCAAGTTGTGGTGTGAGCTAAATATGTTAGAATCTTTGAATGTTCTTTGAAAAGGACACACATCTTAACACTTATGCAAAATTGGTGACTTAGATGTGCAACACACAAAGTAACATTTTTCTTCAATCAATGAAGACTAACCCTCTAAGTGTGAAGAAATTAAGGAAGAATTTGATTCTCAGAGCCCTACGACAATTGTACGCGGCGTCTGAAATCATTATTCTTATACGGTGGGTCGCACCACCAACAAAAGTTGAAAATCTTCAATTTGAGTGTTTCTTTTTGAAATTCCTCAGTTGTTCAGTTTCTTCAACTTTGCAATGTCTTCACTATTTCTGACCTTATTCTTCATTGACTATATATATATTTGAGTTTTTAGTCCTCTACAACATTCACTTATTGCTAATTCTTCAAGTTGATTTTTCTGCTAAGTGAATCTGATCGGACCCTTTCCCCCTCTATGCTAAACTCAACCCAGTCTGTTCACAATTTCTTCATGCGCGTTCTATTTGAAACCCGTTCAAAATCTTCACTGTGTCCTTGTCAGCTGAAGAATTTGCGAACAAAACATTAAAATATTCTTATCTAAATTTTCTGCTTTTGCCGCTCAAACCATTCCACATCCCATGATAAGATTTATCTATTCTCCCATGATCTCACATGATCGCCACCTCTTTGTACGTGGGTGACACATGTCGCTAGGATGAGAAGGTTCAGGGGCACGTTTGTCCATTTTCCTCGGGCGAGCGGTTTTTCACCTCAGTTATAAATACCCCTCACCCTCCTCTGACCTCATTTACCCCGCTCGATCCCACTCCCCTCGCTCGAGCTCTCAGACCTAGCGCCGCCTCTACTTCCATCGTCACCGGTGAGGAAGAGCTTCACTGCCTCGATCTCGTCACTGTCGTACTCGCGTTGGCCACGGAAATCTTCACCTCCGTCGACGCCATAGCTATCTTCCTCTGCCAAGTTAGGGCGTGGAAGATCTGGACTGACGAACTTCCAATCCACAACTCTTAATTCGTCGTGTTCTTCGTCAAGGGTAAATAAAATTTATTTTCACTGCCCTTGTTGATTCTGATGATTTCCACAAAATCTTCAGAAGGTGTTTATTCTTCAACTTCCACACTTTAAACACCTCACACAAGCATCTGTTCTTGATCTATTTCTCTAAGCTACATTTTTCTTCACATTCCTCAATTGTGTGGATTTTTCAATCTATACAACTCTGCAACCTAAGTCAGAGAACGCTTAGTGAAATTCCTCAAGACACCTCTGGCCAAATTCCTCAAACTTGTTATTTTTGCAAAAAAAAAACACTTCTGAGAACGCATATGACCTCTCCAAATTCTTTGCACCTATACTTTGTTCATAGGTACACATGTCCCTGCTGAATCTCTAGGTTCTCATCAACTTAACTCATTTGTAGTGTTCCTCGAAGACAAATTGCATACCTCTTCAGAGAACTCAATTGTTCAATATCCTTAGCTGAAGAAGATGGCGGATGGCAAGAAACCTCAGAAGGGAGGCAAGAAACTGGAAGTGAATACTGCCTTTGAAATCCCTGATGACATCTATGCAGGGTATTGCACTCCTGATGAGGCAATTCATGGAAAGGAAACGAAGAATGAGCGCAAGGTGCGCATTCAGAGGATTGAAAGAAGAGGACACGGGAATGGAGGGAGTACAGATATGTCACTCCTAAGTACATGAAGAAATTTGCAGTACACCCTCCTTGCCCAAGACCTCCACTGGCACCTGCCCAAGAAGCTGATCCCACTAGCCTCAAGCACGGTGAGGACTACCCTGATGAATGGGCCAAGTGGCAAGCTAAACTGGCCAAAGTAGCCAAGGAAGCAGTGAGGAAATTCAACAAAGACTCTGCTGTTGCCGCTGCTGAGGCCTCTGCTAGCAAGCCTAAGAAGGCTATGCCAAAGAAGCCAGCTCGCAAACCACCTTCCTCAGCAATGCCCTCACGGCCAAGCTCATCAATGCCCTCACGGCATATTCCTCAAGCAGCTCCAGTTCCTCTGGTTGCAAAACCTTCAGGAGCTCCTGCAAAGTCCTCGACGCCTGTGCATCTTGCTTCTTGCCAAAGGACCACAGGCATCTCAATTTCTTTGGCAGCATCTGCAAGTTCTTCAGCTCCTCCTCAGTCTGGCCCCACTTTGCTGAAAACCAAGGCCACTGCTGGACGAGGCACTAGACCAAGTCCTCACAAGAAGCAGGTTGCTTCCATGTGCCGTCAAGTGAAGACGAAGCTGATGATGATGAACTTGCTGATATCATCAGAGATGTACAACAACGGGCCGCTAGAGCCAAAGGCAGTGCTGTGCCACTTTTGCTGGATTCGAAGAAGATCCTGGAGTTCATTGATCTATGGAACAAAGATCCAAACACTCCCTTGCCAGAATTAAATCTCACACCTGGCCAAAGTCATATGTTGACGGCTTTATAGCTAAAGAAAAATGGAAATTTGAGAAAGCCAGGAAGGTGAAGAAAGCTCAGTACAAGAAAGAGTGCTTTCTGAAGCAAAATGTTTTGAAGCTATCACCTGACGAACTTGTTGCTCTGAAACCAGAAATCAAAAATCTCAGTGATGAATTTGACGCATATCGTACTGAATGGCTAGGAGCCAAAGTCAGATTCGTCAGAATGGCAAAGAGATTTACATCAAATGTTGCTACTCAAACGCACATTGAAATTCCTCAGGCTGAAGCATCTGCCCATCCTACTGAAGAACATGCCAGCACTGCTGATGATGATCAGGTTGCTGAAGAAAATGAGAGCACCAGGGCTGATGAAGCTATTCCAGCCGCTGAAGAAATTGCTAGGGCAACCACTAGTGTTGCGCCTGAAGATCAATCCAGGCCATTCAATACATCTGCTGCTGACCCTGATGAAACTGAACAAGACAGGACAACTACATCAGTTGTACCTGAGGAAACTGCACCAAATTCCTCTGCTCCTCCTGCACCAACGCCAAGTCCTATCCTTCCGTCTGCATCAGAAGCAAAGAAAATCAAAGCTATGGAGTGAGCAGTTGTGAAGAAAAGGAAAGCATCTGTCGACTCAGAGTCTTCAGCACCAAAGAAAATGAAGACTTTGACGAGCTCTTATGAAAATCCTATAGATGTTGTTCCTGTATCAAGTATGCCATCAAAGGAGATTGTTCCCTTTGGTGAGGAATATGAAATTCCTAGTGAATCTGATGAGAAGATCCTTCTGCTACTTCGTCAGAGTAGTTGGAAGAGGAAATTGAAGTTGACAATATCACTTCTACTCCATTGGTATCATCGTCCATGCCTCAATTCACAGCTGAAGAGGCAGGCATTGAGGAAATTGATGAAGAAGAACAGGACATGGATATTGGGTGTTCAACTCCTATTCTGAATGATGACTACTGGGAAAGTCATCACCCCAATTCACCACTGTTCACTCCTCTGCAACAGATTCCTCAGTCCTCGGCTCAAACTGAAGAAATTCACACGGGCTCTGAAGAACCTCAAGCTTCTCTTCTCACCATACCAGAACAAGTTCCAACCACTAGTGCTGATGTTAATGTTGTTGATGAAATGGAGACCCAAGCTGCTACTGAAGATGTTAAAACTGAAATTCCTCAGCCTGTGGCTCCTGAGACTATGATTCCAGAGGCTGTGAAGATTTTGACTGACACACCTCAGCCCAAGCCAAAGAATCCCTTCTCAAAGAAACAGAAGTTCAAAGTTGATGACTTCTTTCATGAGCATGTATTCTTCACTGATTACAACTCCTATGACGTTGCTCGTCTTAGACGGAAGCGCTTCTGGACTGCAAGTCAAATGAACTTCTATTCTTCACTACTATTCGATAAGGACAAGATCTTTGACCATGAGCATATTCCTCATGTGGATATGGAGTCGCTGCCTTGCTTCACCCCAGTCATACGTGTTCTTCATGACGCTGGGCTGCTAAACTTCTGCATTGATATCTGCGATTCTTTGCCATGCTGCACATTACTGCAAATGTTGAAGATGTCAATTCATGGGTGTTGGACTGGATAACTGAGAACACACACTACAAAGCACCGGCCTTTGAATTGCTTCATGCCCTACCAGTCAGTCCTCCCCTTGAAGGTGCAAGACTCATCTACCATGAACCTGAGCTATCTAATCATTACATGCAAGTGCTGATGAAGCCTCTAAAGCCTGGCCAAGCTCCAAGAACCAAAATCCTCGTGAAGGAATTACTCTATGTGCCAAGGACCATATACAGGATATTGACCAAGACCCTTAGTCCAATCAAGGGCCACAACTTTGATGAAGAAGAGGTTGTTGGCATCATGAAGAATCTGCTATTCAACATCATCCATGGAGTTCCTATCAACTACCATGATTTATTCATGAGGACTATGGCCAATGTCGCTCTTTCCCCATTTGAATTGAAGCCTTACGCTCCCTAGATCATGAGATTCATCAGATTAATGTCTTCAATCAACTATAAGGCTGACACTCTCAATCATGGCAGCTACTTGCCTCCAATTGAAGTCCTCAAACGGACTTCCTCAGCTGATGAGAAGGGCAAGGCTGTTGTAATTGATGAAGGTATTCGTCCATTGGATGGACAGTTTCGCAAAGCTGCATCCTACTCCACCAATGATGACTCTGCCACTCATGACTCTGCCGCAAATGCTTCAAAGCAAAATCCTGAAGCCACTGCTCCAAGGGTGATGACTGATCATGAGCTTCTCCTTAGTCTTCATCAGAAAGTAGATCGAAACCATAAGCGGGTCAAGCATCAGTTTGGTGCAATTCTTCAGAACATGACAGTCACTCAAAATTCTTTGAAGAAGAATCACTACTATTTGCATCAAGTCTTCGACCGCACTTGGGCTATTCTTTCACATCTCTACAGTGTTGAAGATCTCAAGGAGATGGACTTCCAACAGGACTTTGACTGGTCTCAGCCACCTTCGAAGAAATTCAAGAAGGTCAAAGTTCCTCAGCTCGTCACAAGTTCATATTCTTCATCTCGCGAGACAGACTCAGCTGAAGAATTGGACGACACTGCGGCAGGCCCTACATCAACGGATGACCCCAACAACGCTGGCGCTCCTCCATCAACATCGTGGTGATATTCTTCAGGGGCGTTAGTCCTCATTTTTTGTCCCTTTTGGTCATTCGATGACAAAAGGGGAGAAATTCGAGTTAGTCTTCAAGCGGGTCTCTATATATGGGCTTTTTTTGCTAAGTTACAAGTCTCGTTCTTCTGAAGTATTTGTTGGATCGAGTTGTAAACTTAACTCCGATGGTGGTCTGATACTTCTGCTATGTTCTTCCGCATGCTATTTCCTCATATATGTTAATGCATGCATGTTGAATTACATCAGTCACCATATTTCATCATGCATTTCAAATTCTTCATATCATATGTTAAATGCATGTGTGAATTACAAGATATAGGGAGAGATCTCCATGATTCTACTCTACAATGTGCATTGCTTTTTCAAAGCAAATTCCTCACATATGCACATCTTCAGGGGGAGTTCTTCTATATCTTGCAATCAAATTCCTCAATATCAGTATTTACACTTCATATGTTTATCCCCGTTGAAAACTTAACCTATATTGTCATCAATCACCAAAAAGGGGGAGATTGTAAGTGCGTCTAGTGCCCCTTAGTGATTTTGGTGTATTAAAGACATATAGGTTAAGGGACTAATGCATTTGTGAGTGTACACATGTCTATAAGTCTATGAGGAGTTTGGTATTTACAGAGAAAGTCGACCCCTAAAAATGAATGTCTTCAACTGAAGACTTTGGCTTTCTGAAGACTTTGAAAGTGAAGAAATTGGTGCGACCATGAAGACTCTATATTCATGCGAGGAATATGAAGCGTGAAGACTTTTGTTTTTGTAGTTTCGTTTTTCTCTTTCTTGAGTCATAGGAAACACCGTATTGTTAAAGGGTGAAAGGACATGCGGTGCCCCCATGTGTGGTTTTGGTAATTGATGACATTCTCTATGGACTAATGGTTGCATCGAGTTATATTTGAAGGATTTTTCCATAGGCATTTCTTGAAGTCCATGTGTTGGTTTCAAGGAGTTTATGGGTTGACCAAGGTGCTATTAAGGAATTATCCAAAGATTGGTCATGTGAGTGTTGAGCTTATTGCAAGCATGTCTTGAAGAAGAAGATTGTGTGATCATTCATATTTACCTTCAAGACATCATCCGAATGAAGAGAGTTGCAAAGATTCAAGGTTGATCAAGACTAAGTCAATAGTGAATCAAGTTGATTAACTCACAAAGTGTAGAAGATGTACCGAGAGGGATCAAGTGATCCCATGGTATGGTAAGCATTGTCCATTGCACTTTGTGTACTAACCCATGGTCTATGTGAGAGTTCTATGTGGGGTTAGGTACGTATCCATGGGCTTGCATCAAGAGGAAGATATCATACAACCCATGGAAAGGATGACATCAAGTGGTGATCGTCATCAAGATTGCCGTGTGCAAGTTCAAGTGGAGCATCACAAAGAGATCAAGTGCTTGAATCTTGCCATCCATTGTGGTGTCAATGGACTTGTGAAGATGAGCCGAAGAGTGGCTCACCCATAGTGGACTATGGGGGAGCAATCATCTAGTCTTCATCGAGCCAATGCAATCAAGAAAGGTGGTCCAACTTGAGGGAGTGAAGATCATCATCATCTAGCTCAAGTGGACCATGTGCAAGGCAAAGGTTTGCCCTTGATAGGTTTTCTATTCTACCGGTCTCATGGTAGTTGTGGGAGACCGGGTTATAGGATCGATTGCCAAACTATCAAGGGGGGCTCTCGATGAGTTACTTGATCGTATCGTTCATAGAGAGCTCAAACCATTGCATCGTTGCATCATGTTTCTTGGTTCTTATTTGATTCTCTTTGTGAGTCTTAGAGCTTATGGTCATCTTGATGACAAGCTTGAGTTCATCGAAAACGGAGTCTGCATGCGTCTTCTATGATGTTTTCGGTGTTGGAGGTTTTACCGGTCTTCTCCGAGGAAGGGTTCTCACCATTTTATTTTGGGCCTTTTCTCATTTGCTTATTATTGGTATTTCTATCAATATTGTGTTAGCCCTTGTCGCTAGCTTTCCAACAAACTTGCTTTCATCGAATTCGGAGTCTGTTTGCAAAAGTTGTGGCAGTTTCGGTGTGCTGAAAAGGCTGCAGCGGTACTACCGCGAATTGGAGCGGATGTAATTTTTTACTACTGCTCCAGAGCGGTACTACCGCGGCTCCTACAGCGGTAGTACCGCTCCGGACCAAAAAACTCGTCCCAAGTCCTGCGGAGGTAGGTACGGAAGTATTTTGTTTTGTACCGCAAGCAGTAGTACCGCGATCCCTAGCGGTAGTACCGTGAGGACGAGCGGTAGTACCGCTCTGTGCGGGTTGTGAGCATAACGGTTGGATTTTCCCCCACCTATAAAAGGGGGTCTTCTTCCCCATTGAACCTAATCCTTTTGAGCTCGTGTTCTTCCCCCATTGTTGACCTTCTTCAAGCTTGCTAACTCTCAATCCCTCCATGGATTCTTGCTAGTTCTTGAGGGAAAAGAGAGAGGAGATCTAGATCCACGTTTCCACCAATCACTTTCTCCTCTAAGTGAGGGGAACCCCTTGGATCTAGATCTTGGAGTTCTTCGTGTTCTTCTTTCGTTCTTCCTCTCATTTTCCTCCCTAGCATTAGTTGCTTTGGTGGGATTTGGGAGAGAAGGACTTGGGTACTCCGTGTGCCCTTGCCATTGCATTTGGTGCATCGGTTTGAGTTCTCCACGCGATACGTGGAAGTTACAAGTTGAGAAGCTTATTACTCTTGGGTGCTTGGTGCCTTTGAGCTTGTTCCTCTTGGGTGCTTGGGCGCCCTAGATGGTTGGTGGTGTTCGGAGCTAAATCGTTGTGGTGTAAAGCTCCGGGAAAGCGTCGGGGTCTCCAATTAGGTTGTGGAGATCGCCCCGAGCAATTTGACGGGTACCGGTGACCGCCCCCAAGGGTTGCCAAAGTGTACGGGTTCGGTGACCGCCCCCAAGGGTCGCCATTTGTACGGGTTCGGTGACCGCCCTCAAGGGTCCCTTAGTGGAATCACGGCATCTTGCATTGTGCGAAGGCGTGAGGAGATTACGGTGGCCCTAGTGGCTTCTTGGGGAGCATTGTGCCTCCACACCGCTCCAAACGGAGATTAGCATCCACAAGGGTGTGAACTTCGGGATACATTGTCGTCTCCGCGTGCCTCGGTTATCTCTTACCCAAGCTCTTTACTTATGCACTTTACTTTGTGATAGCCATATTGTTTCTTGTCATATATCTTGCTATCACCTAAGTAGTTTTTCTTGCTTAGCATAAGTCGTTGGTGCACATAGGTGAGCCTAGTTGTTGTAGGTTTTGTGCTTGACAAATTAACCGCTAGGTTTATTCCGCATTTGTTCAAGCCTCAACCGTAATTATTTTAAAGCGCCTATTCACCCCTCCTCCCCTCTAGGCGACATCCACGATCTTTCAATTGGTATCAGAGCCTCGTCTCTCTTTGTTGGGCTTAACCGCCTAGAGAGTAAAGATGTCGACTAGAGGATTAGGATTCTCTGACACTCTTAGTTTCGATGGCACAAATTTTGATGTTTGGGTAATTCGCATGCTTAATCTCTTTAGGGTCATGGACCCAAATTTAGAGCGAGTTGTAGATATGGGTTTTTCTCCTCCAAAGGATCCCCAAAGATTATCTTCAGAGGATGAGAAAAACTCTTATCTCAATGCTCAAGCCTCTAATGTGTTTTTCGATGCTTTGAGCAATGTAGTTATATTTCAACTCATGCCGTTCCGGGATGCTCATGAGTTATGGACAAAGCTTCAAGATAAATATGGTGTGTCCAAGATTTGTGGGGATGGTTGTTCTCCCTCCACCTCCGGTCATATAGTCTTCTCAACTTCTTCTACTTCACCTACATGTGGTTTGCCACAAGGTAATGATATGGTGAGTAGTGTTGGTCATTGCAATGATGATAGTATGCTTATTGTGGATGATCCTTCATCACTATATTATTGCAATGCTTCCTCTTTGGGCTTTAACACTTCAAGCACTCCAAATGTTTCACATGCTTGTGTTGATAGTCCTTGCATATCATGTAGAAATTGCTTGACTAAATATCATGATGATATGCTTGCTATGTCTTGTTGCCATGATAAAAATGCATCTATTTCCTCGAATTGTTGTGCTAACAATGTAGAGGAAACCGAACACTCCATGGAACAAGATGTGGTGTTTAATGGTGCCTCAAGGGATCCTACATCATCATCTATTGCTTTTTTCCTTATGGCTAAGGCGTCAAAGGTATCTCCTACTTTGTACCCCAATATGTCTCTTGATGATGATGTTGATGCTAATGATGATGAGGATAATGATGAAGAGAATGATAATGTTGCCTCCTTAAAAATTAAGGGGGAAATGGTTTTTAAAGCTCTTCATAAAAATAAAATTGCTCGTTCCAACTTCATGGAAATTATGTCCATTGCTATTGAGAGCAAGAAATATATTGATGAGTTGGAATCTTGTCTTGAGGAGCATGAGGTCACCATTTATAAAATGGAAGGTCATGGGCGTGATTACGCTAATGAGATTGCGGACCTCTCTCAAGCTCTTGAACTTGAACAAACCACCAAGGAATCTCTTGAGGAGACTTTTGCTCTAGAATTGTCTAGAGTGAAGGAATCTACTGATAGAGCTCTTGAGGTGGCCAATGTTTTTGAAACTAAAAATGCTAAGCTTGAAGTTTCTCATGCTAGACTCCTTGAGGATTTTGAGCACCTCGAAAATGGCTCAAGGGTCATCAAGGGAGAGCTCATCAAACTCACCGAGTCTCATGCTCAACTTGAAGCCGCTTATTTAAAAGAGCTTGCCAAGTTGCCTTCTCCTCTTGTTGTTAATGATGATGCTTGTGCTACTAATTCTATTACTTGTGAAGCATCCATTTTGAAGGAGAATGTTGAGCTACGGGCTCAACTTGAGGTGCTATCTTGCAATTATGGGAAATTGGAAGAAAGTCATGAAAAGCTCTCAAGCTCTCATGATGATCTTCTAGTATCCCATAGTGTGCTAAAGATAGCTCATGAGGCCATGATTGCTAAGGTAACATCTAGTGAGCCTCATGTGGATACTAGCACTACTTCTAGTCAAAATAGTATATTCCATGTGCTAGTCCTTGTAATTCATCTACTCACAATGTTGGTACATCTTGTGATGAATTGCTTTCCTTGCCTTGTTGCTCTAACGGTGAAGCTTATACTTCCTCTAGTACTTGTGTTGAGACTAACGATGTAGAGGAAATCAAAGAGCTCAAGGCCCAAGTCACTTCTTTGAAGAAAGACTTGAAGAAGTGTCATGAAGGGAAATCCGCACTCAACAATATCTTGAGTGTGCAAAAAAAACCAATGACAAAGGTGGACTTGGATTCAACTCCAATAAGAAGAAGAAGTCCAACATGAACAAAAAGAAAGGCCAAGAACAAGTCAAGAATTCGGCCAAGATTGTTTGCTTCGAGTGCAAAGTAGAAGGGCATCATGTTAGATCTTGCCCATTGAATAAGAAGGCCATTAGTGTCAAGCAACAAGGGAAGAGGGCACAAGTTCAATCTCATGCTCAACCTCAAGTTGAAGAAAGGCCACTTCCCGAGAAGACTCAAGCTAATACTTCTCTTGTGGAAAAATCAAGTGAGAAGAAAGTGAAGAGTAGACGTTGCTACTTATGTCGTGAGAAAGGTCACGTCGCTTCTTCATGCACTAGTGGTAACTTATCCAACCCAATTATTATTGATGATATCTATTCTCTTGGGAAGGATAAGGTTGGCAATGTGTTTGCCAAGTTTGTTGGTACTCAAAGTGGTGTCAAGAAAAGAACCATTTGGGTAGCCAAGCCTATTGTGACTAACCTCTTAGGACCCAACTTGGTTGGGGACCAACAAGCTCAAACTTGATCAATAGGTGTTTTTGGAGGGCATTGGAGACTTGGCTACATTATGAAGAATTAAGGGGACTTCATCATTCTTTTTGTCACAAGCCAAGTCAGTTGGACTATCAAGTTTCTATCTTATATCCAATGTGCCTCCTTGCGGTAACTTGTACTTAAATTGTTTACTTTGAAAGTTACTTGCCCCCTTGCATGTTTTGGTTTTGTTCCTTGCATGTGTTTGTATATGTTGCGCTTCCAACTTGCTTATGTATGTTGGTGTGCACTTCATGTACGTGTGAGTTGTGTGTTGAGCCTTTGTGCATCTTCTTTGTATCTTAGTTGGCTCTTGTGAGAGATTAATGGAATATCCCATTATTGGGGAGTGATGTGCTTTGTGCACCTCACACTCCTATAAGCGTGTGTACATGAGGAATACCATCTAGTATTAATATTACAAGATTATCTAGTCACTATGTGGTATGTCTTCTCATGAGAAATTCAAATTCTAAATTGTCCATTAATTATCTCTTGTTGGATCCTCTTATTGCCTCTTGTTAAGTTTTCTTCATTGGTATCACATTATGGGGGAGTAATATGCTATGTATATTACTAGCCTAGAAAATGTGTACATTTGAGATATTGTCACCTAGTGTTGATATTGTAGATTATCTTGTTCCTAGGTGGCATGTTAGCTCTACAAGTTGCAATCTGCTTGTGTGTGGTGTGAAGATGATGTTGGATATCCTTGCTATCTACCACTGGGAATTCTTTCCATCTACTTCTTGTATTTTGACAATTGGTAGTCATTTATGTGTGGTAGAATTTATTGATCATCTTTACATTGGCTTTTGTTTTACTTGCCTTTTCTCTTGCCAAGGATTGTGTCAACTCCCTTGTCTTCCATACCACTTGTGGATCTTGTTTATTTCTTGTTCTTGTCTAGTGTTTTCTAGATATAGTGAAAGCGGTGATCCCACCTTGTGCATTTTGTATTCAAATACAAATCCTATATAATGCACAACTCGTGGGGGAGCTATTCTATTTTCTTCAGAACACTCTTCTTGTGATCCTTATCAAGTGTGTTTTGGTGGAAGTCAAGCCATTTCTTTTTGGTACTTTGTGCCATCATGAAACTTTGTTGAGGGCTTGGTTTGTTTGGAACCATCCTCTCTTTGGGAGTTTGACATCTTTAGTTTAGTGTGTATCAATGGGTATCTCATTCCTTGATGTATCTTTAATGATATCTTCCAAGTGATGATTTCTCCATTTAGTATCCTTTTCACTTGGCATTTCTTTGTCTTTTGGTTTCGGGTTTTGAAAGTCTTGAGCATGCATGTTTACTTCATGTATTTCATTTGGCATGCTTTCTTTCTTTGACTCAATATATAGGGGAAACTCCACCTAGTCTCAATTTGGATGAGATGTGCATGAAATTCATTTTCATATCTATATGCACATATTTATGTGGAGTTTATCCTATGTATTGGTGTTTCTAACTATTTGGTCCCGATGAGTTTGGGTACCGTTTAGTTTGTGTTGTTCTTCTAGGAACATTTGGAGATGCATTGGATGCTCGGCTCACTCACAAGGAAGGTGTTGTCACCATGTGCATATTGGAGTCAAGCTAGGATGATCAATGAACTACTATCTACCTTCAATTGGTATCTACTACATCCTTCCAATGATATCTCGGTAACAAGTATCTATTCATGCTTTCCTCTCTTGCATTCAACCTTGTGTAGGCTGTATCTTGGCATGATATTCATTTCATATCTTGTGATACTTGTTTCCTTTCTCAAAGCATCCCAACGATGATCTCTGTTGCTAGTTGTGATGCCCTTGATGGATGTGTGTTTGGACTTCATTTATATACAATAAGACCATATCTAGCCAAGTGCTATGCTTTCAAGCAAATATCTTATTGGTATATTTATGACTTCCTTGTGGATATCTTGTTCCTTCGTGGTGTAACTATTTCAGGTGTACATCCTTCTTTGTAGATATATATATATCATCATGATTTCATCTACATAGAACCTTATACACTTGAGAGAAATTACATCTCTAGTTGATATCCTTTCTTTCACGTCCACCTTGTCTTTCCTATGTTATTTCTTTGGTGGCTCCGTGAAAGCTTTTGCCTTGAGTGTGTGTCCTCTATCATTGCATCTTGATGCACTCTTGTGTGGTGAAGATTATTTTCCTCATGCTTATCTTTACAAGGCTTTTGCCATCTTAATTGGCATCCCTCATCTTGATGAGGCTTTCATCTTCTATCTTCACCATGGGTTGTCACAAGCATAAGTTCTTTATATGCTTATTAGTAAGCTTGTGAACCCATTTGCTAGTTGTGTGTGGGAATGATAGGCCTTGCACCGTGTGCCTCATTCTTTCAAGACTATGTTGATGCTTAATGCTCATCCTAATTTTAGTCCTCTCAAGTGCTTTGCCATGACTCACACACATCATTTTGGTTGAGCCTATTCTTAAGTTGCCTATTTTACATGTTGCTCAACCATGTGCTTGTTGCAAGCGCTAGTCTTTGTTTCCTATATGCTCACTTGCACTGGATGTGAGTTTGTATTGATTTTGGGGGAGCTATGATCCTATTTTGTGCACTTTGTATTCAAATACAAAAATTCTTATGTGTGCACAAATCATGGGGAGCTTCTCTAGTTTCTTTAGAACACTCCTTTGCATTTATCATAATATCTTTATTCTTGTGGCATGTAGGATCATTGGTCTAGTTGGTTCAATTGATATCCGTTGATTGCTTGCTTCAATTGGTATCTTCTGATTGCTTGTGTCTCTCTTTGTTATGTCTTTGTGTCATATCTTTTTGTTGCAATCTTTGGGCCTCAATATAGTTTGTCTTCCTCCAAGTATTGGCAGTTGTATATGTGTATTGCATTCCACTCTCTTGTTGAGAAATACACAATTTATGGAGGAACACCTTTTATTTTGGCCTTCTCAGCTTTTCACCCATTTTGGCAATCGATGCCAATGGGGGAGGAGTTTCAGAGAGTTTTGTGGAGAAGTCTTCTGAGTTTTCTCCTTGCTTTGGTTTTGGTCCTAAGCATTTGCATCTCATTCTCCTGCATCATTGGTTGTTGCATTGCATTGTGATGCATAATTCCTTATATAAACTCTCTTGAAAGTGATTGTCATCAATTACCAAAATGGGGGAGATTGAAAGGACATGCGGTGCCCCCATGTGTGGTTTTGGTAATTGATGACATTCTCTATGGACTAATGGTTGCATCGAGTTATATTTGAAGGATTTTTCCATAGGCATTTCTTGAAGTCCATGTGTTGGTTTCAAGGAGTTTATGGGTTGACCAAGGTGCTATTAAGGAATTATCCAAAGATTGGTCATGTGAGTGTTGAGCTTATTGCAAGCATGTCTTGAAGAAGAAGATTGTGTGATCATTCATATTTACCTTCAAGACATCATCCGAATGAAGAGAGTTGCAAAGATTCAAGGTTGATCAAGACTAAGTCAATAGTGAATCAAGTTGATTAACTCACAAAGCGTAGAAGATGTACCGAGAGGGATCAAGTGATCCCATGGTATGGTAAGCATTGTCCATTGCACTTTGTGTACTAACCCATGGTCTATGTGAGAGTTCTATGTGGGGTTAGGTACGTATCCATGGGCTTGCATCAAGAGGAAGATATCATACAACCCATGGAAAGGATGACATCAAGTGGTGATCGTCATCAAGATTTCCGTGTGCAAGTTCAAGTGGAGCATCACGAAGAGATCAAGTGCTTGAATCTTGCCATCCATTGTGGTGTCAATGGACTTGTGAAGATGAGCCGAAGAGTGGCTCACCCATAGTGGACTATGGGGGAGCAATCTGTTGGGGAACGTAGTAATTTCAAAAAAGAACTTCCTACGCACACGCAAGATCATGGTGATGGCATAGCAAAACGAGGGGAGAGTGTTCGTCCACGTACCCTCGTAGACCGTAAGCGGAAGCGTTAGCACAACGCGGTTGATGTAGTCGTACGTCTTCACGATCCAACCGATCCAAGTACCGAACGTACGGCACCTCCGAGTTCTGCACACGTTCAGCTCGATGACGATCTCCGACCTCCGATCCAGCCGAGCTCCGGAGATGAGTTCCGTCAGCACGACGGCATGGTGACGATGATGATGTTCTACCGGCGCAGGGCTTCGCCTAAACTCCGCGAC
This sequence comes from Triticum timopheevii, assembly GCA_963921465.1. Classification (NCBI taxonomy): domain Eukaryota; kingdom Viridiplantae; phylum Streptophyta; class Magnoliopsida; order Poales; family Poaceae; genus Triticum; species Triticum timopheevii. Next base: position 107,414,510 of record OY997266.1, read on the forward strand.
GATATGACCGAGGTGGAATATGGTGGAGGGGGGCACCGCACACGGCTAAGGAATGATCCGTAGATCAACTTGTGTGTCTTGGGGTGCCCCCTGCCCCCGTATATAAAGGATGGAGGAGGAGGAGGCCGGCCAAGGCAATTGGTGCGGCCAGGATGTGGAGTTCTACTAGGACTACAAGTCCTAGTAGGAGTCCACCAAGAGGGGAGGAAGGGAGAAGGAAGTAGAGGAGAAGGAAAGGTGGCCGGCCCCCCTTTCCCTAGTCCAATTCGGACCAGAGGGGAGGGGGGCGCAACAGCCCCTTGGCCCTTTCTCCTCTTCCCACTAAAGCCCATCAAGGCCCAATACTCTTCCCCGTATTCCCGTAACTCCCCGGTACTCCCGAAAATACCCGAATCACTCAGAACCTTTCCGAACTCCGAATATAGTCGTCCAATATATCGATCTTTACGTCTCGACCATTTCGAGACTCCTCGTCATGTCCCCGATCTCATCCGGGACTCCGAACTCCTTCGGTACATCAAAACTCATAAACTCATAATATAACTGTCATCGAAACCTTAAGCGTGCGGACCCTACGGGTTCGAGAACTATGTAGACATGACCTAGAACTATTCTCGGTCAATAACCAATAGAGGGACCTGGATGCCCATATTGGCTCCTACATATTCTACGAAGATCTTTATCGGTCAAACCGCATAACAACATACGTTGTTCCCTTTGTCATCGGTATGTTACTTGCCCGAGATTCGATCGTCGGTATCCAATACCTAGTTCAATCTCGTCATCGGCAAGTCTCTTTACTCGTTCTGTAATGCATCATCCCGTAACCAACTCATTGGTCACATTGCTTGCAAGGCTTATAATGATGTGCATTACCGAGAGGGCCCAGAGATACCTCTCCGACAATCGGAGTGACAAAACCTAATCTCGAAATACGCCAACTCAACATGTACCTTCGGAGACACCTGTAGCACTCCTTTATAATCACCCAGTTATGTTGTGACGTTTGGTAGTACCCAAAGTGTTCCTCCGGTAAACGGGAGTTGCATAATCTCATAGTTACAGGAACATGTATAAGTCATGAAAAAGCAATAGCAACATACTAAACGATCAAGTGCTGAGCTAACGGAATGGGTCAAGTCAATCACATCATTCTCCTAATGATGTGATCCCGTTAATCAAATGACAACTCTTTTGTCCATGGCTAGGAAACATAACCATCTCTGATAAACGAGCTAGTCAATTAGAGGCATACTAGTGACACTATGTTTGTCTATGTATTCACACATGTATTATGTTTCCGGTTAATACAATTCTAGCATGAATAATAAACATTTATCATGAAATAAGGAAATAAATAATAACTTTATTATTGCCTCTAGGGCATATTTCCTTCAGTCTCCCACTTGCACTAGAGTCAATAATCTAGTTCACATCGCCATGTGATTTAACACCAATATTCATATCTGTATATGATTAACACCCATAGTTCACATCATCATGTGAACAACATCCAAAGGGTTTACTAGTCAATAATCTAGTTCACATCGCTATGTGATTAACACCCAAAGAGTACTAAGGTGTGATCATGTTTTGCTCGTGAGAGAAGCTTAGTCAACGGGTCTGTCACATTCAGAGCCGTATGTATTTTGCAAATATTTTATGTCCACAATGCTCTGCACGGAGGTACTCTAGCTAATTGCTCCCACTTTCAATATGTATCCAGGTTGAGACTTAGAGTCATCTGGATCAGTGTAAAAGTTTGCACTGATGTAACTTTTACAACAAACTCTTTTATCACCTCCATAATCGAGAAACATATCCTTAGTCTTACTAAGGATATTCTTGACCAATGTCCAGTGATCTACTCCTAGATCACTATTGTACTCCCTTGCCAAATTCAGAGCAAGGTATACAATAGGTCTGGTACATAGCATAGCATACTTTATAGAACCTATGACTGAGGCACAGGGAATGACTTCTCATTCTCTTTCTATTTTCTGCTGTGGTCGGGATTTGAGTCTTACTCAATTTCATACCTTTGCAACACAAGCAAGAACTCTTTCTTTGACTGTTCCATTTTGAACTATTTCAAAATCTTGCCAAGGTATGTACTCATTGAAAATCTTATCAAGCATCTTGATCTATCTCAATAGATCTTGATGCTCAATATGTAAGTAGCTTTTACTGAGGTCTTTTCTTTTTAAAGAACTCCTTTAAAACATTCCTTTATGCTTTGCAGAAAAATTCTACATCATTTCTGATCAACAATATGTCACTCACATATACTAATCAGAAAGGCTGTAGTGCTCCCACTCACTTTATTGTAAATATAGGCTTCATCGTAAGTCCATATAAAACTATATGCTTTGATCAACTTATCAAAGCGTATATTCCAACTCCGAGATGCTTGCACCAGTCCATAGATGGATCGCTGGAGCTTGCACATTTTGTTAGCACCTTTAGGATTGACAAAACCTTCTGGTTGCATCATATACTACTCTTCTTTAATAAATCCATTAAGGAATGCAGTTTTGACATCCATTTGCCAGATTTCATAAAATGTGGCAATTGCTAACATGATTCAGACAGACTTAAGCATCGATACGAGTGAGAAAATCTCATGTATTCAACACCTTGAACTTGTCGAAAACCTTTCGCAACAAGTCGAGCTTGGTAGATAGTAACACTACTATCAGTGTCCGTCTTCCTCTTGAAGATCCATTCATTTAACATGGCTTGCTAATCATCGAGCAAGTCAATCAAAGTCCACACTTTGTTCTCATACATGGATCATATCTCAGATTTTATGGCCTCAAGCCATTTCGCGGAATCTGGGCTCATCATCGCTTCCTCATACTTCGTAGGTTCATCATGGTCTAGTAACATGACTTCCAGAACATGATTACTACACCATTCTGATGCGGATCTTACTCTGGAAGACCTACGAGGTTCTGTAGTAACTTGATCTGAAGTTTCATGATCATCATCATTAGCTTCCTCACTAATTGGTGTAGCAATCACTGGAACTGATTTCTGTGATGAACTACTTTCCAATTCGGGAGAAGGTACAATTACCTTATCAAGCTCTACTTTCCTCCCACTCACTTCTTTCGAGAGAAACTTCTTCTCTAGAAAGGATCCATCTTAGCAACGAATAACTTGCCTTCGGATCTGTGATAGAAGGTGTACCCAATAGTTACCTTTGGGTATTCTATGAAGACGCACTTCTCCGATTTGGGTTCGAGCTTATCAGGTTGAAACTTTTTCACATAAGCATCGCAGCCCCAAACTTTAAGAAACGACAACATTTGGTTTCTCGCCAAACCACCGTTCATAAGGCGTCGTCTCAACGGATTTTGATGGTGCCCTATTTAAAGTGAATGCAGATGTCTCTAATGCATAACCCCAAAGCAATATTGGTAAATAAGTAAGAGACATCATAGATCGCACCATATCCAATAAAGTGCGATTACGACGTTCGGACACACCATAATGTTGTGGTGTTCCAGGTGGCGTGAGCTGTGAAACTATTCCACATTGTTTTAATTGAAGACCAAACTCGTAACTCAAATATTCGTCTCCACGATCAGATCGCAGAAACTTTATTTTCTTGTTACGATGATTTTCCACTTCACTCTGAAATTCTTTGAACCTTTCAACTATTTTAGACTTATGTTTCATCAAGTAGATATACCCATATCTTCTCAAATCATCTTGTGAAGGTCAGAAAATAACGATACTTGCCACGAGCCTTCATACTCATTGGTCTGCATACATCAGTATGTATTATTTCCAATAAGTCGGTAGCTCGTTCCATTGTTCCGAAGAACGGAGTTTTAGTCATCTTGCCCAAAAGGCACGGTTCGCAAGCATCAAATGATTCATAACCAAGTGATTCTGAAAATCCATCTTTATGGAGTTTCTTCATGCGCTTTACACCGATATGACCCAAATGGCAGTGCCACAAATAAGTTGCACTATCATTATTAACTTTGCATCTTTTGGCCTCAATATTATGAATATGTGTATCACTACGATCGAGATCCAACAAACTATTTTCATTGGGTGTATGACCGTTGAAGGTTTTATTCATGTAAACAGAACAGCAATTATTCTTTGATTTTAAATGAATAACCGTATTGCAATAAACACGATCAAATCATATTCATGCTCAACACAAACGCCAAATAACATTTATTTAGGTTTAACACTAATCCCGAAAGTATAGGGAGTGTGCGATGATGATCATATCAATCTTGGAACTACTTCCAACACTCATCGTCACTTTCCCTTCAACTAGTCTCTGTTTATTCTGTAACTCCTGTTTCGAGTTACTAATCTTAGCAACTGAACAAGTATCAAATACTCAGGGGCTACTATAAACACTAGTAAAGTACACATCAATAATATGTATATCAAATATACTTATGTTCACTTTGCCATCCTTCTTATCCGCCAATCAATTGGGGTAGTACCGCTTCCAGTGACCAGTCTCTTTGCAGTAGAAGCACTTAGTCTCAGGCTTAGGACCAGACTCGGGTTTCTTCACTTGAGCAGCAACTTGCTTGCCGTTCTTCTTGAAGTTCCCCTTCTTTTCCCTTTGCCCTTTTTCTTGAAACTAGTGGTCTTGTCAATCATCAACACTTGATGCTCTTTCTTGATTTCTACCTTCATCGATTTCAACATCATGAAGAGCTCGGGAATCGTTTTCGTCATCCCTTGCATACTATAGTTCATCACGAAGTTCTAGCAACTTAGTGATGGTGACTAGAGAATTCTGTCAATCACTATCTTATCTGGAAGATTAACTCCCACTTGATTCAAGCGATTGAAGTACCCTGACAATCTGAGCACATGCTCACTAGTTGAGCGATTCTCCTCCATCTTTTAGCTATAGAACTTGTTGGAGACTTCATATCTCTCAACTCGGGTATTTGCTGGAAATATTAACTTCAACTCCTGGAACATCTCATATGGTCCATGACGTTCAAAACGTCTTTGAAGTCCCGATTCTAAGCCGTTAAGCATGGTGCACTAAACTATCAAGTAGTTATCATATTGAGCTAGCCAAACGTTCATAACGTCTGCATCTGCTCCTGCAATAGGTCTGTCACCTAGCGGTGCATTAAGGACATAATTTTTCTGTGCAGCAATGAGGATAAACCTCAGATCACGGATCCAATCCGCATCATTGCTACTAACATCTTTCAACACAATTTTCTCTAGGAACATATCAAAACAAACATATGAAAGCAACAACGCGAGCTATTGATCTACAACATAATTTGCAAAATACTATCAGGACTAAGTTCATGATAAATTTAAGTTCAATTAATCATATTACTTAAGAACTCCCACTTAGACAGACATCTCTCTAGTCATCTAAGTGATCACGTGATCCAAATCAACTAAACCATGACCGATCATCACGTGAGATGGAGTAGTTTTCAATGGTGAACATCACCATGTTGATCATATCTACTATATGATTCACGCTCGACCTTTCGGTCTCCGTGTTCCGAGGCCATATTTGCATATGCTAGGCTCGTCAAGTTTAACCTGAGTATTCTGCGTGTGCAAAACTGGCTTGCACCCGTTGTAGATGGACGTAGAGCTTATCACACCCGATCATCACGTGGTGTCTCGGCACGACGAACTTTGGCAACGGTGCATACTCAGGGAGAACACTTCTTGATAATTTTAGTGAGAGATCATCTTAAAATGCTACCGTCAATCAAAGCAAGATAAGATGCATAAAGGATAAACATCACATGCAATCAATATAAGTGATATGATATGGCCATCATCATCTTGTGCTTGTGATCTCCATCTTCGAAGTACCGTCATGATCACCATCGTCACCGGCGCGACACCTTGATCTCCATCGTAGCATCGTTGTCGTTACGCCATCTATTGCTTCTACGACTATCGCTACCGCTTAGTGATAAAGTAAAGCAATTACAGGGCGTTTGCATTTCATACAATAAAGCGACAACCATATGGCTCCTGCCAGTTGCCGATAACTTTGGTTACAAAACATGATCATCTCATACAATAAAATATAGCATCACGTCTTGACCATATCACATCACAACATGCCCTGCAAAAACAAGTTAGACGTCCTCTACTTTGTTGTTGCAAATTTTACGTGGCTGCTACGGGCTTAGCAAGAACCGTTCTCACCTACGCATCAAAACCACAATGATAGTTTGTCAAATAGACTCTGTTTTAACCTTCGCAAGGACCGGGCGTAGCCACACTCGGTTCAACTAAAGTGAGAGAGACAGACACCCGCCAGCCACCTTTAAGCACGAGTGCTCGTAACGGTGAAACCAGTCTCGCGTAAGCATACGCGTAATGTCGGTCCGGGCCGCTTCATCTCACAATACCGCTGAACCAAAGTATGACATGCTGGTAGGCAGTATGACTTATATCGTCCACAACTCACTTGTGTTCTACTCGTGCATATAACATCAACGCATAAAACCTACGCACACGCAAGATCATGGTGATGGCATAGCAACGAGAGGGGAGAGTGTTCGTCCACGTACCCTCGTAGACCGTAAGCGGAAATGTTAGCAAAACGCGGTTGATGTAGTTGTACGTCTTCACGATCCGACCGATCCAAGTACCGAACGTACGGCACCTCCGAGTTCTGCACACGTTCAGCTCGATGATGATCTCCGGCCTCCGATCCAGCCGAGCTCCGGAGATGAGTTCCGTCAGCACGACGGCATGGTGACAATGATGATGTTCTACCGGCGCAGGGCTTCGCCTAAACTCTGCGACGATATGACCGAGGTGGAATATGGTGGAGGAAGGCACCGCACACGGCTAAGGAACGATCCGTAGATCAACTTGTGTGTCTTGGGGTGCCCCCTGCCCCCATATATAAAGGATGGAGGAGGAGGAGGCCGGCCAAGGCAATTGGTGCGGCTAGGATGTGGAGTTCTACTAGGACTCCAAGTCCTAGTAGGAGTCCACCAAGAGGGGAGGAAGGGAGAAGGAAGTAGAGGAGAAGGAAAGGTGGCCGGCCCCCCTTTCCCTAGTCCAATTCGGACCAGAGGGGAGGGGGGCGCAACAGCCCCTTGGCCCTTTCTCCTCTTCCCACTAAAGCCCATCAAGGCCCAATACTCTTCCCCGTATTCCCGTAACTCCCCGGTACTCCCGAAAATACCCGAATCACTCAGAACCTTTCCGAACTCCGAATATAGTCGTCCAATATATCGATCTTTACGTCTCGACCATTTCGAGACTCCTCGTCATGTCCCCGATCTCATCCGGGACTCCGAACTCCTTCGGTACATCAAAACTCATAAACTCATAATATAACTGTCATCGAAACCTTAAGCGTGCGGACCCTACGGGTTCGAGAACTATGTAGACATGACCTAGAACTATTCTCGGTCAATAACCAATAGCGGGACCTGGATGCCCATATTGGCTCCTACATATTCTACGAAGATCTTTATCGATCAAACCGCATAACAACATACGTTGTTCCCTTTGTCATCGGTATGTTACTTGCCCGAGATTCAATCGTCGGTATCCAATACCTAGTTCAATCTCGTCATCGGCAAGTCTCTTTACTCGTTCTATAATGCATCATCCCATAACCAACTCATTGGTCACATTGCTTGCAAGGCTTATAATGATGTGCATTACCGAGAGGGCCCAGAGATACCTCTCCGACAATCGGAGTGACAAAACCTAATCTTGAAATACGCCAACTCAACATGTACCTTCGGAGACACCTGTAGTACTCCTTTATAATCACCCAGTTACGTTGTGACGTTTGGTAGTACCCAAAGTGTTCCTCCGGTAAACGGGAGTTGCATAATCTCATAGTTACAGGAACATGTATAAGTCATGAAAAAGCAATAGCAACATACTAAACGATCAAGTGCTAAGCTAACGGAATGGGAGTCAATCACATTATTCTCCTAATGATGTGATCCCGTTAATCAAATGACAACTCTTTTGTCCATGGCTAGGAAACATAACCATCTCTGATAAACGAGCTAGTCAAGTAGAGGCATACTAGTGACACTATGTTTGTCTATGTATTCACACATGTATTATGTTTCCGGTTAATACAATTCTAGCATGAATAATAAACATTTATCATGAAATAAGGAAATAAATAATAACTTCATTATTGCCTCTAGGGCATATTTCCTTCACAATCATCTAGTCTTCATCGAGCCAATGCAATCAAGAAAGGTGGTCCAACTTGAGGGAGTGAAGATTGTCATCATCTAGCTCAAGTGGACCATGTGAAAGGCAAAGGTTTGCCCTTGATAGGTTTTCTATTTTATCGGTCTCATGGTAGTTGTGGGAGACCGGGTTATAGGATCGATTGCCGTACTATCAAGGGGGGCTCTCGATGAGTTGCTTGATCGTATCATTCGTAGAGAGCTCAAACCATTGCATCCTTACATCATGTTTCTTGGTTCTTGTTTGATTCTCTTTGTGAGTCTTAGAGCTTATGGTCATCTTGATGACAAGCTTGAGTTCATCGAAAACGGAGTTTGCATGCGTCTTCTATGATGTTTTTGGTGTTGGAGGTTTTACCGGTCTTCTCCGAGGAAGGGTTCTCACCATTTTCTTTTGGGCCTTTTATCATTTGCTTATTATTGGTATTTCTATCAATATTGTGTTAGCCCTTGTCACTAGCTTTCCAACAAACTTGCTTTCATCGAATTCGGAGTCCGTTTGCAAAAGTTGTGGCAGTTTCGGTGTGCTGAAAAGGCTGCAGCGGTACTACCGCGAATTGGAGCGGATGTAATTTTTTACTACCGCTCCAGAGCGGTACTACCGCGGCTCCTACAGCGGTAGTACCGCTCCGGACCAAAAAACTCGTCCCAAGTCCTGCGGAGGTAGGTACGGAAGTATTTTGTTTTGTACCGCAAGCAGTAGTACCGCGATCCCTAGTGGTAGTACCGTGAGGACGAGCGGTAGTACCGCTCTGTGCGTGTTGTGAGCATAACGGTTGGATTTTCCCCCACCTATAAAAGGGGGTCTTCTTCCCCATTGAACCTATTCCTTTTGAGCTCGTGTTCTTCCCCCATTGTTGACCTTCTTCAAGCTTGCTAACTCTCAATCCCTCCATGGATTCTTGCTAGTTCTTGAGGGAAAAGAGAGAGGAGATCTAGATCCACGTTTCCACCAATCACTTTCTCCTCTAAGTGAGGGGAACCCCTTGGATCTAGATCTTGGAGTTCTTCGTGTTGTTCTTTCGTTCTTCCTCTCATTTTCCTCCCTAGCATTAGTTGCTTTGGTGGGATTTGGGAGAGAAGGGCTTGGGTACTCCGTGTGCCCTTGCCATTGCATTTGGTGCATCGGTTTGAGTTCTCCACGCGATACGTGGAAGTTACAAGTTGAGAAGCTTATTACTCTTGGGTGCTTGGTGCCTTTGAGCTTGTTCCTCTTGGGTGCTTGGGCGCCCTAGATGGTTGGTGGTGTTCGGAGCTCAATCGTTGTGGTGTAAAGCTCCGGGCAAGCGTCGGGGTCTCCAATTAGGTTGTGGAGATCGCCCCGAGCAATTTGACGGGTACCGGTGACCGCCCCCAAGGGTTGCCAAAGTGTACGGGTTCGGTGACCGCCCCCAAGGGTCGCCATTTGTACGGGTTCGGTGACCGCCCTCAAGGGTCCCTTAGTGGAATCACGGCATCTTGCATTGTGCGAGGGCGTGAGGAGATTACGGTGGCCCTAGTGGCTTCTTGGGGAGCATTGTGCCTCCACACCGCTCCAAACGGAGATTAGCATCCACAAGGGTGTGAACTTCGGGATACATCGTCGTCTCCGTGTGCCTCGGTTATCTCTTACCCGAGCTCTTTACTTATGCACTTTACTTTGTGATAGCCATATTGTTTCTTGTCATATATCTTGCTATCACCTAAGTAGTTTTTCTTGCTTAGCATAAGTCGTTGGTGCACATAGGTGAGCCTAGTTGTTGTAGGTTTTGTGCTTGACAAATTAACCGCTAGGTTTATTCCGCATTTGTTCAAGCCTCAACCGTAATTATTTTAAAGCGCCTATTCACCCCCCCCCCTCTAGGCGACATCCACGATCTTTCAAAGGGGGTCGAGGAAAAACTAAGGAAAAGTTTCCAAGTGATGCTCATCTCAAAATCCTACACCTACCCAATCCTTTCGAGTGAAGCCATTGGAAATCTCATGCAGTTCAGTCAATTTCTTCAGTGACAAAGACGAAGTTCTTCTGTTCTCTGAGGAATTTATTCTGACTTAGAAGTTAGGAATTCGCCAGTGCGGATTACCTACAAGTGAGGAACATGATAGCCCTGAGGATGATAGATCAAATTATCCGATCGTTGATGTGCTATGTGCTAGCTGTCCCAAAATATCTACCCACCTACCGGTCATATCATTGAAGGCCATTTATGTCTTATCATGCCAGGCTTCTCCCTAGGCTATAAATAGCCGCCCCCTACAACCACTAGCTGGTTGGCTGCTCCGAGAGAAACTGACACTTGTCACTGAGAGCATCCCATCCTCCGAGGACTTTGAGCGAAAATCATCAAGTGAGGAAAACCCAAACCCAAACACCTTCAAACCCAAAGTGATTTAGCATCACTGAAGAGATTGTTCCTATGTGGAACCGACGCTTGTTACCTTTGAAGATTGTGCATCTTCCAGACGGTTAGGCGTCATCATCTAGAGCATCCAAGAGGAAATTGTGGATCGCCGAGTGACCGAGTTTGTGAAGGTTTGGAAGTCACCTGAAGACTTACCACGAGTGATTAGGCGAGGTCTGTGTGACCTTAGCTCAAGGAGAATTCGGTGAGGACTGTGTGGCCTCAAGTTTAAATACCTAGCCGCTCCAACCAGACGTACAACTGTCACAGCAGTTGGAACTGGTCTACCAAATCACTGTCTTCACCGAGCTACTGGTTCTATTTCCTCAACCCTTCCATTTCCTCAGTTACTTACTGTTGTACTTGATCGTTACTGTTTGAAGACTTTGACTGAAGACTTTCTCAATTTCCTCTATCCTATTTCTTCAGTCAGTTTGTCTTCAGCCTGCTTATCCTGTGTATACGCTACTTGTGCTCTGTGCTTGTTTTTCATTTCATCATGATGACTATGATGTTACTCTATTATGCTTACACTTGAGTACTTATTCCGCTGCTAGTTGTTCGCGACTTAGGAATTTCCTCACCCTGAAATTCCTCAGTGACGAATTTGTAAAAATCGCATATTCACCCCCCCCCCCCCCTCTAGTCGACTTAAGGCACTTTCAGTCTTGCATGTGCTTATCTGGGGTGACAATGGGATATTCACGTGATCCACTTGATGTATGTTTTGGTGACCAACTTGCGGGTTCTGTGACCTTGTGAACTTATGCATAGGGGTTGGCACGCGTTTTCGTCCTGACTCTCCGGTAGAAACTTCGGGGCACTCTTTGAAGTTCTTTGTGTTGGTTTGAATAGATGAATCTGAGATTGTGTGATGCATATTGTATAATCAAACCCGCGGATACTTGAGGTGACATTAGGGTTTTGGTTGATGTGTATCTTAAGGTGTTATTTTAGTACGAACTCTAGGGCTATTTGTGACACTTATAGGAATAGCCCAATAGATCGATCAGAAAGAATAACTTTGAGGTGGTTTCGTACCCTGCAATAATCTCTTCGTTCGTTCTCCGCTATTAGTGACTTTGGAGTGACTCTTTGTTACACGTTGAGGGATTGTTATATGATCTAATTGTGTTATCATTGTTGAGAGAACTTGCACTAGTGAAAGTATGAACCCTAGGCCTTATTTCCAAGCATTGCAATACCGTTTTCACTCAGTTTTACCACTTGCTACCTTGCTGTTTTTATAATTTCATATTACAAAAACTTATATCTACTATCCATATTGCACTTGTATCACCATCTCTTCGCCGAACGAGTGCACCTATACAATTTACCATTGTATTGGGTGTGTTGGGGACACGAGAGACTCTTTATTATTTGGTTGCAGGGTCGTTTGAGAGAGACCATCTTCATCCTACGCCTCCCACGGATTGATAAACCTTAGGTCATCCACTTGAGGGAAATTTGCTACTGTCCTACAAAACTCTGCGCTTGGAGGCCCAACACGAGTCTACAAGAAGAAGGTTGCGTAGTAGACATCATGTCTCTGTCATGTCTACATAGTTCTCGACCCATAGGGTCCGCACGCTTAACTTTCGATGATGATTTGTTATTATATGAGTTATGTGATTTGGTGACCTAATGTTGTTCGGAGTCCCAGATGAGATCACGGATATGACGAGGAGTCTCGAATTGGTCAAAATGGTCGAAATGAGGACGATGGTATTGAGACACCGAAAGTGTTCCGGGAAGCACCGGGTACTTATCGAGTCACCGGAAGGGGTTTCGGGCACCCTCGGCAAAAGATATGGACCTTATGGGCCAAGAGGGGAAACACATCAGCCACAAAGGGGCTGGTGCGCCCCCCATATGGGCTGGCCAAATTGGAGAAGGAAAGGGGAATGAGGAAAGGAAAAGGGGAATAGGATTCTCCCTTCCCCCTCTTCCCTTCCTACTCCAAATAGGAATAGGAAAGGGGGAGGCCGAATTGGGAGGTGCCCAAGTAGGATTCCTCCTACTTGGGGCGCCACCTTGGCCGCCTCTCCTCCCCTCCAACCTATATATATGAAGGGGGCACCGCTAGAACACACATCAAACATTGTTAGCCGTGTGCGGCGCCCTCCTCCACAATTTACGCCTCCGGTCATATTCACGTAGTGCTTAGGCGAGGCCCTGCGCGGATCACTTCACCATCACCGTCACCACGCCGTCGTGCTGACGGAACTCTCCCTCGACACTTAGCTGGATCAAGAGTTTGAGGGATATCATCAAGCTGAACGTGTGCAGAACTCGGAGGTGTCGTACGTTCGGTGCTTGATCGGTCGGAACGAAAAGAAGTTTGACTACATCAACCGCGTTAACAAACGCTTCCGCTTTCGGTCTATGAGGGTACGTGGACACACTCTCCCCCTCTCGTTGCTATGCATCTCCTAGATAGATCTTTGCGTGAGCTTAGGAATTTTTTTGAAATTGCATGCTACGTTTTCCAACACATTAAGGCAAGGCAAAGACAAGGAAAAAGTAGTATATCATTGTTTGCAGCACTTGTTTTGTCTAACTTTGTACAAGATATTTTCATATTTCATGAGCCGAACATCAAGGTAAGGCAAGAACAAGAAAGAAGAAGTAGTACAGCATAGTTTACAACTTTTTTTTGTCTAACTTTGTTCAAGATGCTTTCATATCTCACTTGACTTCCTATGTATGACTGTTTGAGTCGTTTGTAGGTGATGGTGAACCGAATGCTTAGATTTTTACAAGTTAGAGGGAAACCTATGTAAGTCCAACTGATTAATGTGGCCTCATTAAGTTCTTGCATGTTGTCACTGACATGGATCAAATTGTAGGCTTTTATGATAGGTTTGTGTTTTTGGTGAGTGATCTGACCTGAAGAAAAATGTATAGGCTGACAAAAGTATTCAATGATATTTGTGCTCTACTTGATGCATAATTGTTGGCACAACTTTAACAAGAAACAATAATTATGATGTCATGGAATTTTCAATGTGAAAAATAAAAGCAGGAAGGAACATGAAGAACTATCTCAAGTTTTACATCAGGAACCTCAAAAACAAGTTATTCCATTAAATCCAGTTTCTACCTGCGTCCGGATTTACCATGCCCTGCTCGTAGAGTGACATATACCAGTTTGCTTTATTTTGTGTTCAGTTTCACTGTGGATAATTTGTACCACACAATGATGATGTCTTCTGTAACTATTTACCGAGATTTGATGGTTCTTGAAGATTTGGTGTGTTTCACTCTAGCATTAATATGTTTTAGTGCATGATGCCCATCTAAAGTTGCAGAGATTATAGGACCCTAACTCGACCTCTAGATAGGGTCGATTCCGAAACCAATGGCCTAGGGATATGTGCCAGCTCATGTGCGGCGGCGGCTTTATTGGTTCGCGTGCGGCCATGTAGGTGATTGCCATTCGTTCGTGCATGAGATGGGGGGTTTAGAGGGGTGGCCTGGGCGGCGATGGCATGATGAAGACAGCGCACGGCAGCACCCGCTGGCCTCCACTAACGACATTAGGTCTATTTGGTCTTTGCAGGTAGACAGTTAGGGGTGGAGGAAGATCTCAAGAATGAAGAAGGGACTGGGCTGGGGGAGGAGAGGGGTGCCCGGATTTTGGTTTTCAATCCAACGGCTGGACAAAATCGAATTATACTAAAATCTAGTTCATCCACCGACATGCAATCGGTCCCAATCTTTATTCCTTATTCAAGACAAACACAATGTGACGCCCATGCACGCATTCATGCATGTTGGCTGGCGTACACGTCAATCGAAATCCGCACTCTTCAACCTTCACTCGTTACCACTTCAACTTTTTTTTCGTTTGACAGAAGTTCACTCACCCTTTGCAGCCTAGACGGGTAGGAACGGCGGGATGCTCTGCTCGTTTCTGAAGTAGTCGCCCGGATCCACCTGCCCCTTCACCGTCGCCAGCCGGTGGAAGTTGCCCATGAAGTACTTCTCCCCCCACACCCTCCCGCTCTCGTACGTCGTCACGCCGTCCTCGCCCACCGCGTTCTGCCCGATGTCCAGGTCGCGGTAGTTCACGAACGCCTCCCTCGGGTTGCTGCTCACCAGCGGCTCCATGAACCCGTACAGCCCGTTGATCCACCCGTTGGCCGCCTCCGCCGCGCCGCCGTCCCCCCACCAGAAGGCCACGTACTGGATGTTGTAGAGCACGCCGCTTCGGTGCGGGTACGGCGTGAAGGAGTCCGGGATGACGCTGCCGACCACGCCGCCGTGCGGCTCCATGATCATCATCAGTTCGCCGTTCCGGGAGAGGTGCTCCCGGTAGATGCGCTCCCACCCCGCCTTGCCCACGGCGCACCGCACGTAGTCCGACTTGTTCTTCACGTAGGTGCCCAGGTTGTTGGTCCGCTGCAGCATCCCCTCCAGGGGCACGTTGATGTCGGAGCTGCTCAGGGTGATGAACGCCATGGCGCGCGCCCAGCTCATCTCCCTGCAGTCGCCCGCCCTCGTGCCCAGCTCCGGGAAGAAGGCGTCCATCTTGCCCACCAGCCGCGAGCAGCTGCCGAGGAAGAGTGTCTGGAACACGGTCCTGTTGCCCTGCACCACGGCGCGGATGGTGAGGTCCGGGAGGAACGGCCTCAGCGCGAACGTCTCCCATTTCGCGAGCACGGCGGCGGTGCTCTCGTCGAAGGCCATGTCGGTTTTCGCCACCGTCACCGTCCGAGGGACGACGGAGAGCTTCAGCTTCCACGACACCACCACGCCGAAGCTCTCGCCGCCTCCGCCCCGGATGGCCCAGAAGAGATCCTCCCCCATGCCTGCCCTGTCGAGGAGGTCGCCGTCGGCGTTGACGATCATGGCGTCGAGGACGTTATCCGCGCCGGTGCCGAACTTGCGCATCATCAGCCCGATGCCGCCTCCGCTCAGGAACCCTCCGACGCCGACCGTCGGGCACGCGCCGCCCGGGAACGCCAGCGTGGGGCTGGCCATGCCGATGGCGTAGTAGAGCTCGCCCAGCGTCGCGCCGGAGTCCACCCACGCGGAGGACTCCGCCTTCCCGTCCCCGGGACGGACGCGCACGGCGCGCAGCCTCGCGAGGTCCAGCACCGCGAACACCTCGGCGCGGACGGACCGGTACGACAGGCCCTCGTAGTCGTGCCCGCCGCTGCGCACGCGGAGGCGCACGCCGTGGCGGCGACCGCACCGCACGGCGTCCTGGACGTGGGCGACGTCGGACGCCGTGACGATGCACGCGGGGCGCACCGTGGCGTTGGTCGCGAACCTGGCGTTCTGGACGGAGGACGTCAGCACGGACATGAAGCCGCTCGAGTTGGAGCTCTGCGTGAACAGGAGCTCGCCGGGTATCTTCTCCGACAGGCATTGAAGGAAGTTCTCCTCGGACTCGGAGGAGGCTAGCGCTAGCGAAGGGAGGAAGACATGGCAGCAGAAGCACACGACGAGTACCAGTGACGACAGAACTGTCGCCGAGACGGCCATGGATTATTGACCTGATCGGTGCAGTGGAGTAGAGAGAGACTGCTAATGGCAGCCAAGCTTATTATGGTTGTGGAGCTTGGCTAATGCTGCTTATAATGAGCTTGATGATGATTTGACTTTGCTAATGATGCTTAGTACTATTGTTGACCTGCCGACTTGACTTGATCTTCGTCTCCTCGCCGCGCGCACGTTCGCAATGTAAGTTGATCATGTCAACTGTGAGTATTAATGACGGCCGTCATCCCGAGACGTGGTGGATGCTAAACGAACAACTAGTTGTACTCCACTGATTTGATTCCTACGGTGAATGGAATCTACAAGCTCTTAAAAATGGTGTGGTCAATGTCAACTAGTTAACGAATCACTCCACTGATTCTACTAGACACACAAAACATGAACGTTTTGTGCCAATAGGAGCGAAGACTTTCTTTTTGAAGCTAACACAACTCCGACGCGAATTACCGAAACGGACCTTGTTAAATGTTCACGGATACGTTAGAACATGTCCGTGGACAGGGATAGGGGGAGGTCATTCGACCGCGAGCCAAATGTCGGCTCTCAATTTTTTTACCCTATACCTATACTACTTAAAAAATCTAAGATAGACAAACACCATTCTTAAGCATCTGGAAGGTAAATATTACAATGCAACAATAATTCAAATAAAATCTTACAATCCAAGCATAAAATTTTGAAAGAAAATAGTTCAACTTAATCGTACACATGTTCTCGTTGTCCATATGAAATGCCATCAACCAAATCATTTCGCATCTCCTCATGAGTTCCTTGATGTTGAATTTGATTATGCATTTGGATAAAATCCTTAAATGTCATTGGATTCTGCTCTGGAAGCTGGATAGGATCACCCACGTTTTGAAAATCCAAAGCATGGCGAACTCCATCATCCTCATCCACAATCATGTTGTGCATAATCACAAGCATCATCAACTTCCACAAATGTCTTTGGATCACGTAGTTTAGCAAGTTCATGAACAGCTGCAAAATGGGCTTGGAGCACTCCAATGCTCTCTCGACATCATTTCTAGCAGCTTCTTATCTTTGCACAATGTGACCTTTTTGTTACCCATTAGTTTGGAGATGCTCTTGACGAAAGTCGACAACAAAGTCTAGATACGATAACAAAGAACTACCGCATGTTATGATTATGACCACCAATGGTACAGTTGCACTCCGGAACGTTGCCCACACACAACCTTGCAAACGATGAAAACCGTTGTAGCACATTGATGTCAGATCCAAGCATCCCAAAGACGAGTCCCAAATCCCAAGTTCAAAGGTCATGTGATGCAATTGCCTCAAGAATGGTGGACTTTTTATCAGTTGAATGGAATCTACAAGCTCTTAAAAATATATCAACTAGCTCACACGCCCCAACGAAATATATGCCCATTGTCCCATAAGGAAACCGGCGAGCAGCAATGGTATCTCAAAGAACATATACTGATTAAATTCATGAATATTTGGCAAGCGTGCTCTTTGGGTGTAACACCATGTGGTTGTGGTTTGACAATAGAGACAAAATGAATACCAGAGAAAACGCGAAACACAAGAGAAGTGCTTTTTAGAATTTTAGAAAGGGGGGAGGGGGTCATGAAGAAACGGAAAGCTCCACCGGTACATGCAGGTCATCTGAGTGCATATGATCATCCAAACTTTGATAGATTGAAAGAAAACATACTATAATACTCATCACAAGCCCAGTATGCAAAACAAAAACAAAAAAGGCCTCTTGGCCTTTGGCATGATGTATGCATTACTATGTTTTCTCACATTAGCGTCTCTCTGACCAAGAAAATCCAGAGCATTTTTACTAAATTTGCAGTCACTTGGGTCCAGCCTTCCCATAAGAGTCGCGCAGGGTTACAGTCCTGTTGAACACAAGCTTCTCGGGCGTCGAGTCCGTGTCCACAGCAAAGTAGCCTGTAATTACATTCAGGCACAGCTGTCAGTTGCATCAAGCGATGTAGAGAGGAATGCCAACAATATACAGAGAGGTTCAGAGATTACCAAGCCGCTCAAACTGGAACTTGTCTCCGAGAACCGCGGTAGCGAGCAACGGTACAGCATAGGCGTCCTTTACTACCTCCTTTGAGTGTGGGTTAAGATCACCCAGCCAGTCTTCCAATTCGGCGGGATTCTAAGAGAGCAAGAAACACATTCATAAGAAAGTGACTTTCCAGTCCTGCACACATCAGTAATGACAGCAAGCATAGCCAGCAAAACTATACCTCAGATAGGAATAACTTCTCAAATAATCTTATTTCAACCTTTAACGGCTCAACTCCAGGTGCTGGCTGGGCAACCCAGTGCAGAACACCCTGAACAAATTAGAAACCAAGTCAACATCCAGATTTTTTTTTTTGTGTGTGTGTGTGTGTGTATCTCAACTCCCTAAGTAGATTTGAAACACCAGTTACCTTAGGTTTAGAAGTCTTTGAAGGGTCATACTCGGCTCGAATTTCAACAATATCATCTGGATTATCACCATAAATAACCTCTGTGCATTTTATCGGGAATGCATACCTAGTAATCAAATAGACATGTATCACTATGCAGATATGGAGTAGGTGAACTACAATAGTCACGTAATTTCAGCTCAACTTTCTTAACAAAAGAATAATAGTTCCAAATCAATTACCTCAGCAGGGCAGATTTACCAGGAGCCAGTCCATAGTAATCTTTGGAGTCCTTCACGCGAAAATCAGTTTTTTCAATGTAGACAATTTTTGAGAAAGGAACCTGTATAAAGGTAGCATATAAGAAATTATTTAGCATGGACACAAAAGTAAAACATAAAGCAAAGACACGGTAAACCTATATCATTTACATAGCAACAAAAACTATTCTTCTCATCATATACTGAACATGAGAGGCACCTTGTAGTAGGACGAAGCTTCATCAGCAGGAGCATCAGGCCACTTTTTTCCATCAAGGTCTATGACTTTTCCATCTTCCAAGTTAGTTATTACAACCTAATAATTTAGTAAAGGGTGAGTGTGTTAGGAACTTCTAAAGGCTGAAGACATTAAGTGAATTGCAGCAGGAACCGAGTGCCAAACCTTTAGAGGATGCAAAACAACCATGGTTCGAGAAGCTGTTTTATTCAGTTCTTCTCTGATATGATATTCAAGACGGTCAACACGAATTAAGCTATTGTCACTGCATATAGAAAGAAGCGCAAATCAGTAGCAGAAAAAGAGATCTAATGCTTGAGCACATAGACCAAAGCACGGTTCATGTGAGCATTTGTTAACAAATAATTCATGCATTTACCTTCTCGTTATCCCAATTCCACGGATAAATGAATTGATCGCAGTTGCTGATACTCCCCGTCGCCTCAGTCCTGCCAAAGTCAACAAACGAGGATCATCCCACCCATCTACCCACTTCTCTGTCACAAGCCGGTTCAACTGCAACAGAACAAGGAAATGGATATCAATAAGTAGTACATATCAAATACATTTATCTTCTCTTTTCTAACATACCTTTCTTTTGGACATCATAGTATGTGATATGTTTAGCCTCGAATACTCCCAAACATGTGGCTGGTACAAGCCTAAGGCAACAAGTAGCCAGTAGTATGACGGGCGGCGTATGTCGAACTCAAGAGTGCACAACTAACAAATAACCACAATCAGTCAAGTTACAGTTCAACTGAGGCAAAGCTATTTCAAGAAAGGAACTTACAGAATGTGTAATGTTTTCAAGTGAATCCACCATGCAATGAGCATAGTCATAGCTTGGATAGATACACCATTTGTCACCAGCATGCGGATGAGGAGTGAACTGTATGGGCATCAAAGATTGAGTTTTGTATGCATGAGATGGACATTCAAATTCATCAAGTGAGTTGCAATGTTGCATCGCTTACTTTTATTCTATATGCTATTAAATCAGACATGTTCTTGTTATCATTCTGCATGTCCTGCTTCATTCGGAGAGTTGCTGCACCCTCAGCAATCAACCCGCGTCGCATGTCTTCAAATAACTGCAGAGATTCTTCAATGGGCCTATCCCTCCATGGACTATCCATCTTCTTTTCCCTGTATTCCTTGATTTGGTCTGCAGTCTGGCAAGCATACACTAGTCACTATCTACACACTCTCCTTTCTAATAAACTATTGCACCATGATAAAGAAAGGAGAAGAGCAAACAAACCTGGTGATCCACATAGGCTAGCCCTTTCCGTATTAACTCAACTGCATGCTCATATAAATCTTGGAAATAATCACTTGTATATGTAACTTTATAGGGCTCCCATCCCATCCACTTGACTATCTCCTGAATGTGGTCTATATATTCTTTCTTTTCAGCTTCTGGATTTGTATCATCAAACCTGTAATTCAAATAGACAGCAGTCCATTTTGACATGAATGAGAATGCAAAAACTAAAGGAGCAAGAATTCTTTGTAAGCATTTATGTACCAAGCAAAACTAATTAGAACTCAGGATCAAAAACAGATATAATTAATCAGATGTAGTACGTATAATATAAGACAATAAGCATAAATTCAAAGACCATTTCCAGTATTTATTCAATGGCATGGTCAAGGCAAAAATGTGAACATAAAACAAATAGTTGGCACAAAATTGACCTTAGAGCAACATTAACAGGCCAAAAAAGTATATAAAAATGACAAGCAGGAGAAAACTGTTCCAAATGGAAATTCATATATTATTACCTGAGATAACAGTGACCATTCCGCTCTTTAGCCAATCCAAAATCAATAAACATAGCCTGAATGAGATGAAGCATGTAAACATAATCTTATTATCTTCCTGTTTCAGGGAAGTAGCATATATGAGAATGTGTTTCATTCAACCTTAGCATGACCGATATGAAGATATCCATTAGGTTCTGGCGGGAAACGGGTCATCACTTTTCCACCAGTTGCCTTAAGATGTTTCTCTAATATCTCCTTCGTGTTATGCGCCCTCCATAAGTTCCCATCGCTGAAGAATATTTCTGTATGAACCTAGCTCGTGCAAAGAAATCAAGACCACTTAAGTTAACTTCTCACAACACCCAAAGCTCCAACAGATAGTCAATCAAGGTGCTTACGAGAAGGATAACTACTTGGGAAGTGCACTACTGAGATGTACTATAACAACAACAGAAATTAATCAATTTATCTCACAATCTAGGGTACCTTATTGTTTTCCGCTGGCTGGGGAAATATTGTATAAGGATTCAGTTCCTCCTCAGATGGTGGGGCAGCAGTGGCTACTGCAACCTTTTTCTCCTGCAGTTCACAGATACCATAACTAAGTAACTCGGTAATCAAATCGTCATATTTTAAACCCAAAGGATCCCCTTCAGCTCACCAACCTCAACTTTTGCTGGTTTTTCCTTCTTCTTTTTCACTGGTTTTACATTGTCAGCTTCCGTCTTCGGACCTAGTATCTCAGCAAGCTTCTTCTCAATCTCCTCCTGTAAGAGCAAAAAAAGAAGTGGTTCAACATAAAGGCAAGGCAATACAACCAGACACTCAGGTATTTAATCAGGATCATTTTGCACCTTTGTTGCCTTAGCATCGCCCCAGGGGTGCCGCTTCCTGACCTGTCCGCATAGGCCACCAACTGGGAGAAGGAAATGCAGGATCAAGGACCAGTTCTCTTCCCTCTAGTACTAAGTCAGAAAAATCAGTAATATAAAAATGAACTGGAAGACAAACCATTTATGTGATACCGCTGCTCCAATATAGCTTCCATGTTTTCCTTTAGAACCTCAGCGACAGTTGACTGAATCTCTTCAATAGAAACAACCACACCTACAGTCACAGATTGTGTTACAATAAATTGGAAGGATTGGCCGAGAAAAGGTGCCCCTTCCATGTCTGATCACAAAAAATGTGCCCCAACTCAATATTCTTTTATCATCCAAACAACCACATTCTAAAATCACACTGGTAGAAATTTTTAGTGTACAGTCAATGAATTTGCAAACATGATTTATAACTTCCAGAAGCATATAAATATATTCTGATTAGGAAAACATACCTACACCACAGGCTTCTTCAAACTTCCCAATATCCAAAGATTCAGGACCGGTATTAGTAAGAAACGACAGAGCAGCATCTAGCTGTGCAGGGTTCTTAATCTGAAGTGACAGAGAAAGAAATACTTCAGATCCACGGCATAAGGAGAAACAAGCACTGAAACAGAACTAATTCTTCGATTGAGCTCCCGGAAAAGAACACATGATGCAAACTGTGTGTTGAAACTGGACTGAAGCATGAATAGGCGGCAGATATATATATACCTTGTTCGAAACGATATAGCTAATGAGAGCAGGACGATGGACGAGTGCATTATTTGGGTATTTCGTGGCAACCTGTTTCATTCACGAACAAGTGGATCAACATGAGTCACACGCATAAGGATTTCTTAACTGTAGCAGGGGAAATTGGTGCGGGTGCTTACTGCATACAGAAGATTCCCAACGGACTTGTCGCATCCAGTTATACCAGCCTGTTCATGTGCAAATCGATAGTTAAAAGAGGCGAGCACATGGTAGGGATTCAAATCGAACAGATAAGAGCGAGGCAACTTGCATCGCAGACTAGCAGAAACCAAACCCTAGCCGCAGGGGCCACGCGAACCAGCCTCGCCGAGATCAAGAGACTACTGCACGGGTAGGGACGGGAGGCGGCTGTGTACCTCGGCTACGACGGCGGCTAGGTTGGCGGTGACCTTGCTGTTGACCAGCGCGTTCTCGGCCGTGCGCTGGTCGAGGCCGAGCGCCAGCAGCGTCTCCAGCTGCAGCAGGGCCGGGGCCGGGGCCTTCTCCCCATCGACCATCTCCGCCGCCGGCGCCTCCCGCTCCGGCTCCGGCTCCGGGGTCGAGTGTGTGTCCGTGCGCGCGCGCGCCGCAGCTGGGGTTCAGGCGTCTCCGGGCAGGGAAGGGCTGCGGGCGAGAGGTGTGGGGATTGGGGGAAAGTGTGCGCGGCGTTGGGGGGTTTCTGCCGCAAGCCCGCGCATAAACCCCTCCGGCCCACGCTGCAAGTGGGCTCCCGCGCGTGGGTTGTGTGAGGCGATGTGCGTGGCAGCCACGGTATGTGTGCGTGGCCCGTGGCTTCGGAATGCGGCTTGGGTGCCACGGAACCTTTTTTTTTTTAGTAAGGTGCCACGGAACTTGTTCTCTGTGGATTGGATACAGCCAGACTGCTTCTCGAGCATCGTTTGTTTTGAGACGTGTCACGGCTATCACTTTCCGGCGGCCGGATAAACACCTTAAACGTCAACGTCATGTGCGTAAATCTTACTCCCTCCATTCCGATTTACTCGTCGTGGTTTTAGTACAAATTTAAACTAAAACCATGACGAGTAAATAAGAACGAAGGGAGTACGTTATAGGTCCAATAACGGCATTTGCTCCGTAAGAAAAAAAAAGCATTTGCTTCCAGCAAGCCTGCTCCATCCATCCGGATTTGTGAATTTTAGGTCCAATAACATCATGAAAAATATTTCCATATTCTAACCATTAAATAGTACATATGTTGATATTTTATTCTATATAATCTTGATTAAATGTACGGGTGTTTGACTTTCACGAAAGTTGACGCACTTTATGTTCTGAAAAGAAAAAGAGGGAGTATATGTTATCTCAATGTTTTGATCAAATAAATCCCATGATACAAACCTTAGCAATGACATACCTCGGAGCACAAGTGTATTTTAGTCGTGAATCTACACAAGTCCACCAATCCCCAGACAACATAACACAAACCTTCAGTGCACCGCCATGGCCGCGATCGGTCGCTCCATCAAACTTGACCAGACCATCCACACTCTCTGTCAACATCATCGACTGTGCACCATCTCCGCAACGCCACACAGTAGCAATGGATCATCTCTACTCACTGGCACGCAGACAACCCATAAAACCGCCATCAACCACCAGTCTCATCAGCCAAGCGCAACTCCATAATGATGGGGAACACAACACCTAGCGCAAACCATCATCCGTTTCGGGCATCTCCGTATATAGGATTCCCCGAAGAATGCACGTCGACGTCTTTAGCAAGGGAATTATGCACGTCGATGCCTTTAGCTCTAGGGCACTGGTTCTTAGAGGCATGTGTACGAAAACTTCTTGGTTGTCACCAATAAGGCCAGGCTGGCTAAGGTATAGACAGCGGCGCGTCAGCGGTAGTGGTTGTTCGGTGGTCCAGAAACCTCAATGTAATTTTTATTATGTTTAGAAAATTTGTGTTTTGATGAACTTTTATAGTAGGTCAGTATCTTTTCAAAACAAATAGAACCAACTATCGAATTTAGGATAAATTGTCCCCCATTGCTTGTAGAGCAGGGGCAACTGGGGTAACTACCTCCGGGCTTTGGCATGACGAGCATTACTAAAATGCTTTGTTTTTCACTACTAGCACTTTTTTATAATGTCTTTTTATCGACTTATAATGTAGCATCAAAGAGACACAACACCTAATGAGCATACACCTGGCCTCTACACGATTAGGATATACATAAGCAACATGACACACATACATAAAGATCATACAAGACCGATGCTATACCCTAGGCGTGTTAATAGAAGTAAGGGAAAAGGACAAATGATGATCCATGCCAAGCAGTTGTTGAGCCAATAAAGATGATGCAAGCGCACCCAATCCAAACGTGGACACAAACCACATAAAATGAAAATCATGCACACACTAGGCAAGCAACCCAACTACGAGGCGCATAAATCGACGCATGAGTGACACGAATCGCAAATCAAACCGGCGAGAAGAGATAATACCTCCAAAATCCAACATTGAAAACCCTTAGATATCACACGCCTCGGCGCGCAAGTGTATATCAATTGTGAATCTATACGTGTCCACCAGTCCCCAAACAATACAACACAAACCTTCAGTGCACCGCTATGGCCGCAATCGGTCGCCGCTATCTCTATCAAACTTGACCAGACCGTCCACACTCATGCTCGGCATCATCGGCCCGCACCACCTCTGCAACGCCACATCGTAGTGATGGATCATCTCTACTCCCTGGCACGCAGACAACCCACAAAACCGCCATCAATCACGAGTCTCGTCGACCCGGCGTAACTCCAAAATGATGGGGAACACAACACCGAACTCAACCATCATCTGTTTCGGGCATATTCGTATGTAGGATTCGCCGGAAGAATGCGCGTTGATGCCTCTAGCAAGGGTACTATGCACAAAGGTGTAGCCGTTGTTTGTTTCCCATGAACTTTTGTAATAGGTCAGTGTCTTTTCGGAAAAAAAAGAACCAACTATCGAATTTAGGATAATTTGTCCCCCATTGCTTGTAGAGCAGGGACAATTACCTTAGGGCTTTGGCACGACGAGCATCACTAGAATGTTTTATTTTCTCAGTACTAGCACATTTTTCTTCTTCCGATAATGTCTTTTTATTGACTTATAATGTAGCGTTAGAGAGACACAAAACCTAGTGAGCATACACTTGGCCTCTACACAACTAGGATATACATAAGCAACACGGCACACACACATAAAGATCATACATACATGACCGATGCTATACCCTAGGTGTGTTAACAAAAGAAAGAGAGGAAAGACCAATGATGATCCATGCCAAAGCAGTTGCTGAGATAATGAAGATGATGCGAGCGCACATAATCCGGACATGGACTACAACCACACAAAATGGAAATCATGCACACACTGGGCAAACAATCCAACTACTAGGAACCGTACACAGAGTCAAGCACATAAATCAACGCATGAGTGACGCCAATCGCGAATCAAACCAGCAAGAAGAGACAATATCGCCAAAATCCAACATTGAAGACCCTTAGCGATCACACGCCTCGGCGCGCAAGTGTATCCCATGCGCAAATCTACACATGTCCACCAATCCCCAGACAATATAACACAAACCTTCAGTGAACCGCCATGGTCGCAATCAGCCGTCACTATCTCCATCAGACCTGACCAGACCATCCACACTCCCAGTCAGCATCATCGACATCTCTAATCGTTGGCACTCAAACAACCCACGAAACCGCCATCAACCATTAGGCGCAACTCCAAAATGATGGGGAACACAACACCGAGCGTAACCATCATCCGTTTCGGGCATATCCGTATATAGGATTCCCTGGAAGGATGTACGTCGACAACTTTAGCAAGGGAACTATACACAAACCCCACCACCACCAGCCTTTTCACCTAAGTGGGTTTCGCCAGCGATAACCCCTGGTAGACGGAGACAAGAGGGAGAGAGGGGTTGTGTTGGTGGTGGCTAGGGTTTCCTTGAGGGTGTACCGTAAAAAAAAACAGCACAACTAGCGATTAACAGACTTCACAAAAAAAACACAGCGTGACAGCCGATAATATAACGCTGATAAGAGCCTCCTTTGATGGAAAGAAATAGCAGGATCTTCCAAAGGGTTTGCCGGCTAGCGGTCTGTACCAGGCTACCCCCATCTTAAGAGCATCTCCAGCCACGCCCCCAGAATGGCCTCCCTAGGCGATTTTTTTTGCGCCGGCGCTGAAAAAACGGCTCAGCCGCGCCTCCAGGATGCCAAATTTCGTCGGCTCGGCCCGTTTTTGCGCCCGACGATCGCAGACCGAACCCGGCGCATTGGGGGCGCTCGGGGGCTCCGGCGCAAGGGAAAAGCATTCCTGGGGCCACATTGGCAGGGGAAAAGTCAAGCCACCCGTCCAGATTCGCCTTCTACCCCCCACGCTCGGCTGCCACCCTGCGCCACCCTGCCGATCCCGGTGCCGTCCACCGCCCACCGCAACTAGGTAGACCATCTCCGCCGGGAAAAAGAAGGGGTTTCGCCAAGGCAGTCTCTTCGCCGCCGTCCGGGCAACTTTTCGGGCGTTCCGGCCGCGCAGGGTCTGTACACCCGGCGGGCTTGTGCCCACCTCGCCCGCAAGGTGTTCGGTGAATTGCCCGGCCCGGCGATGGACTCCGAAGATGAGGAGGCGCTCGCGGTGTTGCTGGAGGAGGAAGTCGAAGCCGACGTCCAGGAGCAGGATCATCTCATGGTGCTCGCCGCCCTCGCCGGCCTGCTCGCGAGTAGTGAAAAGCCGCGGCGAGGTGGCTCGGCGCTTGGGCGGGTGAAAGCAAAGAACCGACATCATTTGGAAGGCTATTGCATGCTCTACTCGGACTACTTCGCCGACGCTCCATTGCACCGTGAGAAAACATTTCGGCGCCGTTATCGGATGAGCCGAAAGCTTTTCCTCAGGATTGTGAATTCCATCCGGGAGTTCGACAACTACTTCAAATGCAAGATTGATTGCATCGGCACACTTGGATTTACCTCGATCCAGAAGTGCACGACAGCTATGAGGATGCTTGCATACGGAGCTCCCGGTGATTCACTCGACGACTATGGGCGCATGGCCGAGTCCATCATCATTGAGTGTTTCTACAAGTTCTACAGGGCAGTGGTGGCAATGTTTAGACCGCAGTACTTGCGAGCACCCAATGCGGAAGACACTGCTCGGATCCTAGCACAGAATGAAGCAAGAGGATTTCCTGGGATGCTTGGAAGCATCGACTGCATGCATTGGAAATGGAAGAACTGTCCATTTGCTTAACAGGGGTTGTACAAAGGCGCCAAAAGCGGTTGCAGTGTGGTACTTGAGGCAGTGGTCACACAGGACCTCTGGATTTGACACTCTTTCTTTGAAATGCCAGGAACTTACAATGACATCAACGTCCTGCAGTGCTCCCCAGTCTTTGCCAAGCTTGTTGAAGGTCATTCTCCTCCGGTGAACTTTGAGGTCAATGGGCGACAGTACAACAAGGGGTACTATCTAGCTAATGGCATCTATCCGAGATGGTCGACATTTGTGAAGACCATCTCAATGTTGGAAATATGCCCTAGAGGCAATAATAAAAGTATTATTATATTTCATTGTTCATGATAATTGTCTTTTATTCATGCTATAACTGTATTATCCGGAAATCATAATACACGTGTGAATACATAGACCACAATATGTCCCTAGTGAGCCTCTAGTTGACTAGCTCGTTGTGATTAACAGATAGTCATGGTTTCCTGACTATGGACATTGGATGTCATTGATAACGGGATCACATCATTAGGAGAATGATGTGATGGAAAAGACCCAATCCTAAGCATAGCACAAAGATCGTGTAGTTCGTTTGCTAGAGCTTTACCAATGTCAAGTATCTCTTCCTTCGACCATGAGATCGTGTAACTCCCGGATACCGTAGGAGTGCCTTGGGTGTATCAAACGTCACAACGTAACTGGGTGACTATAAGGGTGCATTACAGGTATCTCCGAAAGTATCTGTTGGGTTGACACGGATCGAGACTGGGATTTGTCACTCCGTATGACGGAGAGGTATCTCTGGGCCCACTCGGTAATGCATCATCATAATGAGCTCAAGGTGACCAAGGTGTTGGCCACGGGATCATGCATTACGGTACGAGTAAAGTGACTTGCCGGTAACGAGACTGAACAAGGTATTGGGATACCGACGATCGAGTCTCGGGCAAGTAACGTACCGATTGACAAAGGGAATTGTATACAGGGTTTTTGATCGAATCCTCGACATCGTGGTTCAACCGATGAAATCATCGAGGAGCATGTGGGAGCCAACATGGGTATCTAGATCCCGCTGTTGGTTATTGCCCGAGAGTCGTCTCGGTCATGTCTGCGTGTCTCCCGAACCCGTAGGGTCTACACACTTAAGGTTCGGTGACGCTAGGGTTATTAGGAAGACTAGTATGTGACTACCGAATGTTGTTCGGAGTCCCGGATGAGATCCCAGACGTCACGAGGAGTTCCGGAATGGTCCGGAGGTGAAGTTTTATATATGGGAAGTTGTCATACGGACACCGGAAAGTTTCCGGGGGTTATCGGTATTGTACCGGGGCCACCGGAGGGGTTCCGGGGGTCCACCGGGAGGGGCCACCCCTCCCGGAGGGCCACATGGGCCGCAAAGGGGAGGGAGCCAGCCCCAGGAGGGCTGGGCGCGCCCCCCACCTTGGGCCCATGCGCCTAGGGTTGGGGGGGAAACCCTGAGGGGGGCGCCCCCCTTTGCTTGGGGGGCAAGCCTCCCCTCCCTGGCCGCCGCCCCCCCTCTAGATCCCATCTAGAGGGGTCGGCCCCCCTTGCCCCTTCCCCTATAAATAGAGGGGTGGGGGGAGGGCTGCTGTACCCATCTCCAAGGCGCAGCCCCTCCCCTCCCCAACACCTCTCCTCCTCCGTAAGCGCTTGGCGAAGCCCTGTCGGAGTACTGCTGCACCAACACCACCACGCCGTCGTGCTGCCGTTGGAGCGAGCTTCCTCAACCTCTCCTTTCCCCTTGCTGGATCAAGAAGGAGGAGACGTCTCCCGTCCCGTACGTGTGTTGAACGCGGAGGTGCTGTCCGTTCAGCACTTGGACATCGGTGGTTCGAATCACGTCGAGTACGACTCCATCATCACCATCCTCTTGCAAGCTTCCGCACGCGATCTACAAGTGGTATGTAGATGCAAACTCTCTCTCATGACTCGTTGCTTAGATGAACTCATAGATGGATCTTGGTGAAACCGTAGGAAAATTTTAATTTTCTGCAACGTTCCCCAACACTCAAACCCTATGCCAGAAGGCAAGAACGTCTGGTTTGCGAAGGTTCAGGAGGCTTGCAGGAAGGATGTCGGGTGGGCATTTGGTGTGCTCCAATCTCGATTTGCTGTTGTCAGGTTCCCTGCTCTGACTTGGTCGAAAGATCAAATGTGGGAGATCATGACTTGTTGTGTCATCTTGCACAACATGATCATTGAGAGCGAGCAGGAAGAGCCAGTGTTTGACACTGAACCATATTACAAGCAGGGTCCTCTTGCCCAAGTTGATCATCAGCTATCGACAAACTGGACTGACTACCTCAATATGCAAGAACTGCAACACGATCTGGTGGAGCACCTATGGAGGCTCAAGGGCGAGGCCGGGAATGACATGTGATGAAACTTGAGTTTTTATTTGTTAAACTATATAATTTGTATTGAACTATTTGTTAAACCGAAACACGCCGAACCATGCCGAACTATGTGACAAACTAATTGATTTATATTTGTATGCGAAAATTCACGTCGAAACACGCCGAACCGTGCCGAATATGGGCCGATTCACGCAGATATCGGGCCGTTTTTGACATAATTGGGCCGAACACTGGGCCGAAATCGGCACATGGGGGCGACGGCTGGGTGCCGAACCACCCCCAGCGCCGAGTTTATTGCCGGCTCACCTCAGGCCGCTCTTTTTCGACGCTCTGGGGGCGGCCGATGCTCTAAGATAAAACACAGTCGTAAAACTGTGAAAAAGCTTCCAGATGGTTCACCGAGCAGCAAGGCAGTCAAACAGGACGCCCGAATCAACACCTCGAAACTATAGTTAACCAGTACTATTACACGGCCTAGTTCGGCTAAAATGGCCAGTAAAAACACTACCCTACTGTACACGTCGTGTATTTCTTCAGCGTAACTCCCAGATGTTACGAATTCCTTGTCTATACAACCTGGGATTTATAAACTCGTCACATCCCCCACCACAACTGATAATGGAAGAAGTAGAAGTAGAAGTATCAGCACGCAGATTTGACCGGCGGCGACGGCAGGGCCAGCCCTGTTCCTTTCGCAGATTGTTCCAGCGCCAGCAGCCGCAGCCCGAACTCCAGCCCCTAGAGGAAAGAGGTTCCGCTCAGACAAAGTTATACTTATAACAGTGGCTAACCATGGAAAAGTTCTGCATGGGAGAAGAGAAACTGAGAAACTAACCGGGAGCTCTCCTTGCTTCATGGATCTCGTAACCACCGGCCGCTCCAAGCCTTCCTGCAGCAAATGAGCACGACGATGTTAGACCAGAGTGATTGTTATGCCGCCTTTTGTATTACTAATATCTTTCTGCAGACGAAGGCTATCTATGCGGTACAGTTCAGCTACCCAAACATCTACTCCCATGATGATTCAGAGGTTTTTCTATGCAAGTGAGATGCTGTAACAAGTTATTGAGAAGCCCTGTGGTTGCAATTTCTCGTTAGGTTCTTACCAGGCGGTTCGGCAGCATCGCAACATTTGGTTCTATGAATTGGAGGAGATACGACACGCCAGCCAATTGGCAATCCTGTTGATACAAATTCGTTAGTCACCGCAGAGAAATGTTATCTGCTGGACTCGCTCCTGATATCAAAAACTTCGTAAGGGAATCCCTTTGCTAGAAATCACAGCATAGAGTTCTTCCTTTTTTCAGCCACAAGTGGTAGCAGTGAGAGCAAACTTCCTACGGTTAAGAAGATCGAAGCGAGGAAGTAAAAGTTTATATGTGGAGGAGCCTACCTGCTTGTCTTGAATCGAATCTAACTTTCCATCCTGCAGAAGCAACGCAGTAGCTTACGTTAGCTCAACTGAAAGACTGGCAATCATTACAGTCCAAATGATACATCCTATAGAAGCTTACCATATTAAAAGCCAACTTTTTTAGATTTTCCATTTCTGCACCAATGTCCTTGAGTTTGATTCGTGCGCCGGCAACCTTGAAGAAGAAAATAAGAAATTTGCAATTATACACAACACACTGAGGTCTTTTTATGCACCAAGTAACTTAAACTGATTACTTTGTTACAAATCAACCATTATTAAAATAAATTAACCATTGAAAAAAGTAATTAACACTGCATGGATGACCAAGTCCACTATTCAAATTAAGCCGTGTCATGTGCAGTTACCATTACAACAGAAAAAATTAGGAAGTACCTCATCTCTTATTTGTCCAGACATCTCCTTTTGCTTATCCAATTTATCATCCAACCTTTGTATACGCTGTGTCAAGTGCCTTTTAGCAGCCTTCAGATTGAGAGAAAAATGTCAGTACTTGAGGATTCAACAGCCTGCTTAACTTAAAAAGGGAACAATAAAAAAAATCGATATTCCACATTTCTCGCACGAAAAGAGAGGCAAATTAGGTACACATTTAAATTGATTAGCCTTTTTAGAATCATATCAACAAGTTAGCAACCCAGATTGCCAATGCATTTGATTTGAAGAAAACATATCTTACTATAAATAATAGTCACATAGTTTGAGGAAATACAAGCTCAAGATCCATGTTAAATCGATGGCAATTTTCTCTGTAAAAAACCACTTCTTTCAAGATCATTGCCCTTGCAGACTTCTTTTCTGTTGGAAACAGGTCAGCAGTAGCACAACAATGACTAGTGACTTTTAAGCCAAATATATCTGAGAGCAAATAGATATGGTGAACACCAAAATTGGTATCACATCCATAGTTATAACAAGCACGAGTGGTGCAATTATCCTTTTTATGCACAAGATAAATGGTAGGGCTCTACCTCACGAATGTATTAAGCCAAGAAGGTTTGAATAACAAATTTGCCCAATACAAAGAAGAGGTGTTATCTAGAAGCACAGAGGACTAATATAGGAATAAAGGAGACAGTGACCCTTTTTCCAATCAAATATAACTGGGAAAATTATTTATACTTACAGCAAGAGAGTTCTGCACTTGTTCCAGATGCTTTGTCATGCTAGAGACAGCATTAGCCATATTTTGCTTGGTAACGTACATTATGCTAGAAAATGAGATACCCTGAAAGCGTGCAGATACAAGTAAATACTCCCTCCGTTCTTAAATAATTGTCTTTCTAGAGATTTCAACAAGTGACTACATACGGAGCAAAATGAGTGAATCTACACTCTAAAACATGTCTACATACATCCGTATGTTATAGTCCATTTGAGATGGCTAGAAAGACAATTATTTTGGAACGGAGGGAGTATAAGATAAGTAAATCGATGTAACGATGATGCGGTCAGGGAGTAAAAAGCTTGAATCAAACCAAGCACTACTAGGCAGATAAACAGGACAACGCAAGATCAAATAAATACCAAATGTATAAACAAGAAAATGTCGCTTTTTATGCATATGTGTGCCGATTGAGAAGGGTAACAAGGTTTAGAAGTTTTTCTTTTGCTGGGTAAAAGGGAGTTTATTCCATAGTAACAAGGTTACAATCTGCTAATACAAGATCATGAACAAAGGGGCGTCGCCATTGCAACCAACAAGCGGTGCTACGAGTCGTACAAGCATAATTAGCTAGACAATGTGAAACCAACAAAGTTTAGAAGTTAACACCATATAAATTTAATAATAAGGCAATGAAGAACTCCAGACAGGATTTTGGATAATTGCGAACAATGCGGCCAGTAGAACCACCACTTTTAGTTTTTACTAAAAGAACTAAATGACAATGAATAGTTATAGAACTATGAGTTGGTGTGGTGTACTTGGAATTTACCTTGTAATTGCAGA
Organism: Triticum timopheevii; assembly: GCA_963921465.1. Classification (NCBI taxonomy): domain Eukaryota; kingdom Viridiplantae; phylum Streptophyta; class Magnoliopsida; order Poales; family Poaceae; genus Triticum; species Triticum timopheevii. The sequence goes on from OY997266.1 coordinate 107,447,931, forward strand.
GTTATGGCACAACTAGTACCCTAATCAAGCCCTACTAATTATCTCTTAACTGTAGACTTGCTCAAGATTTAACAGATATTCAATGTCCATCCTTTTCCTTCGAGCGATTTGAGATACAAAAATTTAATGACGACTAAAATTGTAATTCAAATTTTAGTTTTCACATATACAATGTGTTTTGCATGCAGGATTTGTTAAGGAAAATCGTGCATTGCACATGATGGTTGCTAGTGTTTCTTGAGATGTCGCAAATATTGTTGAAGATTGAAGGCTGACATAAAGTAGATAACACGTACTTTCCACCACATATAGGCATAGCCCGCCACCCCAGCAGCTGCAGCAGGAGCTATGAAAGCTGACAGAACTGCAAACAGATGAAAAACAAGGGGTTATAAACCATGTAGATGTAAAATGACCAAAACACGACCTAAAAAAAATGAACAAAATACAGCAGCCAGAATAATTTAAGCAGCAACGGAACATATTAGGTATTTTACACACTTCTCAATTGCAGTTTTTTAGACTGCTTGTCCCCTGTAATGTTTTTATTTCTGTAATCAAATTGTCATGACCATCAAATATATATTTGTACAATCCGAGAAAAGATGTGTCTGGACTCTGGAATGTAGCAGAAGTCAACTGCACTTCACTTTTATTTTGGAAGACACTAATTATTAGACCCTTAATGTTAGCAGCAGCATGGGAACGAGGATATGCCAAGTAATGTTAGCCAGGACATGGTTGGATAGTCACAACAAGGAAATTTCAGGGCGGCAGATGAACGCACCTTTGTTGCCAGGGTCGATATGGACAATAGTCTGAGCCATTGACAAATGTCGGACCTCCCTAGCAAGCATTTGGAGCTAAAATTGGTAGAGAACGTGATTAAACCACTGATATAAACATACTCTGTACGCTAATTTATTTTCAGTGCATCCGGTTACAGTCACCACAACGGCATTATAGTACAGAGAGCACACACACACCTGAAGGTGGAGCGCGGCATTTTCTTCGGCGCCGCTGCCGTCTACTCCTTTCTCGCGCAGAAACTCCTGTGCAAGTGGAACCACCGCCGCCGGCCGGCCGGCCGCAGTACATGAAGTCAGAATAGGAATTAGACAAGCACTCTCGCCGCCGGCCGGTCGACACCGCGAGTCGATGTGACCGGTCGAAGCGAGGCAGCAATGAATAAATTAAGCTAGTGATCGATCGATCGCGCGCGCGCGCACGCACCTGGAAGTCCTTGAGGATGTCGGAGAAGCGGGCGGCGCGGCCGTTGCCGAGGACGATGGGGGCGGCGAAACCTGCGCGCGCGATCGACAGATCCGTCAGGAAAAGCAAGCACGGGAAGCTGAGCTCGCGATCGAGATGGAAATCAGACAGACAGAAGGGTACGCACCGACGCCGGCGAGGAGGACGTAGCGTCCGAGGTGCACCGACGCCGTCGCCATTGCTTCGCGGTGCGGGCGGGCGACGAGGCTGGGGAGGGGAGCGAGTTTGGCTTGGAGGAGAGGAAACAGTTGTCCAAAGCGGGTCGGTTCGTTTATGTAGAGCGCGCGTCGTTAGGCTGCCTGACTCAGGTTACGGTCCAATCGTTTTTTTTTCAAATGACAAGTGTCATACATACATATGACACGAATCCTAAAAAAAAAAGACACGAAGTAACACTGCCCTGACATTTTTACAACTAAAATTGTCATCCAAAAAGAAACTGAAACTAAAAAAACGAAACCTATCACCCAAACAGAAAGTTGCCGTGCTTCAAAAGAAATGTTGTCATTCCCGAGTAACTAAAGTTGCCATCAATAAATGTCAGGACGGAATTGCTTCATGCCACACGTATGATACTTATCAAGGTCCTTTTTTTGTGTGTTCTTTATCCGGAACCAATTCATTCCATTACTAAACCCGCACAGCAAAATCATTGGCGACCATAGCCGAAACAAAGTCTGGGACCTGCTCCATCCATAACAAGACAGGAACACCCACCCTGAAGCCAAAATCGGCTAGTTCATGGGCAACCTTATTACATTCACACTTACAAGAACTGAAGTCAAAAGAGTCGAAATTTGCGAAGCATAAACTATGGGTCTCCCAAAGGAGGACTCCGATTAGCGATCGGTCGTGGTCACCCGACTTGAGCGCATTCACCAGTACCTGAGAATCGGACGCGAACTGCACCCAGTGAAACCCCATTTCAGCACTAGCCTCGACAGTCTTGATTCACGCCATAGCCTCAACATGTAGCGGTCCTGTCAAGTGATCCAGCTTCCCTGCACTGGCTGCCACAAACTCGCCTTGATCCGATCGGACGACCCATCCCATGCCCCCGAGCGAGTATTCTCAAAATAAGCTACATCAAAGTTAAACTTCAGAACATCCACAGGAGGTTTTTGCCATCTCATCTTCCCAGTGTTCACTGCCACCCCAGTCTGCACTTTAGGAACACCGGAAAACTCCTGGACGTGTTGACGAACCGTGAAACTAATATCATCAGCAGTCCTAGGCCGACCATCAGCATTGGTCGTATTTCTATTCGACCACCACTCCCATAACAAGACCAGTGCCACATCCCTCTTAGCATTCTCAAGACTCCAAAGACTCGGGCACTCCGACAGAACCAGTCTGGTCTCTCCCAGGTCCAGGGTCCTCCACACGTGCTTCATGTATTTACATTTGAAAAACAAATGGCCGCCATACTCGTCGAATCGGTTGAAAACTAGGCACCGCGTATCAAGTTCGACTGTCTTCCTCATGATGTTCATGCGTAGGGGGAGACTGTTGTGAGCAAAACACCATAGGAAGATGCAGACCTTTCTAGGCATAGATATGTTCCACAACTTGTTCCAGTGCCCATTAATTTGGTCATTGACAGTAGAAGAGCTAGCATCTCGTCCTTGTTGGGAAACGTAGCATGCAATCTCAAAAAAAATCTACGCTCACGCAAGATCTATCTAGGAGATGCATAGCAACGAGAGGGGAAGAGTGTGTCCATGTACCCTCATAGATTGAAAGCGGAATTGTTAACTTAACGCGGTTGATGTAGTCGAACGTCTTCTCGTATCAACCGATCAAGTACCAAACATACGACACCTCCAAGTTCTGCACACGTTCAGCTCGATGACGTCCCTCGAACTCTTGATCCAGTAGAGGTACGAAGGAGATGAGTTCCGTCAGCACGACGGCGTGGTGACGGTGATGGTGATGTGATCCGCGCAGGGCTTCGCCTAAGCACTACGACAATATGACCGGAGGAGTAAACGATGGAGGGGGGCACCACACACGGCTAAGACAATTGATGTGCCTAGAGGTGCCCCCCGCCCCCGTATATAAAGGAGGGAGAGGGGAAGAGGCCGGCCCTAGGGCGCGCGCCATGGGGGGAGTCCTACTGGGATTCCTAGTCCTAGTCGCCCCCCCCTTCCTTCTAACGGATGGGGAAAGGGGGGACGAGAGGGAGTAGGAGAAGGAAAGGGAGGGCGGCGCCCTCTTCCCTAGTCCAATTCGGCCTCCTCCCTTGTGAGGGCACACCAGCCCCTGGTGGGCTAGTTAGCCTCCCTCCTATGGCCCATATGGCCCATATCTTCCATCGGGGGGTCCCGGTAACCCTTCCGGTACTCCGGTTTGTACCCGATACACTCCGGAACCCTTCCAATGTCCGAATACCACCTTTCAATATATCAATCTTTACCTCTCGACCATTTCGAGACTCCTCATCATGTCCGTGATCTCATCCGGGACTCCGAACAACCTTCGGTCACCAAAACACATAACCCATATAATACATATCGTCATCGAATGTTAAGCGTACGAACCCTGCGGGTTCGAGAACTATGTAGACATGACCGAGACACATCTCCGGTCAATAACCAATAGCGGAACCTGGATGCTCATATTAGTTCCCACACATTCTATGAAGATCTTTATCGGTCGAACCACAATGTCAACATACGTTATTCCCTTTGTCATCGGTATGTTACTTGCCTGAGATTCGATCGTTGCTCGTTGGTATCTCCATACCTAGTTCAATCTCGTTACCGGCAAGTCTCTTTACTCATTCGTAATGCATCATCCCGCAAATAACTCATTAGTCACATTGCTTGCAAGCAGGCTTCATATGATGTGCATTACCGAGAGGGCCCAGAGATACCTCTCCGATACTCGGAGTGACAAATCCTAATCTCGATCTATGCCAACCCAACAAACACATTCGGAGATACATGTAGAGCATCTTTATAATCATCCAGTTACGTTGTGACGTTTGATAGCGCACAAGGCATTCCTCCGGTGTCCGGGAGTTCCATAATCTCATAGTCGGAGGTATAGGTGTGTATATATATATGTGTGTGTGTGTGTGTATATATATATATATATATATATATATATATATATATATATATATATATATATATATATATATATATATGACATGAAGAAAGCAGTAGCAATAAAATTGAACAATCATTATGCTAAGCTAACGGATGGGTCTTGTCCATCACATTATTCTCCTAATGATGTGATCCCGTTCATCAAATGACAACACATGTCCATGGCTAGGAAACTTAACCATCATTGATCAACGAGCTAGTCAAGTAGAGGCATACTACGGACACGGTGTTTTGTCTATGTATTCACACATGTATCAAGTTTACAGTTAATACAATTCTAGCATGAATAATAAACATTTATCATGATACAAGGAAATATAAAATAACAACTATATTATTGCCTCTAGGGCATATTTCCTTCAGTCTCCCACTTGCTCTAGAGTCAATAATCTAGTTCATATCATCATGTGATTTAACATCAATAGTTCACATCTGTATGTGGTTAACACTCATAGTGCACATCACCATGTGCCCAACATCCAAAGGGTTTACTAGAGTCAATAATCAAGTTCACATTGCTATGTGATTTACACCCAAAGAGTACTAAGATGTGATCATATTTTGCTCGTGAGAGAAATTTAGTCAACGGGTCTGCTAAATTCAGAGTCGTATGTATTCTGCAAATTTTCTATGTCTACAATGCTCTGCATGACGCTACTCTAGCTAATTGCTCCCACTTTCAATATGTATCCAGATTGAGACTCAGAGTCATCTGAATCGCTGTAAAGCTTGCATCGACGTAACTCTTTACGACGAACTCTTTATCACCTCCATAACCGAGAAATGCTTCCTTAGTCTTCTTAGGTAACTAAGGATAACTTTGACCGCTATCCAGTGATCCACTCCTGGATCACTATCGTAACCCTTTGTCAAACTCATAGCAAGGCACACAACTGGTCTGATACATAGCTTGACATACTTTATAGAACCTATGATTGAAGCATAGGGAATGACTTTCATTCTCTTTCTATCTTTTGTCGTGGTCGGGCTTTGAGTCTTTCTCAACTTTACACCTTGTAATACAGACAAGAACTCCTTCTTTGACCGATCCATTTTGAACTCTTTCGAAATCTTGTCAAGGTATGTACTCACTAAAAAATCTTATCAAGCGTCTTGATCTATCTCTATAGATCTTGATGCTCAATATATAAGCAACTTCAACGAGGTCTTTCTTTGAAAAACTCCTTTCAAACTCTCCTTTATGCTTTCCAGAAAATTCTACATCATTTCCTATCAACAATATGTTATTCACATATACTTATCAGAAAGGCTATAGTGCTCCCATTCACTTTCTTGTAAATACAGGCTTCACCGCAAGTCTGTATGCTTTGATCAACTCATCAAAGTGTATATTCCAAATCTGAGATGCTTGCACCAGTCCATACATGGATCGCTGGAGCTTGCACACCTTGTTAGCACCTTTAGGATTGACAAAACCTTCTGGTTGCATCATATACAACTCTTCTTAGAGATATCCTTTAGTTTCGTTCCAGCTACTTTTTTTTGGCAGATTCAAATGATTTTAAAATATCATATCTTTTAAACCCTAACTCTAAATTAAACATGTTATATTTGGAAATACCTCAGAATAATGTGTAGATTCCAAATATGCTATTATTCTGCATGTTAATTATTTCTAAAATTATGTTTAGGATGCACTCTTAATTAATACTCTTCTTTATATGTCATATTTTGGAAATGCCTATTATATCTATACCTACTTAACATGTGATGCAGACATGTGGTTGCACATGCCAATAAAAGAAATAAAGATATGATGAAGACATAAAGTGTGTTGCGGTCCCAATAAAAGGGAGAAAGACCCGATAAAATTAAACTGATTGTGGGTTGCATGGAATGTCAATAAAAAAATGAAAATACGATAAAATAAAAAAGAATGGGAAGGTTTCGGTGGGATACATGCAATTAGATAAAAATAACCCGATAAAATTAAAACGGTTGTGGGTACCATTGTTGGTCAACAAAAGAAGAAAAATGGGTAAATAAAAAAGGAATGCGCGAAGGTTTCTGTGGGCTACATACAATTAGGGGGAAAATGCATGTCCAAAACCGAGCTTAAAAATGCTCCAATTTTATCGCGGCGGCGTTGGAAATTAAGCTCCATTAAAATTGATGGAGGGAGATTTACGTCGGTAGTCAACTTAGTGACTTTGCTGCGCTTTGATTTATTCATGTTTTGTGTGATCAAAACTGTCATACAGAAGTCGTACCAAAGGTTTGTATGTTTCTGAATGCGTCCTCGGTGTATGCCTCCTTGCTACCATGAGGTGGCATCATTTGGATGTTAGCGTGTTGCGTTGATGGACATTTTGGTGGACATCATCCTGTCTCGGGGTGGCACTGTCTGGATGTTGCATGTCGCGCTGATGAACGATTTGGTAGACACGTTAATTATCTCTCCTGGTGCAACACACGGTCATATTTGCTAGTAAATAAATAGAAGTAGGTCGATGGTGGACATTTGTGCAAGATTTGCATTAGTTTCGGACTTCCGTTCTTTTAATGTACATTATTTATATATAAAAGAGAAAAAATATATCCGCTCAATGTAAGAGTTTGGATTGGTTTTAGACTTTCATGCAGGTTTCATTCTCATTAGATCGAACTCCAATTATTACCAGAAGAAAAGATTAAATTAAACTCTTTTAGAATAACCATGATTGTTTATTACTGTACAAAGAAATAGAGGAGTAAATCATTCAGAGACTAAGGGTAACTCCAATGACATAAAATATCTGTTTATCATCCGTCTGGGTCGCCCAGGTGGACCAAAGTCCAGTTGTGTCTATACTTTTATATTTGCTACTGATTACAAATCAATTGCAATGTGTCAAATAAGTTTGACCACAAAAAACTAAAAAATAATCTAGCAATTTTCAATGTGTACTCTAGAAGTCTCTATAAATTTGTTTATTTATTAATCATAGGCAATACACCACTATTAAGATATTAGGCTTATATGCTTGTGATATCTCTTCCAAGACATTGAATTATCTATGAAACATACACACTTTTCTATGTATAAATGTTAAAGAAGCCAATTCAAAGAGTCATGTGATTTTGTTATTTTTACTTTCGCATCAAAGGGATCCAGTTTCAAGATTCTAGGCAATTTCTCCAAAAGAAGAAACTACCATAACTTTTGTAACAAAATACAACTTACACTTAGCATAATGCAAATGTATTTTTCACTAATGTATGTTAAAAATATATAACAAACAACACTACAATTCATATTTAGAAACATTGTCATTTGGTTAACTACGTCAGCAAAGTGATATAAAAATATACTCATAACGAGTATAATTTAATATATAAGAAACAAGTTGTATAAAATATTAAAGCTTGGTACAAAATTGATTATTCTGGAGGATTGACACTACGGGTTGATTACCCAGAACTACAGGGGGGTTTTTGCAAAAATGAAACCTTTTTTTGTTATACACTTAAAAGAGGTATTTTTTCGTATATCATGAGTTCAGCACAATATGACAACCATGACGACTGATCTTGAGACCAAGCTGTTCCTGGAGATGTGGCTCGGAGCATCAGCAAGAGCACCTCACCGCTAAATTCCTGACATCTCTCCGGCCCATGATTTACGAAATGTTGAAAAAAAGGGCTACTATACTCTTGTGTCCAATATTTGTCAATTTTCTTGATGTCTTGCCTCCATAAAATGTTCCTTTTATAAGGAACAAGTGTGGGTGGTCAATCAATTATTCACCGCCTACCATCACGCTACAAAATAAATGAATAATTGAATAGCGCAAGTGAGTTGTGGCCAATGCCAACCATACAAACCTGATATATATCATTCTAACAACTAAGGTGTGCAAGATACTATGCTACAAAGCATGTTATGTTTATTGTGCAACACCATATGCCATACAACTTGGGAGAGAAAATGAAAAAAAAATCATTGTAAAATGACACAAAAAATCGTTCGTCAACCTTACAATTTTTTTACATAACAATCAACAATTTCTCAATGCACATATACAGTTGATAGATCTTTACCTTGAGAGGGCTTTGAGTTTTTAGAGCATTTTGTTATGGATTGTCCCACATGTACCTAATGGAGAATTCCCATTTGTACAAATTCCATCTAAAAAACTGACAATCACCATGTAGCTCAAGATCGGCAAGCGTTTCACAAAGAACATTAGGTGTTGTCGAAAGGCAACACTTGATGGATCAAAGGACGGGATCGATGCAATCTAGGTCTCTGAAGAGATAAAGGCTGTAGAGATCAGCGGAGGACAGCTAGCCACGTTTTTTGGCAGTCTACCTTTAAAAGATGAGTTGTTTGATGCGTGGTTGTGAATTCTTTGCACATTTTGGCCTTGGTGTCAGCACGGTGGTGATTGTTTGAGCCACTTAGGAGTTCTTATGTCACGCTAAACTCATGAAATTGCTACTATGGCGCTGACATGGGTCAGCACACACGAAGATCTTGCTCGCTTAGCTTGGCTTCCTGCTGTGGGAGTCCTGGATTAGGGGGTCCTCAGGCGTCCGATCTACTGATATGGGCCGGACTGATGAGCCGCCAAGATACAAGACAGAAGATTATCTCTCGTGTCCGATGGGGACTCTCACATGCGTGGATGGAAAGTATAGGTGTCCGGATATATTGTTCCTTTTTGTAAAACCGACTTTGTACAAACCCGAAGCCCCTCCGGTGTCTATATAAACCGGAGGGTTAGAACGGAGGCAGGATCATAACATTGCTAGGCTAGCTATCTAGGGTTAGCCGAATTGATATCGTGGTAGATCAACTCTTGTAACCCCTATACCCTCGAATATAATCAAGCAGGAGTAGGGTATTACCTCCATTAAGAGGGCCCGAACCTGGGTAAACACTGTGTCCCTTCTCCGTTGTTACCATCGATCTTCACACACACAGCTTGGGCCCCCCTACCCGAGATCTGCCGGCTTTGACACTGACATTGGTGCTTTCATTGAAAGCTCCAAGGTACCATCGACAGAAGGATCGATGGCTCGCCTTTTCGCTAGCGGTGACGCTATGTTCAGGAAAACTTTCTTCCTGGACAAGTTTTTGCGTTCGGCGGCTTTGTGCTTCGAGCCAACTCGATCGGCCACCTTGAGCAGGTCGACAGTTACGCCCCCAGCCACCAGATCAGGTATGGAAGCCTGAATTACATTGCTGACATCCGAGGAGACCTAGTCTTCGATGGTTTTTCGGCCTCAACTAGCACTTTGTGTCCCATCCAAGAAGAATCTTCGGACCCCCTGTCAGATCCCATCCAGGGGTCAACACCCACCCCGGCTTTAGATCCGGGGCAGGCCTCGTCGTCCGAAGACGGGAGCATAAGCCCCACCGGACTTCTTCCCCTTATCGAACTTCCTACCGAAGACCCAGACGCAGGCTTAATCTTGGCTCTGGGCAACCATTCCGAACTGTCGAGGTCTGCACTTAGCAGGTCCGATTAGGTGCTCCATGTTGAACACAGCGCGGCAGACCCGCCGTTTCCGGTCCCACTCCAACTCTTAGATGAAGCGTTGGGTCTGATGCAGTCTCTTGCCATCACGGAGGTTTTACCTCCGAACTGCACCCAGCTCGGACTGGGGGCTGAGAGAGGGGAATTTTACGCCCCACCCACCACCCACTTGATAGCCACTATCAAGGACTTAACCGACATGCTAGATTACGCGTCTGAAGACATCGACGACATGGACGCCGACACCGACGCTGAACCAAGTCAAGTCCCACCCGTCACGGGGCGTTGGACGACCACCTCAACCTACGATGTGTACATGGTGGACACTCCGAAGAACGACGAGGAGAACCCAAGCCCAGATTAGGATAGACCCGTCGATAAACCACCAAAGCACCGACGCCAGCGGCTTCGCTCATGACCGCGTCCGGCAAGGGATAGTAACATTGGCACCAGACACAACGAGACCCCGAACGGCGCCGAAGATACTGAACACCTTATCGAGCCCACATCCGAACATGATGAGTGGGAAGAAGGTGAGCATAGTCCCGGATGTGCTGACAATGAAGTGAGGAGGACAACAACTATATGCCAGAATCTGAAGAGGAGGCCAGCCTCGGTGACGAAGACTTCATTGTCCCAGAGGAACCCCTCGAACAAGAATGCTTCAAGCGACAACTCGAAGACTGAAGAGGAAGCAGCAGCAACTCAGAGAAGAGCAAGATACGTTGAACAAAAGGTGGGCTAAGTTCCTAGCCACCGAGGAATACATCCAAGAGCGACCTCTCAAAAGTTACCCTAGGTGCAAGCTGTTGCCTCAATTCGACGACGAAATCCTTGAACCAATACCATCGAAATACAATCATACATACCAACCAGACCGACCATCACGTGGACGGGATAAAACGGCATATCAAGCCAAATACCAACCCACGCCCCCTCGCCGAAGAGGCAGGGAGACTGCGGCCGCGGGATACACATACGACTTGCAACGTGACCTAGCCAATAAAGCCGGTTAGACCGGATCAATCTACGGGTCAAGGGGGCATGCCCCGGTGTGAGATAACGGATATGAAGCCCGACGTGACGACCGTTACTATGTTCGGGATCAGTACCAAACTCAGAGGTCAGCCGATCTCCGCCATGACATTGCGAGATACAGAGGGGTCGCACACCCCCTATGCTTCACTGATCAGGTTATGGAACATCAGTTTCTGGAGGGGTTTAAACCAGTAAACATCAAACCGTACGATGGTACGACGGATCCGGCCGTCTGGATTAAGGATTTTCTTCTCCACATTCACATGGCTCAAGGAGATGATCTCCACGCCATCAAATATCTCCCTCTAAAGCTGAAGGGACCAGCACGACACTGGCTAAACAGTCTTCCAGAAAAATCCATTGGAACCTGGGAAGACTTGGAAGATGCCTTTAGGGCTAACTCCCAGGGCACTTATGCCCGGCCTCCGGATGCTGACGACTTGATTCATATAATCCAGCAGCCAGGCGAATTGGCCCACAAATTTTGGAATCGGTTCTTAACTAAAAAGAACTAGATTGTAGACCGTCCGGACGCCAAAGCCTTAGTGGCTTTTAAGCAGAGCGTCCGTGATGAATGGCTCGCCGACACCTCGGGCAGGAAAAGCGAAAGACCGTTGCAGCCTTAACGACACTCATGACCCACTTCTGCGCGGGTGAAGACAGCTGGTTGGCTCATAGAAGCAACAGCTCAGGTGACCCCGGCACCTTTGAGGGGCGGGACAGCAATGGTAAACCTCGCTGCAATAAAAACAAACGTCGGAATAACAACACCGGCAACACAGACGATACGGAAGTCAATGCCATATTCCGCGGTCCTAAGTCCGGTCAGCGGAAGAAACCTTTCAAAGGCAGCAAGGATGGGCCACCCAGCTTAGACAAAATCCTCGAGAGGCCCTGCCAGATTCATGGCACACCCGATAAACCTGCAAATCATACCAACAGGGATTGTTGGGTCTTCAAACAGGTCGGTAAGCAAAATACCCAAAACAAGGAAAAAGGGCCTCCAAGCGAAGACGAGGATGAGCCTCGTCAGCCGAACACCAGGGGTCAGAAACAATTTCCCCCAGAGGTGAGGACGGTGAACATGATATATGTCACTCACATTCCCAACATGGAGCGCAAGCGCGCACTTCAGGACGTGTACGCCATAGAGCCTGTCGTCCCCAAATTCAACCCATGGTTGGGTTGTCCGATCACCTTTGACCGTAGGGATCACTGATACGTCTCCAACGTATCTACAATTTTTTATTGTTCCATGCTATTATATTACCCGTTTTGGATGTTTATGGGCTTTACTCTACACTTCTATATCATTTTTGGGACTAACCTACTAACCGGAGGCCCAGCCCGAATTGTTGTTTTTTTGCCTATTTCAGTGTTTCGGAGGAAAGGAATATCAAACGAAGTCCAAACAGAATGAAACCTTTGGGAGCGATCTTTTTGGAACAAATGCAATCCAGGGGACTTGGAGTGGACGTCAAGCCACAAACTAGGCGGCCACGAGGGTGCCCGGCGTGCCCCCTGGGGGTGGGCGCGCCCCCACCCTCGTGGGCCCCTCGAGCATCCACCAACCTACTTCTTCCTCCTATATATATATCCACGTACCCCGAAAACATCCAGGAGCACCATGAAAAACTATTTCCACTGCCGCAACCTTCTGTATCCGTGAGATCCCATCTTGGAGCCTTCGCCGGCGCTCCGCCAGAGGGGGAATTGACCATGGAGGGCCTCTACATCATCTCCAAGGCCTCTCTGATGAGTTGTGAGTAGTTTACCACAGACCTTCGGGTCCATAGTTATTAGCTAGATGGCTTCTTCTCTCTCTTTGAATCTCAATACAAAGTTCTCCTCGATCTTCTTGGAGATCTATTCAATGTAACTCTTTTTGTAGTGTGTTTGTTGAGATCCGATGGATTGTGGGTTTATGATCAAGTTTATCTATGAGATATATTTGAATCTCCTCTGAATTCTTTTATGCGTGATTAGTTATCTTTGCAAGTCTCTTCGAATTATCAATTTGGTTTGGCCTACTAGATTGATCTTTCTTGCAATGGGAGAAGTGCTTAGCTTTGGGTTCAATCTTGTGGTGTCCTTTCCCAGTGACAGCAGGGGCGGCAAGGCACATATTGTATTGTTTCCATCGAGGATAAAAAGATGGGGTTTATATCATATCGCATGAGTTTATCCCTCTACATCATGTCATCTTTCTTAATGTGTTACTCTGTTCTTCATGAACTTAATACTCAAGATACAGGCAGGAGTCGGTTGATGTGTGGAGTAATAGTAGTAGATGCAGGTAGGAGTCGGTCTACTTGTCACGGACGTGATGCCTATATACATGATCATTCCTAGATAATCTCATAACTATGCACTTTTCTATCAATTGCTCGACAGTAATTTGTTCACCCACCGTAATACTTATGCTATCTTGATAGAAGCCACTAGTGAAACCTATGGCCCCCGGGTCTATCCTTTATCATATAAGTTTTCCATCTACTTTTATTTGCATCTTTTATTTTCCAATCTATATCATAAAAATACCAAAAATATTTATATTATCTTATTATCTCTATCAGATCTCACTTTCGCAAGTTACCGTGAAGGGATTGACAACCCCTTTATCGTGTTGGTTGCGAGGTTCTTGTTTGTTTGTGTAGGTGCGTGGGACTTTTGAGGAGCCTCCTACTGGATTGATACCTTGGTTCACAAGAACTGAGGGAAATACTTACGCTACTTTGCTGCATCACCCTTTCCTCTTCAAGGGAAAAACCAACGCATTCTCAAGAGGTAGCAAGAAGGATTTCTGGCGCCATTGCCTGGGAGGTCTTTGCTCAAGTCAAGACATACCAAGTACCCATCACAAACTCATCTCCCTCGCATTACATTATTTGCCATTTGCCTCTCGTTTTCTTCTCCCCCACTTCACCCTTGCCATTTTATTCGCCCTCTCTTTCCCAATCTCCTCTCTCTTTGGCTTGCCTTTTGTGTGCTTGTGTGTTGGATTGCTTGTCACGATGGCTCAAGATAATACCAAATTGTGTGATTTTTCCAATACCAATAATAATGATTTCCTTAGCATTCCGATTGCTCCTCTTAATGATGTTGAATCTTGTGAAATCAATGCTGCTTTGTTGAATCTTGTTATGAAAGATCAATTCTCTGTCCTTCCTAGTGAAGATGCCGCTACTCATCTAAACAACTTTGTTGATTTGTGTGATATGCAAAAGAAGAAAGATACGGATAATGATATTGTTAAATTGAAGTTATTTCCGTTTTCACTTAGAGATTGTGCTAAAACTTGGTTTTCGTCTTTGCCTAAGAATAGTATTGATTCATGGAATAAGTGCAAAGATGCTTTTATCTCCAAGTATTTTCCTCCCGCTAAGATCATCTCTCTTAGGAACGATATTATGAATTTTAAACAACTTGATCATGAGCATGTTTCCCGATCTTGGGAAAGAATGAAATTAATGATTCGCAATTGCCCTACTCATGGTTTGAACTTATGGATGATCATACAAAAAATTTATGCCGGTTTGAATTTTGCTTCTAGAAATCTTTTAGATTCGGCTGCGGGAGGCACTTTTATTGAAATCACCTTAGGAGAAGCTACTAAACTCCTTGAAAACATTATGGCTAATTATTCTCAATGGCACACCAAAAGATCTACTAGTAAAAAAGTGCATGCTATAGAAGAAATTAATGTTTTGAGTGGAAAGATGGATGAACTTATGAAATTGTTTGCTACTAAGAGTGCTCCTATTGATCCTAATGATATGCCTTTGTCTACTTTGATTGAGAATAATAATAAATCTATGGATGTGAATTTTGTTGGTAGGAATAATTTTGGTAACAATGCTTATAGAGGAAACTTTAATCCTAGACCGTTCCCTAGTAATTCCTCTAATAACTATGGTAATTCCTACAACAACTCTTATGAAAATTTTAGTAAGATGCCCTCTGATTTTGAGAATAGCGTTAAAGAATTTACAATCTCTCAAAAGAATTTTAATACTTTGCTTGAAGAAACATTGCTTAAAGTTGATGATTTGGCTAGGAACGTTGATAGGCTTTCGCTTGATGTTGATTCTTTGAAACTTATATCTATTCCATCTAAGCATGATATCAATGAGTCTCTCAAAGCCATGATTAAGTCCATTGATGAGTGCAAAGAGAGAACCGCTAGGTTACGCGCTAAGAAAGATTGCTTTGTAAAAGCGTGTCCTTCTAGTTTCCATGAAAATAATGATGAAGATCTAAAAGTTATTGATGTATCTCCTATTAAATCCTTGTTTTGCAATATGAATCTTGATAATGATGGGACTGGAGATGAGTCAACTTTAATTAAAAGGCGTCCCAATAATTCGGAGTTTTTAGATCTTGATGCTAAATTTGGTAAAAGTGGGATTGGAGAGGTCAAGACTTTAAATAGCATTGAACCCACTATTATGGATTTCAAGGAATTTAATTATGATAATAGTTCTTTAGTATATTGTATTTCCTTGTTGCAATCCGTGTTGAATTCTCCTCATGCTTATAGTCAAAACAAAGCTTTTACCAAACATATTGTTGATGCCTTGATGCAATGTTATGAGGAAAAACTTAATTTGGAAGTTTCTATACCTAGAAAACTTTATGATGAGTGGGAAACTACTATAAAGATTAAAATTAAAGATCATGAGTGCTATGCTTTGTGTGATTTGGGTGCTAGTGTTTCCACGATTCCGAAAACTTTATGTGATGTGCTAGGTTTCCATGATTTTGATGATTGCTCTTTAAACTTGCACCTTGCGGATTCCACCATTAAGAAACCTATGGGAAGGATCAATGATGTTCTTATTGTTGCAAATAGGAATCATGTGCTCGTAGATTTTATCGTTCTTGATATAGATTGCAATCTTTCATGTCCTATTATTCTTGGTAGACCTTTCCTTAGAAAGATTGGTGCAATTATTGATATGAAGGAAGGGAATATAAGATTCCAATTTCCATTAAGGAAAGGCATGGAACACTTCCCTAGAAAGAAAATTAAATTACCTTATGAATCTATCATGCGAGCTACTTATG
The DNA here is from genome assembly GCA_963921465.1 of Triticum timopheevii. Lineage (NCBI taxonomy): Eukaryota > Viridiplantae > Streptophyta > Magnoliopsida > Poales > Poaceae > Triticum > Triticum timopheevii. The sequence continues at coordinate 107,463,904 of OY997266.1, forward strand.
AATTGAATGCCAAAGATGGCACTACTTAGATCTATTCTCGCTTTTATGCCTAGCTAGGGGCGTTAAACGATAGCGCTAGTTGGGAGGCAACCCAATTTTATTTTTGTTTCTTGATTTTTTATTCTGTTTAGTAATAAATTCTTCATCTAGCTTCTGTTTAGATGTGTTTTTATGTTTTAATTAGTGTTTGTGCCAAGTAGAACCTATAGGATAACCTACGGTGATAGTTAATTTGATTCTGCTGAAAAACAGAAACTTTACGCGCACAAAAATAATTCTAGTAATTCACAGAAACGTGCTTTTGCGTTGATTCTTTTGCTGTAGATCAATAGACAAATTTCCCAGGACTTTCTATTTTGGTAGGAGCTTTAGAGTTCCATAAGTATTCAAAAGTTACAGATTGCTACAGATTGTTCTATTTTTGACAGATTATGTCTTTCGTGTGTTGTTTGCTTATTTTGATGCATCTATGGCTAGTATCGGGGGGTATGAACCATAGAGAAGTTGGAATATATAAGGTTTAACACCAATATAAATAAAGAATGAGTTCATTACATTACCTTATGTGGTGGTTTTTTTTTTCTTGCACTAACGGAGCTTATGAGATTTCCTGTTGAGTTTTGTGTTGTGAAGTTTTCAAGTTTTGGGTAAAGATTTGATGGACTATGGAATAAGGAGTGGCAAGAGCCTAAGATTGGGGATGACCATGGCACCCCAATATATTCAAGGACAACCAAAATCCTAATCTTGGGGATGCCCCGGAAGGCATCCCCTCTTTCGTCTTCGTCTATCGGTAACTTTACTTGGAGCTATATTTTTATTCGCCACATGATATGTGTTTTGCTTGGAGCGTCATGTATGATATGAATCTTTGATTTTTAGATTTCCACAATCATACTTGCTGTACACACCTTTTGGGAGAAACCCACATGATTTAGAATTTATTAGAATACTCTATGTGCTTCACTTATATCTTTTGAGCTAGATAGTTTTGCTCTATGTGCTTCACTTATATTTTCTAGAGCATGGCGGTGGCTTTATTTTGAAGAAATTGTTGATCTCTCATGCTTCACTTATATTACTTTGAGAGTCTTTTAGAACAGCATGGTATATGCTATGGTTATAAATTTGGTCCTAGAATGATGAGCATCCAAGTTGGGTGTAACAAAAACTATCATAGAAAGTGCATTAAACACTATGGTAAATTTGATGCTTGATAATTGTTTTGAGATATAAAGGTGGTAATGTTAGAGTCATGCTAGTTGGGTAATTATGAAATTGAGAAATACTTGTGTTGAAGTTGGCAAGTCCCGTAGCATGCACGTATGGTAAAAGTTGTGTGACAAATTTGTTGCATGGGGTGCTCTTTTAATTGTCTTCCTTATGAGTGGAGGTCAGGACCGTGCGATGGTTAACTCCTACCACCCCTTCCCCTAGGAGCATGCGCAGTAGTACTTTGCTTTGAGGGCAGGTAGACTTTTGCAATAAGTATATGAGTTCTTTATGACTAATGTGAGTCCATGGATATACGCACACTCACCCTTCCACCATTGCTAGCCTCTATTATGCCGCGCAACTTTCGCCAGTATCATGCACCCACCATCTACCTTCCTCAAAACAGCCACCATACCTAAATATTATGGCTTTTCCATAGCCATTCCGAGATATATTGCCATGCAACTCTCCACCATTCCATTTATTATGACACACTCCATCATTGTCATATTGCTCTTTGCATGATCATGTAGTTGACATCGTATTTGTGGCAAGGCCACCTTCATAATTTTTCATACATGTCACTCTTGATTCATCGGATATCCCGGTACACCGCCGGAGGCATTCACATAGAGTCATATTTCGTTCTAAGTATTGAGTTGTAAATCAATAAAAGTGTGATGATCTTCATTATTAGAGCATTGTCCCAAGTGAGGAAAGGATGATGAAGACTATGATTCCCCCACAAGTTGGGATGAGACATCGGACTTCAAAAAAGAGGCCAAAGAAGCTCGCCAAATAAAAAAATGAGAGAAAAGAGAGCAGGGACAATGCTACTATCTCTTTTCCACACTTGTGCTTCAAAATAGCACCATGATCTTCATGATAGAGAGTCTCCTATGTTGTCACTTTCATATACTAGTGGGAATTTTTCATTATAGAACTTGGCTTGTATATTCCAATGATGGGCTTCCTCAAAATGCCCTAGGTCTTTGTGAGAAAGCAAGTTGGATGCACACCCACTTAGTTTCTTTTGTTGAGCTTTCATACATTTATAGCTCTAGTGCATCTGTTGCATGGCAATCCCTACTCACTCACATTGATATCTATTAATGGGCATCTCCATAGCCCGTTGATACACCTAGTTGATGTGAGACTATCTTCTCCCTTTTTGTCTTCACAACCACCACCATATACCACATATAATGCTATGTCCATGGCTTGCGCTCATGTATTGCATAAGAGTTGAAAAAGCTGAAGCGCGTTAAAAAGTATGAACCAATTGCTTGGCTGAAACCGGGGTTGTGCATGATGGGAGTATTTTGTGTGATGAAAATGAAGCATGGCCTAACTATATGATTTTGTAGGGATAAGCTTTCTTTGGCTATGCTATTCTGAGAAGACATGATTATTTGTTAGTATGCTTCAAGTATTACTATTTTTATATTTATAAGCTTTTATATTGAATCATTTGGATCTGAACATTCATGCCACAATAAAGAAAATTACATTGAGAAATATGCTAGGTAGCATTCCACATCAAAAATTCTGTTTTTATCATTTTCCTACTCGAGGACGACCAGGAATTAAGCTTGGGGATGCTTGATACGTCTCCAACGTATCTATAATTTTTGATTGTTCCATGCTATTATATTACCTGTTTTGGATGTTTATGGCCTTTACTATACACTTTTATATCATTTTTAACCTATTAACCTAGAGCCCAGTGCCAGTTTCTGTTTTTCCTTGTTTTGAGTTTTACAGAAAAGTAATACCAAACAGAGTCCAATTGACGTGCCAATTTTTGACGTTTTTTGTGGACCAAAAGAAGCCCCTGGAGTGAAAGAGTTGGGCCAGGAGAGTCCCGGGCTGCCCACGAGGGTGGCCCGCGCGCCCACTTTCCCTGGGCGCGCCCCCTGCCTCGTGGATGGCCCGGAAACCCCCCCTGATGTGAGACCTATGCCAAAAATTCCTATAAACATTGAAACCTCTAGAAAATACAATAGATCAGGAGTTCCGCCGCCACAAGCCTCTGTAGCCACCAAAAACCAATCGAGACCCTGTTCCGGCACCCTGCCGGAGGGAGAATCCATCACTGGTGGCCATCTTCATCATCTCGACGCTCTCCATGACGAGGAGGGAGTAGTTCACCCTCGGGGCTGAGGGTATGTACTAGTAGCTATGTGTTTGATCTCTCTCTCTCTCTCTCTCTCTCTCTCTCTCTCGTGTTCTTGATTTGACACGATCTTGATGTATCGTGGGCTTTTCTATTATAGTTGGATCTTATGATGTTTCTCCCCCTCTACTCTCTTGTGATGAATTGAGTTTTCCCCTTGAAGTTGTCTTGTCCGATTGAGTCTTTAAGGATTTGAGAACACTTGATGTATGTCTTGCGTGGGATACCCGTGGTGAAAATGGGGTATTCTATTGATTCACTTGATGTATGTTTTGGTGATCAACTTGCGGGTTCCGTGACCTTGGGAATCTATGCATAGGGGTTGGCACACATTTTCATCTTGACTCTCCAATAGAAACTTTGGGGCACTCTTTGAAGTTCTTTGTGTTGGTTGAATAGATGAATCTGAGATTGTGTGATGCATATCGTATAATCATGCCCATGGATACTTGAGGTGACATTGGAGTATCTAGGTGACATTAGGGTTTTGGTTGATTTGTGTCTTAAGGTGTTATTCTAGTACGAACTCTATGATAGATTGAACGGAAAGAATAGCTTTGTGTTATTTTACTATGGACCCTTGAATAGATCGATCAGAAAGGATAACTTTGAGGTGGTTTTGTACCCTACCATAATCTCTTCGTTTGTTCTCCGCTATTAGTGACTTTGGAGTGACTCTTTGTTGCATGTTGAGGGATAGTTATATGATCTAGTTATGTTATTATTGTTGAGAGAACTTGCACGAGCGAAAGTATGAACCCTAGGCCTTGTTTCTTAGCATTTCAATACCGTTTGTGCTCACTTTTATCAATAGTTACCTTGCTGTTTTTATATTTTCAGATTACAAAAACCTATATCTACCATCCATATTGCACTTGTATCACCATCTCCTTGCCGAACTAGTGCACCTATACAATTCACCATTGTATTGGGGGTGTTGGGGACACAAGAGACTCTTTGTTATTTGGTTGTAGGGTTGTTTGAGAGAGACCATCTTCATCCTATGCCTCCCACAGATTGATATACCTTAGGCCATCCACTTGAGGGAAATTTGCTATTGTCCTACAAACCTCTGCACTTGGAGGCCCAACAACGTCGACAAGAAGAAGGTTGCATAGTAGACATCAGCGAGGGAGGAGGCCTCCAAGGCCAAGGCCATCCGGTCCCAGCGCGAGGCCGAGCTGAACTCCCAGGAGGAGGACCTCGTCGCCCGCGAGACGATGCTTGCCGCCACACTCCGCAGCAAGGACGAGGAGGTCGAGAAGCTTGCCGCTGCGCGGACCCGAGTGCTGGAGCATAAGCACAAGGAAGCGCTTGATGCCCAGGCTCTGGCCCATGGCAACAAGGTGAAGGAGTTGGAGGTGGAGCGGGACGGCCTGAAGGCCAGGACCGATCAGCTGGTGAAGGAGAGAGACTCGGCCCGCTGCGCCTTGGTGGTGGGGCAGGACGAAAACCTGGCCAAGGCCGAGCAACTCTCCTGCGCCAATGACTCCATCAAGGACATGAAGCTGAAGCTGGAGGGTCTGGAGAAGACGCTCACGGAGACCAAGGCCCGGGAGGGGGCCCTGACCAAGAGCCTGGCGGAGGAGGAACAGCTGTAGAAGAACGACGCCGCCAACCACGCAGACTTCATGAAGGGCGAGAAGCTCTGGATTAGCCGCCTCGCCGACGTCGCCAACAGGATCACCAAGCAGTTGGCCGACATGAAGATGCCAGAAGTGATGTACGCCCCGGAACCGGACACGAGCCCCAACGCCAAGCTGACCTTGTTCTTCGAGGGTGTTCTTGGTGCCCTGGAACGACTCGACTCTAACCGGGCGAGCTCCTTGGCCAACGAGTCCCGGATACTTGGCCAGGGAACCATGACCAAGGTCCTCACCAAGCTGGCATACTGGAACCCCGACCTCGACTTTGACGCCGCGCTGGATAGCTTGCCTAGCGATGCAGACCTCTCGGGGCTCAAGGAGCGCATCGAACCCATCATCAGCCGCGTCGACGGAATTCAGAGGATAGAGGGCCAGCGCCGGGATTAGGCACCCCGTTTCTTGTTGCCGCTGCGGGTTCACTACCAAGACAATTAATATCTTTAGTTAGAACCACAGCAACAATTGATGTAATATAACTCTGCAATGTTTTGAACTTGATGCATGTTATTCCCCTACTCAACCCTCCCTCGTATGTCCACCCTACGCCAATTGGGCAGGCTTGCCGGCGCGCGAACCCAGACCGCAACGCCTTGAAGGATGGATCCTTTAGTTGCCGGCAGGGTGTGCTTGCTGCCATGCGAACCACCTTGCCGTTCTCAGCGCGGCCGCTCAAACTGTCAAGAGGACTCGAGACAGAGCGAGAGCGTTGCCAATAGCAGAAGGCCACCCTGCCGTTCTCGACGCAGCCGCTTGATTTGTTGAGTGGACTCAAAACAGACCAAGGGCGTTACCAATAACGGATGGGCCCCACTGCGTGCATGTTTCTCATACAAAGGAAAGATCTCCGAGGAGGATAACCTTATATAAAAAGGAATTACTCCAAGTTTTGCATGACTTAGCCTATTTTTTGTCATTGTGCGAACGCTTGCTGCACCTCCTGATGGAGCTGCTCGCTTGGTCGCCTTCTTCTTTGGAAGCCATGGCGATGAGGAGCTGCTCGACCAGATGCTAAACCAGATTCTCACTACTGCGCCCCCTACCTGGCGCGCCAAAGATGTCGGTGGGAGACGACACCTATGGGATCAAAAGAATCCCTACTACGATTGCGGGGCACAGGGTGGTGAGAAGAGTGGGATCAACAGTCAATACAAACACTCAGGTCGTTTACCCAGGTTCGGGCCGCGAGGATGCGTCATACCCTAGTCCTGCTTTTGTTTGTATATCTGTGTTCTAGAGTTCTTGAGCTAGCTACAATGAGCGTAACTTGCCCAAGGGTCCGAATCCTCCTCCTGGATGCCTTGGGCCTTGATACGTCTCCAACATATCTATAATTTATGAAGCATTCATGCTATTTTATTACCTGTTTTGAATGTTTACGGGCTTTATTATAAACTTTTATATTACTTTTGGGACTAACCTATTAAACGGAGGCCCAACCATATTACTGTTTTATTGCCTGTTTCAGTATTTCGAAGAAAAGGAATATCAAACAGAGTCCAAACGGAATGAAACCTTCGGGAGCGTGATTTTTGGAAAGGATATGATCCGGGAGACTTGGATTTCAAGCTAGGGAAGGTTCGAGGAAGCCAGGAGATAGGAGGGCGCGCCCACCCCCCTGGGCGCGCCCCCTGTCTCCTGGGCCCCTCGAGGCTCCCCCGACCGATTTCTTTCGCCTATATAAGTCCACGTACCCTAAAAACATCAAATACGAAGATAGATCAGGAGTTCCGCCGCCGCAAACCTCTGTAGCCACCAAAAAACCTCTCCGGAGCCCGTTCTGGCACCCTTCCGAAGGGGGAATCCCTCACCGGTGGCCATCTTCATCATCCCGACGCTCTCCATGATGAGGAGGGAGTAGTTCACCCTCGGGGCTGAGGGTATGTACCAGTAGCTATGTGTTTGATCTCTCTCTCTCTCTCGTGTTCTCTCTATGGCACGATCTTGATGTATCACGAGCTTTGCTATTATAGTTGGATCTTATGACGTTTCTCCCCCTCTACTTTCTTGTAATGGATTGAGTTTTCCCTTTGAAGTTATCTTGTCGGATTGAGTCTTTAAGGATTTGAGAACACTTGATGTATGTCTTGTCGTGCTTATCTGTGGTGACAATGGGATATCACGTGATCCACTTGATGTATGTTTTGGTGATCAACTTGCAGGTTCCACCCATGAATCTATGCATAGGGGTTGGCACACGTTTTCGTCTTGACTCTCTGGTAGAAACTTCGGGGCACTCTTTGAAGTACTTTGTGTTGGTTGAATAGATGAATCTGAGATTGTGTGATGCATATCGTATAATCATGCCCACGGATACTTGAGGTGACAATGGAGTATCTAGGTGACATTATGGTTTTTGTTGATTTGTGTCTTAAGGTGTTATTCTAGTACGAACTCTTGAATAGATCGATTCAAATGAAAAACTTTGAGGTGGTTTCGTACCCTACCATAATATCTTCGTTTGTTCTCCGCTATTAGTGGCTTTGGAGTGACACTATGTTGCATGTTGAGGGATTGTTATATGATCTATCTATGTTATTATTGATGAGAGAACTTGCACTAGTGAAAGTATGAACCCCATGCCTTGTTTCCTGCCATTGCAATACCGTTTACGCTCACTTTTATCATTAGTTACCTTGCTGTTTTTATATTTTCAGATTACAAAAACCTTTATCTACCATCCATATTGCACTTGTATCACCATCTCTTCGCCGAACTAGTGCACCTATACAATTTACCATTGCATTGGGGGTGTTGGGGACACAAGAGACTCTTTGTTATTTGGTTGCAGGGTTGTTTGAGAGAGACCATCTTCATCCTACGCCTCCCACGGATTGATAAACCTTAGGTCATCCACTTGAGGGAAATTTGCTACTGTCCTACAAACATGTGCACTTGCAGGCCCAACAACGTCTACAAGAAGAAGGTTGTGTGGTAGACATCGGGCCTCCTTTTATAGGCAAGGGGATCGCCACAGTGGCACACAGGAGGTGCCATCGGGGTACTGTGGTTAAGCCTATCACTTGTCATTACGGGACAAGACGCATTTAATGCGCCTTTGACGTGTCCCCTTCACTTAATCGCCGCTTCACCCTGCCTTGACACGCGCCCGGGCCAGCGAGGCGGTCAGCCATGTAGGCTGGCAGGCTGCTGAGATGGCATGATGGTAGGGCCTTCACGAAGATTTGCATGCCACCACGTAGGCATGCGCTGGGTTGGCCGAGAAGCCTCATGTCAACGCGCAGGCGCCTACCCAGCTGGTGGGCTGGCAGCTGTGAAAGTGCAACTATCCCTAGGTGGTTTTGGTAATTCATAACAACATATAGCTCATTGAACTAATGCTATTCCAAGACTATTATTTCAGGAAAGCTCAATGAATGGCATGGCATGGATGATGAAAGTGGATCCCTCAAAATACCAAGGACAAAGGATTGGCTCAAGCTCAAAAGCTCAAGACTCTTCATTCTATATTTTAGTGATCCAAGATCACATTGAGTCTATAGGAAAAGCCAATACTATCAAGGAGGGATGAGGTGTTGCTTAATGAGCCTCTTGCTTCATGTGCTTAGTGATATGCTCCAAAACCCTCAACTACTTTCCCACATCCACAAATGACCTAAACCCAAAGCCAAAATCGGTCACACCGATTCTTCCTATCCGGCGCCACCGATTCCAAAAGTCATAGCCACTGCCACAAACCCTAAGCAAATCGGTCTTACCGATAGGGATCTCGGTCTCACCGAGATGGGGTTGTAATCTCTCTGTTTCCCTTCGTAACATTTCGGTCTAACCGAAGTGAGCAATCGGTCCCACCGAGATTGCAATGTAAACTGTCTGTTTCCTTTTTGTAACATTTCGGTCTCACCGAAAAGAGCAAATCGGTCCCACTGAGTTTACCTGACCAACTCTCTGGAAAGCTTATTACCAAATCGGTCTCACCGAGTTTGTGTAATCGGTCTTACCGAGATTACGTTATGCCCTAACCCTAACCGAATCGGTCTCACCGAGATGCATGTCAGTCCCACCGAAAATCACTAACGGTCACTAGGTTTACTAAATCGGTCCGACCGAGTTTAACGATTCGGTCCCACCGAGTTTGGTAAATTGTGTGTAACGGTTAGATTTTGTGTGGAGGCTATATATACCCCTCCACCTCCTCTTCATTCGTGGAGAGAGCCATCAGAACGAACCTACACTTCCAACTTACCATTTCTGAGAGAGAACCACCTACTCATGTGTTGAGGCCAAGATATTCCATTCCTACCATATGAATCTTGATCTCTAGCCTTCCCAAGTTGCTTTCCACTCAAATCTTCTTTCCACCAGATCCAAAACCTATGAGAGAGAGTTGAGTGTTGGGGAGACTATCATTTGAAGCACAAGACCAAGGAGTTCATCATCAACGCACCATTTGTTACTTCTTGGAGAGTGGTGTCTCCTAGATTGGCTAGGTGTCACTTGGGAGCCTCCGACAAGATTGTGGAGTTGAACCAAGGAGTTTGTAAGGGCAAGGAGATCGCCTACTTCGTGAAGATCTACCGCTAGTGAGGCAAGTCCTTCATGGGCGACGACCATGGTGGGATAGACAAGGTTGCTTCTTCATGGACCCTTCGTGGGTGGAGCCCTCCGTGGACTCGCGCAGCCGTTACCAACGTGGGTTGAAGTCTCCATCAACGTGGATGTACGATAGCACCACCTATCGGAACCACGCCAAAAACATCTGTGTCTCCAATTGCATTTGAATCCTCCAAACCCTTCCCTTTACTTTCTTGCAAGTTGCATGCTTTAACTTCCGCTGCCTATATACTCTTTGCATGCTTGTTTGAATAGTGTGATGATTGCTTGACTTGTCCTAAAGTAGCTAAAATCTGCCAAACTCTAAAATTGGGAAAAGGTTAAGTTTTTATTGGTCAAGTAGTCTAATCACCCCCCCCCACTCTAGACATACTTCAAGGTCCTACAAGCTGCATGGGAGCGGTGGTAGAAACTTGGCGGGTGCGGGCCTGGCTGTGACCTCGCGGATGTCCTCGGCAAGGGCCTTGCCGGGGCCCCGGCAAGGGTCTTGCCGTGGCGTTGCGGTCGTCCACGTTAAGGATCATGCCGGGGGTCTTGTGGGTTTCCTCGGCAAGGATCTCGCCGAGGTTCGTCGTCTTCTAATCCTTTTCTGATTTGAAGGGTTTCTTGTCTTCACAAAGATCTGCATGACATCACGGTGGCGCCTCCCGAGCCCCGGTCCCAATGTGGTTGGTGGCGCTGGAGAAAATGGGACCCAAGGGTGGCGCGCTTCGCTGGCATCGGGTAAACTGCCCTGGCAAGGTCCTTGCCGGGGCCGTGGGGGTCGCCCCGGCAAGGGTCTTGCCGGGGAAAACCACCTTGCCTTCTTGATCTTTATGCCTCTGTCTTGGCGTTGCTTTGTCCATCTGGCGGCTGTGATTCCCTGTCCCTGCCCTGCTTAAGTGTGGTCGTGGGCGCGACTCTGACTACCCGTGCACAAATAAGGGGTACAAAGGAGCGCCCCTACTTTAGTACACCGACACGAGATCCGATGAATTGTGGGTTTATGATCAAGTTTATCTATGAGAAATATTTGAATCTCCTCTGAATTCTTTTATGCGTGATTAGTTATCTTTGTAAGTCTCTTTGAATTATCAGTTTGGTTTGGCCTACTAGATTGATCTTTCTTGCAATGGGAGAAGTGCTTAGCTTTGGGTTCAATCTTGCGGTGTCCTTTCCCAGTGACAGCAGGGGCAACAAGGCACGTATTGTATTGTTGCCATCGAGGATAAAAAGATGGGGTTTATATCATATTGCATGAGTTTATCCCTCTACATCATGTCATCTTTCTTAATGTGTTACTCTGTTCTTCATGAACTTAATACTCTAGATGCAGGCAGGAGTCGGTCGATGTGTGGAGTAATAGTAGTAGATGCAGGCAGGAGTCGGTCTACTTGTCACGGACGTGATGCCTATATACATGATCATGCCTAGATAATTTCATAACTATGCACTTTTCTATCAATTGCTCGACAGTAATTTGTTCACCCACCGTAATACTTATGCTATCTTGAGAGAAGCCACTAGTGAAACCTATGGCCCCCGGGTCTATCCTTTATCATATAAGTTTTCCATCTACTTTTATTTGCATCTTTTATTTTCCAATCTATATCATAAAAATACCAAAAATATTTACCTTATCTTATTATCTCTATCAGATCTCACTTTTGGAAGTTACCGTGAAGGGATTGACAACCCCTTTATTGTGTTGGTTGCGAGGTTCTTGTTTGTTTGTGTAGGTGCGTGGGACTTTTGAGGAGCCTCCTACTGGATTGATACCTTGGTTCTCAAAAACTGAGGGAAATACTTACGCTACTTTGCTGCATCACCCTTTCCTCTTCAAGGGAAAAACCAATGCATGCTCAAGAGGTAGCAATCACCCAACAAGTATCTGTCACGGGGGTTCAGCCGCCCTGGTTCTTGATCCAATCGTCGACGGATATCACCTCACTAGAGTCCTTATGAATGAAGGAAGTTGTCTCAACTTTATATATCAAGACACCATCCGTAAGATGGGGATCTACCTGTCATGCATCAAGCCCAGTAACACTACCTTTAAAGGTGTGATACTAGGAGTGGAGGCAAGTTGCACAGGCTCAGTCACACTGGAGGTAGTATTCGGCTCCCCAAACAACTTTTGCAGCGAAGAGTTAATCTTCGACATTGTCCCTTTCTGCAGTGGCTACCATGCGCTGCTCGGACGAACTGCCTTCGCCCGCTTTAACGCAGTCCCGCACTATGCTTACTTGAAAGCTCAAAATGCTTGGACCTCGTGGCGTTATTACAGTCAATGGTAATATGGAGCGCTCACTTCGTACTGAAGAGCACACTGCGGCCCTTGCAGCCGAAGTGTACAGCGGCCTCATGAAGCCAAACAGCTTGCTGGCCAATAAAGCCAACGACGCACCCAAACAAGTCTGGTCCACGCATAACAGCGATAAGTCAACGGATCCGGACCTTGATTAGCAGTTCGGCCTCCACCGACCGCCCCATCAGGTCGCAGCTTACGTACTGCGCATACATAACTACGCACTAAAAATACCTTGGGTGGCGCTGGAGGCACACTGCGGAATAAGTCCATTACACGGCTTGACCATAATTGGACCGCATATATCCTTTTCTGTTTAACACAAGTTCATCAAGAGCCCTATTTACAAGATGGTTGTCACAGGAGACCCTTTTAAGGCTAGCATGTCCTAACCATCCAATGATCCTCTCAAAGGACTCACTACTAAGGAGGAAAGGCGCAGACGTGCGGCAGGGCATCATTGGAGTTTCTCTTCCGATCTATGGTTTTTTAGGCCCTGTGATAGACTTTCCCTTATGTACAATATTTTCTTTTTTTCTCTAGGCATGTAATATGACCCCCATATTGAATGACATCGCCTGTAATCGACATATCAATAAAGATATAAAGGGCACAAATGCTTATTACCTTCTTGGTTGGGCTTTTTGGATTTTCTCCTTGTCATCTGCGCTCCCCCTTACAGTCGACTGACATATGTGGCTTGACACGGTCTTCATACTAGACGCTGTCTTCGGCCCTGCTAAAATTCTTAAGTCCGAACTCCCATAGGGAACTCTTCGGCGTCCTGGATATTGCATTATATGCATCTGCTCCAAATCATGTCTTTGGTATATAGTTGGGTTGCCCGGCTACTATGTTTTCCACCTTACATTCCGCAAGTTCGGCTAAGTTACTAAAGGGAGAACTAATGCGATTGTATTTTCCGGTTCGTCCGGTCAAATACCTCAGTAGAGAAATACGAAAACTGACTATCATGATATGCGAGAGCGGACCAGTGATCCGGTGACTCAGTGTTATACTATGAATCGTTTGCAATTTATGCCGTGTTATACGAGGGGCTGGGTTTTTGACCAGCCGTGTTGCAAAGGCGCTGTACTCCGGCTAGCCGATCATGCAACAAAAGGCTAGTGCTTAGCGCCACTAATGGACTCTTATGGCTAAGTGAAAGTACTAAAGCCGCATAGTCTGATTGCCTAGTTCACTTCGCAAGACTTCTCCTACATTGGACCAAGACGTTGGATTAAGTGCGGTCATGCGATCGCGAACACCCCTGTAATATTTACGTGGGGGCTGAAGCCGACGACTGGTAAACTTCCAGATAGATAAACGGCCAAAATAGGAGGATAAACTACTCATAAAATACATAATCATAAATATTATACATGAGTTCGTTACATGACTCTTACAACCTGACACAACTACTCAAATATTATGTCCTTGGAGCACTGGCCTTCTACAATACGGGCTCCCTCAAGGGCCTCGTCGAAGTAGATCTCCGGCTGCCAGTGCTCCTTGCCCACAGGTGGGCGGTGGCAATCTTGGTGGCTCTCATCTTCGCCCACTGGACCTTCACATGGGCAAAGGCCATCCTAGCACCCTCAATACAGGATGACCGCTTGAGGGCATCAATCCGAGGTAGCGCCTCCACCAGCCTCTTCACGAGCCCAAAGTGGCTGCTTGGTACGGCTTCGGCTGGCCACATACGGACTATTACGTCCTTCATGGCCAGGTCGCCACCCTATGCAGTTCGGACATCTGCTTCATCTGGTCAGTCAGGGGCACTAGAAGCTCTGGTGCAAGGTACTGCGACTAGAATAGATTTTCCATGAGCTCCACTCTTCGGCTTGAAAGAATCCGGTGGCGTTCGAAATGCTCCTTGGCAAGTCGGCAAAGGCGCCTGGAGAACTCCAAACTCGGGTTAGTAAAATATATCTTCTACTTGCATACCTACTCTGCATAATAAAGGACTTACCAGCCACAATCCGCCTCGCCTCCTGGATCTCTTGTCGAGCGTCCTGGGTTCAGCCCAAGCCTCCTTTAGGCTCTCATAGGCTTTGGTGAGCTCGGAGGTTTTCTCCGAACTCGTCCGCTCCAAGGACTCGCACCTAGCGATAGCGTCCTTGAGCTCCTTCTCAACCTCACCCACCCGCGCCTCATGTCGTTGGCGGATGGTCGACTCCTCCTCTAAACTTTCGGCCGCCTTGTCCGCGGCCGGCTTTCTCGCCTCCGCCTTCCTCTTGGCTTTGGCGAGGGCACTTCTGAGGGACTCGACCTCATCGGCGCCAACTGCAAACATAGTTCAAACATTTTTTAGTCTATTTCAAACAACTCACACATATACAATTGGAGATATATACTCAATGCATGCATACCTTGCGTCTCCTCCAACCGCTTGTTGATGCGGATCACTTCTTCATCGGCCAGCCGCAGCTTCCGAGTGAGTTCAGAAACTTTGGCGGACTGGGCACTGGCCGCTAGTAGGGAAGCCTATTTCATAATAGAGTGTCACCTCTTACGAACACTATGTGATCCTCTGTCCTGCTTCTTCAAAGTCGGACAGAGTCTCAGGGGCTACTATCTATACACAGGCATATCCCTTTATTGAAATTGGTTAGAAAATTACATCACATACCTCAAAGCCCATCAACAGGCTGGCAAAGGCTTCGTTCAGCTTGCTTTTGGCGGGCTGAATTTTCTCAACCACCACACCCATCAGGGTGTGGTGCTCCTCCACGACGGAAGCACGACGAAGCGCTTCCGCCAAACTATCCGGTGTTTCCAAATTTATGGAGGTCGCCGATGGAGTTGACGCCCCCCTCCTTCAAAATGGTCGCTCGCTGGATTCTGGAACCGTACGGGTCTCCAGAACAGTGTTCGGCTGGGGCCCAGATTGGTCATGACCCCCGTCCTTAGTCTCCATCGAGGTTGGCCCTCCCATGTCTTCGGCAGCCTAGGTATTACCCTTTGGTGTCGTCCTGATGGCCTCCTGCACCTCTTCATGACCCAGAGAGGCCCTCGAGGACACGACTTCGGTGTCGTCCGGAGCAGTAGGCAGGGAGGCTTGCGGAGGCGTCTCGCTCTCCACCATCCTCGGCTCCAACGAATTCCCCGGAGACGATATTTGAGGAATGTCGCGGGCCGGACTGAGACACACAATACAATATGTTAAAAACTATAATTATAAATGCTGATGTATGTAAGGCGTCTGGAGATACTTATGATTCGGCTAGGGGCTTCGACCTGGGGTGATGCTCGGGGATAACTTCGGCATCCGAATCCAAGTCGTCCGTGAGGGATACTCTTCCCTTTTTGGATGCCTCCGCTTCTGGGCCTACAGAAGCCGCCCTTTTCTTCCTCCTTCCTTTAGGGGGGAGTTGCTCTCTTCCCCCTCCTCCTTCTCGTCTTCATATCCCTCATGGGAGGAGAGGGCTTCGGACTCCTCGGACATAGTGTCCGAGGGACCTTTTTGGCGGGGGCCATTCTTGGCCTCCTCGCCCTTCTTCTTGGTCTTCTTATCTGGGGCCTGGTACGGCGCCGGAACCAGCATCCTCGTCAGCAGAGGATCAGTGGGGTTTTCGGGCAGTGGGGCCGGACACTTGACCCGCTCCGCCTTCTTCGTCCAGCCCTGTTTCAAATATGAGAGTTTCAATATACCCCTGTGATGTCCGGACTAAGTTATGTTCGGAAACTAACTTACCATAGTGGCTGGGTGAGCGTAGTCGAGGCCGATGTCGTCGGTCGTCTCCGGCCATGACTTCTACTTCTGGGCCTTGAAAAGCAGCCTCCAGATATCTTCGTGCATCATGCTGAAGAATCATTGCAGGGTCTGCGGCCCTTCCGGATTAAACTCCCATATGTGGAGAGGCCGGTGATGGCAGGGAAGGATCGGGCAGAATAGCATCACATGAACCACGTCGGTGAGGTCGGTGTCCCTCTTTATGATTTTTTTGATGCGTTTTTGCAGCATCGTCACCTTGTCCGCTGACCCCCAGTCCAAGCCCTTGTTGATCCATGACGCTAGCCGCATTGGGGGTCCGGATCTAAATTCAGGAGTGGCCGCCCAGTTGGCACCGCGAGGTTCAGTGATGTAGGACCACTCCTGCTGCCATATTTTCACAGTCTCCACAAAAGCCCCTTTGGACCAGGTGACGTTGGGAAGCTTGCTCACCATCGCGCCTCCGCAGTCTGCGTGCTCCCCGTCCACCACCTTTGGCTTCACGTTGAAGACTTCGAGCCAGAGGCCGAAGTGGGAGGGAATGCGGAGCACCTCGCACACGATGATAAACGCCGAGATGTGGAGGAATGAGTTTGGGGCTACATCATGGAAATCAAGCCTGTAATAGAACATGAGGCCGTGGAGAAAAGGATGAAGCGGAAACCCTAGTCCATGGAGGAAGTGGGGGAGAAATACCACCCTTTCACCGGGCTCCGGGGTGGGGATGACTTGCTTCTTGGCAGGGATCCTATACACGATGTCAGTACTCAGATACCCCGCATCCTGGAGCTCCTTGATGTCCTTCTCCCTCACGAAGGAGGCTACCCACTTTCCTTGAAGGCCGGATCCGGACATGACTAGAGAGGCTGGTGGCGATGGGAGGTTCCGAGGCTCGGGCGCTAGAGCTCGGAGATAGGGAGGCAGAGGAAGGAAGAAGGTGTGGGATAGAAAAGATGAATCTTTACCCGTTTATATAAGCCGTGAATACCAAGCGCCCGCCTCCCTAGCCTTAAAACATCGTCTATTCCCGATGTTGGTATGCGCCGCAGTCGGTTGGATTACCCAGATATCATTGATATGCAATCCCGTATTAAGTGGGGACGATCTATGTTTTGACGGGACGTGTCAATGAGGTGTGGCCTCAAAACACGGAACACGGGGTGTGAAAACGGTTCAAAATACCGAAAGGTCAAGTCTAACGCTTCGCCAGAAAAGTTGTCAGTAAAAGACACTGTTTACATATATCCTGCCTTTGTGGCTAAGGGTTGTGTTTATTGCGAAAAGCCGGATACAATTCTTTTTACAAAGGAAAACCAATGTGAATTCTTTAAGGAACCCGCCTTGCAATGACGAAGACAATCTGAGCGCCGAACATATCATCATTGAAGACTGGTTCAGGGGCTACTATGGGAGTCCTGGACTAGGGGGTCCTCGAGCGTCCGGTCTACTAATGTGGGCCAGACTGATGGGCCGCCAAGATACAAGACAGAAGATTATCTCTCGTGTCCGGTGGGGACTCTCACATGCGTGGATGGCAAGTATAGGTGTCCGTATATATTGTTCCTTTCTGTAGAACCGACTTTGTACAAACCCTAAGCCCCTCCGGTGTCTATATAAGCCGGAGGGTTAGAATGGAGGCAGGATCATAACATTGCTAGGCTAGCTATCTAGGGTTAGCTGAATCGATCTCATGGTAGATCAACTCTTGTAACCCCTATACCCTCGAATATAATCAAGCAGGAGTAGGGTATTACCTCCATTAAGAGGGCCCGAACCTGAGTAAACATTGTATCCCTTCTCCATTGTTACCATCGATCTTGAGACGCACAGCTTGGGCCCCCTACCCAAGATCTGCCTGTTTTGACACCGACACCTGCTGCTCTCGCTCGTTTTGTTTTTTGGCTCACCCTATTGCTAGCTTAGAAAAAATCACCTATCTTTTTTTATTTGAGAAGATTAGTTAAAGTAAATGATGTTTAAGAAACTTTAAAAATATCATGACTTTAAAAAACCATGAAATTTAGAAACATTCATGAATTTAAAATATGTTCATGGTTTCAAAAATGTTCGTAATATAAAAAGTTTTCAAATTTAAAAAATGTTCACAAACTTCAAATGACCGTCAACTTTAAAAATATCCATAAATTTAATCAATATTAACGATTTTGATGAATTTTAAAATATGTTATATTTTTTAAAGTACACAAATTTTACTACGTGCACATGAATTAAAATGTGAGCAAAATCAACCCTCGAAGGATCAGAATGCTTCGAGGGAGCTTAGTATCTCTATAGATAGATATATAAAAGGGAAAATATCCTATTAATGTAAGAGTTCGGATTGGTTTCAGACTTACGTGCAGGTTTCATTCTTCATTAGATGGAACTCCAATTATTATCAAAAAGAAAAGATTAGATTAAACTCCTGTAGAATAACCATGAGTTTCTTAATACTGTACAGAAAAATAGAGGAGTAAATCATTCAGAGACTAAGGGCAACAAGTGAAGTCAAAAGAGTCAAAATTTACATTCACACTTACAAAAACTAAAGTCAAAAGAGTCAAAATTTACAAAGCATAAACCACTGGTCTCCCAAAGGAGGCCCCCAGTACCTGAGAATCGGACTCGAACTGCACCCTGTGAAACCCCATTTCAGCAGTAGCCTCGACAGTCTCGATGCACGCCATAGCCATAGCCTCAGCATGTAGTGGTCCTGTCAAGTGATCCAGCTTCCCTGCACTGGCTGCCACAAACTCGCCTTGATCCGAACGGACAACCCATCCCATGCTCCCGAGCCAGTTTTCTCAAAATAAGCTGCATCAAAGTTAATTTTCAGAAATGCTCCTCCATGTATAAGAAATCCCATCTTTTTTCAGTGGCCTCTAGAACTGAGCAATTCGGGTAATAACGTGCCTTAAGGACTTGGGCACACAAGGTATCCGGCGCAGATTAGTCTCCATATCTGCCGTGACAACATGGCCAGGTTAAAAATATAAGGGTCTCGGAACCCAAGTCCACCATTCTTCTTCGATCTTGTCATCTTCTCCCCGCTAACCCAATGGCATTTATTGGTTTTATCCCATTGACTCCACCAGTAACGCACAATGAGTGCATTGATCTCTTCACAAAGCTGCTTTGTGAGATTGAAGCACGACATCGCATACGTCGGGATTGCTTCTGGTAGTCCGTCATTACTTTTTTGAAGTATATTACCTTATTATATATTATAATAAAGGGACTACGAGTAGGGAATCGATCTAACAGTCACTCAGTAGCGATTTAGTCTGGATACAAGCTTGGTTACACGAATGGGGATCGAGAGTATCTAGGGTTCTTGCCGCCGCCGCCGTTTCTGATCCACTGGATGCCAGAGACGAAGTGGGCGATGCCCTTAAGTAGCAGTTGCAGCTGGGCCGGGCTTGGCGTGCCACTCTAGGCCGAAGAAGCGGGGGTTACTGCGTCGGGTGCGGCTGGGCCGCGCCCGCGTCTCGCTGGCAGGTGGGGCTGGCTTGTCGGGGGTGTTAACATCCCCTCCTCCTTGGGAAGAGGCTTGCCCCCAAGTCTCCGCCTGGGGTAAGCGAGCTTGGAGCGCTTCCTTGTCCTCCCAGGTGATGTCGACTGCTGTGCCGGCCGACCACTGCACCTGGACCTGTTCGATCATGACGTCGTTCTTCTTGCACCGTCTTGACTGCAACACCTTGAGTGGAATCGCCGTGTCGCCCGTGCCCGAGGGAAGCGTTGAAGCTGCAGTGATGCTTGGGAGCAGCGTGTGTCGAAGCTGGGAGACATGGAAGACCGGGTGCACCGTCGCTTGAGGAGGCAGTTGTAGCTTGTAGGCGACATCATTGACCTTAGCGACGATCTTGAACGACCCATAGAACTTGTAGCTGAGCTTGTGGTTGGCGGGGGGGGCACCGAAGTTTGGATGTACGACTGGAGCTTTAGGAAGACTTGGTCGCCAACTTGGAATTGCCTGAAGGAATGCTTCTTGTTCGGCTGGTCTTGCATGATCTGATGCGCGCGGTGGAGCTGTTGCTGTATCAGGTCTTGCATGACGGCTCGCTCTTCGAGCCAAGTTTGCAGCGCATGCACCGAAGATGATGTAGATGCCATGATTCCCCAATGTGGTGGCTCCCTTCCGAACATGGCCTTGAATGGCGTCATCCCAATTGCTGAGTGGTGAGAAGAGTTGTACCAGAATTGGGCCAGGGGACCCAAAAGCTCCATCATTTCGGACACGCTTGCACAAAGCAACGAAGGTAGGTCTCGATGCATTGATTTACCCTCTTGGTTTGCCCGTCGGTCTGCGAGTGGTTTGCTGTGCTCATCCGTAGCTCTGTGCCTGCATATTTGAATAACTCCTGCCAAAAGTGACTGGTAAAGACTGGGTCGCGGTCAGACAAGATTGCTCCTGGGAATCCATGGAGTTTGTACAACTGTTGCATATAGAGCAGAACCACTTTAGATGTTGTGTATGGGTGAGCCAGAAGAAGGAAGTGAGCAAAGTGAGTTCTCTTGTCGACGACAACCAGCAAGCAGTTGTATTGTCCTGATTGAGGTAACCCGTCCATGAAATCCATAGTGATTAGGTCCCATGATTCCTTTGGTATAGGGAGGGGTAGCAACGGGTCCGGTGAAGCTGCTCTATCCGACTTGGCTTGTTGGCATACTTGGAAGCATCTCATGTATTGTTGGACGTGTGCTTTCATCTTGGACCAAGCAAATAGCCTGCGCACGCGGCAATATGTCACTGGGAACCCGAAGTGACCTCCCATCGGGCTGTCGTGGAAGGTAGCAATGATATGCTGCTGCACCGCCGTGCCCCCCCCCCCCCCAGCCAGATGCGGCCGCGGAAGCGGAGGAGCCCATTTTGCAGCTGAAATCGCCCTTTGGGGTCCTCCCGAACAGCCAGTTGCTCGAGGAGGCATTGCGCTTGCGGGTTGGTATTGTAGTTGTTGATGATGTCCTCTAGCCAAGCTGGTTGGCACACGCTGAGAGTGTGCAGCACCTCTTCTGTGTTGGTTCTTGACAATGCGTCTGCTGCTGTGTTCTCTGCCCCTTTCTTGTATTTGATGGTGTACTGGAGCCCCAACAATTTGGTGAAAGCTCATTGCTGCCACGGTGTTGTAAGCCTCTGTTCTGTCAAGTGTATCAAGCTGCGGTAGTCGATGAGGATAGTGAATTCTGCATGTTGAAGGTAGGGGCGCCATTGGTCTACGGCCACGATGACTGCCAAGTACTCTTTCTCGTAGGTTGAGAGGCCTTGGTAGCGGGGGCTCAATGCTTTGCTCATGTACACAATCGGGTGGCCATCTTGCTGAAGAATTGCGCCTATTCCCTTGTCGCGGGCATCGGTCTCGATCACAAATGGTCGGGAGAAGTTGGGCAGGGCGAGAACTGGAGCTTCAATCAGGTGTTGCTTGAGAAGCTGAAATGCAGTATCGGTTGCAGGCGTCCAGACGAAGGGTGCTCCTTTCTTTAGCAGGTTGAACAGGGACCGTGATATGATGCCAAATTTTTTGACGAATCGCCGATAGTACCCTGCTAGTCCCAAGAAACTGCGCACTGCCTTGACATCAATCGGTGTTTCCCAGTTTGCCACCGCACATATCTTGGTTGGTTCTGTTGATACCCCTTTGCTGCTGATGACATGACCCAAGTACGACAGGCTATGCTAGGCGAACTCACATTTGGACCTCTTCACGTGCCATTGGTCACGGCACAGCAGTTGTAGGCTGTGCTGGGCAAACTCACATTTGGACCTCTTCCAAAATAGATATCTGGTGGGATGATGGTGCTGTTGCTGTCCTTGCTGGTGGTCGCGTAGATCAGTGCCATATGAGTGATGGGCCCTGCATTGCACAGTTGTTGGAGCTGGAGGGCGTTGATGACAGTGCATGTTGAAGAAGTCGCCTCATGCCCGCAAAGGCGGATCGGGCCTGCGGACAACGGAATCTCTATGAGCTTCGTCCGCCAGTCGACTGTCATGGGACTGTGCTCCTCGAGCCAGTCCATGCCCAGAATTTCGTCGTAGGTTCCGAGAGCTAGCACCTTCATGTCCATCGTGAACTGGTGGCCTTGGGAGCACCATTGACACTGGGGTACACTGGCAGAGCAGGCGAGAGCTCCTCCATCTGCCACGCGCACCTGGTATGCGCGTGGAAGTGGTTGGACGCCATGGATGGTTGCTGCGAGCCGCTCGTTTATGAATGACGTGGTCTTGCCGGAGTCTAAGCATCAACACCTCACGCCCTTGGATCCACGCACGCAGCTGGAACGCCTTGCTCAAGACGCCCTCCGTCAGGGACGGTTTGGAGATGGCCATGACGACTTCATCTTGGGCCACCTCAGGTTACGTTGGCGCTGTTGTTGCGTCGATGCCGAAGAGCGCCAGAAGTTGTTCGACGATGTGGAGTTGGACTGACGTAGGGCAGACGTGGTCGGGTCCCCAGCGCTCGCCGCACTTGAAACACAGGCCGCACGCTCGTCGGTAGTCGCGCAGAGCCTTAAGCTTGGCGGTGTCGGCTCGTGCAGCGTCCGTGTAGCGGTGATCCGCAGCTGGTGCTGGAGGTGTTGCACGCGCCGGTGGGGGAGGCAGAGGAAGCGGTACGCTGGGCCGCGACGACGTGTCGGGTGTACGCGTTGGCGTGGGGCAATGCATCTCCACACGAGCGTTGCCGGCCACTTCCTCCTGGAGCAGCGCCAGGGCACAGGCTATGTCCAAATCAGGTGGTCGCTGGACCATGACCACCGCTCGGATATCCGCCCGTAATCCTTCCACAAAACGTGTGAGAAAATAAAATGGGTGAATTGAGTCTGAATAAGAGCTTAAATGATTAATGATCAATTCAAAGCGCTCAATAAAATCCGCTACAGTAGATGTCTTCTTAATAGTGTAGAATTGGCAGATGAGCAGCTGGTGGCGATCACGATGGAATTGTGTAGTTAATAGGGCGGAAAAGGATTCCCAGTCGAAGCTATTGAGCTTCTTTTGGACAGATTGTAACCAAATGGCCGCAGCCCCTGAGAAGTTGAGGGCGGCCATGGGAAACCAAAATGTTTTGCTAATGCCAAACATGGAAAAGTACTGCTTGCACATCGTCTTCCACATGTTCGGGTTTTCGCCCGAGAACTGAGGAAACGAGATGGAAGGATGGGCTTGTCCCAACCCAGCAAGCATCTTACTAGCATGCGCAAAAGTAGAAGACAAGATTTCGATCTGACCGTTGGCCGGGAGTGGCGGCAGCGTCTGGAACGACACCGCTGGCCTCCCCGTTGCAGATTGAAGTCGTCGTGGTCCTTAGACCCTTGAGGGGTGTCCTCATCGCCTCCCGTCAGGCCCAAGTTGTCGGAGGGCAGCGCGGGCGGTGGCGCCGTGGTACGGAGCGGCAGCACGCCCCCGCTAGTGTCAGTGGTGGGAAGTGGGCGCCCCTGCTGCAGAGCGGTGACCACGTCACCCAGATCGGAGACGCGGCGCTCCAGATCCGGCCGCCATGCGACGAGATCATCGAGACAGGTGGTGACCGCGGTGAGGGCCGCGGTGTTGGCCTCCATCGTCGTCGTGAGCTTGTCGAGGTAGGCTTTTGCAATTGGAAACTGTGGCGAATCCCTTGAGTTTCGATGAGGTGAGCCAGATCGGGCGGAGAGGAGGGTGGTGTTCTGGCGACTGATACCAGATGTTAGGGACAAGCAAGGAGGGAATCGATCTAACGGTCACTCAGTAGCGATTTAGTCTGGATACAAGCTTGGTTACACGAATGGGGATCGAGAGTATCTAGGGTTCTTGCTGCCGTCGCCATTTTTGATCCACTGGATGCCAGGGACGAAGTGAGTGACGCCCTTAAGTAGCAGTCACGGCTGGGCCGAGCTTGGCATGCTACTCTGGGCCGAAGAAGCGGGGGTTACTGCGTCGGGTGCGGCTGGGCCGCGCCTGCATCTCGCTGGCAGGTGGGGCTGGGTTGTCGGGGGTGTTAACAATTACCTTATTATATATTATAATAAAGGGACTATTGCTTCTGGCCGTCTGTCATAAGATTACCCCCGAAGTTGCCAATAATTACCCCAATTGCCACTGGTAAGTAGGAGACGATTTGTTTTTTCCCTTCACAAATCACGGTTGGCTTTACTTTATTTAAAGCTAGGCCTTTGTGTGTCACAAGCATCCAAATAGTACGGTGGCTTGAGCCTCGCCTCCCCGGACTAAAGATCCCGGTTTGAATCCCACTTCCTCCCCTTTTGTGCATTTTTTTCTCTAATATCCATTGGCATGGGATAAATTTGTCTCGCCCAAGCGAGGTCTTCGGCGGCGGCTTGGGCTCGAGCTGGTGTGGCAGTGGCCTTAGAGCATGGATGCGAGAGAATTAGTGCGCTAGAAGGGAACTACGAGTCGGCTTGAGACTGTTGGATACTCCGGTGTAACCAAATGGTCACTGGAGCGTGCCCAACAATGAGCTAGGGCATGCAATCGACGATGGCGAGAGGGAGAAAAGCTCGGCGGCTCATATCGGTTCTGAAGAGCGGCACGGGAGGCTCGGGGACGGTCTGGTTGCAGTGAATCGGCGATGAGGAGCTCCCGGCACCGAGGCTGAATTATGGTGCTCCCAGGCTCGTGATCTTCGGCATAGAGGTTCGCGACGTTGATGTGGGGCTCTTGGACAAGTCGGCACGGCGAGGGGTGGTCGATGGCTGCAGTGTGGCGAGCGACACGCCCTGATGTCTACTACACAACTTTATTCTTGTAGACACGTGTTGAGCCTTCAAGCGCAGAGTTTTGTAGGACAGTAGCAATTTTCCCTCAAGTGGATGACCTAAGGTTTATCAATCCGTGGGAGGCGTAGGATGGAGATGGTCTCTCTCAAACAACCCTGCAATCAAATAATAAAAAGTCTCTTGTGTCCCCAACACACCCAATACAATGGCAAATTGTATAGGTGCACTAGTTCGGCGAAGAGATGGTGATAAAAGTGTAATATGGATGGTAGAAAAATATTTTATAATCTGAATAAATAAAAACAGCAAGGTAGCAATCGATAAAAGTGAGCACAAACGATATTGCAATGCTTGAAAACAAGGCCTAGGGCCCGTACTTTCGCTAGTGCAATCTCTCAATAATGATAATATAATTGGATCATATAACCATCCCTCAAAATGCGATGAAGAATCACTCCAAAGTTTGTATATAGCGGAGAACATAAGAAGAAATTGTTTGTAGGGTACGAAACCACCTCGAAGCTATTCTTTCCGATCGATCTATCCAAGAGTTCGTACTAAATTAACACTAAATAATTTCATATTCATAATACTCAATCCAACACAAAGAACCTCAAAGAGTGCCCCAAGATTTATATCAAAGAAACAAAGACAAGAACGTGCATCAGCCCTTATGCATAGATTACCCCAATGTCACCTCGGGAATCCGCGATTTGAGTGCCAAAACATATATCAAGTGAATCAATA
Organism: Triticum timopheevii; assembly: GCA_963921465.1. Taxonomy (NCBI): domain Eukaryota; kingdom Viridiplantae; phylum Streptophyta; class Magnoliopsida; order Poales; family Poaceae; genus Triticum; species Triticum timopheevii. The sequence continues at coordinate 107,488,971 of OY997266.1, forward strand.
CGATACCCCATTGTCATCACGGGTATTCATATGCAAGACATATATCAAGTGCTCTCAAATCCATAAAAGCATTCAATCCGATAAAACGAAATCTCAAAGGGAAAACTCAATTCATCACAACAAGATAGAGAGGGGAAAACACCATATGATCCAACTATATTAACAAAGCCCGCGATACATCAAGATCGTGGCATCTCAAGAACACGAGAAAGAGAGAGATTAAACACATAGCTATTGGTACAAACCCTCAGCCCCGAGGATGGACTACTCCCTTCTCATCGTGGTGGCCGCCGGGATGATGAAGATGGCCATCGGTGATGATTCCCCCCTCCGGCGGAGTGCCAGGGCGAGGTCTAGACTGGTTTCTTGTGGCTACAGAGCCTTGCGGTGGCGGAACTTCTGATCTAGGGTTACCCTGAGGGTTTTTGGAATATTTGACTATTTATAGGGCGACAAGGGGGTACGGGAGGCCACCGAGGTGGGCACAACCCACCAGGGCGCCCCCCGCCCCCTCCCGCCCCAGGTGCTGCTCTGGCCCACTGGATGTCTTCTGGTCCATAAAGAAACTACAAAAAGTTGCGTGATGTTTGGACCCCGTTTGATATTGATTTCCTGCGATGTAAAAAACAAGCAAAAAACAACAACTGGCACTGGGCACTGGGTCAATAGGTTAGTCCCAAAAAATGGTATAAAGTTGCTATAAAATGATTGTAAAACATTCAAAAATGATAATATAACAGCATGAATACTTCATAAATTATAGATACGTTGGAGACGTATCACGCTCCGGCTCTCTCAGGCGAGCTTAAAGGAGGAAAGAGAGTGTGCTGAGAGGGGGTGGGGAATCCGGGGATTTCTGGGCGTCGCGCTGGTGAGAAGAGAAGGGTTGAGGTGCCTCCGGGGAAGCAGGGGTGCCAAGCGCGTGCGAGCGCGTGTCGGGCACACGCCCTCGTTTTTCTAGGGAAGGACACACGCCTTCGTGCCTTCTAGTACGAGGTCGAAGACGCCCTTGCTCCTGTTGGGTTGGGCTGGCTGTTGGGCTGCTAGGTAACTCTCTCTCTCTCTCTCTCTCTCTGTGTGTGTGTGTGTGTGTGTGTGTGTGTGTGTGTGTGTGTGTGTGTGTGTTTTCCTAATTTTACAATCTGTTTTGAATTTGGTTTTCAAACCAAATCAATCTAGTTGCTTCTGAAAATTATTATGTGAGATCAATGAATTAAACCAGTGCCACATAAAAAGATTCAAAATTGCTGAAACTATAAAATTATTTGTAGTCATTTATAGCTTCAATTGAAATACTTAGTGGGTTAATTCATAGCCCAATTATGTCCTAGGAAAAAGTGCACCATTTTTTGTAGATGTTTTCACATTGTTCCATAAATCATGAACATTTTTAAGGGCATTTTGGGTTCATTGAATAGATTTGATTTGAACCCAGTTGAATTAATTATTTGCTAGGGTTTGATCATCCCAATTTCAAATTTAATTGAAATTTAAACACGGTGCATGGATGCTTCTAAATGCAACTATTTACAAACAAATATTTTAGGGATGTGACAATATTACCTCCATGATTGGCTCTGCTTCTCACTGCTCTCTCTCGGGGAATGGATAGGGAACGAGAGAAAACGATCAGGGTGAGGGGTGGCGGGTATTAGACACACGTTCATGTGGTTCGTATAGGGAGCAAACGGCTTCAAAAAGGTGACATGGCGACGAGCCCTACGTCATGATTCATGCCCGGCATCCGACTGTCTGGAGAGCATCGTGCGGAAAACGGTCCTAGCAAACATAAGATCGATAACATTTGGGTAGTTTCATTTTACTTTTCGCAGTTGCATATGTTTTTTGGATATTTGTTTTATTTCATTCATTCTATAATACTTTGCCCAAGGTTGTTATCACCGAGCACGTTCACTTGTCTCAAAAAAAAAAAACGCGTTCACAAAGACCCATAAGTAGAGCCTCCCTCTTCCTCTCAAAAGAAAGACCCATAAGTAGCCCCTTCACGGTATGCAGGTTCATGTTAGCATGCGTCTTCTTGTTCAAACTGCACTATGGCGATCTACAGATGCTCGTTCTTCTTGTTCAAACTGCCCTACGGTGATTTACAGATTCCTCGATCGGGTCGACTGCTGAGTGCACAAGTGTGAGAGTCTTCTAGTCAGAGGCATTGCCGGACCCGGCGTCCACGTCCACTGGGGCAGCAGCGCGGTAGGCAGCAGATTCCTTCTCGTACCGCTTCTTGTCTGCTTGAGACTGCAGAATGTAAGGTTGCTTGTCTTCGGCTGCTCATGACAGGGAGAGCAAGGAAATCATGAGCACGAGGATTTTCTTGTGATTGTGAACGCAACTGATATGTTACACGTGCGGGAGGAAAATGCATTAGGGCACATAACGGAGAATAGTATAGTACTCTCTCAGTTCCTAAATACTCTGTATAAGTCTTTTTTTAGAGATTTCAATATGAACTACATACGGATGTATATAGACCAAGTTTAGAGTATAGATTCACTCATTTGCTCCGTATGTAGACCGTATTGAAATCTCTAGAAGGACTTATATTTAGGAAAGGAGGGAGTAGTTTAGAATATTACTTGACATCTTTTGCCAAATCTCGCCAAGCTTCTTTGCAATATCGGTTGGAGCCAAATCTGGATTGCTGCCCTTCACACCCTGCGCCAAGGAAACAGCAGATAAGCCTTTGTTTAAGATCTCATACTAGCAGGTATATATGCTCCAGAAAGAATTCAGTTACCCATCAAGGAATAATGCTTAACCAAAAAGGAGGAAGCTATATATACTGCCTCATAACTGAGAAAGTGCTGTTAAACATTAAACTCTGTGTACATGGTTCATTTGTCGTCCCCTCCCTAGTGCCATAATTTATTGTGACAATAAGCTTTAGTTCTTCTATATCACTGAAGGACAACCTCTTTTCTTCAATACTTCGAAAAATCATGACCAATGATATGCATTTCTTTACTAAATAGTCTTCTATGCTACCGAATTACTCCCTCCATAAAGAAATATAAGAGCGTTTAGATCACTACTTTAGTTATCTATAAACACTCTTATATTTCTTTACGGAGGGAGTACTACAAAAAAAATCTCCGATCCCGAGAATGAGTTCAGGATTCTTTACGCGAAATAACTCTAGCTTTATTCAGGAATACTTATTAATTTATGAATTACTCCCTCCGTCCCATAATATAAGAACGTTTTTCAAGCTAAACATAGCTTGAAAAGTGTTCTTATATTATGGGACGGAGGTAGTGCTAGAGTAGCTAGTTAGCAGCTATGTTTGGGATAACTGGTCATAGTAACTTACTGCCCGCTCAGCCATTGAGAAATACATGAATGGCATCATTGGTCTTTTGGGGGCGTTAGGATCTTTCTTCTTCTTTGGTTTCCTCTTCTCTGAACCTTCGCCATCCATGCCCTTAGGCTTCCTTTTCCCTGAACCTTCGCCATCCTTGCCCTTAGGCTTCCTTTTCACAGGTGGCTTTGAACTACGGGCTTCCATTTTGGATGACTTCTGGAGATTAGGAAAAAAAATAAACACCAAGAGATCATTAGCAGAGTTGACTTCACACTTCAGACTTGCTACAGAAAATAAGAAATCTAACAACCTGTTTTTCGCCACCACTTTCACTAGCATCTGATTCCTCGCCACCAGAATCATCAGTAGGAGATCCACCATCATCCTTATGCAGAACAAAATCTTCATCCTGGCATGAAATGGTAAAGAACAAGTATACACAATGGCTTAGTAATAAGATTCACAAGTCAGCATCAAGGAAAAACGCCAACAAAAGGCAATGTACCTCTTCATCACTGTCCTCACTACTCTCGGCCTGATTTTTTATTCTCTCTAGATGTGGATCAGGAGCAACATCATCAGTGTCCTGTAGAACATCTGTGACACCACTTGTACCTTGACCATCTCCAAGGTTCATTAGTTTCAAGCCCTTTCCACTTGAAATTTACCAGAAGAAAGTGAAAAACACCCATAAGTCTTATGTATAAATTTAGCAAGAGGGGTGATGAAGCCAACAGAAAGGCACGTACTTGATAAAGTTGAAGAGGTTACGGTATTCACTCCTCTGAATATTTCTGAAGAGATGCTCTTGGTCATTTTTTAGCTTGACCAGGAGGTCAAAATACTGAGATGACATACTGGCGCCACCAGCACCATGCCGTTGAAATTCAACAAACTCAATCTACATTAAATGGTATAGTAGTAAATGGGCATTGTGATTAAAATTCCAATGGTTGGACTATGATACACTGTTTCAGTAATGCATGAATGGATGAAAATTAGTTTATAGTTTATGGAAAAAGTAACACCTCTTCATCTAAAATGAGTGTAGGGGGCTTAGGCAGAAAGAAGAAACCCTTTTCAAGTGGATACAACAGTCCATCTTCAGCTTTGAGTGATGATTTAACTGCATATCCATTTTTGTAATTTCTGAAAGAACCCGGCCTTGTGACTTTAGCACCAGAAAGACCGCGGAGGACTTTGACGAATACCTCATGTACTAGACCCTATGGATAGATTGAACACTCCGTGTAAGTTAATTTGTCATGACAGGTAATTAACAGAACAACATAACTACTAATAAAGGAGAATATGTTATAACTGCTAATAAAGGAGAATATGTTAAGTAAGAACTGCAAATTAGTTTTGATAATCAAACATCACTCTATAACAGAACCTTCTATAAAATGTACAGGTTGAATTGAAAGTAATGCGATTATGTGCAAATAACCCTCCCACTGAGACCTAATATTGTGTGACATCCATGCCCACCAAATTTGTCTCTACATCTAACTTGGTAGTTGGTGGGAGCACCATTAGGAAGATATGACCATATGATCTGTCCGAAAACCATGTAGTGTTAACTTTATATATAATTTGTTATTCAAATGACATTCTTTTCGAAACAAAAGAGTTGCCTGCTTGGACTAATTTAAGCCTCAGCTTTAAATCCAATTCAAGGTCGGATTATTGAAGCAGCTCTTTCTATCTCAGCATACATCTAGGTGGAGTTTTTAGTACTAAAACAACATGCTTGCCATGAGCAGTTCTCATGCATAGTTTATGATTTCATCTTAGAAGACAGATTAGCGATTCCATTTTAACTGAACAAATAAAAGCAAAAGAGTATATTTTATCAAAGTAACAAAACTTTCACCTGATAAGATTCCACTAGCCTATCCTTGTATTTTTCATCAAGCAACTCTCTGCTTAATTTCATATTTTTTTGAACTACTGTGTCCGTCTCAAACTGTCAGAGAATAAGAGAAACAGTCAAACAATCAAGTAACCAAAACATAACATCCAAACATCACAAATAAAATTTGCAGCACATCACCTGAATGACAATGTGAGGATATAGCGTTTGTCCTTTACGGATTGGCGGATCAAGAGTGACAACCACAATTGTATGAGGGTTGTTTGACTGCAAATCACAATCGCACGAGACAACTATTTTCATGTCTAGCATCAACAATATGAACAACATCAAAGCTGTGCACGCCATAAAATAGAGAACAAGCATAACCTTTGGCAAAACAAAGAGGCGAAGAATGCTGCTATATTGGATTTTAAAATCATTAGCTTGTCCTTGAAGGCGCAGAAATGGAAGGTGAAGCTCAACGGCGTATCGTCCTCTGCATTGCCAAAGATCTGTTAGTTTTGGGAGGTAAGCATGGAGAAGATAATCATAAAGAGGTCAGCTTGAGTTTCCAATATGATCAATTATCCATATATCCCACCTTGGTGTAAGAATAGCTATTCCTTCAAAGGTGACAACTGCCTCTCCAGAAGAGCCGGAACCATTATCAGCCCTAGCAAGTATTGCCTCCCACAGTATCTACAAAAAGGAAAATCAAAATAAGAAGATTCCAATAGTCAGCATTTCACATTTCAATGTGCTTCATGTTGCATATCGCGTCACCTGAGCCGAAGTACGATTCTCGTTTCCAGGAAATTGAGTATTTGACGTGGGTACATGAAAACTCATATCCATGAGCGAATCTTTCTACAACCACAGGAGATTATAATTCAAAATCAAATTCCAACTTGCGCATGAGGAATAAGTGCTAACTAATACCATAAACAACAAACGATAGAAAGAGTGAGTGGATACGCTACAAACCTCATTAGCACCAGTAGTATCATCAACATGGAACTCCAAGAGAACATCTGTTTTGCCTTGCATCTGGGTCTGTGAGACGTCTGCTAGAGAAACTTCAAATGCTTGCTTCGATTCAACCATAAAGGTAAGCATGCTTCCTATAATAGAAAGTGTGGCTCAAAATATAATTAAAACTGAATATTATTTACAGAAATTAAAGGTCAAGGAGCTTACCAACTATGCCAATCCCTCCCCAGTTGTGACCACCAACAGATAACTGCTTTTCATCTGGTGAGATGCCCAAATTCTTTTGCATGAAATTGATCAGGCTGCTTACATCCTATGAAAGGAAGTTCATGATGAACATTGCATCAGCAGAATACACTGACCTCAGCACTCATTGTTGCTAGCAAGTTCATACTCATAGAGTTGACTGCCAATATTCTGTTGGGGGGGGGGGGGGGGGGGTGGTGGTGGAAATCCCGCTTGTCTAAGGCAAACTGGATGGTTAGTCTAATGTTGAGACGCATCTAACGGTAATTCCAGCAGAGAACAATAACAACGTGCGAATCCACTATAGAATAGTAGTGAAAAACTGGAAGGCTCCCATTGAGTGAGATACATCTCAATAGAGTATCCAGACACTTTTCATGGTGATAGCATGATTAAGACAGCATCTTGCATAGATTACACAAGTGCTATTGCGTAAACTGTTCCTTCAATATTTCCTGAAGGTTCACATACACATAATGTATCCTTCACACAGAAGGTAATCAATTCTGCGAGACAAATTCAGTTACACCATATATGATACAAAGGAACATAGCAACCAGTTTGCAACTTCATCCTGATTCAAATACAGATCACACGATACAAACTAGGATGTCTCAACCGCAGGTCTGGTAAGAAACATATGGCGAGTTCATACAATAAACATATCAAATAGCAGAATATAGATTACTAATGTTACATATACCTGGTTTGGGAAAACCAAAATGTTCATCATGAACATAATTTTCAGCCATACAAACATATACAATGTATGTTACAATAACATGACTGCAATACAGCAAATCAAGAAGGGAAAATCCATGTCTTCATGAGTGTTGATGGTGCTACAAATGTTAGTTCTACTTTTAATCTTGTAGGTTTAGCAAAGTAGTGAGCATCAGGATCAAAAATTTCTGCTAAAACAATTCCTAATATTGTGCTCAGATAGTCATAGATCATACCGCAAACATTTATCACGTTTCAAGCAGCCTCTTCACATCAGATCTAGCATGTCATTACTCAATTATTAAAAAAGGGGGAAAGAGTGATACGGCAATTAATAACCTGTTCGCGGAAGCCAATAAATGTGTAGGACAGGCCATCTTTGATTCTGACTCCAAGCTGATATGCCCTGGGGACTTTCATCCATGTCACAGAAGTTAAATCAGCTTTATCGATCTCAATTGTCTTTCCTCCACCTTGTCTCTTCCATGCGAGCCCTCCAGAGTGCACTTTAAACTGACCAAGATTCTGTAGAGGAGCAAGAGTAATGAAACGTGACAAGATTCTCAACGTACTGAAACAATAGTTGATCAAATAATATCCATAAACAGCGTGAACGTCTTCAAAGAGTAAAGGAAGGAAATCGTAACTCGCAGCCTCAAAGTCATTAATTAAGTATACTAAAGGTGGAACGACATAACTCTACATGAAGATTATCAAAGACGCATTGATGAGTGATGACTGGTGCAAGCATTGAAAGTCAAGGGGCAGAGAAAGCTCAAGTACATAATTCAGAATAAGTACGCTGTACATCAGAAGAAACATTTGCAGCCATGGCAAACATCCGACTCTGAAGCATGAAAAAAGTGAAGCACGCTTTCTAATTTGCAGCAGGTACACGACATGCTAAAACATTTGCAGATTAGAAGCTCATGCCTAATTCGAGAAATTCCACAACAGAGTCTCAGGTCTGAGAGCAATCCTGCCAACTTCCGATAGTACTAAAAGTCGCAATTCGCTACAGCAGCAGCAGCAGCAGCGCCGACAGAAACCTGAGATTTCCCTAAAACCCTCGACAGAGATCGGGCAGGATCAGGAAACCAAGCAATTCGGAGGGGAAGGCGTCTCCTACCAAGCACTCGCCTGAACCCAACTTAGCAGGGCAACAGAACAGAACGCAAATGCATCCTCGTACGACGCGAAAACCCTAGAATCCGCACAATGCGCGGCCGCGATCGATCACCGCAGCAGAACGAACAAGCTACAGGCCATCCGCTCGGCCGCAACGTACGGCTCCTCAGAACTCTGCCAGCGGCGACGGAATCTCGCGAAACCCTAGGGCATGGAAGCAGGGGCGCGCGGGAGGACAAGGGAAGGGGGGAGGGAGGCGCTCACCGTGCCGGTGCGGCCCCCGAGGAGAATGTTGTTGAAGAGGTGGCCGTCCGTCATCTCCGCCCCCGCCGCCGCGCGCTACGCCGCCCCTCCGGCTCGGCCGCCCCGCCCGCCTCTCCCGCTCCGCTTCTCCTCGGGGAAGCGAACACGGGTGCCTCGCTTGCTTCGATCGGCTCTACGGATGGAGAGAGGTGGTTGATCTTAAGCGCGCGGCCGCGGCGCAGTGGCACTCGCTATTGGGAGATCATCGCTTACAATCGGCCTGCGGGCCCTGGATGTCAGTGCAGTTGTGCCGTGCACCCGTCTGCCGAAAATGAGCATAATAAAGACTACCTAAATGCTAAAAAGCAACTGAGTGCTGGTTGTCACGTTTCAGCACTCACCGTTTAGCACCGCCGATCGGCGCGATCGAACTCAGGTATTCCTGGTCGGGACGAACGGTTCGTCCTCCCCCCGCGGACACGTATTCACCTGGAGGCCCACTACTACCCACGCGCCCCGTCCATTTGGCTCACTGTTCGAAACTGCCACCGCCCAATCCTCCCAATCCGCCCCATTCTCTCCCCTTCTCTCCCTCCCTCCTCGACGCCAAGCCCCCCCAAGCCGCAGTTCAACCGCGGCCCCCAAGCCGCCGACGACGCCGACGGCTGCCGGAGAGCGGAGGGCGTGCGCGGCGGCAGTGTTTGAGCGATAGAGCCCCGCGAGTGTGCGTAGGTGCGCGCGGCCCCCGGAGAATAAGGCGGAACGGGTTCAATCTCGTCGCGCCCAGGGGCCAAAAGGGTTCGTGTTGAAGGTCGCAGACGGCGCTGCGTGTCCGGCGTCCTGAGGTATGCACCCATCGCCGCCGTTCTCTCTGTTTTTCTTCGTGTGCTCGGTTGCGGAGGGTTTGGATTTAGCGGGGATTCATGCGAACATGGAGGTGGATTTAATCACGTGCCCATAGGTTGTAGTGGTTTTTGCTTCAGTTATGGACGAATCGTGGTGCCTCGTGGTGGGGAATCTCGGGGTCATGCCGTGAGGGATTTGGTGGCGTGTTGTCAGTCCTCGTGCAGATCTGTTTGGTCTCAGATGGGCATTTGCTTCTGGCAGATGTTTGGTGAACTTCGTTTAGGATTTTTTGAGTAGTTGCTTAGATTTTTGCGCTAGAGTTGCCTGATTGAGGCTATTTTGAGGTGGCGAAATAGATCTGTCTGAAGAGTTGCTTTGAACAGCTTATGGAGTTGCTTCGATTTTGTGCATGAGTCGCCTGATTGTGGCTTCATGAGTTGGCAAATTTATAGTTGTTTGAACTACCAGGCGTTGGGGCGTTCACTGAGTTGATTTGACATTGTATACAAGTTGCCTGTTCAGCGCTGATTAAGTTGCCAAAACTCTGTTAGAGCTGTCTGAACTACCTGTACTGGGGCTGTTAACCGAGTTGTTTCGACTTTGTGCATGAGTTGCCTGATTGTGGCTTTATGAGTTGCCGAAACTTTAAAAGGAGTTTGTTTAGTTCAGTTTTCATTGAATAGCGTCGATAGCGGTCGCCATTTGCAACACATATGCTAAAGTATCAGACTACAACTGACCACTTCACGAAATACTTGTTTTTTGTCTAGCCTTGTGTTTGGCACCACACATGGTGCTCCCTGGACCGTGTCTCCCCGTTATACTCATGATAATAATTCATAGCTGTGTTTTGACAAGTGTTTTTGTTTGTTGTTTTCTACATGTATCTGTTATGGACATCTATTTATTGTGTTGTATATTTCCATCACAATATTTTCAAAGTGCAAAATTGCCAATTGTATAAGAGGATTACAAGCTTTAAGATGGCCCAAACTTTTTCTTAATATATGAGATGTCTGATCAATGATGGTGTAGTTTGCTGAAATTTACAGATTGTTGGGGCAGTGTTCGAAACAGAATTTGTTGGACTTGTTTTTCTAGATTTTTGTCAGGCCCTTTTTTTCTAGTAACTTGCCACAAATCAGCATAGAAGTTGTTCGTTAGCCTGAACCAAAGTTGCCATACAGTGTTACAAGTAGTGAAGTCCTTTTTTTATCAGCAACCTAAAAATATTGTATTATGTGTTTGCAGTGTCCAAAATGTCCGAGGCAAGGAAGGAAAGTGATGGTCAGGGTTTACAAGCAAACCAAGAGGGTGTACGAGGAGCAGAGGTAAGAGTTCTGAGCGTGGCATGGTGGAGTGTCTGTCATGTTTGCCATGTTCGAGTTCCATGACCTTTTCGAATACGAAACAGATGAACAAATTTTCCCCCAATGCAGGCACACTCACTACAGCAACAAAACCCAAATATAATTGGCTACAAGCATATGCGCACTAAAGGAATAATTTGTCATGGGAGTCGCCCGTCAGACATAGACAGCAATGCCAGTGCACATGATGATGAGTCAGAAGGCAAGGAGGTCACAAAGGAGGGTGAATCACAGCCAAAACGCCGAAAAACATGCGGAAATGAGGTATTCATTCATCACAGTCAAGGCAGTATGGATTTTGTGCATTCTTTTTAGAAGTTGCAAGATGAATGTGTTATTTTTTAGCAATTCTAGGTATGGTTTTTGGCTGTTAAATCGTGCGTAAGCAAGGCCACTAGCAGTTTTGAGCATGTTGAAGTTGTAAGAAGAAATGATGGTATTATGTATAGGAGAAACATCGCATCATCATGGGAAACAATATTGATACTTGCTAATTTCTGTCACATAAAGTTTAACTTAGCCCATTTTTACACACTTGTAGGGTCGCAGGAACAGGGCATCACCGGCAAGGTTGTTCAAACTAAACAAAGATTTAGTGCAATTTCAGAAGGACGAGGTAATTCGAATTGAGTTTGGAGGTCTGTTGCAGATTGCAACATGTAGCATGCCAGGAGACTTAAGTCAGTGGGTTATGAAGCATTACGACCCCGAAATTTCCCAACTTGTCATCCCAGAGAGGGGCAAGATTCCAGTAGATGCAGCAAGTGTTCACAAGATATGGGGTCTGCCAAACAGGGGGAGGAGGGTTTGCTACGAGAATAGAGCAGATTACACATCCAAAATGTACAAAATCTTGAAGATCAATACGAAAGGCTCACCAACACTAACATCTTGGTGCAAAATGATCAAGGATATGGCTGGGACAGCAGATAACAATTTCCTGCGTGCTTGGTTGGCAGTTGCCTTCTCCTGTTTCCTTGCTCCTACCACAAGTTTGAACATATCCCCACGGTGTTTTCCTGCTGTGATGCATGTGGATGCGATAATGGAGACGAATGTATGCCAGTTTGTAGTTGATCAATTAAAATTGGCATTTGCGGGAGCAGGTGATAAAAACGCAGTCTGCTGCTGCGTCATGCATTTAGTTGTAAGTCTATCTTGCTCTTTGTCCTTTTTTCCATAGTTTTTCATCTTCCTGCTCTTGTTTGTTCATCTACTCATTCTTTCCGTTTTGTGTTTGATTTGCCTCATGTAGCTGTTATATCTGGACTCATTGGATGTGGACGAACCGATCACAAGCACGGTTCCAAGAGTGTCGGTTTGGGATTCTGATCTTATTTCCAAGGTCATTAAGAAGGACAAAAAGGGCCGGGGGGAGTTTGGCAAGTTGTGGGTAAGTTTCCTCTCATGTTTGTGAAGCACATGATCATTCAGTCACTTTAGTTTTCTTTCAATTTTGTAAGGAGGTCATATAGAAGTCAGGCAACTTGCCAAGCAATTATCAGGCAACACACTATCATTAACTAGGCAACCACATTTTTTTTCCTAAGCAACTCACCAGATGTGTGTTATCCCTAGGCCAAACATGTGTTGTTATTTTGTTAAACCAATCATAGGCAATACAGACTTATAATTTCAGGCAACCATACATTTAATGCTTGGCAACTCACAAATAGCTTGAATAGAGATAGTTGCATACTCACCGGGGTTCTTCCCCTTTTTCTTGATTTTTCTTTTTATTTGCATTTTTCTCACACTTCAAATTATAGCTCAAGACCGAGTTCGCTCGCTTTGCCGATGAAAGCTTATTTGGCAGTCTTGATCACGTCACAAAGTTCGTGGCAGCAAGGCTCCCCAACTCATATGACTCAAACGTGAGTTGCCTTATACATTCCTCTTTTTGCTTGCCCTTTTTGTACTTGTTCTAATATACGTGACCCCAATGTCCTCTCTCTCTCTTTTCTGGTGTGCGCAGAAACAAAAGAAGCTTGTCGGGATGGTGCATGAAATATGTTCTGAAATATCACACTCAATAGGCAAGCTTGTACAGGGAATTGGGAAACTTGACGACGATGGCGGCATAACTAGTGTGCCAGCAGCTGACAATGTTGCTCGTCCAAGCAGTTCACGTTCAAGGGAAAGGCGCGACGCCGGTGGAAATGACCCCCACACACTTCCCAGTGATGAAGAATCTTACCAGTCAGGGAGTGACACAGACGATGGACAAGGAGACGAGAGTGAAGAATCAGATGGTGCTGAAGGTGACTCCGACAGCGATGATGATGATGGTGATGGGAACATGCATGGAGAGATTAACAGTGGCGGCGATGATGCCCAGGACCAGGAGGATGAGGAAGAAGAAACACGACGGGAGGAAGCAGAGGTAGATGTTGGAGACCTTGAGACAGAAGATGAGAAGGAGGATGAAGATGGGGAAGAAGAAGATGAGGAGGAGGATGACGTGAACAAACATGAGGAGGACAAGGATGGCGGCGATGGCAGCGATGGTGGTGGCGGGAATGGGGGGTCTGGTGACCATACCACTGGCAGAGGTCATAGTGGTGGCACTAATGAAGATCGGGCCAAGGATGGGAGTCATGAGCCAGCTGAAAACGACTCCGAAAGCGAAGAGGGTGCATCTATGCAGTATTGGATTAAGAGGAAACAAAACAGTCAAGATATTGAAAGCCCAGAACCATTTTCGTTGTTGGATCTGGTCAAGCTAGATGTCAGAAAGGAGGGCACCCCTCCCGACATCCCGATGCTGGAAGTCGCCTATGTGTCAGATGGTTTACCTGTTGGTTGGGAAATGAAACGGATTTTTAAAGAGCTGATTGACAGTCTAGAATTTAAGAAAACATTTGAATTCAGACTGGAAGATATCTGCCCCCGGAAGACATGAATCGAACTGATGCAACAAGTTTGTGGTTTAAGTCACATGGCCACAGCAGCCGGACCTGTGCATCAAGTCGTTGTAGCAGCAGCAAAAGGCCGTCCACCAAAGCCACCGAAGAAGCAAAGGAAGGTGACCTTCATAGATCAACCAACCATTGTAACATGTGATGTTTTCGATCAGCTGGGAGCTGAGTACATGAGTAGGAATGAAGCAAGAGGTCAAAGCATCCAAATGTCAGGAACCAGGCAGGTGGGTATAACTCAGAAGGCAACTACAGTAGAGAATCAGGCACCCACCTTTGAAATACAAGCAACCATGACCAACAGCAAGACAACCCCTGGGTTTGACCATTCAAGCAAACCAAGCATGCCAAGGGAGGACCCAGTTGCTCATTCAAGAAACTCAGTACCAGATGCAAGGAAATTGTCTGTTGATGCAAAGGAATCATATGTAAAGCAGTTGCAGGCAAGTACCAGTGCAGACTGGGCAACGCAGAACAAGAGTAGTGCAACTTATTGCCATATACAGGCAAGTCTGCCAGGGAAGTCAGCTGGCCCACTTGTTACAGCAAACGGGGTTCAAAACAAACCTTATGATGGAGGAAAGGAACACTTAAGGGAAATTCACACACATACAGTGGAGCAAACTGCAAATGAAACACTCCTTCCAGTTTTGGCAAGTAAGGGCAATAATGAGGCCAGTGAGGGGCACATTCAACCAAAGGCTACATTGAAACAACCTGCATCTGTCCCAATTACTATTTTGAAGAAGTCACCAAGCACTAGGCATCACCCAGCAATGGTACACAAGAGGGAAACACTTGGGGATATCAATGGTTGTGGCCAACAAAAACAAGATGCCATCGAGAAGAAGGAAAAGAGTATTACAAGAACAACAGCAAACAAGGAAAACCAGCCACCAGAAATGCCTAGGGTAGAATTGAGTGAAGCAGCAAAAATCGATGATATCCATACAAAATGCATTGTTACAAGCAGCAAGTTGGATCAAGGTCAGCTGGGCAGTACCATAGCCATGGGGGATAGCAAATCTGGATGCCAACAACCAGAAATACCAGTTGCACACCAAGATCATGATGCACCTGATCAAACACTTGCTAAAAGGCCGCAAAGCTCGTGGGATGAATATTGCCCTGCACCTCCTTTCAGTATAGGGCTTGATGAAATTTTTGGACCAAGCATGGTTGAAGAATTGGCAAGACCTGCAGGGATGTTTGACGACCGTCGCCAACCAAATGGTTATGAGTTGCGATCTGTTGATATTCCGGGAACAAGCATCGATGAAGGCGTGTTGGATCTTGAACTGTCAAAGCAAATCATTGGGGCAAGCAGTGGCAATGTTGACATGTGTCCTGAAGCAAAGGGGAAAACACCCGCGGTCATCGAAATCCCTGATGAAGGTGTGTTGGAAGTTCAACTGTCACAGCAAATCAACAGTGCAAGCAGAAGCATTGTTGACATGTACCCGGAAGCAAAGGAAAAAACATCCATGGTCATCGAAATCCCTGATGATGATTTGCTTTGGGACTTAGAAGAAATTGACTTAGCGTGTGAAGAAGCAGAGAAAAGGGCTCAAGGCAGAAGGACACAGTATAGCATGGAGAACTTATCACCTACCAACTTCCAAACGCCAGAGAAAACATGTGGGAAGGATGGAGAAGTTGGTTCCAGTAGCAGCTCAGGAGAAATCACGAACAAATTCGAGAGACGCATCATCAAGCCACCAGCTTGCAAGAGGTCACCTTTTGTGGATTACAACGAGAATAGGCTTTCTAACTGCACCCCAGCAGTAAACAGGTTGTATGCTGCAGTCCTTCTACAAGCAAGATTGAGTGAGGAGGAGTCTGGACTTGAAGACATGAAGTACAGTGCTACCACTGCCTGTCTTACACTCACTATCCCTTTTTATTTTACGGGAAGGCAAGAAAAACAAATATATGTTGCAGGCAAACACCAACCAAATCCCTAGGCAAGTGATGTGTAAACTGCAGGCAAGTGATGTGATAACTGTAGGCAACTTTTATGCACACCATATATGAATGAAACATAGGCAGCTAAAAGGGATAGTGAAATCACAATTCTTATGTAGTTTTTGTTCTTTACTACACCTAATTACCCATACTCTATATGACTTATATGAGTTGCTTTTTTTCATGCAGCCCTACTATTGTTGATTACGACGGTTACCATGTTTCACTCAGAGAACTCGCTGGCTCAATGAAAAAGACCGGTCATGTCAAGTCGCACGTGTTCGAACTAATTATCAACGCTATAATGCGGGACTTGCCTGCAAATTCCAAGAAGATAATCATGCCCGTCAGATTTTTGGTACATAACCTCTTTCTCTTCTTTACTTTTTGCTCTTAAGCAGTTTGAATAGCATTTTTCCACTTAAACCAACTTTTTTCATTATAAATTGCTATAACCCATTTTTCCACTTGAACCCTTTTCTTTTGTAAGAATTGCTATAACCCATTTCGAATTATCTTTACATACACCAGCCAATTTTCTTAGGATATGCAAAACCCCCTCAAATTGAAAAAATTGACTCCCTCCCATTTTTTGCTAGACTTTTACTAACAAGTTGCCCACAACACGAACAAGCTCAACAAAAACTGGCCGGTAGCTCCATTTTGCTAGAACCTTAACAAACAAGTTGCCCTCTTACGATGTGCATTTGCATTTTTGTTTTATTTTTATTCTTCATAATTATGGCAGATAAGGCTACAGCAAATGATTTGGAACATTCAAGAGATAAATGCCGGATTCAACAAATCAAATCATTTGGATCGGAAGGATATGGTCAGTACCAAGTACAATGTTGTTGTCTTGTTTACATTTGGCATATATATAGCAAAATGTTTCCTGAATTGCTCTTTTTTCTTTGATCACACACTCGTCATGCAGATCATGTTCCCTATTCTAGAGAATTTAGACAGAGCAAATCTTGTATCAGCGAACCACTACTGGCTTTTCAATGTCAATATTAGGGACCGCAGGTTCGAGGTGTTCGATTCATGGAGGAGCCTGGCACAGAGCAAAACTCTTGACGACAACGCTAGATTGATTGCTGCAACAGTGCGTTCATTGTGGGACCAGCACTACCATGAATCACGCGTAAGCTTGGATGATTTTCGCTTGAAGGAAATTGATGTTCCAAAACAAGATAATGAGTGAGTTCCTTTCATTGTTGCACTGTCTCCATCAAAGAAACATGACTTCTTTGTGCTTCTATATATGGTTTTTCATAAAATGTTCAGAAGTTCACACCCATGTTTTTCTTTATGTCTTTGCAAGTTATGATTGCGGCATTTTCACTTCGACAATAGTGAGTGTGTGGGAAGCGAGGAACTTGCCAAACTTCGGTCCGAAAGACATCCCCAACATCAGGAAGAACATCACGAGTTCTTTAATTAACACAGTTGCCAACAAAGCACCATGGCAGGCTATTTTGAAGCTTCGACTTGGTAGAGGTTTGTCACACAACAGCATATATTTCTTTAGCATTAATAAGATAGTTTGTAGTACCTTTTTAAAAAAATTTACACTGTCAACTTATTTTCCAACTTATTGTCTTGAAAAAAGAAGGAATCAAAGACCCAAACACCAAGACAGGAATTAGTACAAATGTCACAAAAATTAAATATTACATCTCATACGACACAAGAGTTGCCTGACATCCAAGCTTGAATTGTCTAACACCCATATATGAGTGTCCTACCATGGGGTAGGGGGTGGGTGTGGTGGGGCATATGATCTATGGTAATTGCAGAAGAAGACATGAATCTAGTTCTTGATTTAGGAAGAGTTTGCGCCAAACTCCAAGACAGGAATCTAGTTGCTGTCATCTGTTTTTTCCTTCTTCAAACCAAACGACCAGGGCAATTTGCTGCATTGTGTTCAGATGAATCGCAGAAGGAGCATTTATTCTTCCTCTTCGGATGCAACTCCAGTGCTGACTGCAACCGTTTACTTTTCGCACGACCTTTAGTTGTTGATTTAGGTGGATCCTTAGGAACCCCTGCAATTGGCGTAGACCACCCTGAGCCTGATGTTGCTGTAGCAGCTGAATTGGCTGCCATAGGACCAGTGGTAGTTGGTGGTATGTGACCAGGGTGTGCCGTACTACGACTCTGAGTTGGTGCAGGACCAGCCATGGGCAGAGCAGTCACCTTTTGTTTTTTTTCTTGGTCTTGTTGAAATGATTAAGCTCTGTACGCGCCGCCCTCATGTGCTTCCTCAAAATTGCCGCACCAGCATCTGACCCAGAAGCAACTCGAGCTAGACTAGCAAAATCCATTGACAAGTTCGCTTGACGAACTAGCTTCTTCGATTGCGGTGGCAACTCATCCGGCTCTGCCTCAATAGAAGGTGCAGCACCTGGTATTGCTTGCTGTGTCCACCTTCTTAGTATGTATTGGGCAGGAATTGCATCGACACCAATGTGTGTAAAAATTTTCAAAATATGGCAACACAACATTCCATCTTTGGTCATCTTGCAACAGTCACATTTGTAGTCACCAGCTTTGACTTCTGCTGTCACATAATAGCTTATAGAACCATAATTAGCAACCCATCCTTCTCTGTTTGGGTAAAGCTCAAACAAACTAGCACCATGCGGACGGACATTGTATTTCCCAATTAGTTCAAACTCGGTTCGGAACTTGAGGTAAATGTCCCTAGTGTAGGCTTGATAGGCTTGTTTCTCGATTGGGAAATCAGACCACAACTCAACCCCCAAGTGGTCTGTCCTATAGTCATTTCCGCCCTCACGGACAAGCACATGTGTCTGTATTTTCTCATACCGCTTAACAAAGTTCAACACAGAGTTGTGCGGGTTCACATAACGCTTAAGAACTGCATTAAAACCTTCGCTTCGCTGGGTAGACTGCAAGAAGGGAAAAACCGGTATTTGAAGTAACTAGGCACCCATGTTGCCCGGTACTCATACAGCTTATCAAAGTGGGTTCCAGCAATAAAAGGCCACTTATCCTTGAAGCTTGTCCATTTTGTCTCAAATTCTCCTGGAGTGAAGCTAAAGTCAACTATTTCATTGAAATCTTTTGACAATCCTGGGTTCCTTCCAACTAAGCCGCCAAGTTTTTCCTGAGCTTTCTTCATTATGTGCCACCGACATCGACGATGCACAGAAGTAGGGAAAATGTTTTCAATGGATTGTGCCATCGCCCAATCTTGGTCAGTGATTATGTTGTCTGGTGCTAGACCATCCATTGCTTCAAGGAATGTACCAAATAACCAATCAGAACTTGTCTCTAACTCCTGCCTAACAAAGCCACACCCCAACATGAATGTCTGCCCATGACGATTTATCCCAATGAATGGAGCAAACGGCATGTTATACATGTTAGTCATGTATGTCATGTCAAAGCATATGCAATCATGATAGGCTTCTTTGTAGGCTTTTCGTGCTGGTCCATCAACCCAGAATATATTCTCAACCTTGTCTTCTGCATCATACTTGACCTTGTAGAAGAATTCTGGATCTGTCTTCTGTATATCTTTGAAATAGGCAACCGTCTCAATCATATCGCCTTCTTTAGTTGCATCCCTGTTCAAGCTTGATTCAGGTTCGTGATGTGCTTGTCAGTATAAGGAACAATCAACTCTGTGCCATAGTAATCCGACATGATGTGCATCATTCGGCCTGCTCAAAAAATAAAAACAAGGTTGGGCGATTTAAAACCTTCCCAATATGAAAATGATATGCAAATTAAAACCCTAGGGGCACAAGACTCGCAGAAATGGAGACCACTAGTCTTTTTCCAGGCATTTTTAGTTCAATTTTGTTTTATTAACAGCCAACATGGCATGATATAAAACACTGAATTTTTTTAGTTGCTTGCATTTGTGACTACAGTTACCTACTCATGCTCCATACTCATGCTCACAACAGAAAAACAGAAACATCAGTAGAAATATATCTACTTTTCAACCAAATCTAGTTGCTTGCATTTTCTTACAACGGTTCGCTAGAAATCTTGAAAAAGACAAAGCATCAAGAACCAGCCAATAATTTGTCTACCATCCACAAATAGTCTGACTTAACAATCAGAAACTTGTGTAACTAGTTTTCGTTGCACCAATATTCCATATTGTTATCGCCTACCATATGTAAAGCAGTAAAACACTGAATCCAAGCAACTTTTTTCTAGCGGCACCCACTCACCTGTAGTTAAGTTGCAATTATGAAGGTTTTTTAGGAACAGCTTCTCTTCTGGTGGTATGCCCTGGTGCGATCGCAAATATTTAGTCAATGAAGGTTTCTCAATCAATGGATGGTTATGCTCAGCAATAAAATAAGTGACCTCCCAACGACCATCAATCAATTTTACTATCATCTTTGCTTTGCACCCAGTCTGTATTATCTTTTCTCTTTTCCGTTTCTTCCTCTTCTTCTTTTTGTCAGCAGCATCATCAGCAAACACAATTACATTGTCTTCTCCATCATCATCATTCCCACCATCAGCATCATCATTGTCTTCCAGCATTTCAACGCTAGGTGCGGTCACAGTACCGTGGTCATCATTTTTGGGTTTGCGAAACTTGTTGCAAACAAACTGGTACTTGTCTATTTCTCCAGTAACAGTAGACCGTCTGGAAGTGTTCATCTTGATTGAAAAACCCACATGCTGAGCATAAGCATTATAGTGTTCCCTTGCACCTTGCAAAGTGTCAAACCTTGTACCTAATGAAGGTTCCTTTGGCTGGGACCACACTTCATCGTTGTCAGCGTCTCCCCCTGCACCCTCATGCCCAGCAGTCCCACCTGTTGCACCCAAAGTATCTGTGTCATCAAGTGTGTGCTCTTCTGTGTGCACTGCTTGCATGGCAGGGTCAGCAACATTCTGCGTGGTTGGAGGGTTTGGAGAGTCAGACACGAACTCATGGACATTGTTTAGTGGGGGTGCCTTTTGCGTAGAAGGTTGTGTGCAGTACATGGGCTCAATGTTGTCCACTCCAACATTGGCTGGCAAGTCCCAATTAAGGTCATCCGGCAATTCGTTAAGGTCAATCATCTCCTGCATAATTGGCAAATAACAAACACACAATTTAGAAGATGGAGTCAACTACTGACGAAATAAGTAGGAATAATACATCAACTTCAGGCAACAAAATCAAGTGTCTAGGCAGCAACTGAGTGCATTGGAATGTCTAGGCAGCAATGTCTTATTTCATATTTTGCATGCACCAATCAATAGAACAGAATCAGAGATGACAAATAAACGTTTTTCTTTTTTTCAGGTGGAGAAATCAGGGTCAGGGGGAAGAGAGGTGCAGATGAATGTTGAGTGGGAGTATTATCAGAAGAACATTAGATGACAATCCCAGTGAATCTCTAGTTTGCAAATGTATTGGAAAGTGTTGATATATTTGTAGTAGTATAACTACTAAATGACTTGTTTTGTGTTTTTGTTCCTCAAATTATGACCAGTTCTGCTTTTTTAATTGGGGTTCTTCACCCCATGTGTTTCAATGTCATGAGCAACCGTCCTATGGTTTTCGTCTCGTTTTTTTCCACTTTTTACACACTTGCAGGCTAATAGGGGGTCGTGAGCTGGAGCAGCAGAAGGTGGCACCAACCACAAGCTCAAGGTACTGTTATCACAATCTTTGAACATAGCATTTTTCCATCATAGTTGGGCAGCACAAGCACAAGCACAAGGGCACAAACAACAAACACTTTGATCACCATGCACATTACTTTTCTCTAAGCACATGCATACTTGCCATGAGTAATGTGGCAACAGGTGGCATATGCCTGGACAGTCCTGATCTTGCTCATACTGACACATTTTTCTATAGTTGCTTGCATTGTTGGCAACAGTTGCCTACTCACCTGACACACAATTGCTTTAAACAAAGATGCTAGTAAGAACATGAACCTAGTTGCTTGCATTTTTAACAACAATTGCCCACCAACCTGACATGCTGCCCCCATGTTATTTTTTTGCTTGAAACAAAAACGATAGTCCGAATTTTTTCCTAGTTGCTTACATTTTAAACAACAATTGCCTACCATTGATGCATACTCTTGCTCAAAAATTCCTAAGAAATACATCTACCACATCTACTTTTCCTTCAAGAATTAGACAACTATTCTGGTTTTTGCACTTTCTGCATTTGTTGCCTACAATGTGCACCAGATTTGTTTTTTCCCTAATTATGTTGAACTTGTTTGCTCGTGCTTTGCAATACATTTTCCTATTCATCATAGATCCCGTTGCTTACTTTTTTATTCTCTTTTCTCCTTCTCTACAGAAGAAGAACAGAGCACAGAGAAGAATCATCTTGGACATATGGTAGGGGTAGGGGAGTGGCAGGGGGTTGGGGGTGGAGGTTGTGGGAGATCCACCATGAAGAAAGAACAGGGAGAAGGGTAAAAAACGCACCTCTATTCACAGAAAACGCACCTCTTTTCAGTTGATCTTTTTCAAAGCTCTAGTGTTTCAGATCCATGGCGATGTGTAGGCAGGAGGTTTCCTTGGGGTAGAAGAAGGGGAAATTTGGGGGAGAAGGTGGAGAGAATGGTTCCTTGGGGGAGAAGGATGGGGCAGAGAGGAGGGGAACCACGTGATTGCGATGGAGGGGCAGGTTGGAGGAGAGATGGTGGCCACCAGTCTCGTCCTCCCATCGCGGGTGGGATCGCGCATGGGGGGGCCCAGGAGTTTCCTTTTTGCTGGGGGGGACCAGAACTTTCCAAATCTGGCAGGTTGCCACCGATCCTTACCCAGCACTCAGTTGCTGCCTAGACGCGTCCTAAAGACTAAAACTGAGCTTAATTGCTAGATTGATTATTTTTTAGGCAATCGCTAGATTGATGAGTTGATGATTATCACCGAGAGAGAGAAAAAAAATACATTTGTTAACGATTTCCATTACTTTTTTAGATGAAAACATCTTTTTTAGTAATCGAAATTGTGATGCGCTGCATCCAAACCGTAATGGAAAACATCACCTAGGGCATGGAAGCCAAAATTTGAAAACAAGCTTCTCTGCAACAACCACAACAAATGTGGGGAGAGGATGCGAGGCAGGCGTGTAGTGCATAGAGAAGCACATTTCGACGGTTTGGATGCAGAGAAGCTTGTTTTCAAATTTTGGCTTCTGCGTCTATAATCCCTTATAATATTTGGTAAATGTTTTTAAAATTTATGTTTTTTAAAAAATCATGCATTTGAAAAATATGCTATTTTAAACATTTAAGAAATTATTTTTAATTTGCAAATTCTTTTGTAATTCAGAAAATATTTCCAAATGGGTCAGTCCATAATCACACATGTACACATAGGCATGGACGTAGGCATCTGCACTAGTTTTTGCTCATTTTATTTATTTATTTTATATATTCCCAAAACCTGATTAAATTAAAAAATGTCCAACGTGAATTTGGACATTCAAATTCTTTAAAAAAATCTGCATAAATGTAAAAGAAATGTTGATTACATTAAAAAAAACTGCTCATGACAATTGAAAGATGTTCACGCGTTCAGGAAAATGTATGTGGCATCTTTGAAGAAAGTTATACGATGTAAAAGCTGTATAATTAAAAAAATGTACAAGACACTTAAAGAAAATGGTTGTGGAATTTCCGAAAAATGTTACACAATGTAAATAAAATGCTGAAGTAATTCAAAAATAAATTCCTACCATTCAGAAAAATTTACGTGATATTTAAAAAAAATCTTCACCTGTTCCAAAAAACAATTGGTCAATATTTCTAAAATGTTACTACAATGCACATAAAAGTTCGTGTTGATTAAAAAAATGTTGTGTGACATTAAGAAAAGTTCAATGTGTATTTGAATTTTTCAACTTGTATTCATAAAAAAATTGAAAATCATGTATTTGAGAAAAGTTTAACGTGTATCAAAAAGATGCTACGTGTGTATAAGAAAATTGTACAACGTGTACTGAAAAATTAGACATGTGTTGAAAAATAGGAAAAGAAAAAAGGAAAAAGAAAAAGGATAAAACGAAGAAAACGTCTAAAGAGACACAAAAAAGAAAAATGACAAGAAAAAAAAGATAAAAACCAAGACAGGAAACACCCATAAAAGAAAAAGGAAGAAAACTGCTCCCGCCGAACCTGAACTGGGGTGGTGGCCCAGAGCGCATTCTCATATGGCGAGACCGAAGCGGGAAATAACTCCCATGACAGGTTACTGCGATGGGAGGTCCTAATTGATGCTTCAGGCGCCAGCTCTGTAAGCTGGCGCTCACAGCCGCCTGCTCGTGGGCTGGACCATGTGGCAAGCGCTCGATTGCTTCACCATTCGCCCCGCCTAGTCATTGCTAAAGCGTTGTTTGACCGGTCACGGCGTTGAGTTGACGCTCACAACCGCCTGCTCATGGGCCGACCATGTAGCGAGCGCACAATCGCTTCACTGTTCGTCCCGCCTGATTGCTCGCTCAAGCATTGCTTGACCAGTCATGGCGTTGACTTTAAAAAAGAAAAAATGCAAAAAAAAGTCGTAGAAATTTGAAAAACATTGCGAATTCCAAAATTTTACGGATTTTTAAAAAGAATTCATCAAATTTGAAAAAATATTCACCAATTTTGAAAAAAAATATCGAAATTAAAAAGTCATCGAATTTGAAAAAATCATCAAACTGTAAAAAATCATCAAATTTAAGAAAAATATCATCAATTTTTTAAAAAAAACAGGGATTCAAAAAGAACATGCATTAGAGAAAACAAAAAAAGAACAAGAAAAAGAAAGAAAAGGAACAAACCAAACTGAAGAACAAAAGAAAAGAAAAAAAAACAAAGTAGATGTTCATACGCGGGTGAGTGGCCTGGTGGTTGCTGCACTTCTCTTCGAACGATGTGGTCGGTAGTTCGATCCCATCGCCAGCTAGCACCTTTTTGGGAGTTTTAACGGAAAAAAAATAATGAAAATGGGCTGCCCAGAGCGGCGGGGGGTGCGCGCCTGTTTGCAGTTTATAGTGTAACGGGTGCCTGAAGCGCGGAATAAGAATTGCCTAGTGCGTCTGGTTTAATATAAAATTTGGGAAATAAATATGTCCCAAACTAGTAGTGGGTGATCGTATGGAAAATACTTCAAGAAATTATGCGGGGACATCTTTTACAGTTAATATAGAGCACCTACCCTGCATAGATTAGGCATACATGTCTTTCAACCCACTTTAGTAGAGGGGCGTACTATTTCTTTACACCCAATAGTGTGTAAAGGTTTCAATGCGGACTTTGATGGAGATCAAATGGTTATTCATCTACCTTTATGTTGGAAGCTCAGGCAGAAGCCCGTTTACTTATGCCAAGTAGGGGTTGAATTGGTATTTTTGTTGTAATTTTTAGTTGGGTTGTCATAAAACAAGTGAAACTTTTCAAGAATGATCATCATATTAGTGTTCATTTTAGAAAAAAAAAAGTTGACATTTTTCTGGACACTTTTATTTGGTTCCAAATTTTGGTTGAAAATGAAAAATCGATGAATCTCTCAATCCTCTCAATCTGAAGTCGATTTTTGATTTTCAGCCAAAATTTTGACCCCAAAAAAGGTGTCCAGAAATTTATGATTTTTTTACACAAGTAATCGCTTAATTTGTCATCAAATTTGAACTAGAGATTTACTGATCTTTCATTTTCAATCAAATTTTGGCTTAAATTGTTTAAAAATCTCAAAATAAAAACTAATGTGACAATCATTCTGGGAAATATCAATTGCTTTTGACCAACCGATTAAAATTTACAACGAAAATACCAATTCAACACCTAGTTGGCATGCCTAGGCAGCATTGACTTTAGTCCAAACCGAGACGAGGTTTTTTTTTTAACCTTGCAGTAAATTGAGGGTGCATTTCAACCGATTTCAAAGATGAGGATTGTAAGTAAAACCTATTGGTTAGTTGGGGTTGAAATTGAACTTTTCTCCAAATTCTCAGTGCATGTTTTATGGCGCAAATATAATGACTTGCAATATCTCGTTCGAGTGGAACGACACAATAATTGTGATGATCCTTAAGGCTAATTCTTCATAGGAGATAACTCAATTTTGTGATGTTGTTTAGAGAGTTATATAAAAAATGTATGTTGTTTGTCTCTGATTTATTTTGCCATAACTGATTAGGCCAGCACAAAGTGTTTTTGTCCCACTCGCAATGTCCTAGTGGCAAATGAATGCTTTCAAAAAATAAAAAATAAAAGAGATAAGAAAGAAGGCTTGTGTGCGGTAAAACTAGACATGCACAAAGCCTATGATCATGTTGAACATTATTTCAAAGAACATGACGCTCAAGCTTGGGTTCCATGCAAATTGGTCACTTTGATTATGCATTGTTTGTCCACTATGGAGTACAAAGTTTGTTTTAATTCAAAAGAGATGGAGAGTTTCAAACCATTGATAGGACTTAAGTAGGGGGGCCTTGTCCTCCTTACCTAACTTTGTTATGTACTTACCCGGGGTTACCAGCCACACTTAGCATGGACAAACATAGACAGCTTTCCGTATAGAAATTAAATGGAACAGGAAGCGTCATATAGGCATTTCCAATTATTCCATAACAAAAGAAAGGTTAACTAAGGTGTAAGCCATAATTCCCATTTTAGTTGATGCAAACATGCATGAATATGACAAAGTAATGATCTATGCATTGATCTAACTAAGATGGCATATTTAAACACTTGACTGTGAGCTAGGATTAATTAGTTATTAGTTATGCATGTTAATTAATGGTGAAAAATTGATGAAAATGGCACTAAGTAGTTAACTAAAAATATGTGCTATTTTTAGTGTGGGTTATTTTGTCAAGAGGCATAGCAAAAAGGGGCATTTTAACAATTGCAATGTAGATGGGGCGTATTGGCCGAGGCAGAGCAAAATGTGGGGCAAATGATCAATTGACTCCTCCATGTACATCATTTCCGCCAAGTGTAGCTCCACAGGAAACAGAATCAAACCATCTCCCGCGTTCAATCAGTCTGCCTCCAGGACAAAAGGCTCTTTCAGTCTCTTCCACAGCAGGTTCTGAATATCCAACCTCTCAGATAACACGAGATTAGGCCTAACACCAAAGAAATCCAGGTACATCTATTAAACACCGCCGAATTCCCAAGTTCCAGACCCCCATAAAATTGCAGATGTGATCACGCTCAAATGCAGGAATCTTTTTTCACAAAGCCATAGCTTCGCAACAGACTCAAAAATATGGATAGAAATATCAAACATATTTTCTAACCCGATCCAAATATCGGAGGAGAGGTTAGGTGAGAGCAGAGAGAAGAGGGGGAGGTTCAAATCACTCCTCATTCCATTATTCAGAGAGTTAGGGCATCTCCAGAGCCGCCCCCAAGAAGGCCTCCCCAGGCGTTTTTTTCACGCCGGCGCTAAAAACGGCCCAGTCGCGCCCCCAGGAGCCCGATTTTCGCCGGCTTGGGCCGAAAACAGCGCCGACGGATCCAGCCCGAACCCGGCGCGCTGGGGGGCGCTTGGGGGGCGCCGGGCGAACTTTTTTGGCGCGAAGAAACCGCGGGCCCGCCGCGTCAGCGACACGGTTCTCTTCTCGGCCCTTCGTCGTCCTCATCGCCTCGTTTCCCGCGGCGAATCAATGCCAAAGCTGCCGCGCCGGTCAGCCTGCGCCATTGATGCCTCACGGGCGGCGCAGTGAAGACCGGACGACGCGCGTCCCCTCGCCCTCCCTCGCCTGCCACGCGTGTGGGCGGCGTCTCGGCCTATATATGACGCGTCCCGGCGCACTCGGCGACTCACACTCTCCCGCCGCCGTCGTTCCTCTCTCTCCTCTCCTCTCTCTCGCCGTCTCCAGTTCACACCCATGGCCGAGCGCTTCCCAGGCGACGGCGCGGCGGCGAACGGCTTCGGCCGCCGCCACCTTCATGAAGACGAGGCTTGCCTCCTTTACGAGGCCGAGTACACGGTCCTGCCGGACATGCGGGTGCCCAGGACGTGGAGGATCAGCGCGGGCGGCGTGCCGGTGCCACCGATACCCACCGGCGCGGCGCGGCGTGCGGAGATCGCACGCATCCGCTCGAACCTGCCGCGTGCGGCGAGGGAGGGGCCATGGTACGTCCCCGACAGCCCGCTCTGGGACCCGTACTTCCGCCGCCGTCACGCCCAGCAGCTCGAGGCCACCAACAGCGTCGTGCCCTCCGGCAGGCTCAACTTCGCCGACCGGCGTCGGTGGTGGGGCGTGCTCGGGCGCACGTTGGAGGCCGTCCTCGAGTACATCGAGGGCGGCAACACGCCGCGCCTCGAGTACCCCGCTCCCCCTTCCTTCTCACGCCGCCGGGGAAGCTCCTGGACCCCGAGGCGCATGGAGACCGGGGGGTCCTCCTCCTCGTCCGGCGGCTCGCCCTGCCTCCGCCCCGTCAAGCCGGAGCCCCAGGACACGCCGGTCGCCGCACGCACCCGCAGCTCCGGCGTCCGCATCGGCGCCAACGCCTCTCCACCCACCGGGCGCTTCGTCCTCGTCGAGCCCAAGCCGGAGCCCGGCCTCCCCGCAGAGTACAAGGAGATAGCCCGGCGCGGCTTCTCCGACGAGGACGCCATGCGGTGGGCGCGGGACGACTACCTCCGCGACGAGACGGTCCGGCAGCGCCGGGCCCTTGAGGAGATCGCCGCCCGCAAGCGTGGGCGCGAGGACGAGCACGGCGTCGTGGTCCTCAACAGCGACGACGACGACGCCCCCGGACCTTCCAACCCGCCGCGCCAACCGGGGGAGGGATGCAGCAGGGACGACGGAGGCGTAGGCGGGGGCGGCGGCGACGACGACGGCGGTGGCGGTGACTACACGCGGTTCTACAGCCTCCTCGGCATGTAGAACCGCGTGGGTGGGCGGCGAGGCGGGCGAGGGAGACGGCGGGGTAGCCCGCGGTAGTTTTTTTTTTGTAAAATATGTTTAAGTTTGAACGAACTCGTCGATGTTTGCGTTAAATTTGAGTCGTTTTGCGCCGTGTTTGACTTTTTTGAACGAACCGTGGGCGCCGCAACTGGGGGCATCACGCCCCCAATGCGCGGTTTAGCGCTGGTGCGCCCCTAGGGGCGATTTTTTGCCCCTCCTGGGGGACAACGGCTGGAGATGCCCTTACACACGCACTCATATATAGCCACTCCTGTACGGGCCACACACGGCACCATACCACAGACACTCACCCAATTGAAAAATTTAGAGAGGGCGGCCGTGTCGTACTTCCTGTGGATTGTACCACAGGACAAGCTTCTCCATGGAGAGCACGGCGTGGAGCTTGGCAGCCCGGGTAGGCCTTCTGGCTGTACGCTCGCACGCCTTGTTTGCCGGGCGTCGGGGCGGGGGACAGGTGGTCATGCTCGTCTCCTACTCTACCAACGGCCACGCCATGGTCGCGGGCTAGACGTGGCAGCGTGGCTGTTGGTAGAGTGGAAGAGAAGCGAGGCCGCCTTTGCTGGTGAGCACCGCGCGCGCAGGCCCAGCTGCTCCGCCGCTCAGCCCCGAAACCGCCGCTCCGAGGAAAGCACCCGGCCACGCCGCCGCTCCTCGAAGTGTGGCGTGCCACGACCACCGTGGCAGCCATGACTATGACCGGAGCTGCGCCTCCTCGCTTTGCAGTTCGAGAATGGAGATGGTGAGATGAGAATGCGAGTGGAACGGAGCACGCATATATAGGCGGTTCAATCATTGGTCTATCAGACACAGAGAGAAAAATGATGAGTATAACCATGGCGATTTTTCACTCTCTCTCGGAGCATCTCCAACATACGCCCAATATTAGCGTCGCGCCCAAAAAATCGCAAGTTTAGCGCACGCGGAGTTAAAAGTAGCACTCCAACGGACGCTGCATAATAGAGCACGCGGTAAAAAGTGTTGAGCGCGCCGGAAGAAACCGGACAGGAAGCTGTATATTTGGGGCGTGAGCTTCCGCGCGCTATACTTCTCCCGCGCGCTAAACTCCTCGCATGCGCCTGCCGATAGCCTCCTCGAGTACGCGCGCCAGCCGGCCATGGGCGCGAGGCGCGGGCGCGGCCACAGCAGGGCGGCGCGGCGCGGCCACGGCCACGGGCGGCGGCGGGCAGGGGAGGAGCACGGGCGGCGCCACAGCGGGGCACGCAGGCGAGCAGCGCGGCCACGGCGGGGCGAGCAGGGGAGGAGCGCGGGCGCGGCCACGGCGGGCAGGGGAGGAGCAGGCCACGGCGGGCGCGGGCAGGGGAGGCGCGGCCACGGCGGGGCGAGCAGGGGAGGCGCGGGAAGGGGCGGCGCCACGGCGAGGCGAGCAGGGGAGGCGCGGCCACAGCGGGGCGAGCAGGGGAGGAGCAGGCCACGGCGGGCGCGAGCGCGGCCACGGCGGGCGCGGGCAGGGGTGGAGCAGGCCACGGCGGGCGCGGGCAGGGGTGGACCAGGCCACAGCGGGCGCGGGCGCGGCCACGGCGGGGCGAGTAGGGGAGGAGCAGGCCACGGCGGCGGCGCGTGGCCACAACGGGGCGGAGCGCGGCTGCGATCCACGGCCACGGCGGCGAGCAGGCCACGGGCGGCGGCGCATGGCATGACCATGGCCGCGATCATGCCACGGGCGGCGATTTGGGTACGGGTTAATTTTGGGCGTCGGCTGGAGATGTCATCGTTGCTAGCTGGGCTGTATATTTTTGGGCATCTGCTGAAGATGCTCGGTCATGCGGCGCGCTAAAACACTATTTTGACGCTGTAAAAGAAATTTAGCGCGCGGCTCGGTTGGGCGCCGGTTGGAGATGCTCTCAGGCGTAAGCGGAACTGTAGCTGTCTCGTGAGGAAGGAAAGAGATCGCGGTGTGTCGTGGGCGAGATATGGAAGGACTTTGTCCTTTCCTTTCGAGTCGTAAGACACACATATGATATCACTGAGGTAACCGTCTACGTACGTCCCAGGTGCAAAGAAGGAAAGAGATCGCGGCCTATCGCGGGGAAGATAAGAAATGGCGGCTCCTTTCCATAGTTGAAAAACGGGTCCAGGGCTGGACAATAGCAATGATGTTCTGTTCCATAGTTGAAATCACGAAATGGGTATGGCATATGTCATAATCCAATCACGAAATGGTTTGGCGGAGACGTTATCGCAGTAAACAACCACTGCCCTTGTGAATAGCACAAAGCAACTCCTGGAGCAGCTGACGGAGCCAAGAGCATTCGGCAACGGCATTGGCCACTGCCTGATACT
Organism: Triticum timopheevii; assembly: GCA_963921465.1. Classification (NCBI taxonomy): domain Eukaryota; kingdom Viridiplantae; phylum Streptophyta; class Magnoliopsida; order Poales; family Poaceae; genus Triticum; species Triticum timopheevii. Next base: position 107,519,770 of record OY997266.1, read on the forward strand.
CCGCCCCGGCACTCAAGCAAGACATCGTGGGTTGTCGCTTGGATGACCACGAGATCAGCGAGGGTCCGAGGTAGACACAGTAGCCTGATGTAGAACGACGAGTGTTAGGGCAGCCAACCTAGTCCGCGTCAGAGTAGGGGGGGGGGGGGCAGCTGCGGGTGAGGAAAGAGGTGCGGCGTCGGTAGGTTGTCGCGCGGCGGCGGGACTTGCGAGGGGCAGCTGCAGGAGGTAGGCAGCTGCGGCGGCAAGGTGCAACAGTGGTAGGAGAGGGAGGGGCAGCTGCGGGGTGGCGAGAGGGGTGCGGCGGCGGCATGTTGCGGTGGCGGCAACGCTGGCAAGGGGTAGCGGCGGCAAGAAGTGGGCAGAAGCGATGAGTATCGCGTACTAAACTGATACCATGTTAGATGGGAAAGTAAGGATTGCATGTATCGACAATGATTGATTGTGTGCATGAGCACATATATAGGTAAAGGGGGCCGGCCTCTACTTCTTTTTTTTTTTTTGCATGGTGGCCGGCCTCTACTTGTCTCCCAAGAAGTACAAATATACGAGGGGAGAAAGGAGACGCGGCGATACAAAATACACAACCCTAGTACTATACATGTGCACAGATAACGTGGAGCTTGGCAGCCCGGCAAACGAGTATAGTTCGAGCGAGTTGAAGTTGGCTCAGCTCAGCTCATACTGAAAGTTAAGCGAGTTCAAACTGAGTGAAGCTCAAAGTCGAGTTGTAGAACATGACTCGTGCTCATCTTGTAACGATCTCGAGTTGATCTCAAGTTAGTTTCGAGCTAAATGAGATGATAAAAATTATAAATCTATGATGATTATTCCAACTAATAAGGCTCAACACGACATAAGAAAAAGACTAAATATTAGTATTCCAATATAAGACACTGATGATATAAATTTCTTCAAAGTAGCTTGACTTATTCTCTCACAACCGATTAAAATAAGATAATGATTCACGACAAACGTGTATGGGAAAACAAATCATTGGCCAATGACCATAATAAGGCCTAAAACTTCTCCACATTTAATAAGCTTCTATGTTTGCTGGTAAATAAAATGGAGAAAAATCATGGACAACGTATATGGTAATAAATTATTTTATTACACATGGTCATTTAACTTAATGATATTAAGTGAAGCTATCGAGCTAAAATCGAGCGAGCTAGTATTGACTCAGGATCAGTTCGTTTCTCGATCGAGTTGCAGAAAGTGTTCTAACTCGCCTCGTTTATTTTTTAGTCGATCTCGAGTTGAGCTAAAAAAATGTTGATATCAAGTTGCTCACGAGCCTTGGAGTTTTTCTTCCAACCCTAAGCCCGGGTAAGCCTTCTCGCTGTACGCTGGCACGCCTTGATTGCCGGGCGTCAGGGCGGGGAACAGGTGGCAATGCTCGTCTCCTACTCTACCAACGGCCACGCTGCGGTCGCGGGGTAGACGTGGCTGTTGGTAGAGTGGAAGAGAAGCGAGGCCGCCTTTGCTGGTGAGCACCGCGCGCGCAGGCCCAGCTGCTCGGCCGCTCAGCCCCGAAACCGGCGCTCCGAGGAAAGCACCCGGCCAAGCCGCCGCTCCTCGAAGTGTGGCGTGCCACGACCACCGTGGCAGCCATGACTAGACCCGGAGCTCTGCCTCCTCGCTTTGCAGTTCAAGAGTGGAGATGGGGAGATGAGGGTGCGAGTGGAACACGGAGCACGCATATATAGACGGTTCAGTCATTGATCTCATCGGACACAGGAAAAAAATGATGAGTATAACCATGGCGATTTTTCACTCTCTCTCTCAGGCGTAAGCGGAACCGTAGCGGTCTCGTGAGGAAGGAAAGAGATCGCGGTGCGTCGTGGGCGAGATATGGAAGTCCTTTCGAGTCGTAGGCCACGCATGATATCACTGAGGTAACCGTCTACATACGTCCCAGGTGCAAAGAAGGAAAGAGATCGCGGCGTATAGCGGGGAAGATAAGAAATGACGGCTCCTTTCCAGCCGTAGGCCATGCACACGCATGTGGAACCGGTGAGGTGATGTAAGTACCTCTGAAAAACGGGTCCACGGCTGGACAATAGCAATGATATTCCATAGTTGAAATCATGAAACGGGTATGGCATATGTCATAATCCAATCTCACTCACATATACCATGCTTATATACAGCGCTAACAATCTCATCTTCCGTAGTAATTGCTCTGCGCGCTGTGGTGTTTCGAGCATGTGATACTGAATTTCCCTCCTCTTCAAAACTGCTCTTGGTTTCTTTCTCTGACAAAAAAAAACATGTCGAAAAATCAATGATCAGCTCCAATGCAAGCTGGGATTCATGCATGATCTCAAAGGCCAAGCTCTGCGTCAGGAACCAACAGACAGATACCTCCATCGTGCCCAGAGCACTAGAGCCTAGCGTGACTCGTCATCGGACACGGAACCCTCGCCAGCTCATCCTGTGCCAACGGTACGTCGCATGTTTCTTCTTCCATTTCCTTTTCTTTGAACCTTCGTCGCCCCTACTGGCTTCCGTTTCGGATGATTTCTAGACAGGAAAAGAAAAACAATGAGCAAGAGATCATTGGCATAGTAGCTTCACATTAAATTAAAGGCTTGCGACAGCAAACAATCAATATAATTACCTCCTTTTCACCCCCACTTTCGCTAGATTCTGATTCGTCCCCACTAGAATAATCATCACTAGAAGATCCTCCGCCACCCATAAAGAAACCAAAATCCTCATCCTGGCGTGAAGCAATAAATAACACAAGTATGTGGAGGGACTTAATAACAGGATTAAAATGTCAGCATCAAGCAAACATGCCAACACGAGGCAATCTACCTCATCACTTTGCTCGTCCCCAAGGTTCATTGTTTTCAACTGCTTTCCACTGCAAATTTCCCATATAAAAATGAAGATACCCATAGCGCTTAAGTATATAGTAGAAAGAAGGATGTTGAACCCAACAGACAGGCACATACTTGACGAAGTTGAAAAGGTTAAAGTATTCATTCCTTTGAATATTTCTGAAGATATGCTCTTGGCCATTTTTTCGCTTGACAAGGAGGTCCAAATAGCGATCTGATTTACCGGCGCCCTCACGGCGGTAACTTCCAAACCCAACAAACTCAACCTACATCAAATAGTAGTTAAAAAAAAAGAGCAATACCTCTTCATATAATGCACGGAGGGATGGTATCAGTTTCTAGCATAAGGAAAAAGTAATACCTCTTCATAAAGAATGAGCATAGGGGGCTCCGGCAGAAAGAAGAAACCCTTTTCAAGTGGATACAGCAGTCCATGATCAGCTTTGAGAGATGTTTTAACTGCATACTCACCGAGACCTTGGCAAGTTCTGTAAGAACCCGGCCTTGTGACTTTGGCACCAGATAGGCCACAAAGGACTTTGGTGAATACCTCATGTATTGGACCCTAAGGATGAATCGAACACTTGTGTAAGTTAGTTGATTTATCACAATAGGATTTGCCAGACCCAAGGAACTGTCAGTAGATAAGAATAAGTTAAGTACGAATTACAAACTACTCCAGTTCAAAAAGGCAAGCGCCAGTTTATAACAGAACCTCGTACACAGTGGACAGGTTCAGACTTGAGAGTAATAGAATTATTTGGTAATAAGCCTTCCCATAAATATCCACCAAATTTACCCATTCCTGTAATGGGCTAGTCCGTAGAGGCATACTACCTCCTCCTTTCCGGTCTAAAAGGCCCACGCGTATCCCTAGATCGATAATCTCACCAAACTTCAAATGTTATATTTTCTAATGGCATAACTTTGTGACAAACGATTTAAATTACAGTGCTTGAATTGTCGATCTAGGGATACGCGTAGGCCTTCTAAACCGGAAAGGAGGGAGTATTTGGGAGTAAATGAGTATAATCCATCTCAAAAACCATGTGGTGTTACTATTTTCATATACAAATAAAAAAGTTTTTTTAAATGGCGTTCTTTTCAGAACGAAGGGAATTACCAGCTTGGCCTAACTTAAGCCTCTTTTTCAAATCCAATTCAAGTTTGATGAAAGGTTGAATGTGATTATTAACAAACCACAAAAGGGGGATTCAATTTCTAGTAGAAAGAAGTAGCTGGTGGCTTGAAGAATCTCTTCCTATCTCGACCATACAGAACACTCCTGGCGGAGTTTTCTGTACTAACAAACTTTGTCTCTGCACATTGCCATGTATTCCCTCCGTTCCAAATTATAAGGTGTTCTAACTTTTTTTCTGATTCGGATGTATAAAGACGCATTTTAGTGTGTTTGTTCACTCATCTCAGTACGTATGTAGTCCATATTGAAATAATATCTAAAACATCTTATAATAGTGAACGGAAGGAATATATTTTATGATTTCAACATGATATCCGGTTCCATTTTGAGCACATCAACGTAAGTACTAACAAATAATGTTTCAAAGTAGCAAAGTGTTCACCATATAAGATTCCTCCAACTTATCTTTGTATTTTTCGGCCAGAAGATCTCCGCTTAAATTCAAGTCTGTTTCGACTATTATCTCTGTCATAAACTGTCAAAGAATAAGGGAAAGAGTCAAACAATTGCTATATTGTCCAGCAAAACAAACACTGTAAGCAAGTTGCCAAACCAAACATTACATGACACCTAAACATTACGAGCAAATTTTCCGGCACATAACCTGAATGACAATGTGAGGGTACAATGTTCTGCCTTTACGGATTGGCCGATCAAGAGTGACAACCACAAAGGTATGAGGACTGTTTGGCTGCAAAGCACAACCATGCAATCGAATTATTTACATGTCTAGCATCAACCAACACAACAATATCACAAATTACTGTACACACATAACCTTTGGTAAAACAAAAAGGCGAATGATGCTACTATATTGGATTTTAATATCATCAGCTTGTCCATGGAGTCGCAGAAATGAAAGATGAAGCTCAACAGTACGTCGTCCTCTGCATAGCCAAAGACTTGTTAATTTTGGGGGGACGGGGTAAACAGAAAGAAGATAGTCATTAAGAACTCATCTTGAGTTTCTAATAACATAAATGGTCGGTATTTTTAACCTTGGTATGATAATAGCTATTTCTTCATAGGTGTCAACTGCGGCTTCGGAAGAATATTTCAATATTGTCTCCCACTACAAAAAGGGGAAATAATAATTTAGAAGACATCACCCTAGTTAGAATAAAGTCAATGTGCTGCATGCTTCATGGCATGTCACCTGGGCTGAAGAGAGAATCTCTTCTCCAACAAACTGATAATTAGTTGAGGAGTGTTCACTGTGCCTTTTGTTATTCTTCTAATTCATATCCACTGGATAACTACCTTAGCCATGAAGATGGCAAGAATGATTAATGTTGTTCCGAGGTGACCCTCTCAGAGACTTATAGTAGTTTACAGACTTACAGCAGTATTGTTATTACTATCATGCTTGTTGGCACTGTCAGAGTAGTTTGATCCAGCCGATATATCAGTCTCTAAATGTCTGTTCAATTTTTTTGCCCTCAGAATTTTGTCCAGGAGAATTGCTATTACATCCTCTCCATCACAAGCAGAGCGCAAAGGGAGGAGTACCTGCGTACAACATCCCCTCCTTCCATGGTCAGGGCGGCGGCTCAGGGCTGGGAGGAGGAGGACACAGGCGATGGCGCGGCTTTGCTTGATCCTTTACTCTGAATATTCCATCCAGTCTGATCTTGAACAATTCTGTGCTGGCCATCTTCTGTAGCCAGAATATTTTCCTAGAATGCGCACGAGTGTGTGTACCATATACTCCCTCGGTAACTAAATATAAGACATTTTTGCAGTTCAATTCAATTGCACTGCAAAAACGTCTTATATTAACTTGATGAACCATAGAAAATCAGTCTTTACTGATACATTTGTTCATTACAATCAAGGTGTCTTCTTGAACAGTCACAGTTAGCGTCACACTTTTTCTCCCCAACCAAACACTACCACCACAGCTCCTCCCAATTCGCTGCAGCAGCCGCACCGCCAAGAACCCTAACCTCCAGCCCCCTACCCACACACATTGCATCGAGCAAATCGGAGGAGAAGAGGGCATGGGAGACGAGGGGGAGGACGAGGAGCTCACCGTGCCATCGTGGTCTCCGAGGATGGCGTCGTTGGCGAGATGGCCGACCGTCATCTCCGCCGCCCCGAAGACGATCTCGCCGCTCCTCCTCGGTTTTGGTTTCGCGATCAGGGAGCGCGGCCGCGGCGTAGTGGCACTCGCGGTCTCGCGCAGCGAAAAGCCTCCGTATGAATGACCAGCGGGCCCAGCCTGCCAGGGACACGCGGACCCGTCCGATCCCACGCGCGACGGCGTCCGGTGCGGGTGCGTGGGGCCCACCTGTCAGCCGGGCCCTCCCATTCTCCTCGTTCCCCTTCCGCTTCTCCTCCTGTCCCGATCTCTCTCTCTGCCTCTCTCGCTCGCTCCTTCGAGGCTCGGCGGCCATGGCGGACTACCACTTCGTGTACAAGGACGTGGAGGGGGCGACCACGCAGTGGGACGACATCCAGCGCAAGCTCGGCAACCTGCCCGAGAAGCCGGCGCCCTTCAAGCCGCCGCCCTTCGCCCCCAGCGCCGACGCCGACGAGCAGCCCAGGTCCAAGGAGTGGCTCGACGCGCGCGACCCCGAAGAGCTCGAGGACCTCGAGGACGACCTCGACGACGACCGCTTCCTCGAGCAGTACAGGTGCGCCCCCGGCCTCGATCCGGCCTCCCGCACGTCTGGTGATCCATCAGATGTGTTCTGCTAGTGCTTTTCGTGGTTGATTTGACCCGAATTATACGGTAGGATTGTGGTAATTCGTGTGATTTCCATGGAAATCTGGTCTGTTTCAGTTGTTTTTTATCTGGACTTGGAGCGCTAATGTACAAATTTCAATTGTTTTGGTACCATGCCACTTGTGAGAAGTGTCATTCTGATCCATGGAGCCCAAAATCCATGTCCACCAATTGTCTGATGATTTGATGTTGTGGTGTGCTTACAGGAGGATGAGGCTTGCAGAGCTCAAGGAGGCAGCAAAGACTGCCAGATTCGGCACAATTCAGCCCATCACAGGCTCTGATTTTGTGCGCGAGGTTTCACAGGCTCCACCGGATGTCTGGGTTGTGGTCTTCCTCTACAAGGATGCGTAAGGCGAAATTCATCCTATTTACAATATGATGCGCTTCTTGTGTCAGAAACTACACCAAGAAACAGCTAAAAAAAATATGGCTGTGTAGAACTTTATTCGTGACTAACTATCTAACTGTACATATTTGGTCGCGTTGATTAGAAGTAGGAAAAATAACTATGCAGCATGAAAATGAGTACTATCCACTATAGTTCTTGGAATTTTTTATCCAGAGATTTAATTGTGTTGAAACAGGTCCTGGCAAAAGAAATATCCACTACCATGTCAAACCAGATAAACAAGATAACTTAGCTTAGCAAACCATACCACACCACACCATGATATTTTTCCTCTTCTTTTCTACTTCGATTTACTCCACATGCTCTCCACTTTTCATAATTCCTTTACTCGTATTTTGATTTATACTCATTTTGACTGGAAACTGTAGGATCTTAGGCCATTATACCCTGTGCTTCTGTGAGACATTTGCAGTGCTTCTGTTTTATATACTGTTTAACTGCTTCCCAGAGGCGCTCATAATACAGAAATGACTTTAGGAAGAAATTCTATCTCGAGCTGTTCATTGTCTGAGACTTCTATGGATCTTATCACAGGATACCAGAATGTGGGCTGCTTGAGACTTGCCTGGAGGAACTGGCGACAAAATATGCAGAAACCAAGTTTGTTAAAATTATTTCCACAGACTGTATTCCCAACTACCCAGATAGGAATGTTCCTACAATACTGGTGTACAACAACAGTGCTGTCAAAGGGACTTATGTTGGTCTACAGAAGTTCGGTGGAAAGAAATGCACACCTGAATGTAAGTAATACCACACAAGCAGTTTTCATTATCTTAGTTCAGGTTTTCTTTTTGTGAGGTTAGTTCAAGTTACTCTTCTTTATTTAGTTGGTTGGACAAAAACATTGTCAGTATACACTAGTGAACGGTTTGTGTGTATCTTAAAGTTGCAATTAGCCAGTCGCGGGATACAATTCACAAGTTCTGTGGATATTACAATCTAGATGCCTTAACGTGACTCACTGACTATAATCTTTGACCTTAGGATGAGGTTTTTTCTTTTCGTACTAAGAGGAAAGCATGTTCATTACGACAGGCGTGTCTACAGTGGATATATGGTCCTAATGTATGGCAAAAGAGAGAAAAAAATGAGGGAACAAATTTTTAGATGATTGCCTAACACAGTGACATACCTACTTCACAGTTATGCTGCTGTTACCATTAAACTGAGTCTGTCGTGTGAATAAGAAATGGCAAAGGATTTTTCTTCATCATTTAAATTGCACTGACCGATGTGAGCACACGGAATCTTTAAGTGTCAAACAATCTTCCACTCTTTATGCTAAACTTTCATTCTGTTTATTTCAGCTGTTGCGTTGGCGCTTTGCCACTCAGACCCAGTACTGAATGATGGACAAGGTGGTAACAATGTCATGGAAGGCGTTCGCAGGAAGTTCATAGAAAAGGTTGTCTCCCAGCTTGAAACGCGAGAAGACGAAGATGATAGCGACTAAAACTTACTCCTTTCTGCTAGTTTTGTTTTGGTTCAGTGATATCATTTGGATCCACGGATAGTCTTGGCTTTCCTGATCTTATTTGGTTGTCTGTGTGTGAAAAAACTGAAAGCTGTTTTGACGAGGTTCTGTATAAATTCCAGTAACTTATATGATACACGTGGTTGTAATGTATCTTGGTGTTCTGGTTCTGAGAGATGATTATGGAATATGGAACTTGCATACTGAAATGGAAAATTTCGTCAGCAGAGATGATTATTCGCGTTGAAGCAAACTGCACACACATTTATTCTGGAATTTTGTCTCCATTGCACATAATTCCTGAAGAGAAACCAGAGAAGAGGGGCTTCTCTGGATATCACAAAGGAGAGTTATTACAGTACCATAGCTCGGCTCCGTTCATGGAGGAGCTTGTGGCCGCATCCTGAGACGGGGAGGAGCTTGTGGCCGCATCCTGAGACGGACGAAGACGATGACCGCGCTGGCGAGGATCCACGGCGAGAAGAGGGCGTTGACTACACTCGACGACAGTAGCGACTCCGGCACCCCGTTGAACGCCACCGCCGCCATCACCGCCGGCACCAGCAGGCCGACGGCGATCATCGACGCAGGCTTGGTCCACGACACCTGCACCTGCGCGGCGAAGAAAATCCAATCCGTCAAGTCCTTCTCTGCAATATCCCCACACCGCGGGGTGCAAAACGCAAAACGGTAGGGATCAGCTCGTTTACCTTGGGCTCGCCGTCGAGGGCGATGGCGGCGCCGTCGCGGAAGGGCACTGCGGAGTGGCCGGTCGCCGGGTCGGGCCGGATCCGGAGGCCGCGGCGGGAGACCCCGGGCTTGAAGGCGAAGAGGGCGCGGAGCCCGTGCTCTGCCTGGATGCCGCGCACGTCGAGGCGGTCGCGGCGGGGGCCCCTCAGGCCCGACCGGAAGACCTTGGGCGGGCCGGCGCCCCGCCGGTACAGACTCACCTCCACCGACGGGTCGCGGGGGCTCGCCGCTGGCTCGAGCAGCGGAGCGGTCAGTGACTCCTCCGCAGACGCGACGACCACCTCGTCGTCGGCCATGGGAGCCTGCTCGGAGCCCGGTGCTAGTTTGGCTGTCGGTGCGCAATGATGCTACTCTACACTAGCACTGCCTGTAGTTAACTTTGCGAAAATTTAAGCAATTTGAAACGAAGAAAGTAAACCACGTGAAAGCGTAGACCAATTTTGGAAATGTGGACGTGTAAGCTCACATGAGGCTAATCAGTCAAGATCAAAACACATCAAGCAGTACCTTGCATTCGGCGATCTGGAAGCAGCCATGGGATTGACCAGTGCCAAGAAAAATCCAGATTTTTTGCTGGCGTGCTCTTCGTGCTATTGTCCCTTTAAACGCAATTCTTGCTAATAGACATATTCCTATAAGTGGTGGTTGTAGGGATGTCAACCGGGTCCCGTTTAATCTCGCTTAAAGTCCACTTATGATATGATAGTTCAAAAAGATTTTTTGTTTGTTTGAGGAAACTGAACTATCATGCTAGCAAAAACTAACTAAACGGGATTGTGGATGCTATTCATTTGCCACTTACATCCCTATGGTTGTCCTATTTGTCACAAGGGTGCTGAAGACATGAGTCACATGCTATTTCAGTGCGACTTAGCAAGCAAACTGTGGGCTGGTTTGGGTCTCATTGATCGCATAAACCATGATGTGAAAATGGATCGATCTAGATCAGCAGTGTTGGAATTCCTCCTCCAGGAACCGGACTCACCTTTGGAAATCATGCCAAGCTTAAATTACAAAGAGGTTATTGCTGCATGCTGCTGGTACCTGTGGTGGCTACGGAGACGACATACACATCATGACTCATGTCCCTCGTCATTTAGGTGGACAGCCTCAGCTCTGGCTATTGTGGGTAAATGTGTTAAGTCTATTACCCATAGGCGGGAATTGAACGAGCACAAATGAAAGAGGCCAGAGGCGAGATTCATTAAGGTGATTGCGGACGCGTCCTATCACGAGGAGGAGGGAGTAGGAGCTACTGCTGCTATCATACGAGATGAAAAAAGCCGATTTATAGTGGCACGGTGTAAGTTTATGCGTGATCAATGGCGGAGCCAGAAATTTTTTCGAGCCTGGGCAAGCTTGAGCCTAAGTGAGTAATGTCGAAATTAAAATGTGATGTTCCAATAGATATACAACATATAAAATAGCCTCAAACTTCCGTACAACAAATCCGCATTAATAACGAAAAAACGAATTTAAAAACAAAGTCATACAAATGTGGTTTTAAAGTGGACTAATATGTAACATATCGATATTCAGTTTCATGGACCAAAATGAATTTGAGACTTGACAATAAAAGTCATAGAACAAGGCCATGCATGGAACCAAACTCACATTGTTCCAAGCAAAATCATAGCTATCCAAATGTCCTAAAAAATACTACAAGATAAAAGAACAGATTCGTAGTTCACATAAATTCATCATTGTAATTTGTTGATATATACTATATTCAAAATAGAGAGCTTGTAGGAATAAATGAAACATAGAATAGTGTGTTAAAGAAAATCATGAGGCAGATGTAATTTGTGATACTTCATTGCGATGAATGTTCGAATAATATTTTTATAATGATCTAACTTGAATACATTTCAACGGTCTGAACTTAAAATCTAAGCCCTAATCTATCCATCTCTAGATGTGGATAGGCACATCAATTAGCAATCTTACCTAATGTGATTACGAAGGAAGGAACGAGTAGGCAAGGTTGCAAGCCGTTTCTGCCTTCCCCGGGACAGATCCGCTCATCCCGCCGCTGGCCGCGCGCCGAGGCCAAGGCCAGCCTCCGGCCGGCGCTGTTAGGCTGTTTCCGCGCGATAGGCAGCCGAACAGCACAGGGAGAGGAGAGCGATCAGCGAACAGAAACAGCGATTAACCAACAGCCCGAACGTGCGTGTGCGTCAGCCTAGCGTTGACCTTTTTTTCTAGACAAAGCCTAGCGTTAACCAACAGCCGAACGTGGCTTGCAAAGCCCAGCTCTTACAAAGGCCATTACCAAGCGGCCCAACACAATTTTGCCCGGGAAATCACGGTGCGTACGTCAATTTTTCGAGTTGTCGCAGGACATCGTACAACGTACGCGTTGGCATCGAGCCCGGGCAAGTGCCCAGGGTGGCCGGGCGCTGGCTCCGCCCCTGTGCGTGATGGATTAAACCTGGTGAACAAATTGGGCTTTAACAAGGTGCAAGCGGAGTCCGATTCATTGAATGTCATGAACTATTGTCAAGGACAACATCGATGGTGGGATGTAGCCGCGGCCATTTATGCAAAATGCATACACTCAACGACTTCAATATGAAAGGTCACCTTTACTCATTGTTTTCGTGAGGCAAATATGACAGCTCATGAGCTAGCTAAATACAGCTATTGTAATAAGTGCGATGATAGTTAGACTAATGAACCTCCTATGTTCTTAATTCGCGAGCAAGTGAACGATGTAATCGTTATTTGATTTAATAAAGTTAGCCATGATGGCCTTTCCACCAAAAAAATTACTCTAGCTAGAAACTCTGCTCGCTCGTCTCTTGCGCCTATTTTCTGGCAGCGGTGATTTGTTCTCAAACCATAAACCATGCCTGGATCCCGTCATGTCCTTCCCTGCTTCACTACTTCCCATACGCGAGATCCCTTTGATTCGGTGCTAATCCAACCTGGATCGGCGAATCCCACTCCAGATACGCGGCTCATTGCCACGTCTTGAGCTTGCGTTGGATTTCCTTGAAGAGGAAAGGGTGATGCAGCAATAGTAGCGTAAGTATTTCCCTCAGCTTTTGAGAACCAAGGTATCAATCCAGTAGGAGGCTCCTCAAAAGTCCCACGCACCTACATAAACAAACAAAGAACTCGCAACCAACGCAATAAAGGGGTTGTCAATCCCTTCACGGGCACTTGTGAAAAGTGAGATCTGATAGAGATAGTATGATAAGATAAATATATTTTTGGTATTTTATAATATAGATGCAAAAAGTAAAGATGCAAATAAAAGTAGATTGAAAACTTATATGATAAAAGATAGACCCCGGGGCCATAGGTTTCACTAGTGGCTTCTCTCAAGATAGCATAAGTATTACGATGGGTGAACAAATTACTATCGAGCAATTGATAGAAAAGCGAATAATTATGAGATTATCTAGGCATGATCATGTATATAGGCATTACGTCCGCAACAAGTAGACCGACTCCTGCCTGCATCTACTACTATTACTCCACACATCGATCGACTCCTGCCTGCATCTAGAGTATTAAGTTCATAAAAAACGGAGTAACACATTAAGAAAAATGGCATGATGTAGAGGGATAAACTCAAGCAATATGATATAAACCCCATCTTTTTATTCTCGATGCAACAATATAATACATGCCTTGCTGCCCCTGTTGTCACTAGGAAATGACACCGCAAGATTGAACCCAAAGCTAAGCACTTCTCCCATGGCAAGAAAGATCAATCTAGTAGGCCAAACCAAACTGATAATTCGAAGAGACTTGCAAAGATAACGCAATCATACATAAAAGAATTCAGAGGAGATTCAAATATTTCTCATAGATAAACTTGATCATAAACCCACAATTCATCGGATCTCGACAAACACACCGCAAAAAGAGTTTACATCGAATAGATCTCCACAAGAGAGGGGGAGAACATTGTATTGAGATCCAAAAAGAGAGAAGAAGTCATCTAGCTAATAACTATGGACCCGAAGGTCTGTGGTAAACTACTCACAAATCATTGGAGGGGCTATGGTGTTGATAAAGAAGCCATCCGTGGTCGATTCCCCCTCCGGCGGAGCGCCAGCGAAGGCTCCAAGATGGGATCTCGCGGATACAGAAGATTACGTCGGTGGAAATTGTGTTTCGTTGGGTCCATGAATGTTTTCGGGTACGTAGGTATATATAGGAGGAAGAAGTCGGTGGCCGCCTGTGGGGCCCAGGAGATAGGGGGCGCGCCCAGAGGGGGTGGGCGCGCCCTCCTGTCTTCTGGCCGCCTCGCAAGCTTCTTGACTTGCACTCCAAGTTCTCCGGATCACGTTCATTTCCAAAAATCACGCTCCCAAAGGTTTCATTCCGTTTGGACTCCGTTTGATATTCCTTTTCTTTGAAATACTGAAATAGGCAAAAAAACAGCAATACGGGCTGGGCCTCTGGTTAGTGGGTTAGTCCCAAAAATGATATAAATGTGTAAAATAAAGCCCATAAACATCCAAAAGGGGTAATATAATAGCATGGAACAATAAAAAATTATAGGTACATTGGAGAAGTATCACTCATCGCCGTCCCAGCTGCTGCCACCTTGTCCACCATGCCTGTGGTGAGTACCCGTGAGGCATGAACTTTGTTTCCTTGGAAGCGAGAACTTGCGTGTTGCAACTTGTGATTGGCTTCTGAACTTCACAAATGGTAGAGTACATTTCCAATGAATTGGCTTCAGCCGTAGTAGCAAATCATCGATCCCCTTCCCACTCCAGCAGTCTTGTTCATTCGTCTGTGGCCGACGGAAGGGCAAAGTATAATCAATTTATTGTGTGTGTTATCTGTTGTGAAACCTTCGGGTCATCATGGAAGATTCTACAGGCTGGGCTTTGCTCTCATCTGATCTCATGAACCATGTCACCAACTGTCTCCTAGCTACTACATGGACCTCTGCTCCATGTGCAACACCCGACACTGTGTCATTGACGACCCCAATAACAACCCAGATCTCAGCTTCTTCCCAAAACAATGTATCATGATCAACGAGGTCGACTAGTTTTAACACCTTATGCGCTTTGGTGAACATAACCACATGTTGCGCCCTCCACAAGGACCCATGAATGCTACACAACTACTATGTCGCCACTACTACACAAGGTAGACTTTTCATATTCATGGACAGGAAGTTGCCTCGCACGGCATGCATCCTCAACCCTTCCACTGACTACTTGGTTCGTTTCACGGTGCCCATGATCACCGAGGAGATGGTTGCTACTTTTGTCACTGGTTATGTGGTTTTGCCCACACTCTGGTTATTTCATGACTTTGTTTGTTGTTGGCGGTGTATGTTTGAATATACGGGAGGACAAACACACTTATCCTAATAAGAGGTCGAGTTTGATAGAAATTATGTGAGCAATGGTATCTTTGTTTAGATGAGTCTTTCTATGTTCATCCTTCTGAGACATTGGTTGTTCTTCCTTTAAGGATTTTTATGACCCGTTGAAACGAGGCATACATATAGTTGTTTTATTGTGGAATCTACGTATGACCCCGAGGAAGAGATAAAGGAGAGGATATCTGGAGCCATAAACACAATATGTTTTACCTTCCTTTTTTCACGTTGAGCTTCCCTTTACAATTATCCAGTTCCTCTTCAACTACACTGTCGGTGCCCGGGAGTGTGAACTAGGAGTTCTAAAATGCCTTAAAGAGCTCCTTGATATCATTCTGAGCTTGAATGATATTTTTCTTTCTTCTTACCCTGAGTATGTTGAATTCGACAACAGTTGAACTGTTGAATGGGCTATTCTTTGTGATTCTAATTACCCAATTGAGGTATGAAACATGATATGGCTCCACTTCTTCATGTATTTTGTAATGATCTCTAGCGCATGTGCACCTTTGTATCTCTTACCGATGCAGTTTGTGTTTTTTGGCACAAGAAAAATGTCTGTATCACAATTTTTGTATCCACTTCCTAATATGTTCTTGCATTTGAACGTTCCATGTGTTTTCAACCACAATTTGTTTTTGTTTGTACTGAGTAAGTTCAAATTCTAAACACACGTTTTGCTTACCTGTTTGCAGCAACCCTTGTCAAAAAGGGCGGATCGCAATCCAGTCCAATGCCACTTTAATGCTCTATTGCACTTAGTGCTTACTTGTTGATGATTATGACAATCTTGGAAATGAGCGAGCGGTTAACTTGCATTTCAATGAAAGCAAATCCATGCTTGGATGAGTATGACCTAACATGTATACATTTCTCTATAAGCAGAGCCATGTATGGATGGCGAACATGCCCCATTTCATGTACGCATAATCGGACATACATATAAGGATGAAAGTGGATATCCTTTGAAGCCCGCATATAAGTCATTTGAAGTCAAAATTATATTAATGAATAAAATTGCATTAGGTTGAATTTTTGGTATGCTTGTAAGCTAGTTTTCACGGGCTCCGCTTGCATCTGTATTAGAGATTGCATTCTTGCGTGAGTAAGTTTTTTCTTAATTATGGGCCTTGGGTGAAGTGTAAGCGTGTTGAACATAGAGTTATTAAAAAAAACTTAAAACAAGCTAAAGGGACTAGTACGCAAGAAAAAACATGAAATATTTCTCCCAAGTTCCGACACAAAATCACCTTGTAGTCCAACTCAAGCCGGGAAGGTTTATTTGGAAACTAAAAGATCCATACCTTCTAGCCCATCTCAACCGACAATGGTATTTGAAAACTAAAAAACATAAGAAATGAAGATGTTTGTGCGATATCTTGTAAGGGATTTTTCTTGAAGGATAACTTGACTAAGCATAACTAGACACAAAGTAATAAATGTTGCTTGTGTGATTAGGGTGAGTTGATTCAACATTTGTGTATTCATTAACCCTTCAGTCGTTTTATATGGCGGTGATGTTGTGGTGATCACATATTGTTGATGACGGGAAGACCTCATTAATACTCGATGTAAGTCCCGCCATCTTGTGGTGGGTAATTTGGTGGCCAGTCTTTTACCATTTACTAGCATTTCAAATAGCGAGACTTTTTTGGTGACTTTGCTAATCTCAAGACATGGCTCAACGTAGGTGCTCGTAAAGGATAGGATGTGATGTACATACGTGCGTTCATAAAAACGAGTGTATATGAGCGTCTCCATCTATATTGTGTTTGTGAAAAAACGTTTAGAACTGCCTTGTAGGTTTGGATCTAAGGTTATAACTAACCGTTTGAGGAGCTGCATGGATGAGATAATTAGCGAGGAACAAAGTGCATTTGTCCCTGGGCGTTTGATTACTGACAATGTTCTGGTGGCCTTTGAAAGTGTACACACTTTACGTAGGAGGAAGAAAGGCAAGAACCATGCATGTGCAGTGAAGCTAGATATGATGAAAGCATACAACAGAGTCGAGTGGCACTATCTGGAAGCTATACTTGCTAGGTTGGGATTAAGTGGAACCCTGATCAACTTAATTATGAAATGTGTTACCTCAGTGCGCTTCTCTGTTCGGGTGAATGGTGAGCTTCAACCCTACTTCACACCCTCTCGAGGGCTTCGGCAAGGGGATCCAGCGTCCCATACTTATTTCTGCTTTGTGTGGAAGGATTCTCCTCATTACTCAAATATCATGGTCATATTGATAGGGGTATAAGGACGAGTATCCGGTCACCGTGGGTGAGCCATTTACTGTTTGCGGATGATTGCTTGATTTTTCTCAATGCGAATTCAAACAGTGCGGAGAGATTGGATGAGATCCTGCGAATCTACGGTGAAGCTTCAGGTCAGTGTGTGAATAAGGATAAAAGTGCTATTTATTTTAGCCCGAACACACCAAGCTCCACCAGGCAGGCTATCAAAGGAAAATTGGGTGTCATGGTTGAAGCGTTTAGCGATCGATACCTTGGCTTACCTACTGCTGTAGGACGGATCACGAGTGGCACTTTTGAGCACATTGGTGAGAGGTCCAGGAGCAAAATGCAGGGATGGTCTGAGCGGCTCTTTGCATGCGCTGGAAGAGAAGCGCTCATAAAAACTATTATTCAGGCGATCCCTACCTATATCATGAGTTTGTTTCCTGCTGACGAAGAAAGTTTGTGCAAAACTGACGTCAAGCATGGCACGGTATTGGTGGAGTAGTTCCATTGATAAGAGTGCGCTTCATTGGCTCTCTTGGAAGGAGCTGACGAAACCTAAATGTCAAGGAGGCATGGGCTTCCGTGATCTTCATATGTTTAACCTCGCTCTTCTTGGCAAACATGGGTGGCGTCTAATGACAAATCCTACATCTCTTTGTGCAAGAGTCATGAAGGGAAGGTACTTCCCAGAATCTGAATTCTTACAAGCTACGGTACCCAAGGCCGCGTTAGCAATTTGGCGGGCCATCATTGCAGGTTGTGAGGCCCTACTTGCGGGTATTGTGATGCGAGTTGGTGATGGTACTTCTATCAACGCATGGACTGACAAGTGGATTCCTACAACTCCTACAAGGACACCATTGTTGACACCAATGGCGCCTACTATCTCACTAGTCAGCGACCTGATTGATGTGGATAACTGGTCCTGGAAACAGGATCTTGTTCGACAGAATTTTATCGCTCCAGATGCAGAAGCTATCCTGAATATTCCTTTACGGCGCGGAGGGGGTGCAGATACAATGGCATGGGCACATGAGAGGACAGGTAACTACACTGTTAAGTCAGCGTACTGAGCTCTAGTGATTCAGAAAGAGCATCAAGCTCGAGAAGAAGGGCCGGCTATAGAAGCTTCAGTTGATAAAAAGCAGTTGTGGAAAGCTCTCTGGTCTCTCAAGGTGGTACCTAAAGTGCGCGTGTTCTGGTGGAGGGTACTCCGTGGCATACTGCCAGATGAACGCAGACTAAAGCATTGACATATCCGATTAATGAGTACATGCAAGCTCTGTCAATCACATGAAGAAGATCTACAACATGCACTTATATCCTGTTCACATGCTCGAGGTTTTTGGACGAAGCGCGCAAGTTACTGGATGTCAAACTACCACGGCTTCATCCCTCGACTTGGGCAGCTGATATTTTATGTGAACCAAGGTTCTCACGGAGAGAACGTGCGACGATAATCATAGTGATGTGGTCTATTTGGACTTCCTGGAACAGATGGACGCATGATCGGGATAAACTTGATCTGGCCAATTCGGTGAGGCTTACTCGAGAAGCCCTGGACCTACTTGATATCCCCGTACAACACGCAAAAGTTTTGCCAGGACATGGGTGGCGGCCTCCGGAATTAGATCAAGTCAAGATCAATACAGATGCAGCAGTCGCTCATGACGAAGGCAAAAGTGGCGCTGGTGGTGTTGCTAGATCAACCATAGCCTTGTTGGGTGCTTGGTGTAAACCACACCCTGGAGTTACTGACCCCATGATAGCGGAGGCCCTTGCAGTCCGGGATGGAGTTATTTTTGCAAATCTCAGAGGGTTCACGAATGTGGTGGTCGAGACTGATAGCCTGGAGGTGGTCAACCTCTGGAACACTCGCCGCAGCAGTCGATCAGTTGTGGCACCAGTTATCTTAGAAATGGAAGAGCTTTCTGATAGTTTTCATTCTTTTGTAATCCAACATGTAAGTAGATCAGCCAATGGTCTAGCTCACCTTTGTGCAAAGCGTGCTTGCACGGTGACTGGCACCGAAAGCTGGCTTACGGAGACTCCCAGCTTCCTGATCAACAGCCTTATTGCTGACTGCTCAGAGAACGCTTTTGTTTGAATAAAGCTCTAAATTCTCTGCAAAAATAAAGGTTTGGTAAAGCAAACCACCGTGCCAATCTCCTTTCAAAAGAAAAAGAAAACCTCCCTTTCGAAAATGGAGGAGTGAAGTGAACCCTACAAACTACAAGTGTTGAGGGGAGGGCTATTTGGAGAACTAGACAACCTCCAGGGACCTACGTGGAAGAAGAGCACACCGCAGATATTTCTCCTAACTAATCCATTCGAGATTCGACCATTCCCCTTCACCCAAGGGTTTAAGGGAAAACGGCGGCCCACTCGTCGGTAAGGGTTTTGGGCGCCCCTCCCCTCTCCCTCCCGCCGCCTCCATTCCCCGCGCCCACGCCCCCGCCCCCGCCCCCGGAGCCGGATCACCGCCGCTGAGCCCCACCCGCGCAGCCACCTCCCGACCCCCGCAGCAGCACACCTCGCCGCCTCCCCATCCATGCCCGCCGCCTAGAACCCCACGCCCGCCGGCCCCACCAAGCAGGACACCGCCTCCCCTCGCCGCCCGTGGCGCACGCCCGCCGCCGTGCCGTCGCCCGCCCCCCGCCTCTCATGCGCGTCGCCTCCATCACCGTCCCCGTGCCTCCTCGTCGGGACTCCGCTGCCTCCGCCCCGTCCGCGGGCTCTGGCAATTGGGCTTTGAGGTATGAGCTCGTTTTCATCTACTGATTGAGATCAACCCCACTCACTGGCCTCCGCAATTTCTGGCTCTAAATCCACCCATGGTTCAGCCAGCGAGAGAAATTGGAGTACCCCCCGCCCCTAGCAAGGAACTCCCCCTAGCAACTGGACGACGGACTCGAATTTCTCTTGTCAGGAGTAGGCGGGCATTAATTAGATGGATAATTAAGCTAGGAGGGCCTCCTGAACAGGCCTGCGCTACTGGCCGATTCAGTCGTTGCTGGTAGAAATTCGCCGCTTGAATCCTAATTTTGTAGCAAGCGTCTGCTCTAGCAGCACCAGGTTCAGTATGTAATTTTGTGCCTACTTGCTCCCCAGTTGTGTTGTCACTGTTCTCAGCATTTAAGCTCTTGAACACAAATTGAGATTCGTGAAGCTACCATTTCCCAGGCCTTTTAGTGTTTTATAACACAGTGTTTACTGTCACTCGCCTGCTTTGTGCGCTGAGACCTGATTATGGTTTTCTCCAGATGATGGCCAAAGGATTTCTAGCCAAGAGCGATAATGCAGGGACAAAGAAATCTCCCCTGCAAATCCAGATGCTGGAGAGTTTTTATTCTGGTAGGCATGTGCTAGTGTTTCAAGATCCTTTCCTGCTGTCATGTCTTATTTTTTGTTGTTCAACTTTTTGTGCTGTGGCTAAAAATTTCTCGATCCAGAGGTACAATATCCGAAGCCGGAGGATCTGACAGAGTATGCGGCATCTGTTGGTTTGACTTACAACCAGGTCAGAATATGGTTCAAAGAGCGGAGGCGGAAAGAGAGGAGACACATGGAAGCTGAAGAGGTTCACATGGAAACACAAGCTAGTGTAAGATCAAATTGGCCTAGATGTAGCAGCAGCAGGTCTTCCAATTCAAGCCAATCTCCAATGCAAGGTATTGCGGGTTTGCAGCCCGAGGATGACATTACTCTTGGTAGGAGTATGAGCCTTGTAGGAGAGAAACACACACTTCGATTACAAGTCCTATTTCCGAAGAATTATATTCTGAGGAAAGTCTTCCGCAAGGATGGTCTATCTCTTGGGGGTGATTTCGACCCCCTTCCTGAAAGGGCACATGTCCATGCCAGGGGTCTGTATCTAGTAGCACTAAAGGTTACTGAGAAAGTCATTTATCATCATAGACATATCTTGCTATCTATGTGTCCCAGTAGGTTAAACCATGCAAAAGACCTAATTAAGCTCAATCAACCACACAGTTCTATTAACAACTCTGGTAATTGTCTCATTTTTTGTTTGGTAGGTGTAGCACTTCTTATGTTCCATCTCAAAACACTGCTATTTACTGTAATTGTTTATTTACCATGCCATGTAATTTTCATCCTTCTCTTTCGGCCATGCATTCCCTCATTTGTGTGTCCATCTCAAAATAATACTAATTGTGTTAACGAGTTAGCATGCTATGGAAGTCCCAACCTTTTCGTTGGGCTTCACTCATTTGTAATACGGAGATTGTATCGAGCATCTTGTGCTTGATTGTGTTCGTCCTATTCATTTGTGCTTCAAGTTGTGGTTGCTTTGTAATGGCACTAAACTAGACTTCTGGGTAAACAAGGAAAGTAGAATTAGCAGGATCTGCAATCTCCTTCAATCCCCATTTGATCCTTTCTAACACTAATGCTGCTAACATATTTTGCATATTTCATGTTCGAATTGCATTCTGTAGATGCAGTTAATACCCTCAGAATATCATGTTGAATTGATTGATGCTGTTTTTAATAGTTGCAGATACCACAGGACATCACTCCTACCAGGATCAAAGCGTTTTGAAGAAGAGAAAGGTATTGCTTAGGCTGCTCAAGTGTTTTCATTTTCATTTCTAGCACAGCTTTGTTTCCTGTTGGTGCCGTGCCTCGTCTCACTGTGTGTGGCTAATGACGACTGGTGCTGATAGTCAGTATGGTCAAGCATAATTTTTGGTTTTCTGTACCAGAGCCTTTTAGGAAAGCATAGTCACTAACTCACTATTTAGGCTAAGTACACATTTTCATTGTTGTTTCTAGCACATACTTTTTTTCCCGTGTTAATTATTGTTTACTGGTTGTTGCCATACCATTTGGTGCCATCATGTGTGTACAATCTAGAAAGCATGGACACGGGGACGGAAAGGCGGGGATATGGATACGGGGACACGGGATACGGCATTTTTCAAAAACAACCATTCGGGGATACGGCAGGGTATATAAATATACAGAAAAAATAGCATGTAATGAAAATTTAATGGTAATTTTTAGATCAGAGATTTTGTACTGGACATATGTTTTTTGTCAAGGAATTACTGGATATATGTTGCCTCATTTCTATTGATAAAAGACTTTGGGGCAGCCCATAGTCCATACGAACCCTCCACTCAGGCTCATGTAGCTCTCCACTCAGAGCCCATATAAGGTCCAGTTCCTGAAACCCTAGACTAGTCAGCTCCTCTAGCCGTTCTCATCTCGTTTCCTCCAGCCACCTGAGAGCTGCAGAGAGCAGAAGGAAAGACTGAGCCGCCGCTTATATCTTCTTCCTCGCTGCTGGTTGTAGTCCCCATCTTTCTCCCCGCCCGGTCCTTCTTCCTTGTCGTCGAACGCCTTGCCATCTTCCTCTCTGCTGGATGGATGTTCTTCGTCTGGGGAAGAGCTGGGCTTGGGGGAAACAGATGCGTCGAGCTGGCGACCAGATAAGCGATTCCAGGCAGCAGCAGCCTCGAGCCTAGGCTGCGGCGGGGAGGCTGGTTCCCGAGTCCCCACCGTGTCCACACCGTATCTGCCGTATCCCGATTTCTTTCCCCTTTTTTTAATTTGGAAAAAGATGGGATACTGTGGGATACGTGTATCCCGGTGTATCCGCGCGTGTCCCCATATCCCCCCGTACTAGGACGGCATTTCGGCAGTTTCTGCCGTATCCATGCTTTGTAGAATTGTAGTGTACAATCATGAGTTAGTGTCATCTTCTGTGCTGAACTGCTGGTAGTCAGTCTGATCCAGCATTATCTTTATTTTATTATCAGGCCTCTTTTTTGTAATTAGAACAATGGATTCTGGAAACTTTTGGGCTAGGATATACAACACTAAATCCCATGTATTTTGTGGGCCAAGAGATGCCCCCCACATTTGAATTGGTATAAAAGATGTACAGTCCCTGCCTTAGTATCACTTTTATGCATTTATTTGCCGTAACAGTCTTTCTGAAGGCACTCTATTGTTCATTTTTATTCGGTTAGATTTAAGATTAGAGATCCACCGTATTTGTTTCTTAAAATTCTTGTGTTATTTTGTCAGTTGCTGATTGACAAATTATTTTAGTGCCTGAGATGAAGATGCTGTTAGCTAAACTGACCTTTTGTGCTTATTGTCCCTTTTTGTAATTGTAATCCATGTTAATTTGTTTCCATTTGTTATATTGAGACCTCTAACGTCAGGTGCCCACCTTCTAAAAAAATGTTCATCTGCAGATCATGTCGCCTACTGCTCAGAGATCCACTTTGCCATTTGAGAACAATGATCCTGTGAGGAAGCATGGAAAGGGCAAAGGTTTAATGACAGTGTGGCATGCAATGTATTCCCAAACTGCAGAAATTCAAGATTGCTCCAGTTTCATTGATGAAAGTGGTTGCTTGAGGTCATTGAGACCATTCGAAGATTTTGGCGGAAAGCTTGCCCAAGTAAAGTTGCTTATTTAATTTGGTCTGATACAGCCTATGTTATTTGAAACTTTAGTAGTTGTATATTCTGAATTAGCAACTCAGAATTTCCTCCTTTTATTATTATGTGCAGAAACAAACTTTGCCACGGAAGAAAGTAAACAAAAAGAGTAGACCTCCACCGAGTAAAAGAAAGGTAAGCTTTATTACTTGGAGAAGTCCACATATGGAGATAAAGCTAACTTCTAGTCCTCTAGAATGCGAATCTAGACCTGTAAAGTTATTAAATGGCGGTCATTTGGAAGGAAAGCATTTTTTTGCTGTTGCAATTTGACCTTTTTAATCTGGTTAAATGGAACTTAATCTGCCTTTTGTGTAGTACACTAATGGTGATTTCTCGCTATTTTAGGTGCCATGTGGCAGAGTTACTGATTTGAAGGAGCATCCTCCAGTGGAGTGCCATCTTTCAGTTGATGAATCAGAATCCTCAGAACTACGAAATGAACAGGCTACTTTAGTTGATGATGAGGAGCTTGAGCTCAGTGAGTTACAAGCAGGTCCTAATCCGTTAAGATGTTCAGCTCATATTTCTTCAACTGGGAGACATGGCTGCCCCCTTTGTAAAGGTCTGCAATATCATCCTCTGCCTCTTTGTTCTCATTTTTTCTAATATAAGCCAATTTACTTAAGTATTAGTGCTTCTCTTGCAGATTTACTTGCCAGGTTTCCTCCACCAAGTGTCAGGATGAAACAACCATTTCCCACAAAACCTTGGGAGTCATCACCTGAAATGGTGAAAAAGCTCTTCCAGGTTAAATGCAACACATTACTTTGAGAATACATGAGTAGTATTATCATCATTAATGGAATTTACCTTACATGAAATGAAGAAAAGCTCATGATCAGTCTGTCCAACTTCTATATTCTATTAACTTATGGAATTTACTGTATAATGAATGATCGTACATGTCTTGTGCTGGTCGTGGAACAAGACTGGCTTCAATAATCTTTCCATACCGGTACCAATTTTGTTCATGAATCCAACCAGTAGTTTACTGGATTTAGTTGCGTCTGGGCAGCAGGAATATTAGACATGTCTCCTATAATATACTCCCTCCGTTCCTAAATATAAGTCTTTTTAGAGATTTCAATGCGGATTACATACGGATGTATATAGACGTACTTTAGAGTGTAGATTCACTCATTTTGCTCCGTATGTGGTCCGTAGTAAAATCTTCAGAAAGCCTTATATTTAGGAACGGATGAAGTATTTGGTTATTTTGTTTGGAACATTAATGGCCTAAGCATGTTGTTAAAAATCTCAATAGCCCATATGTACTTGGTTAACTGAAAAATTCTTTCTTCCTTCACTTATTGTTTGTGTTACTGCCGTGCTCGTCGATTTTATTGCGCCTACCTTTCCTCTACCAGTTTTCATGTTGAAACTGTGGCCAGCATCTGTTAATTCGAAAATATTCTTGGCAGGTTGTCCGGTTTGTCTACACACATTTTGGTAGTATGGATGTTTATCCCTTTACGTTTGATGAGTTTGCACAAGCATTCCATGACAAGGTGAAAATTTTGTTAAATCTCCCTGAAATTGGTACAATTTTCTGTATTATTTTCTTACTGTGCAAATGTGACCTCCAGGACTCCTCGTTGTTGGGGAAAGTACATGTCAGTCTTCTCAAGCTACTTATGTTAAACACAGAAAGGGGCAGCGGCAGTGTGTTTGTACCAAGATCGTCTAAAGATAGCAGATTCTCAAGCTTTCTGAACTTTGTGAGTTTTGAAATGTGATGTACACTTTAGTTCATTTCGAAGATAGAATTACATTGTGCTTATTCTAGAGCTATTGTGCTATGGCGTCATTTCAGCATTGTCGGACAGTTCACAGATGAATTTTGAATGAGTGGAGAATTTAGTAGTAGGTTCATTTTATTAGTTTTTGTCAGTCTGATTGTACCTTGTTGGGTATATTTATTTATGTTAGCAGAAGTATTGGCGAGTTTGTTGCACATTGTGTAAAGTTTATAGTTCAAATATAATGCTGCATTTGGAAGTCAAAGTATATGGTCTTAGACCAGTGCTGGAGTTGAGCAATTTGTCGAGCCGTTTCATTACCATGCACTTTTTTTTTTGGTTATGCTCCTGTTCCAGTCTACTCTGGATATCAAGTTAATGATTTCCTTGAAGAACAATATGGCCTACAGGGTCTAATAAATGACAGCGTAGGATGAATCGGCTTTGTTTTCTAGTAGCACGAGGCTACTGACTTGTGTTCATCGTAATTCATTACATTGAGTAACAGTGATTGTGCAATAGCCAATAAGTGTGACATCAACATGATCCTTATCTTTCTATATGGTCTGATAAATCATACTACTTTGTGTGAAGAAACTGACTATGCTATTCTTCTCATATTTACATTTATTTAGTTCCATGACTTTGTCAATTGCAGCACCAAACTTCTGTTTCAGTTGAGGTGTTCGTCTTGTCATACTCCATTTTTATTTAGTCCACGTATTAGCTTTGGTCAAAGTCAAGCTTTGTAAACTTTGACAAAGTTTACAACAAAAGTATTAACATATACAATGACAAATCAATACCGTTAGATTCATTATTGAATGTACTTCCACATCATCTAGATTTGTTATGGTAAATGTTTATATTGTTTTCTATAAACTTGGTCAAACTTTATGAAGTTTGACTCCAGTCAAATCTAATATGCAGAGTAAATAAAAACGGAGGGAGTACTACCCATAGAATGCGGACCAGAGTCCGAGTTTCACTGAGCTAGTAATTGTCTTGCTTTCTTTTCTTATAGATTCGATGGGAGGTAACTAGATAGAGTTCAGACTACTTGATGCTGCTTCATTAGGGCGAATGTCTTGAATGGATGCATAAGAGAACTGTCATCCTGCATACCTGCTTCCTGTTTGAAGAACTTATCTGAAAAATGCAATAGCTAAATGGTTTGCCCCTATGTTTCTCTTTCAGGTTAGAGAACAAGAATTCGATGTGAATTTTTGGATCAAATCCCTGAATTCTCTTACTTGGGTTGAAATACTACGCCAGGTTCTGGTTGCTTCTGGTTTTGGTTCAGATCATCATATGCTGAATCGGAATTTCTTTAACAAGGTACTTAATGTGACACCTCATTATTCTAGATCTAACACTTGTATGTGGGTGTGCATGCCTTTCAGGTTACAGCTACCAATATTTGTATATATGCTGTAGCAATAGATTCCCCGTACAAGTACTTCTATTATGTTTCAAAGTAACATATATATCCTTTTATTCAATTATAGGAGAAAAATCAAATGGTTAAATATGGGTTACGTCCTCATACACTGAAAGGTGAATTGTTTGCACTATTGTCTAAGAAAGGAAGCGGTGGGTTAAAGGTTGCTGAACTTGCCAAATTACCACAGGTAGTATCAGAAATAAACTGTTCATATTGATGGTATCTGGCCTTCTGTATATACTTTTGGTTGAGTATCTCCGTTGCATTTACTTGATTGTTCTCTTCAGATTATTGGTCTTAATCTCTCTGGCGCATCAGAAGTAGAGCAGCTTATTTTCTCAACTCTCTCTAGTGACATCACATTGTTTGAGAAGATTGCGCCTTCTGCATATCGTCTCCGTGTTGATCCTCGGATTAAAGGAAAAGAAGATCCTACATTAGATACTGAGGATTCTGGAACTGTTGATGATGATGGGGATGCTAGCAGCAGTGGTGATGAATCTGATGGTCCACAAGAGAGTTATCCTGAGCATGAAAGTAGAATTGTCAGGTGGAGACAGAAAAACGTACATAAAAATATGAATAAATGCAGTGAAATTGATGAAAGTTATTCTGGAGAACGATGGCTTCTGGGGTTGATGGAAGGCGAGTACTCAGACCTAAGCATCGATGAGAAGCTGGATTGCTTGGTTGCTTTGATAGATGTTGTTTCTGGTGCTGGTTCTGTTCCAAGGCTTGAGGTAACCTTCACTCTCTTCCGGTATATTGCAATTGCAACATCTCATCTTTGTTCAAGGCATCATTGCTTAAACCTTACTCCCTCTGATCCAAAATAAGTGTAGCAGTTTTGAGCAAAGGTTAGTTCAACCTTAGTTCAAAACTGCGACACTTATTATGGATCGGAGGGAGTACTGAACTTGCAAAACGACCATCCAGGACTTAAAGGATCATTATTGTTAAATGTTGCCCTGTATGAAGTTATCTGGCTGACTATAGTGCTCTGTCTTGGTAATGTAACTACATAAATAGTTTGGATGTTCTTAGAAGTGATCAGATGAGATAAGACAACTAGGTTCATTTTTTAGAAGATTATGGCATTATTTCAGTTTTTTTCTTTTGAATCATCGAAACTCATGAACCATTTATGCAAATTTACCTCCACTGAATTTTCTTCTGTTGATGTGCTTTATTCACTTCTCCACAACTAACATAAATGATCACTCTTATAATTGATTATCCTAAGTTCCTAACTACACTATGATTGTGTCTCCTTACGGCTTAGGCAGAGTTAGGAGAAATGGACATTTTAAGTAGATACTACTTTCATTAGGATATGTATATGGACATCAGGACATCTTAAGTGGATAGTGCCTGCCTTAGGTTACCGTATAACTCATTTGAAGCGAAGTAAAAATACATACAATAGCCAGTGCCATTTCTCAGTTGTTGGGAAACTTAATCTTGGATAACTTTGTTGTGTTCACGTTCCAAGTTAAAGCTCAGCCTTCATACAAATGTTCTATTCTCTATTTGTATGCCCTGTTGGAAAGCTGCAGAATCTTATATTATTGTTTTCTACCTTTCATAGGAACCACAAAGTGTCCTGTCTAACATACAGAGAGCACAGCCGCATGCCTCAGGTGGGAAGATAAAGAAGTGTACAAGAACCATTTATCAATCTAGTGATGAGTACTTAAATAGACCAGGAAGCTCGCACAGTTTTGATTCCTCTATGCAAGGACAGTCAGGAAGTCTGAGGAGTCAGGATTACATTGCTGACTCTGGAGCTAACGAATCACCCACAGGATTTGCACATCAGCCACAAATTGTTCTCTTAGGATCAGATCGCAGATATAACAATTACTGGCTCTTCCTCGGCCCTTGTAGAGCAGATGATCCAGGGCACCGTAGGGTTTACTTTGAGTCCTCAGAAGATGGTCACTGGGAAGTGATAGATTCACCACAGGTTGCCGACCTGCTTAATTTGCGTAGCATCTAAATTTGCCTCTTATTTTATTACTTGAGGTTAAACTTACACAAATAAAGTTACCGGCCTTTTTTCTTTTTGCATTGCAGGATTTACTCTCGCTATTGTCTGTCCTAGACATCAGAGGCACCAGGGAAGCTCATCTTCTTGCATCAATGAAAAAGAGGCAATCATGTCTTTTTGAAGGCATGAAAAAACACTTGGAAGATGGGTGTGTAGTTGCGCTCACAGCATCATCTGATTCTTCTCGTTCCGAGACAAGCAGTGGAAACAGATATTCACCCAAGCCAAGTAGTGGAGATGGAGCTTCACCCCTATCAGACATTGACAGTGCTTCTGTTCCAACATATCTAGCTGGTAATCTTCAAAATGCATCATCTGCAATAGGAATTGAAGTTGGGAGGAGAAGTGATGAGAAGATGTTGAAGTGGGAGAGGTTGCAAGCATTCGATAAATGGATCTGGACTTCTTTCTATTCTTCCCTTACTGCTGTTAAGTGTGGCAAGAGATCATTTAAGGAATCACTCGTTCATTGTGAAAGTTGTCATGATCTGTATTGGAGAGATGAAAAACATTGCAGAATATGCCACTCTACTTTTGAGGTTGGTTTTGATCTTGAAGAAAGATATGCTATACATGTGGCAACATGCAGGGAGCCTGAGGATTTGTACGATGTGCCAAATCATAAAGTTCTTCCTTCGCAGCTACAGGCACTTAAAGCAGCCATTCATGCTATCGAGGTGAGTACTAGAAAATGGTTGTTCTACGCAGAATTTAGTGTCTGGGATCTGCTTCGTTAAGAAACTATGATACATGCTGACTCAAAGTTGAGTTATGTTGCTGTATTGGATCGCCAGTCACTTGTTTGATCACAAATAGCATATGTATTTCATAGCAGCTTCTTAATCATATTTTTTCCTCATTTTGTGTGCGCTGATGTAGGCACGCATGCCTACGGCAGCTTTCGCTGGTTTGTGGATGAAGTCTTCGCACAACCTGTGGGTTAAGCGGCTGCGACGAACATCATCATTACCCGAGCTTTTGCAGGTCAGTATCTTTTTCCTGTTTACATCGTAATATGAGAACATTCATTCAGTTTCAGGTAATTTATACAGTATGTACTGTCTTTTGTTTTGCCATGTTTCTTCCCTGCAGGTTCTTGTTGATTTTGTTGGGGCAATTGATGAGGATTGGTTGTACCAATGCTCATCAGCAGTAAGCTTTAGTTCATATTTGGACGACATTACTGTATACTTCCAAACGATGCCACAAACGACGTCTGCAGTTGCACTCTGGGTTGTCAAATTGGATGCCCTCATTGCACCTCATTCGGCACAAGCTGATTCTGGCAGAGGATTAGGCAAAGGATCCATACAGACAAGTATGTATTTGGCTGATTCTCAATCTTATCTACTCCTTCCGTTCTGATGAATAAGGCGTATTCGTTTCGTTAAGACAAGACTTTGACCAACAATTACTCTTTTAATATTTGATTTATGTGATAGAAAATCACTATCATAACAAAGTACTTCCAAATACGAATCTAGTGACACAAATTTCATGTTATATAACTTTGTATTTATGGAGTAATTATTGGTCAAATGCATGTCTTAGTGAAGCAAAAACGCCTTACTTTTAGGAATGGAGGGAGTAATGTTTAATATCCTTCTTATATTTGCGATTTGTCTTAATTTACTGCTCCCTCCGTCCCATAATATAATATCGTTTTGCAAGATAAGCTTGCAAAACGATCTTATATTATGGGATGGAGGGAGTACAATCAATGCCTTTGTTCCTATGAAGCACTTGCGTTTGAAATTATTATCAGAACATCAGCCTGGAACATAAATGATCACATGAGCCCAGCAATTATTCAACAGTACCAGTACTAGAAACAGTATTAGGGTAACCTTTATCTGATATATATGCCATTTGTGACTGTATGCCATCCTCGTGTGTGGCTATACTATTCATTCTAGGTAATCCAGAATTTTGATGCTAACATTTTTCAGTGTTGAGTCATTCCTCCAATAATATTTTGTGTATTATACAATGCAGGAGCGTAGGCATGCTTGAGATAGCTAGGAAGGGACTAGATGGATTATTTTGTGTGGTGCCCCAGCTGCCACCACTCTTTTTTTTGCATCAGTTTCAATCTTTCGATTGATGCCCGCGCTTTTTCTCGAGGCGAGACGAGCATGATGCCCTTTTTTTTGCCTTCATCTTGATGCCTTCAGCTTTGAGGTTATGATCTTGAACTCTGCAGAAGCCACGGCATCTCCGTATGATGGTGTGTGTACAATAATGTAAACACTAAGAAATTCTTTGTTAATAATCATTGCTCCGGCTTTGTAATTTCCTTTTGTACTTGAAGTGGTCAGCGAATCACCTGAAGGATAACACAATACCTATTTTCATGGAATAGAAGGGCTATATAGATCTTTTTGCCAGTTTGCTAGGTTGGGTAGGTAGGTAGGTCTTCTGGTTGCATGAGAACATATGCGCCCCACTGTGCTACTTTGTGCATTACTGTTGTGCTTCAGGACATTGTAGAGCTTGTCTGCTATTGGTATTTCTTGCGTTGCATAGTTTTGATATTTATATCCGTGGGTTTGCCGCCAGGGCACTTCATGTTTTTATTCCTAATCACTAAAGGACTCGGAGAAAATTAATTAGAGACAGGATGAAGCCTGAAATGAGCATTGATTTTGCCGAACGCAGCCAGTTCAAAAATAGTGCTACAAAGGCCGTACACATTTTTTGGCCAACTTTGACTGTCAATTTGACTAAACTTCTATGCCGCCCAGTTTATATATTGGTAAAATTGGAAGTCCAAATGTATCTCAAAATGTGTACGAACCTTGTGAACAGAAAATGCAGCTGAAAGGATTTTTCACTAGGTTTCTTATTATAAGAGAACTAAAATGCAGTAGTTCATGTATAATCTTCTTTCCGAACCCTGCTTGACTCTATAAGCGAGCCTACGTTGGGGCTTGTGTTCCAAATAATCAAGTTAAATGGCTCCGTCTAGGGTCCAGGAGCGAACAGAAAAGCGTACATACAACTAGGAACGGGAGCTCCTATGCAGCGCTGCAGGCGCCCGTTAACGATCTGGCGCCTGCAGCGCTACTAGCATGGGCCGGCCCACTAGCGTGCTGCCCCAGTTTTTTTTTCTAATTTTTGTTACGAAAATAAAAATATGAAATCAAAAAGGATTACAGATTTAAAGGAAAAAAAGTTCATCCATTTGAAAAAAAAATCATATCTTGAAAAAAGTTCATCAATTTTGAAAAAAGCTCATCAATTTGAATAAAAAGTTCATTCAAATTGAAAAAAAGTTCATGCAATTTAGCAAAGTTCACTATTTTTTTAAAAACTTCATTAAATTTATAAAAAGCTCACAAAATTGAAAAAAAAGTTCATGTATTTTTAGAAAAAGTTCATAGATAAAAAAAGTTCATCCATTTTCAGAAAGATGATCATCATATTTAAAAAAAGTTCATCGATATTCAAAAAAGTTCATCAATCTGAAAAAAAACTGTTGAAATTTTGAAAAAGTTCATACATATTCAAAAAAGTTCATAGAATTTTCAAAAAAAAAGTCAACCGGTGCCTAGATGGGTCGGCCCATTTACGGACGCCACAAGCGCCAGTTAACGAAAATGCACGTTAACTGGCGCCTGTGGCGCCGAATAGGAAATGCCACTAGGAACACATAATCTAGCGGAGCACCTGTGCGGAACAACAGAATCGAGTGCAAGGCAATTGCTGTTTTCGATGATCGACACTCTTTCACATGAGGCTTTTGTCAATCTATCGGTGTCCCTATGAGCGATATGGTGGGCAAGAAGACAGGTGATACACGGTATCAATCCACCTTCGGCTACACATCATTTTATGAACATGTTCATTGCTGAACTTGAGATGGTACCACAAAAACGTACAACGACTCAGGCCAGGCCTATGATCACATGTACGAGACCAAATGCACCACTGCAGAGTTTTGCAAAAATAGGCTCGGCAGGTGCAGTGTGTAGGGACGTTGTAGGTCTCTATCTCGGAAGTTTGTGGAGGGAGTGACTAACGTTGCAATATTGGAAGCAATTGCATGTCGCCTCTAGCCGAAGATTTGTTTCTTTAGAACTTTGTTGTTGCATCGGATTAAAAGCAGGTGATTAATGATATCGACAAAGGGACTGGTTGAAGGAAATATGCCCTAGAGGCAATAATAAAGTTATTATTTATTTCCTTATTTCATGATAAATGTTTATTATTCATGCTAGAATTGTATTAACCGGAAACATAATACATGTGTGAATACATAGACAAACATAGTGTCACTGTATGCCTCTACTTGACTAGCTTGTTGATCAAAGATGGTTGTGTTTCCTAACCATAGACATGAGTTGTCATTTGATTAATGGGATCACATCATTAGGAGAATGATGTGATTGACTTGACCCATTCTGTTAGCTTAACACTTGATCGTTTAGTATGTTGCTATTGCTTTCTTCATGACATACATGTTCCTATAACTATGAGATTATGCAACTCCCGTTTACCGGAGGAACACTTTGTGTGCTACCAAACGTCACAACGTAACTGGGTGATTATAAAGGAGCTCTACAGGTGTCTCCAAAGGTACATGTTGGGTTGGCGTATTTCAAGATTAGGTTTTGTCACTCCGATTTTTGGAGAGGTATCTCTGGGCCCTCTCGGTAATGCACATCACTATAAGCCTTGCAAGCAATGTAGCTAATGAGTTAGTTACGGGATGATGCATTACGTAACGAGTAAACAGACTTGCCGGTAACGAGATTGAACTAGGTATTGGATACCGACGATCGAATCTCGGGCAAGTAACATACCGATGACAAAGGGAACAACGTATGTTGTTATGCGGTTTGACCGATAAAGATCTTCGTAGAATATGTGGGAGCCAATATGGGCATCCAGATCCCGCTATTGGTTATTGACCAACACCGTCACTACGCCGTCGTGCTGCCGGAACTCATCTAATACTTCGCCCATCTTGCTGGATCGAGAAGGCGAGGACGTCATCGAGCTGAACGTGTGCAGAACTCGGAGGTGCCGTGCGTTCGGTACTTGGATCGGTCGGATCGTGAAGACGTACGACTACATCAACCGCGTTGATAAACGCTTCCGCTTAGCGATCTTCAAGGGTATGAAGATACACTCCCCTTCTCGTTGCTATACATCACCATGATCTTGCGTGTGCGTAGGAATTTTTTTGAAATTACTACGTTCTCCAACAGTGGCATCCGAGCCTAGGTTTTATGCGTTGATGTTATATGCACGAGTAGAACACAAGTGAGTTGTGGGCGATACAAGTCATACTGCTTACCAGCATGTCATACTTTGGTTCAGCGGTATTGTGAGATGAAGCGGCCCAGACTGACATTACGCGTACGCTTATGCGAGACTGGTTTCACCGTTACGAGCACTCGTGCTTAAAGGTGACT
Source organism: Triticum timopheevii (assembly GCA_963921465.1). Taxonomy (NCBI): domain Eukaryota; kingdom Viridiplantae; phylum Streptophyta; class Magnoliopsida; order Poales; family Poaceae; genus Triticum; species Triticum timopheevii. The sequence goes on from OY997266.1 coordinate 107,553,922, forward strand.
GGCGGGTGTCTGTCTCTCTCACTTTAGTTGATCCGAGTGTGGCTACACCCGGTCCTTGCGAAAGTTAAAACAACACTAATTTGACGAACTATCGTTGTGGTTTTGATGCGTATGTAAGAATGGTTCTTGCTCAGCCCATAACAGCCAAGTAAAATTTGCAACAACAAAGTAGATGACGTCTAACTTGTTTTTGCAGGGCATGTTGTGATGTGATATGGTCAAGACGTGATGCTATATTTTATTGTATGAGATGATCATGTTTTGTAACCGAAGTTATCGGCAACTGGTAGGAGCCATATGGTTGTCGCTTTATTGTATGAAATGCAAACACCCTGTAATTGCTTTACTTTATCACTAAGCGGTAGCGATAGTCGTAGAAGCAATAGATGGCGTAACGACAACGATGCTATGATGGAGATCAAGGTGTCGCGCCGGTGACGATGGTGATCACGATGGTGCTTCGGAGATAGAGATCACAAGCACAAGATGATGATGGCCATATCATATCACTTATATTGATTGCATGTGATGTTTATCCTTTATGCATCTTATCTTGCTTTGATTGACGGTAGCATTCTAAGATGATCTCTCACTAAAAATTATCAAGAAGTGTTCTCCCTGAGTATGCACCGTTGCGAAAGTTCTTCGTGCTGAGACACCACGTGATGATCGGGTGTGATAGGCTCTACGTCCAAATACAACGGGTGCAAAACAGTTGCACATGCGGAATACTCAGGTTAAACTCGACGAGCCTAGCATATAACAGATATGGCCTCGGAACACGGAGACCAAAAGGTCGAACGTGAATCATATAGTAGATATGATCAACATAGTGATGTTCACCATTGAAACTACTCCATCTCACGTGATGATCGGACATGGTTTAGTTGATTTGGATCACGTGATCACTTAGATGACTAGAGAGATGTCTGTCTAAGTGGGAGTTCTTAAGTAATATGATTAATTGAACTTAAATTTATCACGAACTTAGTACCTGATAGTATTTTGCTTGTCTATGTTTGTTATATATCAATAGCTCACATTGTTGCTTTCATATGTTTATTTTGATATGTTCCTAGAGAAAATTGTGTTGAAAAATGTTAGTAGCAATGATGCGGATTGGATCCGTGATCAGAGGTTTAGCCTCATTGCTGCACAGAAGAATTATGTCCTTGATGCACCGCTAGGTGACAAACCTATTGCAGGAGCAGATGCAGACGTTATGAACGTTTGGCTAGCTCAAAATGATGACTACTTGATAGTTTAGTGCACCATGCTTAAATGGCTTAGAATCGGGACTTCAAAGACGTTTTGAACATCATGGACCATATGAGATGTTCCAGGAATTGAAGTTAATATTTCAAGCAAATACCCAAGTTGAGAGATATGAAGTCTCCAACAAGTTCTATAGCTAAAAGATGGAGGAGAATCGCTCAACTAGTGAGCATGTGCTCAGATTGTCTGGGTACTTCAATCGCTTGAATCAAGTGGGAGTTAATCTTCCAGATAAGATAGTGATTGACAGAATTCTCTAGTCACCATCGCTAAGTTACTAGAACTTCGTGATGAACTATAGTATGCAAGGGATGACAAAAATGAATCCCGAGCTCTTCGTGATGTTGAAATCGATGAAGGTAGAAATCAAGAAAGAGCATCAAGTGTTGATGATTGACAAGACCACTAGTTTCAAGAAAAGGGCAAAGGGAAAGAAAGGTAAATTCAAGTAGAATGACAAGCAAGTTGTCACCCCCATGAATAAGCCCAAAGCTGGACCAAAGCCTGAAACTGAGTGCTTACACTGCAAAGGAAATGGTCACTGGAAATGGAAATGCCTTTAATATTTGGTGAATAAGAAGGATGGCAAAGTGAACAAGGGTATATTTGATATACAGGTTATTGATGTGTGCCTTACTAGTGTTTATAGTAGCCCCTGAGTATTTGATACTTGTTCGGTTGCTATGATTAGTAACTCGAAACACGAGTTACAGAATAAACAGAGACTAGTTGAAGGGGAAGTGACGATGAGTGTTGGAAGTAGTTCCAAGATTGATATGATCATCATCGCACACTCCCTATACTTTTGGGATTAGTGTTAAACCTAAATAAATGTTATTTGGCATTTGCGTTGAGCATGAATATGATTTGATCATGTTTATTGCAATACGGTTATTCATTTAAAATCAGAGAATAATTGTTGTTCTGTTTACATGAATAAAACCTTCAATGGTCATACACCCAATGAAAATAGTTTGTTGGATCTCGATCATAGTGATACACATATTCATAATATTGATGCCAAAAGATGCAAAGTTAATAATGATAGTGCAACTTATTTGTGGCACTGCCGTTTGGGTCATATCGGTGTAAAGCGCATGAAGAAACTCCATAAAGATGGATTTTCGGAATCACTTGGTTATGAATCATTTGATGCTTGCGAACCGTGCCTTTTGGGCAAGATGACTAAAACTCTGTTCTTCAGAACAATAGAACGAGCTACTGACTTGTTGGAAATAATACATACTGATTTATGCAGACCAATGAGTATGAAGGCTCGTGGCAAGTATCGTTATTTTCTAACCTTTACAGATGATTTGAGCAGATATGCGTATATCTACTTGATGAAACATAAGTCTGAAATAGTTGAAAAGTTCAAAGAATTTCAGAGTAAAGTGGAGAATCATCATAACAAGAAAATGAAGTTTCTACGATCTGATCCTGGAGGAGAATATTTGAGTTATGAGTTTGGCCTTCATATAAAACAATGTGGAATAGTTTCACAGGTCACGCCACCTGAAACACCACAATGTAATGGTGTGTCCGAACGTCGTAATCGTACTTTACTAGATATGATGCGATCTATGATGTCTCTTATCAGTTTACCACTATTGTTTTGGGGTTATGCATTAGAGACAGCTGCATTCACGTTTAATAGGGCACCATCTAAATCCATTGAGATGACACTGTATGAACTATGGTTTAGCAGTAAACCTAAGCTGTCGTTTCTTAAAGTTTGGAGTTGCGATGCTTATATGAAAAAGGTTTTCAACCTGATAAGCTCAAACCCAAATCAGAGAAGTGCGTCTTCATAGATTACCCAAAGGAAACTGTTGGATACTCCTTCTATCACAGATCCGAAGGCAAAACATTCGTTGCTAAGAATGGATCCTTTCTAGAGAAGGAGTTTCTCTCGAAAGAAGTGAGTGGGAGGAAAGTAGAGCTTGATAAGGTAATTTGTACCTTCTCCCGAATTGGAAAGTAGTTCATCACAGAAATCAGTTCCAGTGATTCCTACACCAATTAGTGAGGAAGCTAATGATGATGATCATGAAACTTCAGATTAAGTTACTACAAAACCTCATAGGTCTACCAGAGTAAGATCCACACTAGAGTGGTACGGTAATCCTATTCTGGAAGTCATGTTACTTGACCATGGCAAACCTACGAACTATGAGGAAGCGATGATGAGCCCAGATTCCGCGAAATGGCTGGAGGCCATGAAATCTGAGATGGGATCCATGTATGAAAACAAAGTGTGGACTTTGATTGACTTGCCCGATGATCGGCAAGCCATAGAAAATAAATGGATCTTCAAGAGGAAGACGGACACTGATAGTAGTGTTACTATCTAAAAAGCTCGACTTGTTGTGAAAGGTTTTTCGACAAGTTCAAGGTGTTGAATACAATGAGATTTTCTCACTCGTATCGATGCTTAAGTCTGTCCAAATCATGTTAGTAATTGCCACAATTTATGAAATCTGGCAAATGGATGTCAAAACTGCATTCCTTAATGGTTTTCTTAAAGAAGAGTTGTATATGATGCAACCAGAAGGTTTTGTCAATCCTAAAGGTGCTAACAAAATATGCAAGCTCCAGCAATCCATCTATGGACTGGTGCAAGCATCTCGGAGTTGGAACATACGCTTTGATAAGTTGATCAAAGCATACAGTTTTATACAGACTTGCGGTGAATCCTGTATTTACAAGAAAGTGAGTGGGAGCACTACAACATTTCTGATAAGTATATATGTGAATGACATATTGTTGACAGGAAATAATGTAGAATTATTCTGCAATGCATAAAGGAGTGTTTGAAAGGAGTTTTTTCAAAGAAAGACCTCGGCAAAGCTACTTACATATTGAGCATCAAGATCTATTGAGATAGATCAAGACGCTTGATAAGATTTTCAATGAGTACATACCTTGACAAGATTTTGAAGTAGTTCAAAATGGAACAGTCAAAGAAAGAGTTCTTGCCTGTGTTGCAAAGGTGTGAAATTGAGTAAGACTCAAATCCCGACCACGGCAGACAATAGAAAAGAGAATGAAAGTCATTCCCTATGCCTCAGTCATAGGTTCTATAAAGTATGCTATCCTATGTACCAGACCTATTGTATACCTTGCTCTAAATTTGGCAAGGGAGTACAGTAGTGATCTAGGAGTAGATCACTGGACATTGGTCAAGAATATCCTTAGTGAGGACTAAGGAAATATTTCTCGATTATGGAAGTGATAAAAGATCCCGTCGTAAAGAGTTACATCGGTGCAAGCTTTTACACCGATCCAGATGACTCTATGTCTCAATCTGGATACATATTGAAAGTGGGAGCAATTAGCTAGAGTAGCTCCGTGCAGAGCATTGTAGACATAGAATATTTGCAAAATACATACGGCTCTGAATGTGACAGACCCGTTGACTAAGATTCTCTCATGAGGAAAACATGATCACACCTTAGTGCTCTTTGGGTGTTAATCACATAGCGATGTGAACTAGATTATTGACTCTAGTAAACCCTTTGAGTGTTGGTCACATGACGATGTGAACTATGGGTGTTAATCATATACAGATATGAATATTGGTGTTAAATCACATGGCGATGTGAACTAGATTATTGACTCTAGTGCAAGTGAAGGAAATATGCCCTAGAGGCAATAATAAAGTTATTATTTATTTCCTTATTTCATGATAAATGTTTATTATTCATGCTAGAATTGTATTAACCGGAAACATAATACATGTGTGAATACATAGACAAACATAGTGTCACTAGTATGCCTCTACTTGAATAGCTTGTTGATCAAAGATGGTTGTGTTTCCTAACCATAGACATGAGTTGTCATTTGATTAACGGGATTCTGTTAGCTTAGCACTTGATCGTTTAGTATGTTGCTATTTCTTTCTTCATGACTTATACATGTTCCTATAACTATGAGATTATGCAACTCCCGTTTACCAAAGGAACACTTTGTGTGCTACCAAACGTCACAACGTAACTGGGTGATTATAAAGGAGCTCTACAGGTGTCTCCAAAGGTACATGTTGGATTGGCGTATTTCGAGATTAGGTTTTGTCACTCCGATTTTCGGAGAGGTATCTCTGGGACCTCTCGGTAATGCACATCACTATAAGCCTTGCAAGCAATGTAGCTAATGAGTTAGTTACAGAATGATCCATTACGTAATGAGTAAAGAGACTTGCCGGTAACGAGATTGAACTAGGTATTGGATACCGATGATCGAATCTCGGGCAAGTAACATACCGATGACAAAGGGAACAACGTATGTTGTTATGCGGTTTGACCGATAAAGATCTTCGTAGAATATGTGGGAGCCAATATGGGCATCCAGGTCCCGCTATTGGTTATTGACCGAAAACGTGTCACGGTCATGTCTACATAGTTCTCGAACCCGTAGGGTCCGCACGCTTAACGTTTCGTTGACGATATAATATTATATGAGTTATGCATGTTGGTAACCGAATGTTGTTCGGAGTCCCGGATGAGATCATGGACATGACGAGGAACTCCGGAATGGTCTGGAGATAAAGTTTGATATATGGGATAATAGTGTTTGATTTCCGGAAGGGTTCCGGAATTCACCGGAAGGGGTTCCGGATGTTTCCCGAAATGTTTGGGTACGAGAACACATTATTTGGGCCAAAGGGGAAAGCCCACAAGGTTTTTGGAAAGCGCAAAAGGAAGTTTTGCGGAGTCCAGTGGCCAGACGCCAGGGTCCCTGGCGTCTGGGTCCAGACGCCGGGAACCCTGGCGTCTGGCCCTGGAGTCCGAGAAGGACTATTGCCTTTCGGGTGAAACCGACTTTGTGGAGGCTTTTGCTCCAAGTTTCGACCCCAAGGCTCAACATATAAATAGAGGGGCAGGGCTAGCACCAAAGACACATCAAGAAACACCAAGCCTTGTGCTAGTAACCCCGTGAAAGCACATTTGCTCCCTGGGTGGTTTTGGTAATTAATGACAACATACTTTGTGGTTGGACTAATGCTTTTATCAAGTATGTTTCAGGAAATTCAATCACATTGGCATGGAAAAAGGACTGAAGAGGTGGACCCCTCAAAATGCTAAGGCAAGCATTGGCAAAAGCTCAAGACTCCATTTTTGGTTTAGTGATCCAAGATCACATTGAGTCTATAGGAAAGCCAATACTATTAAAAGGGGATGAGGTTATGATAATGATCTGGTTGCTCAAAGTGCTTAGTGATACATCTCCTAAACTATCAGCAACTCTCACTTCCATAATACACTCATAAGTAATCTCGGTCCCACCGATTTTCCAAACCCAGTCACACCGAGATGAACCACCTCAGCCATATAGCCAAACCCTAGAATTCTCGGATTTTCCGATTCTGAACTCGGTCTCACCGAAACTTGAGTTGCCAAGCTTCTGAAACCTTCTGTCATCAAATCGGTGTCACCGAGATGATGAAGTCGGTCCCACCGAGATTGTCAAGCTCTTGTCTTTGGACGAATCGGATTCACCGAGTTTGTATTTTCGGTCCCACCGAAAATCCCAACGTTCACATGATTTGAACTTTCGGTCTCACCGAGTTGTCAACTTCGGTCTGACCGAGATTGGTCAAATGTGTGTAACGGTTGGATTTTGTGTGGTGGCTATAAATACCCCTCCACCCCCTCTTCATTCGTGGAGAGAGCCATCAGAAAGAACTACCACTCCTACCTTACATTTCTGAGAAGAAAACTACCTACCCTTGTGTTGAGATCAAGTAGCTCCACTCCCACCATATGAAACTTGATCTCTAACCTTCCCAAGTTGCTTTCCACTCAATCCTTTCTTCCACCACAGCCAAATCAGTGAGGAGAGTTGAGTGTTGGGGAGATTATCATTTGAAGCACAAGAGCAAGGAGTTCATCATCATCAACACCATCTATTACCTTTTGGAGGGTGGTGCCTCCTAGATTGGTTAGGTGTCGCTTGGGAGCCTCCGTCGAGATGTGGAGTTGAACCAAGAAGTTTGTAAGGGCAAGGAGATCGCCTACTTCGTGAAGATCTACCCCGAGTAAGGCTAGTCCTCCGTGGGCGTAGGCCATGATGGCATAGACAAGGTTGCTTCTTCGTGGACCCTTCGTGGGTGGAGCCCTCCGTGGACTCTCGCAGCCGTTACCCTCCGTGGGTTGAAGTCTCCATCAACGTGGATTGACGATAGCACCACCTATCGGAACCACGAGAAAAATCTCCGTGTCTCCAAATTGCGTTTGATCTTCTCCACTTCTCTTTACTACTTGTGAAATTTACTTTCCGCTGCCCATACTCTAGAATTGCATGTGTAGTATGCTACTTGACTTGTGTGATATGCAAAATCTGCCAAAACGTGTCTTTGTCAAAAGGCATAATTTTTATCTTGTCGAGTAGTCTAATCACCCCCCCTCTAGACACTCTCACCTTCTTCGATCCTACAATTGGTATCAGAGCTTTGGTCTCCATTGCTTTGGTTTACACACCATTGGAGGAAGATGGATGTGTCTACGTTTGGGAGTGTTAGCCATAGAGTGCCTATTCTTAATGGAGTGTCCTATAACTCGTGGAGGATTGAAATGCTTATTATCTTTAAGATGTATAACTTGCGCAAATATGTTGAAACCCCATATGTGCCTCCATTTGACCCCTTGCACCCTACCATGGATGAAGAGCTTGATTTGCTTCGTAACCTTAGAACTATAAATCTTATCATTAGAGGTTTGCCCGATAACTTGCTTAAGCTCGTCACAAACTTTGAGTGCGCCTATGCTATGTGGAAGTCCTTGGAAGAACTTTTTCCGGACTGCTCTTTGAGAGGTCTTGATGAAATTCTATACAAGACTATTGAATTTGATATGATGCGCCCCAATGATCCCAACTTTGATAAATGCTTCTTTGAGCTTCGTGATCTCATGAAAAAGAAGGGTGATCCTTATCTTATCAATGCTCTAATTAGAAATGCTCTTGTATTGCATTCCGATGGTTATTGTCACATTGACAAAACTAATGCAAGTCATTGTCAAATTGACCTAGGTGTTGATGATGAACTATCTATGGGTCAATATGATGATGAGCATGAGCATGATGATGATTACTCCGATTCGGACACCGAGCTAGACAAGATCATGAAGAGTCTCAATCTCATGGCGAATCTGAGAGACTACATATCCGGTGGAAAAGAGTGGATTCTTGATAGTGGATGCACCGATCACATGACCGGAGACGAAGACATGTTTCGAGAGCTTGCAAAGAACGATGGTCCACGCAAGTATGTGAATTTTGGAGACAACTCCAAGGGTAAGGTACTTGGCCTTGGTAAGGTGGCCATATCTCATGATAGCTCTATTCAAAATGTCATGCTTGTTGAATCACTTGGATACAATTTACTTTCCGTGTCTAGATTAGCTGACTTTGGATTCAATGTGCTATTCACCGAAGTAGATTGCCAAGTCTTTCGTCGTGACAATCATAACATGGTTTTTACCGGTATCCGTAGAGGTGATCTATATATTGTTGATTTCACTAAGAAAGTCCAACCTAGAACTTGCTTCATTGCTAAATCCGCTAAAGGTTGGTTATGGCATAGAAGGCTTGGACATGTTGGTATGCGTAATCTAGACAAGCTAATCAAAGGTGATCATATTCTTGGTGTTAAAGATGTTCTCTTTGACAAAGATAGACTTTGTAGTGCTTGTCAGGCAGGAAAACAAGTAGGTGGAAGTCATCCTGTGAAGAACATCATGACCACAAGGAGACCGCTTGAGCTTCTTCATATGGATCTCTTCGGTCCCAATGCTTACAAAAGCCTTGGTGGTAACTCCTCTGGTCTAGTTATAGTTGATGATTATTCCAGATTTACGTGGGTATTTTTCCTTGATGACAAATCACAGGTTCAGAGGATCTTCAAAACCTTTGCTAGAAAGGCCCAAAATCAATTTGAGGTGAAGATCAAGAAAGTTCGGAGTGACAATGGAACGGAGTTCAAGAACGCCCATGTAGATTCTTTTCTTGATGAGGAAGGGATTCTACATGAGTTCTCGGCTACGTACATTCCTCAACAAAATGGAGTTGTTGAGAGGAAGAACCGAACGCTCATAGAGATGGCGAGAACGATGCTTGATGAATACAAGACACCGAAGCATTTTTGGGGTGAAGCGGTCGAGACAGCTTGTCATGCTATCAACAGGCTTTATCTTCATAAGCTCCTCGGCAAGACTTCATACGAACTCCTCACTGGTAACAAACCCCAAGTGGGATACTTTCGTGTCTTTGGTTCAAAATGCTATATCCTTGACAAGCATCGTCGGTCCAAATTTGCTCCTAAAACTCATGAAGGCTTTTTCCTCGGTTATGGATCAAACTCTCACACCTACCGTGTCTACAACAATTTCACCCGAAAGGTTGAAGAGACGGTAGACGTGAAGTTTGATGAATCTAATGGCTCGCAAGTAGAGCAAATGCCTATTGATGTAGGAGACAAGGACCCATCGGAAGCCATTCAAGATTTATCTATTAGAAAGATCCGTCCCATGGAAGTGAAGGAGAGTACCTCATCTACATATGTGGAGCCCCCTACCTCACGGCAAGATGAACCTCAAGGCAACATGGAGGCCTCCACAAGTGGAACTCACCAAGATGAGGAAGGGCAACAAGAAGATCCACCACAACCTCCTTCTCCACCACCTCAAGACAACACCAACAACAATGAAGAAGAAGAAGAGGAAGATGAGGATGATGAGGAAGCTCAGCCTCAACCACAACAAAAGCTATCCCGAGTCCGAGCAAGAATCAAGAAAAATCATCCCGTGGAACAAATGATGAACGACATCGACTCCGGGAGAATTACTCGCTCTAAAACTCGCTTAGCTAACTTTTGTGAGCATTACTCATTTATCTCTAGTCTTGAACCTATGAAGGTAGAAGAAGCACTTGAAGACCCGGATTGGGTGAACGCTATGCACGAAGAGCTACACAACTTCGAGAGGAACAATGTATGGACTTTGGTAGAGAAGCCCAAGGATGATCAAAACGTCATTGGAACCAAATGGGTGTTTCGGAACAAGCAAGATGAAGATGGACAAGTCATCCGCAACAAGGCTCGTCTCGTAGCTCAAGGTTACACACAAGTCGAAGGTATGGACTATGGTGAGACCTATGCCCCCGTTGCTAGACTTGAGTCCATTCGCATTCTTCTTGCTTATGCCAACCACCATGACATTACTCTCTATCAAATGGATATTAAAAGTGCTTTCCTAAATGGTGAAATTGAGGAGGAAGTATTTGTGAAACAACCTCCCGGATTTGTGAATCCTAAAAAGCCTAATCATGTTTACAAACTTCATAAAGCTCTTTATGGCCTTAAACAAGCTCCTAGAGCTTGGTACAAATGCTTAACTAGCTTTCTTCTTGAAAAAGGATTTGAGATTGGAAAAATAGACTCAACGCTATTCACGAAAAGGGTTGATGGTGAACTATTTGTGTGCCAAATATATGTTGATGATATTATCTTTGGTTCAACTAACCCTCATTTTAGCGAGAAGTTTGGAAAGCTCATGTCGGAGAAGTATGAGATGTCCATGATGAGTGAACTCAAATTCTTCCTTGGGTTGCAAATCAAGCAATCTAAGGAGGGTACCTTTGTCTCACAAACAAAGTACACCAAGGATCTCTTCAAGAAGTTCAACATGCAAGAAAGCAAAGGTATGAGAACCCCCATGCCTACTAGTGGACATAATGACTTGACAAAAGATGGAGAACCTGTTGATCAAAAGGTTTACCGATCTATGATTGGTTCTCTACTATATCTCTGTGCTTCTCGTCCTGACATAATGTTGAGTGTATGCATGTGTGCTCGATATCAAGCAGCCCCTAAAGAATGTCATCTTAAAGCTGTTAAAAGAATTGTGAGATATTTGATACACACACCTAACTTTGGCATTTGGTATCCTAAGAGGGCCTCATTCGATCTTGTTGGCTATTCCGACTCGGACTATGCCGGTGACAGGGTTGATAGAAAGTCAACTTCGGGTACGTGTCAATTCCTTGGTCGATCCCTTGTATCTTGGTCCTCCAAGAAACAAAATTCGGTATCATTATCCACTGCCGAAGCAGAATATATAGCTGCTGGTTCATACTGTGCTCAGTTGCTATGGATGACACAAACGCTTAAGGATTATGGGATACATGTGAGACATGTTCCTTTGCTTTGTGACAACGAGAGTGCGATTAAGATTGGACACAATCCAGTGCAACACTCTCGAACGAAACATATTGAAGTTCGTCACCATTTTATTCGTGATCACATTGCCAAGGGTGACATCAATCTTAAGCATGTTCGTACTGACAAACAACTTGCAGATATCTTTACAAAACCACTTGATGAGAAAGTGTTTTGTCGCTTAAGGAGTGAGTTGAACATCATTGATGCTTCAAACTTGGAGTGAAAACTCCATTGATGCATGCAAGGCATGAGCCTACTTGACTAATCCTTGATATTTCTCTTATGATGATGATCATATGTCTTGGACACATTTGCCCCCTTGTATTGCATCTAACTCCTTGCAGGTACTTGGATGATCTACATTCCACAAGATTACCACACACTCAAATCATGAGTAATCTTGTCATTGACCAAGTATCTAGCCCTTTGGGATGTTGAGTTCAAGGAACAAAATTCCACATATCCTTTTTGACACCTTATACATCTAGTATTTCACTCTTGTCATCTTGGATATCCTTGAGTATTTCCTTGCTTGCCTAACCCATGTAGGAAGATGAACTACACAAGTGGAAATGATGCTCCAACTTCACACTCAATGAGCACCTACATCAAGCTCACCTACATGAACAAAGCAACAACAAGCCCAAGGTATGTTCTTCACATCATTAAGAAGCTTTGCTCAAAGACATGAGTACAAGCAGCTTCATAAGATGTGATCACATCAAATGCTTAATCGAAAAATGGCAACCCCATTTTGAGCTTAAATGATGAGTATGACCTATGATCAAATGTTCTCATTTGACTCCTAAGTCAATATACTCAAACATAGGTGACTTTGTCGCCGACCCTTATCTAGATGAAGTACATATGATTTGGAGTTTTTCTATTACGTTCTCTCACTGAGTTTCCTTGCAAAGTGAGCTGAATTAATTCTGTATTTCCTTGGAATTAAACTCGGCGTCACCGATTTAGTTATTTCGGTCTAACCGAAAAGGATCTGCCCTAAGTCCCTGACTTTCGGACACACCGATCCATATCAATTCGGTGTCACCGATTTATTTCTTTCAGGATATCATCTTCTGCAGCTTCACTGTGTTCTTATTACCCTGTTGTGATTCCTAAGGATCCCACTTCTTTCCTTCCATCTTTCCTGACCTTCCTAGTCTGCTGTCCTTTTCGGCACTTGATGTCAAAGGGGGAGAAAATTTAGGGGGACTTAAGGGGAGAAGAGAAGATTTAGGGGGAGAAGAAGAGCAATCTTATCTCAAGGGGGAGAGAATCACATCAAAGCTTTGCCGTGTTCCACATTGGTTATTACATTTGGGCATCATTCTTTTGATTTTGCTTTTTCCTCAAAGGGAGAGGAATCTTCACAATTGAGATCTTATGGAAAGCAAAATCTCTCAGAGTTCATTGAAAATCTGTTAGTTTCAGGAGACATGTTTGCTGATTCAAGCCTGTGCTCTTTATGAGACACTCATTATACATGTCATCCCTGGCTTGGTACTCTTGATGTTCTTGTTGTTGGTTGAAGAAATACTCTTGTGTTATCTAATCTTGTTTTCCCAAGTTTATTTCTTCAGGTACAATGCCAAGGAACCTCAAGGTAAGTATATGCACCTTGCAGAATGTGCATGATGGTGACTTGCTTGTGAATACTTGTTTGCAAGAAATCACCATGCACATATGTATGATCACTCACTTCTTTTCATCTGCTCTGATGCATATAGCCAAGCTGCATGTAGCACATCTTGTTTTTCTCTCTTGTGTGCTTGTGGTAGTCCAAAACCAAAATCTATAAAAATCTTGCACACTTGTAGGGGGAGCCTATGTACTACATGTTTGTCAAAGCTTTAGTGATAATTCTGTCTTTCTTTCAGTAAGCTTTGATGTCCTGTCTTGTGTGTTGCCATCAATTACCAAAAAGGGGGAGATTGAAAGCACATTTGCTCCCTGGGTGGTTTTGGTAATTAATGACAACATACTTTGTGGTTGGACTAATGCTTTTATCAAGTATGTTTCAGGAAATTCAATCACATTGGCATGGCAAAAGGACTGAAGAGGTGGACCCCTCAAAATGCTAAGGCAAGCATTGGCAAAAGCTCAAGACTCCATTTTTGGTTTAGTGATCCAAGATCACATTGAGTCTATAGGAAAGCCAATACTATTAAAAGGGGATGAGGTTATGATAATGATCTGGTTGCTCAAAGTGCTTAGTGATACATCTCCTAAACTATCAGCAACTCTCACTTCCATAATACACTCATAAGTAATCTCGGTCCCACCGATTTTCCAAACCCAGTCACACCGAGATGAACCACCTCAGCCATATAGCCAAACCCTAGAATTCTCGGATTTTCCAATTCTGAACTCGGTCTCACCGAAACTTGAGTTGCCAAGCTTCTGTAACCTTCTGTCATCAAATCGGTGTCACCGAGATGATGAAGTCGGTCCCACCGAGATTGGCAAGCTCTTGTCTTTGGACGAATCGGATTCACCGAGTTTGTATTTTCGGTCCCACCGAAAATCCCAACGTTCACATGATTTGAACTTTCGGTCTCACCGAGTTGCCAACTTCGGTCTGACCGAGATTGGTCAAATGTGTGTAACGGTTGGATTTTGTGTGGTGGCTATAAATACCCCTCCACCCCCTCTTCATTCGTGGAGAGAGCCATCAGAAAGAACTACCACTCCTACCTTACATTTCTGAGAAGAAAACTACCTACCCTTGTGTTGAGATCAAGTAGCTCCACTCCCACCATATGAAACTTGATCTCTAACCTTCCCAAGTTGCTTTCCACTCAATCCTTTCTTCCACCACAGCCAAATCAGTGAGGAGAGTTGAGTGTTGGGGAGATTATCATTTGAAGCACAAGAGCAAGGAGTTCATCATCATCAACACCATCTATTACCTTTTGGAGGGTGGTGCCTCCTAGATTGGTTAGGTGTCGCTTGGGAGCCTCCGTCGAGATGTGGAGTTGAACCAAGAAGTTTGTAAGGGCAAGGAGATCGCCTACTTCGTGAAGATCTACCCCGAGTAAGGCTAGCCCTTCGTGGGCGTAGGCCATGATGGCATAGACAAGGTTGCTTCTTCGTGGACCCTTCGTGGGTGGAGCCCTCCGTGGACTCTCGCAGCCGTTACCCTCCGTGGGTTGAAGTCTCCATCAACGTGGATTGACGATAGCACCACCTATCGGAACCACGAGAAAAATCTCCGTGTCTCCAAATTGCGTTTGATCTTCTCCACTTCTCTTTACTACTTGTGCAATTTACTTTCTGCTGCCCATACTCTAGAATTGCATGTGTAGTATGCTACTTGACTTGTGTGATATGCAAAATCTGCCAAAACGTGTCTTTGTCAAAAGGCATAATTTTTATCTTGTCGAGTAGTCTAATCACCCCCCCCTCTAGACACTCTCACCTTCTTCGATCCTACACCCCGTCCCCTCTAGTTTATCCTCCATCATAGTTTCCGTAGTGCTTAGGCGAAGCCCTGCGGAGATTGTTCTTCACCAACACCATCACCACGCCGTCGTGCTGCCGGAACTCATCTACTACTTCGCCCGTATTGCTGGATCGAGAAGGCGAGGACGTCATCGAGCTGAATGTGTGCAGAACTCGGAGGTGCCATGCGTTTGGTACTTGGATCGGTCGGATCGTGAAGACGTACGACTACATCAACCGCATTGATAAACGCTTCCGCTTAGCAATCTTCAAGGGTATGAAGATACACTCCCCTTCTCGTTGCTATACATCACCATGATCTTGCGTGTGCGTAGGAATTTTTTTGAAATTACTACGTTCTCCAACACTAGTAACAGCTATAGGAACATTATCGAAGAGGTCAAGCAGCGAGCAACCAATTTTAATTGTATTTTCAGCTTTGAAGGTTGAGTGGTGAATGTAGATGCAGATAGACTAACTAAGCTTTCAAACTCTCTCGAGCAGGGGCGCCACTTGTGGTTGGGTCACCCCATGATGAATTTTGTATTCCAATCCTTGTGTTTTTATCAACTTTGACCCCTAAAAACCCATTTTCTCAATAAAATAAAGTAACACCTACCCTCTCGTTTAGGGTAACCTACTCCGCCGATGATCCAGATTTCCAACACGAGTCTTCTCATTTTCTACCTTCGGTCTCCTCCTTGGACCTTGGAAAGTGGAGCGAGATTATTGTCTGATTGGGCTTACAACCCTAGCCATGGAGGGGGCTAGCTCTTCATCGGCAACGAGGAGTGCGATGGAGAACTTAGAGAGATGCTGAAACACCTTGATTTGAAAGATGAGGAACTTGATTATGTTGTGATTGGGAAGGAGTAGGTGAGAATTTTGAGAAGGAAGCGCAGTGGTTGGCGAACGACCGCCTCAACACAGACCGCGTGTTTAGCGATGTGCAATGTTTGAGACTGAAACTTGTGTGGGGTTTAGCCCAAACACCAAAATACCAGGAGGCATGCGGGAACTTGTTTATCTTCGAGATGTTCTATCTATGCGATTGGGAGAACGTGGTGCATGGTGGTCCTTGGTTGTTTAGGGGCTCCTTGTCTGTTTAGGGGCTATGGACTCATCGAGAGGGTCATGATGGGCGTACTAATCCGTCCTTGATCACTTTAAATGGTTTATATGTTTGGGCATAAATTCATAAAGTTCTAGATATTTATCAGCATGAGGCTGCTGTAGATTAGCTGGCAATGAGAATTGGGAAAGTTAGAGAGATTCAGTTGTTGCCTATTTTGTATTATGATGGTGATTATGTCCAGGTGTGTGCGCAAGTACTCACCAATAAACCGCTCACTCGTTTTACTTCATTGACTATGTAAGGAGAAGAAAGGCGTCCACTGCAAGTTGGTATGAGAAGATCCCTTTCTTTTGCCAAGTATGTGGGCCAATGGGACATATGCATAAGAAGTGTGCAGATGGGGTCGGGCAGCCTAATGATAAGCAGTATGGGTCCTGGATGATAACACAAATATGGACTACTTAGTATGTCGCGCCATCAGGAGGTATGAGAGCTCCCATGGGTAGCCGTGGCCGAGGGCATGCTAGGTCTGGCTAAGGTAATTCTGCACTAATACAGACTCTGCATGATGCATACCTGAGAGATAATGAAGATCCGTGGGACACACCGTCGAGCCAACCTGAAAGCACAAGTGCTCCCTAGGGATTTTGGTAATTAATGTCAACATATCTCTTGTTGTACTAATATCTTTATCTAGTATATTTCAGAAATTTCAACAATGGCGTGGTATGGACAAGAGAATGTGGAACCCCTTCAAAATGCTAAGGACAAAGATTGACAAAGGCTCAAGACTCTTCATTTTCATTTTAGTGATCCAAGATCACATTGAGTCCATAGGAAAGCCAATACTATTAAAAGGGGATGGGGTGTTGCTTAATGATCTACTTGCTCAAAGTGCTTAGTGATATTGCTCCAAAACCTCAGCCACTTTCTCATTTCCACATATGTCCAAAACCTAAAGTCAAACTCAGCCCCACCGATTTGATCTATCTGGCGCCACCGAGTTCATTTGACATAGCCACTGCCAGAAACCCTAGTCAATTCGGTCTCACCGGTCGGGATCTCAGTCTCACCGAGATGGCTTTGCAAACTCTCTGTTTCCCTTCGTAATGTTTCGGTTTCACCGAAAGGAGCGATCGGTCCCATCGAGTTTCCTTGACCAACTCTCTGTTTGCTCATTGCTAAATCGTTCTCACCGAGTTCATGCAATCAGTCACACAGAGATGAGGTTTTTCCCTAATCCTAGCACATCAGTCCCACCGAGTTGATCATGTCGGTCCCACCGAGATTCCTAATGTTCACATTTTGAACTGAATCGGTCTCACCGAGTTCTCCTATTCGGTCTGACCGAGTTGGATCAGTAGTGTGTAATTGTTAGATTTTGTGTGGAGGCTATATATACCCCTCCACCCCCTTCTCTATTCGAGAGAGAGCCATCAGAACGTGCCTACACTTCCACTACTCATTTTCTGAGAGAGAACCACCTACTCATGTGTTGATACCAAGACATTCCAATACTACCACTAGAATCTTGATCTCTAGCCTTCCCCAAGTTGCTTTTCACTCAAATCATCTTTCTACCATAGCCAAATCTGTGTGAGAGAGAGTTGAGTGTTGGGGAGACTATCATTTGAAGCACAAGAGCAAGGAGTTCATCATCAACATACCATCTATTACCTTTTGGAGAGTGGTGTCTCCTAGATTGGTTAGGTGTCACTTGGGAGACTCCGACAAGATTGTGGAGTTGAACCAAGGAGTTTGTAAGGGCAAGGAGATCGCCTACTTTGTGAAGATCTACCCGAGCGAGGCAAGTCCTTCGTGGGTGATGGCCACAGTTGGATAGACAAGGTTGCTTCTTCGTGGACCCTTCGTGGGTGGAGCCCTCAGTGGACTCACGCAGCCGTTACCCTTCGTGGGTTGAAGTCTCCATCAACGTGGATTGATAATCCCCAAGTTCAGGGAATCATCATAGCAATTTCCAAAGGTGGAAGTGATAAGTATGGAGTGTCGAACCCACAAGGAGCTAAAGGTAAGAGCAATATTCTCTCAAGTCCTATCTGCCACTGATACGACTCTACGTACATCGAACGTTTGCTTCCAACTAGATACGAGAAATAAAACTACGTTGTGGATATGAAGAGGATAACTTTGCATGATATCGGAGAGCTAAAATATAAAAATAGGTGCTGTTATCATAAAGTTAGAATATATTACTAAATATTCTAAATAGCGAGTGTGGAATAATGATGGATCGGTGTGCGGAATTATCCTAGGCAATTGTTAACAAGACCGGTAGTCGTCATTGCAATTTCATATGAGGGAGAGGCATAAGCTAACATACTTTCTCTTCTTGGATCATATGCACTTATGATTGGAACTCTAGCAAGCATCCGCAACTACTAAAGATCATTAAGGTAAAACCCAACCATAGCATTAAAACATCAAGTCCCCCTTATCCCATACGCCACAACCCCCTTACTCGGGTTTATGCTTCTGTCACTCAAGCAACCCACTATAAGCGAATCATGAACTTATTGCAACACCCTACAGCGGGAATCCCTCACGCTTGCGCGACACGGAGGGCACAATAGGACAGCACCAAAATAAAACATACAACTCGTACCAATCTCATCAATCAACCCAAAGACAAAAGATATCTACTCAAAACATCATAGGATGACAACACATCATTGGATCATAATATGTGGCATAAAGCACCATGTTCAAGTAGAGATTACAGCGGGGTGCGGGAGAGTGGACTGCGTAAAAGAGATGAGGATGGTGATGATGATGGTGATGTTGATGAAGACGATCACTGCGGCGATGATTCCCCTCCCAATGGCACTCCGGCGCCACCGAGAGAGAGAGGAGGAGAGGTCCCACCCCTTGTGCTTCCTCCTCCATGGCCTCCCCATGGATGGGAAGAGGTTCTCCCTCTGTCCTTGGCCTTCATGGCGATGATGGCCCCTCTGGGATCTTCCTCCATGGCCTTCGGTGATGATGGCCCCCTCCGGCAGGGTGCCAGAGAGGGCCTAGATTGATTTCTCGTGGCTACAGAGGCTTGCGGCGGCGGAACTTCCGTTCTAGGTTATTTTCTGGAGGTTTCTATATTTATAGGAATTTTTGGCGTCGGTCTAACGTCAGGGGGTCTCCGAATCGTCCATGAGATAGGGCCCATGCTCAGGGGGGTTGGCGCGCCCCCACCCTCGTGGACAGCCCGGGACTCTTCTGGCCCAACTCTTTTACTCCAGGGGCTTCTTTTGGTCCATAAAAAATCATCAAAAATTGGCACGTCAATTGGACTCCGTTTGGTATTCCTTTTCTGTAAAACTCAAAAACAAGGAAAAAACAAAAACTGGCACTGGGCTCTAGGTTAATAGGTTAGTCCCAAAAATCATATAAAATAGCATATAAATGCATATAAAACATCTACGATGGATAATATAATAGCATGAATACTTCATAAACTATAGATACGTTGGAGACATATCAGCATCCCCAAGCTTAATTCCTGCTCGTCCTCGAGTAGGTAAATGATAAAAGAAATAATTTATGATGTGTGAATGCTAGCAGGTGCACAAGTTTGATCAATGATAATTTCAATCACCTTTTCTAGCATCATTATATGTCATAACAGTAGCTCATCTCATAAAACTTTTCATGATCAAGTAACAAGCTATTCACATGTTAAAGTATATATCATAAACTTTCTTGAAAACTAACAAACAATTCTCTTAGTCACCAAACAATTGCAATTCATCTTATTTTCAGGAATGGTCTATGTAAGAGCTTTGATTTGGAAAATCCCACATACTCAACTATCATATATTCTTTCACAATTGGTAACACTCATGTGATATTTATGGGTTCAAAGTTTTAATCGAACACAGAGAAAGATAGGGGCTTATAGTTTTGCCTCTCAACCTTTTACCTCAAGGGTAATGTCAACAATAATACTTTATGAAAACCTACATCCAAGTGGATATATATATCCGGATCGCTCCAACACAAAGTGCTTGCCAAAGGAAAAAGTGTAAAAAGGAAAGGTGATGATCACCATGACTCTTGTATAAGGGTAGAAGATAAAAGTAGAAGATAGGCCCTTCGCAGAGGAAAGCAGAGGTTGTCATGCGATTTTAAGGTTGGATGCACAAAATCTTAATGCAAAAGAACGTCACTTTATATTGCCTCTTGTGATAGAGACCTTTATTATGCAGTACGTCGCTTTTATTTCTTCCTTATCACAAGTTCGTATAAAGCTTATTTTCTTTGCACTAATAGATCATACATATTTAGAGAGCAATTTTTATTGCATGCACCGATGACAACTTACTTGAAAGATCTTACTCAATCCATAGGTAGGTATGGTGGACTCTCATGGCAAAACTAGTTTAAGGGATGTTTGGAAGCACAAGTAGTATTTCTACTTGGTGCAAAGAATTTGGCTAGCATGAGAGGGAAAGGCAAGCTCAACATGTTGGATGATCCAAGACAATATAACGTTTCAGATTTAGGAAAACATATCCCATTAAGTTGTCTTCCTTGTCCAACATCAACCTTTTAGCATGTCATATTTTAATAAGTGCTCACAATTACAAAAGATGTCCAAGATAGTATATTTATATGTGAAATCTCTCTTCCTTCAATATTCTTTCATGAATTGTTCAAGTGACCAATTCCGCGTTTGCTAACTTTCAATAAGTTTACTACCTATACTTATTCTGTGTGAACTCATTACTCCTCATGGTATAAGCATATGAAACATATATAAATTCAGATTTATGATATTCAATTCATTCAACCATTTACTCATAGGATATACGTGAAGCGCGTGAGTAAATGACAAACTACTCCAAAAAGATATAAGTGAAGAACACTAAGTAGTCAAATAATTAACTAGCCATGGGAGGATTCTTTTTCATTCAAGATTTCAGATCCAATGATTTTATTCAAACATCAAGTAAAATTGAAAATACGCTCCAAGCAAAACACATATCATGTGACGAATAAAAATATAGCTTCTAGTAAAGTATACCGATAGTTTTGAAGACGAAAGAGGGGATGCCTTCCGGGGCATCCCCAAGCTTAGGCGCTTGAGTCTTTGTTGAATATTACCTTGGGGTGGCTTGGGAATTCCCAAGCTTAGGGTCTTTCCGCTCCTTATTCTCCTCATATCAATATCTCACCCAAAGCTTGAAAACTTCAATCACACAAAACTTAACGGAACTTCGTGAGATAGGTTAGTATGATAAAGAGTAAACCATTCACTTTGGTACTGTCAAAGACAAGGTTCATAATTTTTCTCACACAATGCCTACTGTACCATATCATTTCTACAATTTATATTGAGAAATATAAGCCATAGAAACTAGAAAACAAGCAAACTATGCAATGAAAACAGAACCTGTCAGAAACAGAACAGTCTGTAATGATCTGAACAACAACCATACTTATGCTACTCCAAAAATTATGAAATAAATTGGTAGACGTGAGGAATTTGTCTATTAATCTTCTGCAAAAAGAATAAACTCAAAAGCACTCTTCTGTAAAATATGACAGCTAATCTCGTGACCGCAAAGTTTCTGTTTTTTTATAGCAAGATCACATTAACTTTCACCCAAGTCTTCCCGAAGGTCTTACTTGGCACTTTATTGAAACAAAAGCTATTAAACATCATTACTACAGTATCTTAATCATGTGGACACACAAAAACAGAAAAGGTAAATATTGGGTTGTCTCCCAACAAGCGCTTTTCTTTAATGCCCTTTAGCTAGGCATGATGATTTCAATGATGCTCACATAAAAGATAAGAATTGAAACATAAAGAGAGCATCATGAAGAATATGACTAGCGAATTTAAACCTAACCCACTTCATATGCCTAGGGATTTTGTGAGCACACAATTTAAGGGAACAAGAATCAACTAGCATAGGAAGGCAAAACAAGTATAACTTCGAAACTTTAAGCACATACAGAGGAAACTTGATATTATTGCAACTCCTACAAGCATATATTCCTCCTTCATAATAATTTTCAGTAGCATCATGAATGAGTTTAACAATACAACCATCACATAAAGCATTCTTTTCATGATCTACAAGCATAGAAATTTTACTACTCTCCACATAAGCAAAAATTCTTCTCATTCGGAATAGTGGGAGCAAACTCAACAAAATAACCCTCATGTGAGGCATAATCCAATTGAAAATTAAAATCATGATGACAAGTTTCATGGTTAACATTATTCTTTATAGCATACATGTCATCACATGAATCATCTTAGATAGCAACTTTGTTCTCATAATCAATTGGAACCTCTTCCGAAATAGTGGAATCATTACTAACTAAAGTTGACACTCTTCCAAATCCACTTTCATAAATATCTCACTAAGATTCAACACCCTCCAAAATAGTGGGATCACTAATTACTAAAGTTGACACTCTTCCAAACCACTTTAGATGATAGTATTATTCATACTCCAAAAGATAGAAGTGAAGATCATGGAGCATTCTACAATTAATATAGACTAACCAATATCCAAGCTCAAAATATATAAGTGAAGCACACGAAGCATTCTGTAAAACCATACTCAAAAGATATAAGTGAAACACATGAAGCAGGCTATAAATCAATGAAGGGCTATCTCATACTAGCATGGTTCCTAAAGAAAAAGAAAAACACAAGGGACACAAATCATGTGAACAAAACAAAAACCGAGGTATACCGATAATTGTTGAAGAAGAAAGATGGGATGCCAACCGGGGCATCCCCAAGCTTAGATGCTTGAGTATCCTTGGAATATTTACTTGGGGTGCCTTGGGCATCCCCAAGCTTGAACTCTTGCCTCTCTTTATTCTTCTCACATCGGTAACTCCTCGTTCTTCGAACACTTCATCCACACAAAAACTTAACAAAAACTTTGTGAGATCCGTTAGTATAATAAAGCAAATCACTACCTTTAGGTGCACTCATTCCAATTTCGTATTAGCACTTTATCTACTGTATTCCCACTTCACCATGGTTCATACTCCCCGATACTACCCATGGATTCGTCAAAATAAGCGAACAACACATAGAAAACAGAGTCTGTCAAAAACAGGACAGTCTATAGTAATCTGGCAATTTAGTAAACTTATATAACTCCAAAAAATTCAAAAAAAAAAAATTTAAATTATTTGTACAGAAGTAATGTGAAAAAAGTTTCAGACCCATTTGACTTTTCAGTAAAAAATGTAAATTCACGCACTACATCCAAAGTTTCTGTTTTTTTACTGCACATAGTAAACAAGCAATCTAATCATCCTAAAACCAAAGCTTGGCACAATATTTTTATAATAAAATGGATATATACAAGTGGATAATTATTATAGATAAACTTCCATGAAAAATTCTACATTGTTTCCGTGAGCATGAACACAAGTGCTCCAGGTCGACCCTCACTTCTTCAATGCATAACTTTCCAATCACTTCTCTTTTTGAAAAACTTTTTTAGGCATGAGAGGCAAGTAATTTTTTGTATGTTCATTCTTTATTTTTTTGTATATTTCACCCACAACTAAACAGAAACAAAAAGTAAAAACAAAATCTACTTAGTGAAGAAAGAAAACAACCACACACGAGAACATCAACCCCACGCAATTGCTCCCCAGCAACGACGCTAGAAAAGAGCTTGATAATCCCCAAGTGCAGGGAATCATCGTAGCAATTTCCAAAGGTGGAAGTGATAAGTATGGAGTGTCGAACCCACAAGGAGCTACAGGTAAGATCAATATTCTCTCAAGTCCTATCTGCCACTGATACGACTCTACGTACACTGAACATTTGCTTCTAGATACGAGAAATAAAACTATGTTGTGGGTATGAAGAGGATAATTGAAAGATCGAGGATGTCGCCTAGAGGGGGGGGGGGTGAATAGGCGATTTAAAATAATTACGGTTTAGGCTTGAAGAAATGCGGAATAAACCTAGTGGTTAATTTGTCAAGCACAAAACCTAAAACAACTAGGCTCACCTATGTGCACCAACAACTTATGTTAAGAAAGATAAGCAACTATGTGATAGCAAGATATATGACAAGGAACAATATGGCTATCACAAAGTAAAGTGCATAAGTAAAGGGCTCGGGTAAGAGATAACCGAGGCACGCGGAGACGAAGATGTATCCCGAAGTTCACACCCTTGTGGATGCTAATCTCCGTTTGGAGAGGTGTGGAGGCACAATGCTCCCCAAGAAGCCACTAGGGCCACCGTAATCTCCTCACACCCTCGCACAATGCAAGATGTCGTGATTCCACTAAGGGACCCTTGAGGGAGGTCACCGAACCCGTACAAATGGCGACCCTTGGGGGCGGTCACCAAACCCGTACACTTTGGCAACCCTTGGGGGCGGTCACCGGTACCCGTCAAATTGCTTGGGGCGATCTCCACAACCTAATTGGAGACCCCGACGCTTGCCTGGAGCTTTACACCACAATGATTGAGCTCCGAACAACACCAACCGTCTAGGGCGCCAAGGCATCCAAGAGGAACAAGCTCTAGGGTGTCCAAACACCCAAGAGTAACAAGCTCAAGGGTACCAAGCACCCAAGAGTAATAAGCTTCTCAACTTGTAACTTCCACGTATCACGTGGAGAACTCAAACCGATGCACTGAATGCAATGGCAAGGGCACACGGAGTGCCCAAGTCCTTCTCTCTCAAATCCCACCGAAGCAACTAATGCTAGGGAGGAAGATGAGAGGAAGAACAAGAAGGAGAACACCAAGAACTCCAAGATCTAGATCCAATGGGTTCCCCTCACATAGAGGAGAAAGTGATTGGTGGAAATGTGGATCTAGATCTCCTCTCTCTTTTCCCTCAAAAACTAGCAAGAATCCATGGAGGGATTGAGAGTTAGCAAGCTTGAAGAAGGTCAACAATGGGGGAAGAACACGAGCTCAAAGGATAAGGTTCAATGGGGAATAAGAACCCCTTTTATAGGTGGGGAAAAATCCAACCATTATGCTCACAGCCCACACAGAGCGGTACTACCGCTCCAAGGAGCGGTACTAAAAAAAAATACTTCTGTGCCTACCTCCGCTGAGCAAAACACGAGGTTTTTGGTCCGGAGCGGTACTACCACTCATGAGTCACGGTAGTACAGCTCTAGAGTGGTACTACCGCTCAGGAGCCGCGGTAGTACCGCTCTGGAGCGGTAGTAAAAATTTACATCCGCTCTAGTCGCGGTAGTACCGCTGCAGCCTTTACCAAAACAGCCACAACTTTTGCAAACGGACTCCGAATTCAATGAAACCAAGTTTGTTGGAAAGCTAACGACATGACATAACACAATATTGATAGAAATATCAATAAGAAGCAAATGAGAAAATTCCCATAAGAAAATGGTGAGAACCCTTCCTCGGATAAGACCGGTAAAACCTCCAACACCGAAAACATCTGTAACACCCCAGATGTATCATGTCCCATTTTGGCAATATATCAACTTGACCTTCATCCAATTCTTGTGGGTTTTATCATGTTTGGCCTCATCTTGTTTTGGTTATGTGTGGTTTTATTCTTTTCTTTGTCATTTCCTTTTTAGCCATTTTGCATTTGTGCCTCTTGTCATTTTTGCATTCATCCTCATCATATGGTGCATCTTCATCTCATGCCATCTCATTTTGCATTTGTGTCATTCATGTGGTTGCCATGAGCATCTTAGGCATGACCTTGTCCCCCCTTTTCAACCATTGCACCATCACTTCTCCTTCCTCCCCTTTTCCTTCCTTCTTTTATCAAGTGCTAATTTTCCTTTCTCTAATAATGTTCATCTTCTCCCTGTAAATCTTGCTCCTTGCCCTAAACCTCTCTACCAAAGATCTCCTTATTTGAAGTTGTTTTGGTCAGGTTCAAAAATGACACAAGTTTGAATATAATTCAAACTTGTCTTATTTTTCTACCTCTAAAAAATGCCCAATGCAATTTTTTTAAAAATAGTGGATAATCCCAGGAGCTTGGGAATATTTTCATAATTTCCAAATGCCTCTCCTAGTCCACTGGTTTTTTTTCGTTTCTTCAGCTGGTTATTTAAATAATCAGATACTGGAAGGAGATGAGAAGGGGTTTTTTCCTCTTCTTACCTGGGCCTTCCCCTCACCTGCAGCCCAACAGAGCACAGCAGCCGCTCCAACCGTAGCCCAGGCAGCCCATACGTATAGGAGGATCTTCAAGATCCTGTACGGCAGAGCATCCAGATGCGCCACGTCGACGTCCGGTCGATTTGATGGCCGGAGAAGCGTTGCTAGCCCTTTATAACATGTCCCCCGCGCCCTAGGGTTCCTCCTCGACCGATCCCCCTCCTCTCCTGCCTCGCCGCCGCCTAGGTAAGCTCCACACGCTTCGCCGTCGACCTGCCCGCCATGTACCGACCAAGCTTCAGCTCGAGCTCGGGATAGCCGTCGACGTCGCTTCCCCGGTCACCTCCAGCTGCCTTCTTCAAGTCAGTCTGCCTCCCCGTCGTCCCCTTTGTCCGCTGCTTCCACTACATCGCCGAGGGAGACGCCAAGTTCCGCGCCTGGCTCTTCCTCTGCTTCCTCTACTTCGCGGACAGCAGCCTCACCAAGTTCAGAGCTCCCTCTCGTTGCCTCCAGCACGTCTCCGTCGACCCCGTCGTGTCCTAGGGTGAGCTGGGTAACGCTCCTCCCTCTCCCATCCATCCCTTTGCATGTAGGCACCTGTAGGACTCGTCTGATCCATGTCTTCGCCGCGCTCGTAGTGCTCTGGTGAAGTCTGAATTTTTCCTTGTGTGTGTACTTGCTGCAGCGCGCACGCGCGTTCTCCAGCTTTGGATCCCCAAGTTGCTCTCTCATACACACGCACGCACGCCCCTGCAGTGCAGCAGCTCACGCAGTGCTGTTGTAGCCCTGCCTCGCCGTGTTTGTCGCCATGGCCGCAAGCTCCTGCCCACACGCACACCCACACATGCGCGCATGTTCCCTTCCTGCACGCACGCACTCTGCCCTGCTGAATCCGCACACCCGCCGGCACCTCCTGAGCCCCGCCGTCGCCGCCGTTGCTCGCCGGTGCCGTCGGCGTTTCTCTCTTCTGCCCAGGAGAGGAACCAGTACCAGTAGGGCTTACCTCAAAAGGAGCGAGCTCCCCCCTTAGGGCATGGCCAACGGGCCACGCTGGACTAGTGCTCCAGACTCCACATCAGCCTAGATTCCCTGGATTAGAAAAAGGCTACCGCTTGTAGAGAGAGACGGGATCTTGCAGAGGAACCGGTCTCCTCGATGAAAAGCAGCTGACCAAGGTGAAAAAGAAAGGAGGTAAAGAGAGGATGTGGGACAGGAAAGGTTGAATGTGGGCCCAACAAAGAAAAAGGGATGCGTGCTGCTTCCATTGTGGAATGACCATGGCTGTGTTTGCTTTATCTATGTGGAGTATGGAGCAGCTATAAGGTGATGCTACCATTGTACATGCCCTTATCACGATCATGTTAATAGCCCGACTGGTTCCCGTGCCGTGCCTCCACCCAGGCGACCCGGGTTCGATCCCCCGCGGCTGCATATTATCCCCCCCTTTTTATCCATTTCTTGCACTGTGCGTATGACAGGGTGGTCCCACCTGTCATACTCTCTTAACCTGTCTGTTTTTTATTTATTTATTTTATTTATTTATTTTTATTATTATTAAGTGTTTTATTTCTGTTCCTGCGAATATACCATTTCTGGCATGTAGTACCTTTCCATTTCGGGCAAGTCCAATTCTGGACGTTTCCAATTATGGAAAATGCCATTTCTGTCATATTCCATTTAGGGCAGGTTTTAACTTAATGCACTTGTGAATATTTTTCTACAGCAACCCTAACATATTATATATGTTTTTGGGGTAGAAAAATCCCACCAATCCAGTGGTGGCATTAGTTTCTGCATTTGAGCAAGTTCATGAACATGTCATTTTACATCATGATGTTGTCTTGTCATTTTTGTGTGTTTTATTTCAAGCATGCTATGAGGTTGTTTTGCACAAGGATAGCTTCATTTTCATGCCTACTTCATGCTAGTACTTGTTCCATGCCATGATATGCCTGTTAGTGAGTTAATCAAGCTTGTAAAGATGTCATGTTGAATCTGTTTTTGCCATGTCCTGAAATTTCACTAAGTCTGGAACTGTTAATAAAACTTGCTATGTTTACATGGGTGCCATCATTTCTTATGGTCCTTTTTGGCTTATGGTCAGTAAGGGACTTTTGATCTATGCTTTGAGTAGAATCATGTCATGCCTTGTTTTGCTATTATAAGTTCCTGTAGCAGGTTGTTAGCTTGGTCTGAACATGCCTTCCTGATGTTAATTTCTGGCATACTAGTATTTTCACTAAGTCTGTGAACCTGATATTTTTTTGCACTTTCACCATGCTTGTTTGAACCAGTTCTGATGTGATTTAGCCATAGCTCAGTGTTCCTTTTTTGTTAAGCATCTCCTGTAGATCACTGCGATATGCTTTGTTTTTATGTTGGGGTGCTGTAGCATAGTTTCTTGTTGCATGCTAAGTAGCATCGTGCTGTTAAACGCAGATTTACGTCATTCTTGTTTTGATTGCCATTTGCAAACCGTGCATCCGGTTCCGGTGATCTTTATATCGATTTCAACCGAAATCATCTCATCTTTCCAGCGGCATACTTGGTTTGCCAAGTTGATGCCGTGTTCATCATTTTCCTTCCGGAGCACACATATACATTGCATATCACATCCCGCATAGCATGTCATGTATTGCATCATGTTGCTTGTGCATTGTTCCATGTTTGATTGTGGTTCCGTTGCTTGTGTTCTTGCTTTGGGTAGAGCCGGGAGACGAGTACGTGAACGAGGAACCTGTTGAGAACGCCTACGAGGATCAAGCCTTCGACAACTCTGAGAACCTTGCAGGCAATATGACCATACCTTCGATATCACTTTTATCTTTGCTTGCTAGATGCTCGCTCTTTTGCTATGCCTATGCTACGTTACCTACCACTTGCTATATCATGCCACCCATATTGCCATGTCAAACCTCTAACCATCCTTTCCTAGCAAACCGTTGTTTGGCTATGTCACCGCTTTTGCTCAGCCCCTCTTATAGCGTTGCTAGTTGCAGGTGAAGATGAAGTTGGTTCCATGTTGGAACATGGATATTTTGGGATATCACAATATCTCTTATTTAATTAATGCATCTATACACTTGGTAAAGGGTGGAAGGCTCGGCCTTATGCCTGGTGTCTTGTTCCACTCTTGCCGCCCTAGTTTCCGTCATACCGGTGTTATGTTCCTTGATTTTGCGTTCCTTACGCGGTTGGGTGATTTATGGGACCCCCTTGACAGTTCGCTTTGAATAAAACTTTTCCAGCAAGGCCCAACCTTGGTTTTACCATTTTCCACCTACACCCCTTTTCCCTTGGGTTTTCGCGAGCCCGAGAGTCATCTTTATTTAAGCCCCCCCGGGCCAGTGCTCCTTCGAGTGTTGGTCTGAACCGAGCAGCCTGCGGGGCCACCACGGGGAAACTCGAGGCTTGGTTTTACTCGTAGCTTGACTTATCCGGATGTGCCCTAAGAACGAGATATGTGCAGCTCCTATCGGGATTTGTCGGCACATTCGGGCGGCATTGCTGGTCTTGTTTTACCATTGTCGAAATGTCATGCGAACCGGGATTCCGAGACTGATCGGGTCTTCCCGGGAGAAGGTTTATCCTTCGTTGACCGTGAGAGCTTATGATGGGCTAAGTTGGGACACCCCTGCAGGGTATTATCTTTCGAAAGCCGTGCCCGCGGTTATGAGGCAGATGGGAATTTGTTAATGTCCGGTTGTAGAAAACCCGAAGTTGACCTTAATTAAAATACATCAACCGTGTGTGTAGCCATGATGGTCTCTTCTCGGCGGAGTCCGGGAAGTGAACACGGTGTTGGAGTTATGTTTGACATAAGTAGTTTCAGGATCACTTCTTGATCGCTACTAGCTTCACGACCGTGCCTTGCTTCTCTTCTCGCTCTCTTTTGCGATCGTAGCCACCATATAGGCTAGTCGCTTGCTGCAGCTCCACCTCATTACACCACCCTTCCCTTAAGCTTAAATAGTCTTGATCTCGCGGGTGTGAGATTGCTGAGTCCCCGTGACTCACAGATTCTACCAAAACAGATGCAGGTACCGATGATACCAGCGCAAGTGGCGCAGTCGAGCTCAAGTGGGAGTTTGATGAGGCCCTGGGTCGTTACTATGTTTCATTTCCAAACGATCCGTAGTGGAGCCCAATTGGGACGATCGGGGATCTGTGTTGCATTTGGGGTAGTCTTCTTTTATTTTGGTTCCGTAGTCGGACCTTGAGTGTAATCTGAATGATGGATGTTTATTTATGTATTGTGTGAAGTGGCGACTATAAGCCAACTATGTATCTCTTTCCCTTATGTATTACATGGGTTGTGTGAAGATTACCTCACTTGCGACATTGCTTTCAATGCGGTTATGCCTCTAAGTCGTGCTTCGACACGTGGGAGATATAGCCGCATCGAGGGCGTAACAAGTTGGTAATCAGAGCCTTCCCCGACCTTAGGAGCCCCACTGCTTGATCATTTTTAGCGGCCGTGTTGTGTCTAGAAAAATGTTTTGAGTCATTTAGGATTATATATATCGGAGAGTTAGGAATTCTTTTTACTCCCCAGTCTCTTCATCGCTCTGGTAAGGCATCCTGACGTAGAGTTTTGACTCTTCTCTTCTCAAATTTCACTAAATTTTTTTTAGGATCACGCGGGTATCTTGGAATCGTTCCGATGGTTTTATGATGAGAACATTGTCTTGGTGCCTCCTGTCAGGGGTTTAGTGGAAGTGTCCCGGGGAGTTGATCTCTGAGGTGTTGTCGCCATAATTTTATCGTTGCAGTTCTGGAATACCTGAGTTTAGTACGCCGACATCAAAAATATCTTTTATGTAGTTGTTGGTGAGATAACCCCGATAACCCAGTACTGAGGTGAGTACGGGAGTATTGCCATGACTTGTATAACGGATGCTTTTCGAAGGTTGAGGTACACGATTTCCGAAGGTTTCTTGGTTATGTGTTGAAGGATGGATACAGTTGGATGTAGGGATTGTTAGTTTGGGTGAGATATATTGCTTCCCCTGTATCCCCAACACCTGATTGCATAACCAGAAAGTTTTGGGAGTTTATAGGTGGGATTCAAGTAGCTCTAGCACTTTTTCCCGCAGATATTTGGTTTGTGATTGGGTAATCCTTACCACTTATTTGTTCCATTCATACCTTGTTTTTATTTTCATTCGTCAATCTCTTATCAAGTGGCTTCTCACCTTAATGGACGTGATGTTTACTTTGGAATTCATTCGTTCATCCCTGTTCGAATGTTTATTGTGAAGACTATATGTTGCAAATTTCTATCCGTTGATTCAACTTGTCTATCTGTCAATCAAGATGCTAACGGATGTCACCCTCTTCAGGATGGCTCCGCCAATGCGTCAGAATCTGGAACGCGGCGATGGGAGTCAGGCGAACCCCCACCTCCACCTCCGCCTCCGGAGGCATGGCAAACTTTGATGGCAACCACTAACGCCAACGCTCAGTTGTTGATTCAGCTGATGCAAGAGCGTAACCAAGGCCAAGGCAACCAAGGGAATCAAGGTCAAGGGCAGTTCAACCATCAGCCTCAGTTTCCTACCCTCAACCAATTCCTTGCAAATCAGCCAAAGTCTTTCAGCTACTGTGCCGAGGCCACAGACGCCGACGATTGGCTCGTGGATATCAACAAGCATTTCGATTGCAGCAATGTCAGACCTGAGGACTACGTCAAGTTCGCGTCTTTTCAGCTCAAGGATCAAGAAGCTGATTGGTTCCAGCAATACAAGGATTCCAGAGGAGGTCGAGTGATTACTTGGACTGATTTCTGTCGGGACTTTAAAGCTCACCACATTCCTACCAGTGTTGTTGAGAGAAAGCGTGAGGAGTTCCGCAATCTCAAGCAAGGCAACATGTCAGTGTACGAATACAACAAGCAGTTTCAGAAACTTGCTCGCTTCGCTAAACAAGATGTTCCTGATGAAAAGAGTATGATCTATCAATTCAGAGGTGGCCTTAGAGAGGATCTGTAGTTAGCTCTCATTCTTGTTGAGCCTACTCAGTTTGATCAATTCTACAATATGGCCCTCAAGCAAGAAGGTGCTCAGCTCAAGTGTGAGGCTTCTAAGAAGAGAATCAGGGATGCAGTTCAGTCTTCTTCTTCCTCCTCCCTAGTGGCAGCTAAGCAACAAAAATTCTACCTTCCTCCTCCTCCGTTCCGTCAGCCTTACCAACAGAAGAACTCAGGTGGTCGTGGATCTTCCCACCCACCCAACCCAGTCTATCAGAACAAGTCTCAGCCTCAAGCTCCAAGGTCAAATGCTCCTTATCACCGTCCGCTCTCAGAGGTGACTTGCAACAAGTGCCAGCAGAAAGGTCACTATGCGAACAAATGCTTCAACCAAAGGCGCCTTCCTCCTCCTCCTCCTGTGAGGTCTTCAAGCAATGCAGTGGTCAAGCATAATCCAAAGCATGCAAAGGTGAATATGATGAATGCAGCTCAAGCAGAGGATTCTTCAGATGTGATCATGGGTAACCTTCCAGTTAACTCTATTCCTGCAAAAGTCTTATTTGATACTGGTGCATCGCATTGTTTCATGTCAAGACCGTGTTTTGCCAAGCATGAATTCACTTCTTCACATTTGGTTAAACCCATGGATGTCGTTTCTCCGGGTAAACGGTTGAGCTCCAGTTTGGTGGTTCCGGATACCACAATCAAGATGGGCGACTATAAATTTTTGGCTAAACCAATTGTTCTTGGTGACTCTGATATCGATCTTATTCTCGGGATGGACTGGCTTTCTCAGCACAAAGCTTAGCTTGATTGTGCTGCCAGGGAAATTCAATTGACACACTCTTCTGAGGATGTTATCATCTATGCTGCTCATGATGAAACCATTCGGTTGTTTTCTCTCAATGATAAGGGCGAGCTACACGCAATCTCTCAAATTCCAGTCGTTTGTGAGTACCAAGATGTCTTTCCAGAAGAACTTCCGGGTATGCCTCCGCATCGGCCAGTCGAGTTCGTTATCGATCTTGAACCCGGCACTGGACCCGTTTGCAAGCGTCCTTACAAGCTTGGACCTGAAGAACTGAAGGAATTGAAGAAATAACTCGATGAACAAGAGCGTCTGGGTTTGATCAGACCGAGTTCATCTCCATGGGGATGCGGAGTTCTTTTTGTCCAGAAGAAGGATGGCACGGACCGACTTTGCGTCGATTATCGTCCATTGAACAAGAAGACAA
This sequence comes from Triticum timopheevii, assembly GCA_963921465.1. Lineage (NCBI taxonomy): Eukaryota > Viridiplantae > Streptophyta > Magnoliopsida > Poales > Poaceae > Triticum > Triticum timopheevii. The sequence goes on from OY997266.1 coordinate 107,587,249, forward strand.
TCAAGAACAAGTATCCACTTCCCAACATCAATGAGCTATTCGAGCAACTCAAAGGTGCTAAAGTATTCTCCAAGCTTGACCTTCGTATGGGTTATCATCAGATTCGCATTCGTGAACAAGATATTCCCAAGACAACATTCAGAACAAGCTTTGGTTCTTATGAATATACCGTCATGTCTTTCGGCCTTGTCAATGCTCCTCCAACTTTCTCTCGAATGATGAACTTTATCTTCAACCCTTACACCAATGATTTCGTCTTGGTGTATCTCGATGATATTTTGGTCTTCTCCAAGAACAAGCAGGATCATGCCAAACATTTGCGATTGGTGCTCGACAAGCTCAGAGAGCATCAATTCTATGCGAAGTTTTCTAAATGTGAGTTCTGGCTTGATGAAGTTCTTTATCTTGGTCACATCATCTCCGCCAAGGGCATCACTGTTAATCCCGAGAAGGTGTCTTCAATTGTGAATTGGGAACCTCCTCAGAATGTCAAGCAGCTCCGCAGTTTTCTTGGTCTTGCAAGCTATTACCGAAGATTCGTTGAGAACTTCTCCAAGATTGCAAAGCCTCTTTCCAACCTCCTCCAGAAGCATGTCAAGTATGTCTGGACGCCTGAGTGTGACGTCGCTTTCAACACCCTCAAAGAGAAGCTAGTTACAGCTCCTGTCTTGACTCCTCCTGATGAATCCAAGCCTTTCGAAGTTTTCTGTGATGCTTCTCTTCAAGGTCTCGGTGCTGTGTTAATGCAAGAGAAGAAAGTTGTGGCCTATACCTCTCGTCAGTTGAAGCCCAACGAAAAGAACTACCCCACTCACGATCTTGAGTTGGAGGCAGTTGTCCATGCATTGATAACATGGAGACATCTCTTGTTGGGAAGGAAAGTGGACATTTTCACCGATCACAAGAGTCTCAAGTATATCTTCACTCAACCAAACCTCAACCTCAGGCAAACTCGATGGGTCGAAATGATTCAAGAGTACAATCCAAGTAGTGAATATACTCCTGGCAAGGCGAATGTGATTGCAGATGCTCTGAGCAGAAAGGCTTATTGCAACAGCTTAATTCTCAAGCCGTTCCAACCGGATCTTTGTGAAGCTTTCGCAAGCTGAATCTTCAAGTTGTTCCTCAAGGCTTTCTTGCCAACCTAATAGTCTCTCCTACTTTGGAAGATCAAATTCGTGAGGCACAACTCCTGGATACCATGGTGAAGAAGGTGAAACGTGGTATTGACAAGGGCATTCCCAAATACAAGTGCTATCGCTTGGATGACAAAGATACTCTTTTCTTTGAGGATCGTATTGTGGTTCCCAAAGGCGATCTGAGAAAATTCATCATGAATGAGGCACACAATTTCCCCCTATCCATTCATCCTGGAAGTACGAAGATGTACCATGACCTCAAGCAGTCATATTGGTGGACTCGAATGAAGCGAGAAATTGCTCAATTCGTGAATGAATGTGATGTCTGCAGAAGGGTGAAAGCAGAACACCAAAGACCAGCTGGTCTCCTCCAACCTCTTGCTATTCTGGAATGGAAATTTGACCATATCGAGATGGACTTCGTTACTGGATTTCCTAAGTCCAAGCGTGGAAATGATGCTATCTTCGTTGTCATTGACAAGCTTACTAAAGTGGCTCATTTCCTTTCTATCAAAGAATCTATCACAGCAGCTCAGTTGGCAGAGCTATACACCTCCAGAATTGTCTCCTTGCACGGCAATCCACAATTGATCTCTTCAGACCGCGGAAGCATCTTCACTTCTAAGTTCTGGGACTCCTTTCAGAAGGCCATGGGCACCAACATTCGTTTCAGCACAGCTTTCCATCCTCAAACTAGTGGCCAAGTCGAGCGAGTCAATCAAATCCTTGAAGATATGCTCAGGGCTTGTGTCATTTCCTTTGGCATGAAGTGGGAAGATTGTCTTCCATATGCCGAGTTCTCCTACAACAACAGCTTCCAAGCGAGTTCGGGCAAGGCCCCATTCGAAATTCTCTATGGCAGAAAGTGCCGTACTCCTCTCAATTGGTCCGAGACAGGTGAACGCCAACTTCTTGGCAACGACTTGATCACATAAGCCGAAGAAATGTGCAAAGTCATTCGTGAGAATCTCAAAGCCGCGCAATCGCGCCAGAAGGGCTATTATGATGACAAGCACCGTGACTTGGCTTTTGAAATCGGAGACCATGTCTACCTCCGCGTCTCTCCAATGAAAGGCACTCGTCGCTTCGGTATCAAAGGGAAGCTTGCCCCTAGATACGTGGGTCCTTTCAAGATCATTGGCAAAAGAGGCGATCTCGCCTATCAACTTGAGATTCCATCCAACTTTGCAAACGTGCACGACGTGTTTCACGTGTCACAGCTTCGCAAGTGCTTCAAGATTCCTGAACGCACTATCAACTTTGAAGAAATTGACCTCCAAGAAGATCTCTCTTATCATGAGCACCCCGTTGCTATTCTTGAAGAAACTGAGCGCAAGACTCGCAACAAGTCAATCAAATTCCTGAAAGTGAAGTGGTCACACCATTCCGAACGAGAAGCCACCTGGGAGCGCGAGGATCACCTCCGTTCCGAATATCCGGAGTTCTATCAGTCCTAGATCTCGGGACGAGATCCTCTTGTAGTGGAGGAGAGTTGTAACACCCCAGATGTATCATGTCCCATTTTGGCAATATATCAACTTGACCTTCATCCAATTCTTGTGGGTTTTATCATGTTTGGCCTCATCTTGTTTTGGTTATGTGTGGTTTTATTCTTTTCTTTGTCATTTCCTTTTTAGCCATTTTGCATTTGTGCCTCTTGTCATTTTTGCATTCATCCTCATCATATAGTGCATCTTCATCTCATGCCATCTCATTTTGCATTTATGTCATTCATGTGGTTGCCATGAGAATCTTAGGCATGACCTTGTCCCCCCCTTTCAACCATTGCACCATCACTTCTCCTTCCTCCCCTTTTCCTTCCTTCTTTTATCAAGTGCTAATTTTCCTTTCTCTAATAATGTTCATCTTCTCCCTGTTCCTTGCCCTAAACCTCTCTGCCAAAGATCTCCTTATTTGAAGTTGTTTTGGTCAGGTTCAAAAATGACACAAGTTTGAATATAATTCAAACTTGTCTTATTTTTCTACCTCCAAAAAATGCCCAATGCAATTTTTTTAAAAATAGCGGATAATCCAAGGAGCTTGGGAATATTTTCATAATTTCCAAATGCCTCTCCTAGTCCACTGGTTTTTTTTCGTTTCTTCAGCTGGTTATTTAAATAATCAGATACTGGAAGGAGATGAGAAGGGGTTTTTTCCTCTTCTTACCTGGGCCTTCCCCTCACCTGCAGCCCAACAGAGCACAGCAGCCGCTCCAACCGCAGCCCAGGCAGCCCATACGTACATGAGGATCTTCAAGCTACTGTACGGCAGAGCATCCAGATGCGCCACGTCGACGTCCGGTCGATTTGACGGCCGGAGAAGCGTCCTAGCCCTTTATAACATGTCCCCCGCGCCCTAGGGTTCCTCCTCGACCGATCCCCCTCCTCTCCTGCCTCGCCGCCACCTAGGTAAGCTCCACACGCTTCACCGTCGACCTGCCCGCCATGTACCGACCAAGCTTCAGCTCGAGCTCGGGATAGCCATCGACGTCGCTTCCCCGGTCACCTCCAGCTGCCTTCTTCAAGTCGGTCTGCCTCCCCGTCGTCCCCTTCGTCCGCTGCTTCCACTACATCGCCGAGGGAGACGCCAAGTTCCGCGCCTGGCTCTTCCTCTGCTTCCTCTACTTCGCGGACAGCAGCCTCACCAAGTTCAGAGCTCCCTCTCGTCGCCTCCAGCACGTCTCCGTCGACCCCGTCGTGTCCTAGGGTGAGCTGGGTAACGCTCCTCCCTCTCCCATCCATCCCTTTGCATGTAGGCACCTGTAGGACTCGTCCGATCCATGTCTTCGCCGCGCTCGTAGTGCTCCGGTGAAGTCTGAATTTTTCCTTGTGTGTGTACTTGCTGCAGCGCGCACGCGCGTTCTCCAGCTTTGGATCCCCAAGTTGCTCTCTCATACACACGCACGCACGCCCCTGCAGTGCAGCAGCTCACGCAGTGCTGTTGTAGCCCTGCCTCGCCGTGTTCGTCGCCATGGCCGCAAGCTCCTGCCCACACGCACACCCACACATGCGCGCACGTTCCCTTCCTCCACGCACGCACTCTGCCCTGCTGAATCCGCACACCCGCCGGCACCTCCTGAGCCCCGCCGTCGCCGCCGTTGCTCGCCGGTGCCGTCGGCGTTTCTCTCTTCTGCCCAGGAGAGGAACCAGTACCAGTAGGGCTTACCTCAAAAGGAGCGAGCTCCCCCCTTATCACGATCATGTTAATAGCCCGACTGGTTCCCGTGCTGTGCCTCCACCCAGGCGACCCGGGTTCGATCCCCCGCGGCTGCATATTGTCCCCCCTTTTTTATCCATTTCTTGCACTGTGCGTATGACAGGGTGGTCCCACCTGTCATACTCTCTTAACCTGTCTGTTTTATTTATTTATTTATTTTATTTATTTATTTATTTTTATTATTAAGTGTTTTATTTCTGTTCCTGCGAATATACCATTTCTGGCATGTAGTACCTTTCCATTTCGGGCAAGTCCAATTCTGGACGTTTCCAATTATGGAAAATGCCATTTCTGTCATATTCCATTCAGGGCAGGTTTTAACTTAATGCACTTGTGAATATTTTTCTACAGCAACCCTAACATATTATATATGTTTTTGGGGTAGAAAAATCCCACCAATCCAGTGGTGGCATTAGTTTCTGCATTTGAGCAAGTTCATGAACATGTCATTTTACATCATGATGTTGTCTTGTCATTTTTGTGTGTTTTATTTCAAGCATGCTATGAGGTTGTTTTGCACAAGGATAGCTTCATTTTCATGCCTACTTCATGCTAGTACTTGTTCCATGCCATGATATGCCTGTTAGTGAGTTAATCAAGCTTGTAAAGATGTCATGTTGAATCTGTTTTTGCCATGTCCTGAAATTTCAGTAAGTCTGGAACTGTTAATAAAACTTGCTATGTTTACATGGGTGCCATCATTTCTTATGGTCCTTTTTGGCTTATGGTCAGTAAGGGACTTTTGATCTATGCTTTGAGTAGAATCATGTCATGCCTTGTTTTGCTATTATAAGTTCCTGTAGCAGGTTGTTAGCTTGGTCTAAACATGCCTTCCTGATGTTAATTTCTGGCATACTAGTATTTTCACTAAGTCTGTGAACCTGATATTTTTTTGCACTTTCACCATGCTTGTTTGAACCAGTTCTGATGTGATTTAGCCGTAGCTCAGTGTTCCTCTTTTGTTAAGCATCTTCTGTAGATCACCGCCATATGCTTTGTTTTTATGTTGGGGTGCTGTAGCATAGTTTCTTGTTGCATGCTAAGTAGCATCGTGCTGTTAAGCGCAGATTTGCGTCATTCTTGTTTTGATTGCCATTTGCAAACCGTGCATCCGGTTCCGGTGATCTTTATATCGATTTCAACCGAAATAATCCCATCTTTCCAGCGGCATACTTGGTTTGCCAAGTTGATGCCGTGTTCATCATTTTCCTTCCGGAGCACACATATACATTGCATATAACATCCCGCATAGCATGTCATGTATTGCATCATGTTGCTTGTGCATTGTTCCATGTTTGATTGTGGTTCCGTTGCTTGTGTTCTTGCTTTGGGTAGAGCCGGGAGACGAGTACGTGAACGAGGAACCTGTTGAGAACGCCTACGAGGATCAAGCCTTCGACAACTCTGAGAACCTTGCAGGTAAGATGACCATACCTTCGATATCACTTCTATCTTTGCTTGCTAGATGCTCGCTCGTTTGCTATGCCTATGCTACGTTACCTACCACTTGCTATATCATGCCACCCATATTGCCATGTCAAACCTCTAACCATCCTTTCCTAGCAAACCATTGTTTGGCTATGTCACCGCTTTTGCTCAGCCCCTCTTATAGCGTTGCTAGTTGCAGGTGAAGATGAAGTTGGTTCCATGTTGGAACATGGATATTTTGGGATATCACAATATCTCTTATTTAATTAATGCATCTATACACTTGGTAAAGGGTGGAAGGCTCGGCCTTATGCCTGGTGTCTTGTTCCACTCTTGCCGCCCTAGTTTCCGTCATACCGGTGTTATGTTCCTTGATTTTGCGTTCCTTACGCGGTTGGGTGATTTATGGGACCCCCTTGACAGTTTGCTTTGAATAAAACTTTTCCAGCAAGGCCCAACCTTGGTTTTACCATTTGCCACCTACACCCCTTTTCCCTTGGGTTTTCGCGAGCCCGAGGGTCATCTTTATTTTAGCCCCCCCGGGCCAGTGCTCCTTCGAGTGTTGGTCCGACCGAGCAGCCTGCGGGGCCACCACGGGGAAACTCGAGGCCTGGTTTTACTCATAGCTTGACTTATCCGGATGTGCCCTGAGAACGAGATATGTGCAGCTCCTATCGGGATTTGTCGGCACATTCGGGCGGCTTTGCTGGTCTTGTTTTACCATTGTCGAAATGTCATGCGAACCGGGATTCCGAGACTGATCGGGTCTTCCCGGGAGAAGGTTTATCCTTCGTTGACCGTGAGAGCTTATGATGGGCTAAGTTGGGACACCCCTGCAGGGTATTATCTTTCGAAAGCCGTGCCCGCGGTTATGAGGCAGATGGGAATTTGTTAATGTCCGGTTGTAGAAAACCCGAAGTTGACCTTAATTAAAATACATCAACCGTGTGTGTAGCCATGATGGTCTCTTCTCGGCGGAGTCCGGGAAGTGAACACGGTGTTGGAGTTATGTTTGACGTAAGTAGTTTCAGGATCACGTCTTGATCGCTAGTAGCTTCACGACTGTGCCTTGCTTCTCTTCTCGCTCTCTTTTGTGATCGTAGCCACCATATAGGCTAGTCGCTTGCTGCAGCTCCACCTCATTACACCACCCTTCCCTTAAGCTTAAATAGTCTTGATCTCGCGGGTGTGAGATTGCTGAGTCCCCGTGACTCACAGATTCTACCAAAACAGATGCAGGTACCGATGATACCAATGCAAGTGGCGCAGTCAAGCTCAAGTGGGAGTTTGATGAGGCCCTGGGTCGTTACTATGTTTCATTTCCAGACGATCCGTAGTGGAGCCCAGTTGGGACGATCGGGGATCTGTGTTGCATTTGGGGTAGTCTTCTTTTATTTTGGTTCCGTAGTCGGACCTTGAGTGTAATCTGAATGATGGATGTTTATTTATGTATTGTGTGAAGTGGCGACTGTAAGCCAACTATGTATCTCTTTCCCTTATGTATTACATGGGTTGTGTGAAGATTACCTCAATTGCGACATTGCTTTCAATGCGGTTATGCCTCTAAGTCGTGCTTCGACACATGGGAGATATAGCCGCATCGAGGGCGTAACAAGTTGGTAATCAGAGCCTTCCCCGACCTTAGGAGCCCCACTGCTTGATCGTTTTGAGCGGCCGAGTTGTGTCTAGAAAAATGTTTTGAGTCATTTAGGATTATATATATAGGAGAGTTAGGAATTCTTTTTACTCCCCAGTCTCTTCATCGCTCTGGTAAGGCATCCTGACGTAGAGTTTTGACTCTTCCCTTCTCAAATTTCACTAAATTTTTTTAGGATCACGCGGGTATCTTGGAATCGTTCCGATGGTTTTATGATGAGAACATTGTCTTGGTGCCTCCTGTCAGGGGTTTAGTGGAAGTGTCCCGGGGAGTTGAGCTCTGAGGTGTTGTCGCCATAATTTTATCGTTGCAGTTCTGGAATACCTGAGTTTAGTACGCCGACATCGAAAATCTCTTTTTTGCAGTTGTTGGTGAGATAACCCCGATAACCCAGTACTGAGGTGAGTACGGGAGTATTGCCATGACTCGTATAACGGATGCTTTTCGAAGGTTGAGGTACACGATTTCCGAAGGTTTCTTGGTTATGTGTTGACGGATGGATACAGTTGGATGTAGGGATTGTTAGTTTGGGTGAGATATATTGCTTCCCCTGTATCCCCAACACCTGATTGCATAACCAGAAAGTTTCGGGAGTTTATAGGTGGGATTCAAGTAGCTCTAGCACTTTTTCCCGCAGATATTTGGTTTGTGATTGGGTAATCCTTACCACTTATTTGTTCCATTCATACCTTGTTTTTATTTTCATTCGTCAATCTCTTATCAAGTGGTTTCTCACCTTAATGGACGTGATGTTTACTTTGGAATTCATTCGTTCATCCCTGTTCGAATGTTTATTGTGAAGACTATATGTTGCAAATTTCTATCCGTTGATTCAACTTGTCTATCTGTCAATCAAGATGCTAACGGATGTCACCCTCTTCAGGATGGCTCCGCCAACGCGTCAGAATCCGGAACGCGGCGATGGGAGTCAGGCGAACCCCCACCTCCACCTCCGCCTCCGGAGGCATGGCAAACTTTGCTGGCAACCACTAACGCCAACGCTCAGTTGTTGATTCAGCTGATGCAAGAGCGTAACCAAGGCCAAGGCAACCAAGGGAATCAAGGTCAAGGGCAGTTCAACCATTAGCCTCAGTTTCCTACCCTCCACCAATTCCTTGCAAATCAGCCAAAGTCTTTCAGCTACTGTGCCGAGGCCACAGACGCCGACGATTGGCTCGTGGATATCAACAAGCATTTCGAATGCAGCAATGTCAGACCTGAGGACTACGTCAAGTTCGCGTCTTTTCAGCTCAAGGATCAAGAAGCTGATTGGTTCCAGCAATACAAGGATTCCAGAGGAGGTCGAGTGATTACTTGGACTGATTTCTGTCGGGACTTTAAAGCTCACCACATTCCTACCAGTGTTGTTGAGAGCAAGCGTGAGGAGTTCCGCAATCTCAAGCAAGGCAACATGTCAGTGTACGAATACAACAAGCAGTTTCAGAAACTTGCTCGCTTTGCTAAACAAGATGTTCCTGATGAAAAGAGTATGATCTATCAATTCAGAGGTGGCCTTAGAGAGGATCTGTAGTTAGCTCTCATTCTTGTTGAGCCTACTCAGTTTGATCAATTCTACAATATGGCCCTCAAGCAAGAAGGTGCTCAGCTCAAGTGTGAGGCTTCTAAGAAGAGAATCAGGGATGCAGTTCAGTCTTCTTCTTCCTCCTCCCTAGTGGCAGCTAAGCAACAAAAGTTCTACCTTCCTCCTCCTCCGTTCCGTCAGCCTTACCAACAGAAGAACTCAGGTGGTCGTGGATCTTCCCACCCACCCAACCCAGTCTATCAGAACAAGTCTCAGCCACAAGCTCCAAGGTCAAATGCTCCTTATCACCGTCCGCTCTCAGAGGTGACTTGCAACAAGTGCCAGCAGAAAGGTCACTATGCGAACAAATGCTTCAACCAAAGGCGCCTTCCTCCTCCTCCTCCTGTGAGGTCTTCAAGCAATGCAGTGGTCAAGCATAATCCAAAGCATGCAAAGGTGAATATGATGAATGCAGCTCAAGCAGAGGATTCTTCAGATGTGATCATGGGTAACCTTCCAGTTAACTCTATTCCTGCAAAAGTCTTATTTGATACTGGTGCATCGCATTGTTTCGTGTCAAGACCATTTTTGCCAAGCATGAATTCACTTCTTCACATTTGGTTAAACCCATGGATGTCGTTTCTCCGGGTAAACGGTTGAGCTCCAGTTTGGTGGTTCCGGATACCACAATCAAGATGGGCGACTATAAATTTCTGGCTAAACCAATTGTTCTTGGTGACTCTGATATCGATCTTATTCTCGGGATGGACTGGCTTTCTCGGCACAAAGCTCAGCTTGATTGTGCTCCCAGGGAAATTCAATTGACACACTCTTCTGAGGATGTTATCATCTATGCCGCTCGTGATGAAACCATTTGGTTGTTTTCTCTCAATGAGAAGGGCGAGCTACACGCAATCTCTCAAATTCCAGTCGTTTGTGAGTACCAAGATGTCTTTCCAGAAGAACTTCCGGGTATGCCTCCGCATCGGCCAGTCGAGTTCGTTATCGATCTTGAGCCCGGCACTGAACCCGTTTGCAAGCGTCCTTACAAGCTTGGACCTGAAGAACTGAAGGAATTGAAGAAACAGCTCGATGAACAAGAGCGTCTGGGTTTGATCAGACCGAGTTCATCTCCATGGGGATGCAGAGTTCTTTTTGTCCAGAAGAAGGATGGCACGGACCGACTTTGCGTCGATTACCGTCCATTGAACAAGAAGACAATCAAGAACAAGTATCCACTTCCCAACATCAATGAGCTATTCGAGCAACTCAAAGGTGCTAAAGTATTCTCCAAGCTTGACCTTCGTATGGGTTATCATCAGATTCACATTCGTGAACAAGATATTCCCAAGACAGCATTCAGAACAAGCTTTGGTTCTTATGAATATACCGTCATGTCTTTTGGCCTTGTCAATGCTCCTCCAACTTTCTCTCGAATGATGAACTTTATCTTCAACCCTTACACCAATGATTTCGTCTTGGTGTATCTCGATGATATTTTGGTCTTCTCCAAGAACAAGCAGGATCATGCCAAACATTTGCGATTGGTGCTCGACAAGCTCAGAGAGCATCAATTCTATGCGAAGTTTTCTAAATGTGAGTTCTGGCTTGATGAAGTTCTTTATCTTGGTCACATCATCTCCGCCAAGGGCATCGCTGTTAATCCCGAGAAGGTGTCTTCAATTGTGAATTGGGAACCTCCTCAGAATGTCAAGCAGCTCCGCAGTTTTCTTGGTCTTGCAAGCTATTGCCAAAGATTCGTTGAGAACTTCTCCAAGATTGCAAAGCCTCTTTCCAACCTCCTCCAGAAGCATGTCAAGTATGTCTGGACGCCTGAGTGTGACGTCGCTTTCAACACCCTCAAAGAGAAGCTAGTTACAGCTCCTGTCTTGACTCCTCCTGATGAATCCAAGCCTTTCGAAGTTTTCTGTGATGCTTCTCTTCAAAGTCTCGGTGCTGTGTTAATGCAAGAGAAGAAAGTTGTGGCCTATAACTCTCGTCAGTTGAAGCCCAACGAAAAGAACTACCCCACTCATGATCTTGAGTTGGCGGCAGTTGTCCATGCATTGATAACATGGAGACATCTCTTGTTGGGAAGGAAAGTGGACATTTTCACCGATCACAAGAGTCTCAAGTATATCTTCACTCAACCAAACCTCAACCTCAGGCAAACTCGATGGGTCGAAATGATTCAAGAGTACAATCCAAGTAGTGAATATACTCCTGGCAAGGCGAATGTGATTGCAGATGCTCTGAGCAGAAAGGCTTATTGCAACAGCTTAATTCTCAAGCCGTTCCAACCGGATCTTTGTGAAGCTTTCGCAAGCTGAATCTTCAAGTTGTTCCTCAAGGCTTTCTTGCCAACCTAATAGTCTCTCCTACTTTGGAAGATCAAATTCGTGAGGCACAACTCCTGGATACCATGGTGAAGAAGGTGAAACGTGGTATTGACAAGGGCATTCCCAAATACAAGTGCTATCGCTTGGATGACAAAGATACTCTTTTCTTTGAGGATCGTATTGTGGTTCCCAAAGGCGATCTGAGAAAATTCATCATGAATGAGGCACACAATTTCCCCCTATCCATTCATCCTGGAAGTACGAAGATGTACCATGACCTCAAGCAGTCATATTGGTGGACTCGAATGAAGCGAGAAATTGCTCAATTCGTGAATGAATGTGATGTCTGCAGAAGGGTGAAAGCAGAACACCAAAGACCAGCTGGTCTCCTCCAACCTCTTGCTATTCTGGAATGGAAATTTGACCATATCGAGATGGACTTCATTACTGGATTTCCTAAGTCCAAGCGTGGAAATGATGCTATCTTCGTTGTCATTGACAAGCTTACTAAAGTGGCTCATTTCCTTTCTATCAAAGAATCTATCACAGCAGCTCAGTTGGCAGAGCTATACACCTCCAGAATTGTCTCCTTGCACGGCAATCCACAATTGATCTCTTCAGACCGCGGAAGCATCTTCACTTCTAAGTTCTGGGACTCCTTTCAGAAGGCCATGGGCACCAACATTCGTTTCAGCACAGCTTTCCATCCTCAAACTAGTGGCCAAGTCGAGCGAGTCAATCAAATCCTTGAAGATATGCTCAGGGCTTGTGTCATTTCCTTTGGCATGAAGTGGGAAGATTGTCTTCCATATGCCGAGTTCTCCTACAACAACAGCTTCCAAGCGAGTTCGGGCAAGGCCCCATTCGAAATTCTCTGTGGCAGAAAGTGCCGTACTCCTCTCAATTGGTCCGAGATAGGTGAACGCCAACTTCTTGGCAACGACTTGATCACATAAGCCGAAGAAATGTGCAAAGTCATTCGTGAGAATCTCAAAGCCGCGCAATCGCGCCAGAAGGGCTATTATGATGACAAGCACCGTGACTTGGCTTTTGAAATCGGAGACCATGTCTACCTCCGCGTCTCTCCAATGAAAGGCACTCGTCGCTTCGGTATCAAAGGGAAGCTTGCCCCTAGATACGTGGGTCCTTTCAAGATCATTGGCAAAAGAGGCGATCTCGCCTATCAACTTGAGCTTCCATTGAACTTTGCAAACGTGCACGATGTGTTTCACATGTCACAGCCTCGCAAGTGCTTCAAGATTCCTGAACGCACTATCAACTTTGAAGAAATTGACCTCCAAGAAGATCTCTCTTATCATGAGCACCCCGTTGCTATTCTTGAAGAAACTGAGAGCAAGACTCACAACAAGTCAATCAAATTCCTGAAAGTGAAGTGGTCACACCATTCCGAACGAGAAGCCACCTGGGAGCGCGAGGATCACCTCCGTTCCGAATATCCGGAGTTCTTTCAGTCCTAGATCTCGGGACGAGATCCTCTTGTAGTGGAGGAGAGTTGTAACACCCCAGATGTATCATGTCCCATTTTGGCAATATATCAACTTGACCTTCATCCAATTCTTGTGGGTTTTATCATGTTCGGACTCATCTTGTTTTGGTTATGTGTGGTTTTATTCTTTTCTTTGTCATTTCCTTTTTAGCCATTTTGCATTTGTGCCTCTTGTCATTTTTGCATTCATCCTCATCATATAGTGCATCTTCATCTCATGCCATCTCATTTTGCATTTATGTCATTCATGTGATTGCCATGAGAATCTTAGGCATGACCTTGTCCCCCCCTTTCAACCATTGCACCATCACTTCTCCTTCCTCCCCTTTTCCTTCCTTCTTTTATCAAGTGCTAATTTTCCTTTCTCTAATAATGTTCATCTTCTCCCTGTTCCTTGCCCTAAACCTCTCTGCCAAAGATCTCCTTATTTGAAGTTGTTTTGGTCAGGTTCAAAAATGACACAAGTTTGAATATAATTCAAACTTGTCTTATTTTTCTACCTCTAAAAATGCCCAATGCAATTTTTTTTTAAAATAGCGGATAATCCCAGGAGCTTGGGAATATTTTCATAATTGCCAAATGCCTCTCCTAGTCCACTGGTTTTTTTTCGTTTCTTCAGCTGGTTATTTAAATAATCAGATACTGGAAGGAGATGAGAAGGGGGTTTTTCCTCTTCTTACCTGGGCCTTCCCCTCACCTGCAGCCCAACAGAGCACAGCAGCCGCTCCAACCGCAGCCCAGGCAGCCCATACGTACAGGAGGATCTTCAAGCTCCTGTACGGCAGAGCATCCAGATGCGCCACGTCGACGTCCGGTCGATTTGACGGCCGGAGAAGCATCACTAGCCCTTTATAACATGTCCCACGCGCCCTAGGGTTCCTCCTCGACCGATCCCCCTCCTCTCCTACCTCGCCGCCGCCTAGGTAAGCTCCACACGGTTCACCGTCGACCTGCCCGCCATGTACCGACCAAGCTTCAGCTCGAGCTCGGGATAGCCGTCGACGTCGCTTCCCCGGTCACCTCCAGCTGCCTTCTTCAAGTTGGTCTGCCTCCCCGTCGTCCCCTTCGTCCACTGCTTCCACTACATCGCCGAGGGAGACGCCAAGTTCCGCGCCTGGCTCTTCCTCTGCTTCCTCTACTTTGCGGACAGCAGCCTCACCAAGTTCAGAGCTCCCTCTCGTCGCCTCCAGCACGTCTTCGTCGACCCCGTCGTGTCCTAGGGTGAGCTGGGTAACGCTCCTCCCTATCCCATCCATCCCTTTGCATGTAGGCACCTGTAGGACTCGTCCGATCCATGTCTTCGCCGCGCTTGTAGTGCTCCGGTGAAGTCTGAATTTTTCCTTGTGTGTGTACTTGCTGCAGCGCGCACGCGCGTTCTCCAGCTTCGGATCCCCAAGTTGCTCTCTCATACACACGCACGCATGCCCCTGCAGTGCAGCAGCTCACGCAGTGCTGTTGTAGCACTGCCTCGCCGTGTTCGTCGCCATGGCCGCAAGCTCCTGCCCACACGCACACCCACACATGCGCGCACGTTCCCTTCCTGCACGCACGCACTCTGCCCTGCTGAATCCGCACACCCGCCGGCACCTCCTGAGCCCCGCCGTCGCCGCCGTTGCTCGCCGGTGCCGTCGGCATTTCTCTCTTCTGCCCAGGAGAAGAACCAGTACCAGGAGGGCTTACCTCAAAAGGAGCGAGCTCCCCCCTTATCACGATCATGTTAATAGCCCGACTGGTTCCCGTGCCGTGCCTCCACCCAAGCGACCCGGGTTTGATCCCCCGCGGCTGCATATTATCACCCCCTTTTTATCCATTTCTTGCACTGTGCGTATGACAGGGTGGCCCCACCTGTCATACTCTCTTAACCTGTCTGTTTTTTTATTTATTTATTTTATTTATTTATTTATATTATTATTAAGTGTTTGATTTCTGTTCCTGCGAATATACCATTTCTGGCATGTAGTACCTTTCCATTTCGGGCAAGTCCAATTCTGGACGTTTCCAATTATGGAAAATGCCATTTCTGTCATATTCTATTTAGGGCAGGTTTTAACTTAATGCACTTGTGAATATTTTTCTACAGCAACCCTAACATATTATATATGTTTTTGGGGTAGAAAAATCCCACCAATCCAGTGGTGGCATTAGTTTCTGCATTTGAGCAAGTTCATGAACATGTCATTTTACATCATGATGTTGTCTTGTCATTTTTGTGTGTTTTATTTCAAGCATGCTATGAGGTTGTTTTGCACAAGGATAGCTTCATTTTCATGCCTACTTCATGCTAGTACTTGTTCCATGCCATGATATTCCTGTTAGTGAGTTAATCAAGCTTGTAAAGATGTCATGTTGAATCTGTTTTTGCCATGTCCTAAAATTTCACTAAGTGTGGAACTGTTAATAAAACTTGCTATGTTTACATGGGTGCCATCATTTCTTATGGTCCTTGTTGGCTTATGGTCAGTAAGGGACTTTTGATCTATGCTTTGAGTAGAATCATGTCATGCCTTGTTTTGCTATTATAAGTTCCTGTAGCAGGTTGTTAGCTTGCTCTGAACATGCCTTCCTGATGTTAATTTCTGGCATACTAGTATTTTCACTAAGTCTGTGAACCTGATATTTTTTTTGCACTTTCACCATGCTTGTTTGAACCAGTTCTGATGTGATTTAGCCGTAGCTCAGTGTTCCTCTTTTGTTAAGCATCTCCTGTAGATCACTGCCATATGCTTTGTTTTTATGTTGGGGTGCTGTAGCATAGTTTCTTGTTGCATGCTAAGTAGCATCGTGCTGTTAAACGCAGATTTGCGTCATTCTTGTTTTGATTGCCATTTGCAAACCGTGCATCCGGTTCCGGTGATCTTTATATCAATTTCAACCGAAATCATCTCATCTTTCTAGCGGCATACTTGGTTTGCCAAGTTGATGCCGTGTTCATCATTTTCCTTCCGGAGCACACATATACATTGCATATCACATCCCGCATAGCATGTCATGTATTGCATCATGTTGCTTGTGCATTGTTCCATGTTTGATTGTGGTTCCGTTGCTTGTGTTCTTGCTTTGGGTAGAGCCGGGAGACGAGTACGTGAATGAGGAACCTGTTGAGAACGCCTACGAGGATCAAGCCTTCGACAACTCTGAGAACCTTGCAGGCAAGATGACCATACCTTCGATATCACTTTTATCTTTGCTTGCTAGATGCTCGCTCTTTTGCTATGCCTATGCTACGTTACCTACCACTTGCTATATCATGCCACCCATATTGCCATGTCAAACCTCTAACCATCCTTTCCTAGCAAACCGTTGTTTGGCTATGTCACCGCTTTTGCTCAGCCCCTCTTATAGCGTTGCTAGTTGCAGGTGAAGATGAAGTTGGTTCCATGTTGGAACATGGATATTTTGGGATATCACAATATCGCTTATTTAATTAATGCATCTATACACTTGGTAAAGGGTGGAAGGCTCGGCCTTATGCCTGGTGTCTTGTTCCACTCTTGCCGCCCTAGTTTCCGTCATACCGGTGTTATGTTCCTTGATTTTGCGTTCCTTACGCGGTTGGGTGATTTATGGGACCCCCTTGACAGTTCGCTTTGAATAAAACTTTTCCATCAAGGCCCAACCTTGGTTTTACTATTTTCCACCTACACCCCTTTTCCCTTGGGTTTTCGCGAGCCCGAGGGTCATCTTTATTTAAGCCCCCCCGGGCCAGTGCTCCTTCGAGTGTTGGTCCGAACCGAGCAGCCTGCGGGGCCACCACGGGGAAACTCGAGGCCTGGTTTTACTCATAGCTTGACTTATCCGGATGTGCCCTGAGAACGAGATATGTGCAGCTCCTATCGGGATTTGTCGGCACATTCGGGCGGCTTTGCTGGTCTTGTTTTACCATTGTCGAAATGTCACGCGAACCGGGATTCCGAGACTGATCGGGTCTTCCCGGGAGAAGGTTTATCCTTCGTTGACCGTGAGAGCTTATGATGGGCTAAGTTGGGACACCCCTTCAGGGTATTATCTTTCGAAAGCTGTGCCCGCGGTTATGAGGCAGATGGGAATTTGTTAATGTCCAGTTGTAGAAAACCCGAAGTTGACCTTAATTAAAATACATCAACCATGTGTGTAGCCGTGATGGTCTCTTCTCGGCGGAGTCCAGGAAGTGAACACGGTGTTGGAGTTATGTTTGACGTATGTAGTTTCAGGATCACTTCTTGATCGCTAGTAGCTTCACGACTGTGCCTTGCTTCTCTTCTCGCTCTCTTTTGCGATCGTAGCCACCATATAGGCTAGTCGCTTGCTGCAGCTCCACCTCATTACACCACCCTTCCCTTAAGCTTAAATAGTCTTGATCTCGCGGGTGTGAGATTGCTGAGTCCCCGTAACTCACAGATTCTACCAAAACAGGTGCATGTACCGATGATACCAGCGCAAGTGGCGCAGTCGAGCTCAAGTGGGAGTTTGATGAGGCCCTGGGTCGTTACTATGTTTCATTTCCAAACGATCCGTAGTGGAGCCCAGTTGGGACGATCGGGGATCTGTGTTGCATTTGGGCTAGTCTTCTTTTATTTTGGTTCCGTAGTCGGACCTTGAGTGTAATCTGAATGATGGATGTTTATTTATGTATTGTGTGAAGTGGCGACTGTAAGCCAACTATGTATCTCTTTCCCTTATGTATTACATGGGTTGTGTGAAGATTACCTCACTTGCGACATTGCTTTCAATGCGGTTATGCCTCTAAGTCGTGCTTCGACACGTGGGAGATATAGCCGCATCGAGGGCGTAACAACATCATAGAAGACGCATGCGAACTCCGTTTTCGATGAACTCAAGCTTGTCATCAAGATGACCATAAGCACTAAGACTCACAAAGAGAACCAAACAATAAGCAAGAAACATGATGCAAGGATGCAATGGTTTGAGCTCTCTACTAACGATATGATCAAGCTGCCAACTAGAGAGCACCCCTTGATAGTACGTCAAACCATCCTATAACCCGGTCTCCCAACTACCACCACGAGACCGGTAAAATAGAAAACCTATCAAGGGCAAACCTTTTTCTTGCACATGGTCCACTTGAGCTATATGATGACGATCTTGACTCCCTCAAGTTGGACCACCTTTCTTGATTGCGTTGGCTCGATGAAGACTAGATGATTGCTCCCCCATAGTCCACTATGGGTGAGCCACTCTTCAGCACATCTTCACAAGTCCATTGACACCACAATGGATGGCAAGATTCAAGCACTTGATATCTTCGTGATGCTCCACTTGAACTTGCACACGGTAATCTTGATGACGATCACCACTTGTTGTCATCCTTTCCATGGGTTGTATGATATCTTCCTCTTGACGCAAGCCCATGGACACGTACCTAACACCACGTAGAACTCTCACATAGACCATGGGTTAGTACACAAAGTACAATGGACAATGCTTACCATACCATGGGATCACTTGACCCCCCTCGGTACATCTTCTACGCTTTGTGAGTTGATCAACTTGATTCACTCTTGACTTAGTCTTGATCAACCTTGAATCTTTCCAACTCTCTTAATTTGGATGATGTCTTGAAGGTAAACATGAATGATCACACAATCTTCTTCTTCAAGACATGCTTGCAATAAGCTCAACACTCACATGACCAATCTTTGGATAATTTCTTAATAGCACCTTGGTCAACTCATAAACTCCTTGAAACCAACACATGGACTTCAAGAAAATCCTATGGACAAAACCTTCAAATATAACTCAAGGCAACCATTAGTCCATAGAGATTGTCATCAATTACCAAAACCAAACATGGGGGCACCGCATGTTCTTTCATTCTCCCCCATTTTGGTAATTGATGACAATCACTTTCAAGAGATTTTATTCAAGGAGTTATGCATCACAATGCAATGCAACAACCAATGATGCAGGAGAATGAGATGCAAATGCTTAGGAACAAAACCAAAGCAAGGAGGAAACTTTGAAACCTTGTCCACAAAACTCTCTGAAACTTTTCCCCCATTGGCATCGATTGCCAAAATGGGCGAAAAGCTTAGAAGGCCAATATAAAACGTGTTCCTCCATAAATTGTGTATTTCTCAACAAGATAGTGGAATGCCATAGACATATCCAAAGGTAAATACTTGGAGGAATACAAACTATTGAGGCACAAAGATTGCTAACGAATGATATGCCACAAGGACATAACAAAGAGAGACACAAGCAATCAAGCAATCAAAAGATACCAATTGAAGCAAGCAACCAAAGGATATCAATTGAACCAAATAGACCAAAGATCCTATGAGCCACATGAATAAAGGATAATATGATATGAGCGAATGAGTGTTCTAAAGAAACTAGAGAAGGTCCCCATGATTTGTGTACACATAAGAATTTTTGTATTTGAATACAAAATGCACAAAATAGGATCATAGCTCCCCCAAAATCAATAGAAACATACAACAAGTGCAAGTGAGCATAAAGGAAACTAAGCCTAGCACTTGCAACAAACACATGGTTGAGCAACATGTAAAAGAGGCAACTTAAGAATAGGCTCAACCAAAATGATGTGTGTGAGTCATGGCAAAGCACATGAGAAGACTAATATACGGATGAGCATAAGCATCAACATAGTCTCGAATGAATGAGATACACGGTGCAAAGCCTTTCATTCCCACACACAACTAAGCAAATGGGTTCACAAGAACACTAAATATGCAAAATGAATAACCAACACTTGTGACAACCCAAGGTGAAGATAGAAAGCATAAGCATCATCAAGACATGGGATACCAATTAAGATGGCAAAAGCCTCATCAAGACAAGCATGAGGGAAATAATCTTCACCACACAAGAGTGCATCAAGATGCAACGAGATAAGACACACACTCAAGGCAAAAGCTTTCACGGAGCCACCAAAGAAATAACATAAGAAAGACAAGGTGGACGTGAAAGAAAGGATATCATCTAGAGATGTAATTTCTCTCAAGTGTATAAGGGTCTAGGTAGACGAAATCATGATGATATATATCTAGAAAGAAGGATGTACACCGAAATAGTGACAACACGAAGGAACAAGATATCCAGAAGGAAGTCATACATATACCAATAAGATATGTGCTTGGAAGCATAGCCCAAGGCTAGATATGGTCTTATTGTATATAAATGAATTCCTACCACACAACCATAAAAGACATCGCAACTAGCAACAAGAGATCATTGTTGGGATGCTTTGAGAAAGGAAACAAGTATCACAAGAAAGAAAGAATAACATGCCATGATACATCCTACACAGGATTGATGCAATAATGTGTGCATGTAGTAGATGATGATACTTGTTACCGAGATAGCATTGGAAGGATGTAGTAGATACCAATTGAAGGTAGAAAGTAGTTCATTGATCATCCTAGCTTGACTCCAATAAGCACATGGTGGCAACACCTTCCTTTTGAATGAGCCGAGTATCCAATGCATCTCCAATTGTTCCTAGAACAAAAACACAAACAAAATGGTACCCAAACTCATTGGGACCAAAGAGTTAGAGAACCAACAATACATAGGACAAACTCCACATAGATATGTGCATATAGATATGAAAATGAATCTCATGCACATCTCATCCAATTTGAGACTTGGTGGAGTTTCCCCTATATATTGGGTTAAAGAAAGAAAACATGCCAAAGGAACTACATGAAGTTAAAATGCATGCTCAAGACTTTCAAGAACCGATACTAAAATACAAGGAAAAACCAAGTGAAAAGGATACCAAATGGAGAAATCATCACTTGGAAGATATCATTAAAAGATACATCAAGGAATGAGATATCCATTGGAACACACAAA
The DNA here is from genome assembly GCA_963921465.1 of Triticum timopheevii. NCBI lineage: Eukaryota > Viridiplantae > Streptophyta > Magnoliopsida > Poales > Poaceae > Triticum > Triticum timopheevii. The sequence goes on from OY997266.1 coordinate 107,607,875, forward strand.
AAGAGATGTCAAACTCCCAAAGGAGAGGATGGTTCCAAACAAACAAAGCTCTGTACAAAGTTTCATGATGGCACAAAGTACCAAAAGAAGCGACTTGCCATCTACCAACACACACTTAATATGGATCACAAGATGAGTGTTTTATAGAAAATAGGATAGCCCCCCACGAGTTTTGCATTATAGAGTATTTGCATTTGAATAAAAAATGCACAAGGTGGGATCACCACTTTCTCTATATCAAGAAAACACTAGACAAGAATGAGACCACAACAAGATCCTCAAGTGGCACGGAAGGCAATGGGAGTTGACACATTTTAGGCAAGAGATAAAGCAAATAAAAGCAAATGCCAAAGTAAAGATGATCAATAATTTCTACCACACAAGTGAGTACCAATTGTCAAAAGATAAGAAGTATTCGGAAGTAATTCCCGGTGGTTGATAGCTAGGATATCCGACATCATCTTCACACCAAACACAAGCAAATTGCAACTTGTAAAGCTAACATGCCACCTAGGAACGAGATAATTTACAATATAAATTCTAGGTGACAAAATCTCAAATGTACACATTTTCTAGGCTTGTAGTATGCACATAGCATATTATTCCCCCATAATGTGATACCAATAAAAACTTAACAAGAGGCAACAAGAGGATCCAAGAAGAGATGATTAATGGACTATTTAGAATTTGAATTTCTAATGAGAAGGCATGCCACATAGTGACTAGATAATCTTGTAATATCAATGGTATTCCTCATGTACACACATTTATAGGATTGTGAGGTGCACAAAGCACATCACTCCCCCATAATGGGATATTCCATTAATCTCTCACAAGAGACAACTAAGAAACAAACAAGATGCACAAAGGCTCAATGCATGACACACATGTACATGATGTGCAAACCAACATACACAAACTTGATTACTCAAGTTAAGAAAATTGGAAACACATCATATACAAACACACGCAAGGTACAAAACCACACCATGCTAAGGGCAAGTAACTATCAATGTAAACAATTTAAGTACGAGTTACCGCAAGGAGGAACATTGGATGTAACATAGAAACTTGAGACTCCTAATGACTTGGCTTGAGATAATATGGATGATGAAGACCCCTCAAATCTTCATAATGTAGCCAAGTCTCCAATGCCCTCCAAAAACACCTATTGATCAAGTTTGAGCTTGTTGGTCCCCAACCAAGTTGGGTCCTAAGAGGTTAGTCACAATAGGCTTGGCAACCCAAATGGTTCTTTTCTTGACACCACTTTGAGTACCAACAAACTTGGCAAACACATTGCCAACCTTATCCTTCCCAAGAGAATAGATATAATCAATAGTAATTGGGTTGGATAAGTTACCACTAGTGCATGAAGAAGCGAGGTGACCTTTCTCACGACATAGGTAGCAACGTCTACTCTTCACTTTCTTCTCACTTGATTTCTCAACTTGAGAAGCATTAGCTTGAGTTTTCTTGGGAAGAGGCCTTTCTTCAACTTGAGGTTGAGCATGAGAGTGAACTTGTGGCTTCTTCCCTTGTTGCTTGTCACTAATGGGCTTCTTCTTCAATGGGCAAGATCTAACATGATGCCCTTCTACTCTGCACTTGAAGCAAACAATCTTGGCTGAATTCTTGACTTGTTCTTGGCCCTTCTTTTTGTTCATCTTGGACTTCTTCTTCTTATTGGAGTTGAATCCAAGTCCACCTTTGTCATTGGGGGATTTTTGCACACTCAAGATATTGTTGAGTGTGTCCTTCCCTTCATGACACTTTTCCAAGTCTTTCTTCAAAGAAGTGACTTGGGCCTTGAGATCTTTGATTTCCTCTACATGGTTAGTTGCGTCGTTAGAGCAACAAGGCAAGGAAAGCAATTCATCACAAGATGTACCAATGTTATGCATGGATGAATCACGAGGACTAGCACAAGGCAATATAGCATTTTGACTAAAATTAGTGCTAGTATCCGCATGAGGCTCACCAGATGTTACCTTATCAATCATGGCCTCGTGAGCTATCTTTAGAACATTATGGGATACTAGAAGATCATCATGAGAGCTTGAGAGCTTTTCATGGCTTTCTTCCAATTTCCCATAATTGCTACATAGCAACTCAAGTTGAGCCCTTAGCTCAACATTCTCCTTCAAAATGGATGCTTCACAAGTAATAGAATTAGTAGCACAAGCATCATCATTAACAACAAGAGGAGAAGGCAACTTGGCAAACTCGTTTAAATAAGAAGCTTCAAGTTGAGCATGAGACTCGGTGAGTTTGATGAGCTCACCATTGATGACCCTTGAGCCATTTTCGAGGCGCTCAAAATCCTCAAGGAGTCTAGCATGAGTAACTTCAAGCTTAGCATTTTTAGTTTCAAAAACATTGGCCACCTCAAGAGCTCTATCATTAGATTCCTTCACTCTAGATAATTCTAGAGCAAAAGTCTCCTCAAGAGATTCCTTGGTGGTTTGTTCAAGTTCAAGAGCTTGAGAGAGGTTCGCAATCTCATTAGCGTAATCACGCTCATGACCTTCCATTTTATCAATGGTGACCTCATGCTCCTCAAGACGAGATTCCAACTCATCAATATATTTCTTGCTCTCAATAGCAATTGACATGATTTCCATGAAATTGGAACGAGCAATTTTATTCTTAAGAAGAGCTTTAAAAATCATTTCCCCCTTAATTTTTAAGGAGGCAACATCATCATTCTCTTCATCATCATCACTCTTGCCATCATCAATATCATCACAAGATATATTGGGATTCAAAGTGGGAGATACCTTTGAAGCCTTGGCCATAAGGCAAAAAGCAATAGATGATGATGTAGTATCCCTTGAAGCACAATTCAAGACCACATCTTGTTCCATGGAGTGTTGGGTTTCCTCTACATTGTTAGCACAACAACTCGAGGAAATACATGCATTTTTATCATGGCAAAAAGATATAGCAAGCATATCATCATGAGATTTAGTCAAGCAATTTCTACATGATATGCAAGGACTATCAACACAACCATGTGAAACATTTGGAGTGCTCGAAGTGCTAAAGTCCAAAGATGAAGCATTGCAATAAGAAAGTGATGAAGGATTATCAACAATAAGCCCACTATCATCATTGCAATGAACACCACTACTCACCATGTCATTACCTTGTGGCAAACCACATGTAGGTGAAGTAGAAGAAGTTGAGAACGCAACACGGCTGGAGGTGGAGGGAGAACGATCATCCTTAAAAATCTTGGACACACCATATTTATCTTGAAGCTTTGTCCACAACTCATGAGCATCCCGGGATGACATGAGTTCAAATATAACTACATTGCTCAAAGCATAGAAAAACACATTAGAAGCTTGAGCATTGAGATAAGAGTTTTTCTCATCCTCAAAAGATAAGCTTTGGGGATACTTTGGAGGAGAAAAACCCATATCTACAATTCGCTCTAAATTTGGGTCCGTGACCCTAAAGAGATTAAGCATGCGAATTACCCAAACATCAAAATTTGTGCCATCAAACCTAAGAGTGTCAGAGAATTCTAATCCCCTGGTCGACATCTTTACTCTCTAGGCGGTTAAGCCCAACAAAGAGAGACAAGGCTCTAATACCAATTGAAGGATCGAGTATGTCGCCTAGAGGGGGGGGGGGTGAATAGGCGATTTAAAATAATTACAGTTTAGGCTTGAAGAAATGCGTAATAAACCTAGCGGTTAATTTGTCAAGCACAAAACCTAAAACAACTAGGCTCACCTATGTGCACCAACAACTTATGCTAAGCAAGATAAGCAACTATGTGATAGCAAGATATATGACAAAGAACAATATGGCTATCACAAAGTAAAGTGCATAATTAAAGGGCTCGGGTAAGAGATAACCGAGGCACGCAGAGACGAAGATGTATCCCGAAGTTCACACCCTTGTGGATGCTAATCTCCGTTTGGAGCGGTGTGGAGGCACAATGCTCCCCAAGAATCCACTAGGGCCACCGTAATCTCCTCACACCCTCGCACAATGCAAGATGTCGTGATTCCACTAAGGGACCCTTGAGGGCGGTCACCGAACCCGTACAAATGGCGACCCTTGGGGGCGGTCACCAAACCCGTACACTTTGGCAACCCTTGGGGGCGGTCACCGGTACCCGTCAAATTGCTTGGGGCGATCTCCACAACCTAATTGGAGACCCCGACGCTTGCCTGGAGCTTTACACCACAATGATTGAGCTCCGAACAACACCAACCGTCTAGGGCGCCAAGGCACCCAAGAGGAACAAGCTCTAGGGTGTCCAAACACCCAAGAGTAACAAGCTCAAGGGTACCAAGCACCCAAGAGTAATAAGCTTCTCAACTTGTAACTTCCACGTATCACGTGGTGAACTCAAACCGATCCACCGAATGCAATGGCAAGGGCAAACGGAGTGCCCAAGTCCTTCTCTCTCAAATCCCACCGAAGCAACTAATGCTAGGGAGGAAGATGAGAGGAAGAACAAGAAGGAGAACACCAAGAACTCCAAGATCTAGATCCAATGGGTTCCCCTCACATAGAGGAGAAAGTGATTGGTGGAAATGTGGATCTAGATCTCCTCTCTCTTTTCCCTTAAAAACTAGCAAGAATCCATGGAGGGATTCAGAGTTAGCAAGCTCAAAGAAGGTCAACAATAGGGGAAGAACATGAGCTCAAAGGATAAGGTTCAATGGGGAAGGATACCCCCTTTTATAGGTGGGGAAAAATCCAACCGTTATGCTCACAGCCCGCACAGAGCGGTACTAAAAAAATACTTCTGTGCCTACCTCCGCTGAGCAAAACACGAGATTATTGGTCCGGAGCGGTACTACCGCTCAGGAGCCACGGTAGTACAGCTCTAGAGCGGTACTACCGCTCAGGAGCCGCGGTAGTACCGCTCTGGAGCGGTGGTAAAAATTTACATCTGCTCTAGTCGCGGTAGTACCACTGCAGCCTTTACCAAAACAACCACAACTTTTGCAAACGGACTCCGAATTCAACGAAACCAAGTTTGTTGGAAAGCTAATGACATGGCCTAACACAATATTGATAGAAATATCAATAAGAAGCAAATGAGAAAAAGCCCACAATAAAATGGTGATAACCCTTCCTCGGATAAGACCGGTAAAACCTCCAACACCGAAAACATCATAGACGACGCATGCAAACTCCGTTTTCGATGAACTCAAGCTTGTCATCAAGATGACCATAAGCTCTAAGACTCAAAAAGATAACCAAACAAGAACCAAGAAACATGATGCAAGGATGCAATGGTTTGAGCTCTCTACTGATGATACGATCAAGCTACCAACTTGAGAGCCCCCTTGATAGTACGACAAACGATCCTATAACCCGGTCTCCCAACTACCACCACGAGACCGGTAAAATAGAAAACCTATCAAGGGCAAACCTTTGCCTTGCACATGGTCCACTTGAGCTAGATGATGACGATCTTGACTCCCTCAAGTTGGACCAGCTTTCTTGATTGCGTTGGCTCGATGAAGACTAGATGATTGCTCCCCCATAGTCCACTATGGGTTAGCCACTCTTCGGCACATCTTCACAAGTCCATTGACACCACAATGGATGGCAAGATTCAAGCACTTGATCTCTTCATGATGCTCCACTTGAACTTGCACACGACAATCTTGATGACGATCACCACTTGATGTCATCCTTTCCATGGGTTGTATGATATCTTCCTCTTGACGCAAGCCCATGGACACATACCTAACACCACATAGAACTCTCACATAGACCATGGGTTAGTACACAAAGTACAATGGACAATACTTACCATACCATGGGATCACTTGATCCCTCTCGGTACATCTTCTACGCTTTGTGAGTTGATCAACTTGATTCACTCTTGACTTAGTCTTGATCAACCTTGAATCTTTCCAACTCTCTTAATTTGGATGATGTCTTGAAGGTAAACATGAATGATCACACAATCTTCTTCTTCAAGACATGCTTGCAATAAGCTCAACACTCACATGACCAATCTTTGGATAATTCCTTAATAGCACCTTGGTCAACTCATAAACTCCTTGAAACCAACACATGGACTTCAAGAAAAGCCTATGGACAAAAACTTCAAATATAACTCAAGGCAACCATTAGTCCATAGAGATTGTCATCAATTACCAAAACCAAACATGGGGGCACTACATGTTCTTGTTGGAAATATGCCCTAGAGGCAATAATAAAAGTATTATTATATTTCCTTGTTCATGATAATTGTCTTTTATTCATGCTATAACTGTATTATCCGGAAATCGTAATACACGTGTGAATACATAGACCACAATATGTCCCTAGTGAGCCTCTAGTTGACTAGCTCGTTGTGATCAACAGATAGTCATGGTTTCCTGGCTATGGACATTGGATGTCGTTGATAACGGGATCACATCATTAGGAGAATGATGTGATGGACAAGACCCAATCCTAAGCATAGCACAAAGATCGTGTAGTTCGTTTGCTAGAGCTTTTCCAATGTCAAGTATCTCTTCCTTAGACCATGAGATCGTGTAACTCCCGGATACCGTAGGAGTGCTTTGGGTGTATCAAACGTCACAACGTAACTGGGTGACTATAAAGGTGCACTACAGGTATCTCCGAAAGTGTCTTTTGGGTTGACACGGATCGAGACTGGGATTTGTCACTCCGTGCAAACGGAGAGGTATCTCTGGGCCCACTCGGTAGGACATCATCATAATGTGCACAATGTGATTAAGGGGTTGATCACGGGATGATGTGTTGCGGAACGAGTAAAGAGACTTGCCGGTAACGAGATTGAACAAGGTATCGGTATACCGACGATCGAATCTCGGGCAAGTAAAATACCGCTAGACAAAGGGAATTGTATACGGGATCGACTGAGTCCTTGACATCGTGGTTCATCCGATGAGATCATCGTGGAACATGTGGGAGCCAACATGGGTATCCAGATCCCGCTGTTGGTTATTGACTGGAGAACGTCTCGGTCATGTCTACATGTCTCCCGAACCCGTAGGGTCTACACACTTAAGGTTCGATGACGCTAGGGTTATAAAGGAAGCTTGTATGTGGTTACCGAATGTTGTTCGGAGTCCCGGATGAGATCCCGGACGTCACGAGGAGTTCCGGAATGGTCCGGAGGTAAAGATTTATATATGGGAAGTCCTGTTTTGGTCACCGGAAAAGTTTCGGGGTTTATCGGTAACGTACCGGGACCACCGGGAGGGTCCCGGGGGTCCACCAAGTGGGGCCACCTACCCCAGAAGGCTGCGTGGGCCAAGTGTGGGAGGGGACCAGCCCCTAGGTGGGCTGGGGCGCCCCCCACCAAGGCCCAAGGCGTGGGAAGAGTGGGAGGGGGCAAACCCTAGGGCAGATGGGCCCTAAGGCCCACCCTGGGTGCGCCTCCCCCTCTCTCCCCCTCTGGCCGCCACCCAGATTGGATCTGGAGGCTGGCCGCACCCCTTGGGGGTGGGAAACCCTAAAGGGGGCGCAGCCCCCTCTCCCCCTATAAATAGTGAGGCATAGGGCTGCCCAGAGAATACACAGAATACACATGATTCAATCTCTGCCTTTGGTTGCAGCCCTCTCCTCTCTCCCAAGTACTCCTCCTCTCCCGTGGTGCTTAGCGAAGCCCTGCTGGATTGCCACACTCATCCACCACCACCACGCCGTTGTGCTGCTGCTGGATGGAGTCTTCCTCAACCTCTCCCTCTCTCCTTGCTGGATCAAGGCGTGGGAGACATCGTCGGGCTGTACGTGTGTTGAACGCGGAGGTGCCGTGCGTTCGGCACTTGATCATCGGTGATTTGAATCACGACGAGTACGACTCCATCAACCCCGTTCACTTGAACGCTTCCGCTTAGCGATCTACAAGGGTATGTAGATGCACTCTCTTTCTACTCGTTGCTGGTCTCTCCATAGATAGATCTTGGTGACACGTAGGAAAATTTTTGAATTTCTGCTACGTTCCCCAACAGTGGCATCATGAGCTAGGTCTATTGCGTAGATTCTTTGCACGAGTAGAACACAAAGTAGTTGTGGGCGTTGATGTTGTTCAATATGCTTACCGTTACTAGTCCAATCTTGTTTCGACGGTATTGTGGGATGAAGCGGCCCGGACCGACCTTACACGTACTCTTACGTGAGACAGGTTCCACCGATTGACATGCACTTCGTGCATAAGGTGGCTAGCGGGTGCCAGTCTCTCCCACTTTAGTCGGAACGGATTCGATGAAAAGGGTCCTTATGAAGGGTAAATAGCAATTGGCAAATCACGTTGTGGTTTTGCGTAGGTAAGAAACGTTCTTGCTAGAAACCCATAGCAGCCACGTAAAACATGCAACAACAATTAGAGGACGTCTAACTTGTTTTTGCAGGGTATGCTATGTGATGTGATATGGCCAAAAGAATGTGATGAATGATATGGGATGTATGAGATTGATCATGTTCTTGTAATAGGATTCACGACTTGCATGTCGATGAGTATGACAACCGGCAGGAGCCATAGGAGTTGTCTTTATTTATTGTATGACCTGCGTGTCATTGAACAACGCCATGTAATTACTTTACTTTATTGCTAACCGGTAGCCATAGTAGTAGAAGTAATAGTTGGCGAGACAACTTCATGGAGACACGATGATGGAGATCATGATGATGGAGATCATAGGTGTCATGCCGGTGACAAGATGATCATGGAGCCCCGAAGATGGAGATCAAAAGGAGCAAAATGATATTGGCCATATCATGTCACTATTTGATTGCATGTGATGTTTATCATGTTTATGCATCTTGTTTACTTAGGACGACGGTAGTAAATAAGATGATCCCTTACAAAATTTCAAGAAGTGTTCTCCCCTGACTGTGCACCGTTGCTACAGTTCGTCGCTTCTAAGCACCACGTGATGATCGGGTGTGATGGATTCTTACGTTCACATACAACGGGTGTAAGACAGTTTTACACAGCGAAAACACTTGGGGTTAACTTGACGAGCCTAGCATGTGCAGACATGGCCTCGGAACACGGAGACCGAAAGGTCGAGCATGAGTCGTATAGTAGATACGATCAACATGAAGATGTTCACCGATGAGACTAGTCCGTCTCACGTGATGATCGGACACGGCCTAGTTGACTCGGATCATGTAATCACTTAGATGACCAAAGGGATGTCTATCTGAGTGGGAGTTCATAAGATGAACTTAATTATCCTGAACATAGTCAAAAGATCTTTGCAAATTATGTCGTAAGCTCGCGCTTTAGTTCCACTGTTTAGATATGTTCCTAGAGAAAATATAGTTGAAAGTTGACAGTAGCGATTATGCGGACAGTAGAAAGCTTATGTCCTTAATGCACCGCTCAGTGAGCTGAACCCCAAACGTTGTTTGTGGATGTTGCGAACATCAGACATACACGTTTTGATAACTACGTGATAGTTCAGTTAAAATGGTTTAGAGTTGAGGCACCAAAGACGTTTTCGAAACGTCACGGAACATATAAGATGTTTCGAGGGCTGAAATTGAGATTTCAGGCTCGTGCCCACGTCAAGAGGAATGAGACCTCCGACGATTTTCTTAGCCTGCAAACTAAGGGAGAAAAGCTCAATCGTTGAGCTTGTGCTCAGATTGTCTGAGTGCAAAAATCACTTGAATCGAGTGGGAGTCGATCTTCCAGATGAGATAGTGATGTTTCTCCAAAGTCATTACCACAAAGCTGCTAGAGCTTCGTGATGAACTATAACATATCAGGGATAGATATGATGATCCTTGAGGTATTCACGATGTTTGACACCGCGAAAGTAGAAATCAAGAAGAAGCATCAATTGTTGATGGTTGGTGAGACCACTAGTTTCAAGATGGGCAAGGGCAAGAAGGGATACTTGATGAAACGGCAAATCAGCTGCTGCTCCAGTGAAGAAACCCAAGGTTGAACCCAAACCCGAGACTAAGTGCTTCTGTAATAAGGGGAACAACCACTGGAGCGGAATTACCCTAGATACTTGGTAGATGAGAAGGCTGGCAAGGTCGATAGAAGTATATTGGATATACATTATGTTAATGTGTACTTTGCTAGTACTCCTAGTAGCACCAGGGTATTAGATACCGGTTCGGTTGCTAAGTGTTAGTAACTCGAAATAAAAGCTACGAAATAAAAGGAGACTAGCTAAAGGAGAGCTGACGATAAGTGTTGGAAGTGTTTCCAAGGTTGATGTGATCAAGCATCGCACGCTCCCTCTACCATCGAGATTTGGTGTTTGCGTTGAGCATAGACATGATTGGATTATGTCTATCGCAATACGGTTATTCATTTAAGGAGAATAATGGTTACTCTATTTATTTGAATAATACCTTCAATGGTCTTGCACCTAAAGGAATGGTTTATTGAATCTCGATCATAGTGATACACATTTTCATGCCAAAAGATATAAGATAGTAATGATAGTACCACTTACTTGTGGCACTGCCATGTAAGTCATATTGGTGTAAAACGCATGAAGAAGCTCCATGTTGATGGATCTTTGGACTCACTCGTTTTTGAAAAGTTTGAGACATGCGAACCATGTCTATTGGTGTATACGCATGAAGAAACTCCATGCAGATGGATCGTTTGGACTCACTTGATTTTGAATCACTTGAGATATGCAAATTATACCACATGGGCAAGATGACTAAAAGGCCTCGTTTTTCAGTAAAATGGAACAAGATAGCAACTTGTTGGAAGTAACACATTTTGATGTGTGCAGTCCAATGAGTGCCGAGGCATGCAGTGAATATCGTTATGTTCTTACTTCACAGATGATTCGAGTAGATGTAGAGTATATTTACTTGATGAAACACAAGTCTGAATTATTGAATGGTTCAAGTAATTTCAGAGTGAAGTTGAAGATCATCGTGACAAGAGGATGAAATGTCTATGATATGATCATAGAGATGAGTATCTGAGTTACGAGCTTTGGCACGCAATTAAGACATTGTGGAAATTGTTTCACAATTAATACCGCCTGGAACACCATAGTTTGATGGTGTGTCCAAACATCATAGTTGCACCCTATTGGATATGGTGCGTACCATGATGTCTCTTATCGAATTACCACTATCGTTCATGGGTTAGGCATTAGAGACAACCACGTTCACTTTAATAGGGCACCACGTAATTCCGTTGAGATGACACCGTATGAACTATGGTTTAGAGAAACCTAAGCTGTCATTTCTTAAAAGGTTTGGGGCTGCGACGCTTATGTGAAAAAGTTTCAGGTTGATAAGCTCGAACCCAAAGCGGATAAAATGCATCTTCATAGGACACCCAAAACAGTTGGGTATACCTCCTAATTAAGATCCGAAAGCAATAGGGATTGTTTCTTGAATCGGGTCCTTTCTCGAGGAAAAGTTTGTCTCGAAAAGTTGAGTGGGAGGATGGTGGAGACTTGATATGGTTATTGAACCATTACTACAACTAGTGTGTAGCAGGGCACAGGAAGTTGTTCCTGTGGCACCTACACCAATTGAAGTAGAAGCTTATGATAGTGATCATGAAACTTCGGATCAAGTCACTACCGTGCCTCGTAGGGTGACAAGGATGCATACTACTTTAGAGTGGTACAGTAATCCTGTCTTGAAGGTCGTGTTGCTAGACAACAATGAACCTACGAGCTATGGAGAAGAAATGGTGGGCCCAAATTCCGACAAATGGCTAGAAGCCATGAAATCCGAGATAGGATCCATGTATCAGAACAAAGCATGGACTTTGGTGGACTTGCCCGATGATCAGCAAGCCATTGAGATAAATGGATCTTTAAGAAGAAGACGGACATGGACGGTAATGTCACCGGCTGTGAAGCTCGACTTGTGGTAAAGAGTTTTTCACAAGTTCAAGGAATTGACTACGATGAGATTTTCTCATCCGTAGCGATGCTTAAGTCCGTCGGAATCATGTTAGCATTAGCTGCATTTATGAAATCTGGCAGATGGATGTCAAAATGAGTTTCCTTACCAGTTTTCGTAAGGAAAGGTTGTATGTGATACAAATCAGAAAAGTTTTGTCGATCCTAAGGATGCTAAAAGGTATGCTAGCTCCAGCGATCCTTGTAAGGACTGGAGTAAGAATCTCGGAGTTGGAATATGTACTTTGATAAGATGATCAAAGACTTTGGGTTTATACAAATTTATGAGAAACTTGTATTTCCAAAGAAGTGAGTGGGAGCACTATAAAATTTCTAGTGAGTATATGTTATTGACATATTGTTGATCAGAAATGATGTAGAATTTCTGGAAAGCATATAGGGTTATTTGAAAAGTGTTTTTCAATGGAAAACCTGGATTAAGCTACTTGAACATTGAGCATCAAGATCTATGAGGATAGATCAAAAACGCTTAATGGTACTTTCAAATGAGCATATACCTTAACATGATCTTGAAGGTGTTCAAGATGGATCAGTCAAAGAAGGAGTTCTTGCCTGACATGTAAGGTATGAAGTTAAGACTTAAAACTCGACCACGACAGAAGAGAAAGGACGAAGGTCGTCCCCTATGCTTTATACATAGGCTCTACAGTATGCTATGCTGTGTACTGCACCGGAAGTGTGCCTTGCCATGAGTCAGTCAAGGGGTACAAGAATGATCCAGGAATGGATCATTGGACAGCGGTCAAAATTGTCCTTGGAGTAAATAAGGACATGTTTCTCGATTATGGAGGTGATAAAGAGTTCGGCGTAAAGGATTACGTCGATGCAAGCTTTAACGCCTATCCGAGTGACTCTGAGTAGCAAACCGGATACATATAGTGGAGCAACCATTTGGAATAGCTCCAAGTGGAGCGTGGAAGTAGCATTTACAGAATGACCTAAAGATTTGCAAAGTACATACGGATCTGAAAGTTGCAGACCCGTTGACTAAAACCTCTCTCACGAGCAAAACATGATCAAACCCCAGAACTCATTTGATGATGTTGGTCACATGGCGATGTGACCTGTCAATGTTAAATCACATGGCGATGTGAACTAGATTATTGACTCTAGTGCAAGTGGGAGACTGTTGGAAATATGCCCTAGAGGCAATAATAAAAGTATTATTATATTTCCTTGTTCATGATAATTGTCTTTTATTCATGCTATAACTGTATTATCCGGAAATCGTAATACACGTGTGAATACATAGACCACAATATGTCCCTAGTGAGCCTCTAGTTGACTAGCTCGTTGTGATCAACAGATAGTCATGGTTTCCTGGCTATGGACATTGGATGTCGTTGATAACGGGATCACATCATTAGGAGAATGATGTGATGGACAAGACCCAATCCTAAGCATAGCACAAAGATCGTGTAGTTCGTTTGCTAGAGCTTTTCCAATGTCAAGTATCTCTTCCTTAGACCATGAGATCGTGTAACTCCCGGATACCGTAGGAGTGCTTTGGGTGTATCAAACGTCACAACGTAACTGGGTGACTATAAAGGTGCACTACAGGTATCTCCGAAAGTGTCTTTTGGGTTGACACGGATCGAGACTGGGATTTGTCACTCCGTGCAAACGGAGAGGTATCTCTGGGCCCACTCGGTAGGACATCATCATAATGTGCACAATGTGATTAAGGGGTTGATCACGGGATGATGTGTTGCGGAACGAGTAAAGAGACTTGCCGGTAACGAGATTGAACAAGGTATCGGTATACCGACGATCGAATCTCGGGCAAGTAAAATACCGCTAGACAAAGGGAATTGTATACGGGATCGACTGAGTCCTTGACATCGTGGTTCATCCGATGAGATCATCGTGGAACATGTGGGAGCCAACATGGGTATCCAGATCCCGCTGTTGGTTATTGACTGGAGAACGTCTCGGTCATGTCTACATGTCTCCCGAACCCGTAGGGTCTACACACTTAAGGTTCGATGACGCTAGGGTTATAAAGGAAGCTTGTATGTGGTTACCGAATGTTGTTCGGAGTCCCGGATGAGATCCCGGACGTCACGAGGAGTTCCGGAATGGTCCGGAGGTAAAGATTTATATATGGGAAGTCCTGTTTTGGTCACCGGAAAAGTTTCGGGGTTTATCGGTAACGTACCGGGACCACCGGGAGGGTCCCGGGGGTCCACCAAGTGGGGCCACCTACCCCAGAAGGCTGCGTGGGCCAAGTGTGGGAGGGGACCAGCCCCTAGGTGGGCTGGGGCGCCCCCCACCAAGGCCCAAGGCGTGGGAAGAGTGGGAGGGGGCAAACCCTAGGGCAGATGGGCCCTAAGGCCCACCCTGGGTGCGCCTCCCCCTCTCTCCCCTTCTGGCCGCCACCCAGATTGGATCTGGAGGCTGGCCGCACCCCTTGGGGGTGGGAAACCCTAAAGGGGGCGCAGCCCCCTCTCCCCCTATAAATAGTGAGGCATAGGGCTGCCCAGAGAATACACAGAATACACATGATTCAATCTCTGCCTTTGGTTGCAGCCCTCTCCTCTCTCCCAAGTACTCCTCCTCTCCCGTGGTGCTTAGCGAAGCCCTGCTGGATTGCCACACTCATCCACCACCACCACGCCGTTGTGCTGCTGCTGGATGGAGTCTTCCTCAACCTCTCCCTCTCTCCTTGCTGGATCAAGGCGTGGGAGACATCGTCGGGCTGTACGTGTGTTGAACGCGGAGGTGCCGTGCGTTCGGCACTTGATCATCGGTGATTTGAATCACGACGAGTACGACTCCATCAACCCCGTTCACTTGAACGCTTCCGCTTAGCGATCTACAAGGGTATGTAGATGCACTCTCTTTCTACTCGTTGCTGGTCTCTCCATAGATAGATCTTGGTGACACGTAGGAAATTTTTTGAATTTCTGCTACGTTCCCCAACAGTTCTTTCAATAACTTTGCATGATATCGGAGAGCTAAAATATAAGAGTAGGTGTTGTTATCATAAACTTAGAATATATTACTAAATATTATAAATAGCGAGTGTGGAACAATGATGGATCGGTGTGTGGAATTATCCTAGGCAATTGTTAACAAGACCGGTAGTCATCATTGCAATTTCATATGAGGGAGAGGCATAAGCTAACATACTTTCTCTTCTTGGATCATATGCACTTATGATTGGAACTCTAGCAAGCATCCGCAACTACTAAAGATCGTTAAGGTAAAACCCAACCATAGTGTTAAAGCATCAAGTCCCCTTTATCCCATACACCACAACCCCCTTACTCGGGTTTATGCTTCTGTCACTCAAGCAACCCACTATAAGAGAATCATGAACGTATTGAAACACCCTACAGCGGGAATCCCTCACGCTTGCGCGACATGGAGGGCACAATAGGACATCACCAAAATAAAACATACAACTCGTACCAATCTAGATCATCAATCAACCCAAAGACAAAAGATATCTACTCAAAACATCATAGGATGGTAACACATCGTTGGATCATAATATGTGGCATAAAGCACCATGTTCAAGTAGGGATTACAGTGGAGTGCGGGAGAGTGGACCGCGTAAAAGAGATGAGGATGGTGATGATGATGAAGACGATCACTGCGGCGATGATTCCCCTCCCAATGGCACTCCGGCGCCACTGAGAGAGAGGAGGAGAGGTCCTCCCCCTTGTGCTTCCTCCTCCATGGCCTCCCCCTAGATGGGGAGAGGTTCTCCCTCTGGTCCTTGGCCTTCATGGCGATGATGGCCCCTCCGGGATCCTACTCCATGGCCTCCGGTGATGATGGACCCCTCCGACAGGGTGCCAGAGAGGGCCTAGATTGATTTCTCATGGCTACAGAGGCTTGCGGCGGCGGAACTTCCGATCTAGGTTATTTTCTGGAGGTTTCTGTATTTATAGGAATTTTTGGCATCGGTCTCACGTTAGGGGGGTCTCCGAATCGTCCACGAGATAGGGGCCCACGCCCAGGGGGGTGGGTGCGCCCCCACCCTCGTGGACAGCCCGGGACTCTTCTGGCCCAACTCTTTTACTCCAGGGGCTTCTTTTGGTCCATAAAAAATATCAAAAATTGGCACGTCAATTGGACTCCGTTTGGTATTCCTTTTCTGTAAAACTCAAAAACAAGGAAAAAAACTAAAACTGGCACTGGGCTCTAGGTTAATAGGTTAGTCCCAAAAATCATATAAAATAGCATATAAATGCATATAAAACATCTACGATGGATAATATAATAGCATGAATACTTCATAAACTATAGATACGTTGGAGACATATCATGGATGTACGATAGCACCACCTATCGGAACCACGCCAAAAATCTCCATGTTGTCATTGCTTTTGCACATTCCAATCCCATCCCTTTACTTTCTTGCAAATAGCATGATTTACTCTTTCCGCTGCTTATACTCTTGCCATGCTTGCTTGAAATGTATTGTGAATGCTTAAACTTGTGCTAAAACTCCACCTCAAATTGAAGAACTTAAAAACTGCTACGTTTGCTTGTTGAGGGTTTAATCACGCCCCCTCTAGACACCTCTTATTGATCCTTTCAATTGGTGTCAGAGCATTGGTCTCCATTGCTTTGGTTTAATCACCATTGGAGGAAGAAGGGTGAGTCTACTATTGGGAGTATTAGACGTAGAGTGCCTATGCTTGACGGAGAGTTCTATAGTGCTTGGAAAAATGAGATGCTTGAGATTTTCAATGAATATAATTTTAACAAGTATATTACTAGCCCTTGTGCGCCTCCTATTGATCCCTTGCACCCTACCCCCGATGAGTATCTTGACATAACTCGCAATCTTAGAGCTATTAATCTAATCATTAGAGGTTTGCCTAGAAATTTGCTTGTTTGCTTGCCTACATTTGAATGTTCTTATACTATATGGAGATATCTTGAGGAGCGCTTTCCAAACTATTCCTTGAATCTAGATGAGATTCTTCAAAAGTCCATTGCTTTTCATAAAATGAAACCTAGTGATCCTAAATTTGAGGATTGTCTATTTGAGCTTCGTGACCTCATGCGTGTCAAAGGAGATGTTGGAGTCATTAGTAGCATCATCTCTCAAGACATTAGAATTCATAAAGATGCACATTGTCATTATCATAAATCTAATGAATCACTCTCTCTAGGTAATGATCAATCACAAGACGATGTTGAAGATGGATATTATGATGAGGATGAAGATAGTGACTTTGATCTTGATGAGTCAATGAGACACTTTGTTCTTATGGCTAACCTTCGTGGTTACATGGCCGGAGGAAAGGAATGGGTTCTTGATAGTGGATGTACTGATCATATGATCGGAGATAAGACATGTTCCGTGAGCTTGCTGAAAACAACGGCCCCCGGAAGTATGTCACTTTTGGTGATAACTCAAAGGGTAAGGTGGTTGGCCTTGGTAAGGTGGCCATTTCACATGGCAACTCCATCCAAAATTTTATGCTCGTTGAATCTCTTGGCTATAATTTACTTTCCGTATCTAGACTAGCCGATTTCGGTTTCAATGTCCTATTTACTGAAGTAGATTGCCAAGTGTTTCGAAGAGATAATCATAATATGGTCTTTACCGGCATACGTAGATGTGATCTATACATTGTTGATTTCACTAAAAGAGCTCAACCTAGAACTTGCTTAATTGCTAAATCTTCTAAAGGTTGGTTGTGGCATAGAAGGTTAGGTCACGCGGACATGTGAAATCTTGATAAGCTTATTAAAGGTGATCATATCCTTGGTGTTAAAGACGTCATATTTGACAAGGATAGACTTTGTAGTGCTTATCAAGCAGGAAAACAAGTTGGAGTAAGTCATCCCATGAAAAACATTATGACCATGAGAAGACCGCTCGAGCTACTTCATATGGATCTTTTTGGTCCCAATGCCTACAAGAGTCTCGGTGGTAACTCGTTCGGATTGGTCATTGTTGATGATTTTTCAAGATTTACGTGGGTGTTCTTTCTTGATGATAAATCGCAGGTCCAAAAGATCTTCAAGAACTTCGCTAGGAAGGACCAAAATCAATTTGAAGTAAAGATCAAGAAGGTTCGAAGCGACAACGGAACGGAGTTCAAGAACGCCAATGTGGATACCTTTTGTGACGAAGAAGGGATTTCACATGAGTTCTCGGCTACGTACTAATACGTCTTCAACGTATCTATAATTTTTGATTGTTCCTTGTCGTTATATTATCATTCTCGGATGTTTTTTAATCATTTTATATCACTTTTTGGAACTAACCTATTGACATAGTGCCTGCCAATTGCTGTTTTCTGCTTGTTTTTTACATCGCATGAAATTAATACCAAACGGAGACCAAATGCAGCGAAACTTTTTGTGGATTTTTTTGGACTAGAAGACACCTGATGGGCCAGAGAAGCACCTGGGGGGTGCCACGAGGGGCCACAACCCACTAGGGCGTGCCCAGGTGGGTTGTGCCCACCTCGGTGGCCTCTCGCACCGCCTCTTTGCTCTATAAATACCCTAATATTCCAGAAACCCTAGGGGAGTCGACGAAAATCAATTCCAACCGCCGCAAGTTCCAGAACCACCAGATCCAATCTAAACACCATCACGGAGGGGTTCATCATCCTCATTGGTGCCTCTCCGATGATGCAAGAGTAGTTCATTGTAGACCTATGGGTCCGGAGTTAGTATCTAGATGGCTTCCTCTCTCTCTCTCTCTCTCTCTCTCTCTTGGTTCTCAATAGAATGGTCTCTTGGAGATCTATTTGATGTAACTCTTTTTTGCGATGTGTTTGTTGGGATTCGATGATTTTTAAATTTATGATCAGATCTATGTTTTAGCCATGAAAGTTATTTGATTTCATTGATCTCTTTTATGCACGATTACTTATAGCCTCGTATTTCTTCTTCGAATCTTTGGTTTATTTAGGCTGACTAGATCAATTTTTCTTGCCATGGGAAGAGGTGCTTTGTGATGGGTTCGATCTTACGGTGCTTGATCCAAGTGATAGAAGGGGAAATGACACGTATGTATCGTTGCCATTAAGGATAACAAGATTGGGTCTATTTCTACATAAATAGATCTTGTTTGTCTACATCATGTCATCGTTCTTATTGCATTACTCTGTTTCTCCATGAACTTAATACACTAGATGCATGTTGGATAGTGGTCGATGTGTGGAGTAATAGTAGTAGATGCAGGCAGGAGTCGGTCTACTAATCTTGGACGTGATGCCTATATATACTGATCATTGCCTGGACATCGTCATGAGTATTTGAAGTTCTATCAATTGCCCAATAGTAATTTGTTTACCCACCGTTTCTATTTTTCTCGAGAGAAGCCACTAGTGAAATCTACGCCCCCGGGTCTCTTCTTTATTATATTTGCCTTCATGATCTATATTTATTTGCTTTCATTTTCAGATCCATTAATCCAAAAATACAAAAATACCGTGCTGTAATTTATTGTTATTTGATTTTTATCTCACGTTCCCACGAGATCTATTTATCCAATCTACTACAATTTTACCTATCTTTTTACCCATGAGGGATTGACAACCCCTCTCTTACGTCGGGTTGTAAGTATTTGTTCTTTGTGTGCAGGAGCTTTTTACGTGGTGTTGCATGGTTCTCCTACTGGTTCGATTACCTTGGTCTCATCACCGAGGGAAATACCTATCGTAGCTGTGCTGCATCATCCCTTCCTCTTTGGGGAAATACTGACGTAGTTCAAGCCGCATAACGTACACGCCTCAACAAAATGGAGTTGTTGAGAGGAAGAACCGAACACTTATTGAGATGGCAAGAACGATGCTTGATGAATACAATACACCAAACCACTTTTGGGTGGAAGCGGTTGAGATAGCTTGTCATGCAACAAACCGACTATATCTTCACAAGCTTCTTGGCAAGACGGCATACAAGCTTCTCACCGGTAACAAACCCCAAGTTGGATACTTTCGAGTATTTGGCTCAAAGTGCTACATTCTTGATAAGCATCGTCATTCAAAATTTGCCCCAAAATCTCATGAAGTTTCCTACTCAGTTATGGCTCAAACTCTCACACTTACCATGTCTACAACAATTTGACGCGAAAGGTTGAAGAGAGGGTAGATGTGAAGTTTGATGAATCTAACGGCTCGCAAGTAGAGCAATTGCCAATTGATGTAGGAGACAAAGATCCCTCAAAAGCAATTCAAGACTTGTCTATTGGCAAGATTCGCCCAGCGGAGGTGAAGGAGAGTACCTCGTCCGTTCAAGTGGAAGCCTCAACTTCACACCAAGGTGAACCACAAGTAGACTTGGAGGCATCCACGAGTGGAACACGTCAAGACGAAGGAAATGAGGAAGTACAAGAAGATGAACCTCATCGACCTCCTTCTCCACCTCCACAAGAGAACAACAACGCCAACAACAATGAAGAATGACAAGAATAAGAAGAAGAAGAAGAAGAAGAGGACGTTCCACCCCGACCCAAACAAAAGCTCTCACGAGTTTGAGCAAGAGTCTCAAGAGATCATCCTGTCGAACAAATCTTTGATGATATTCAAACCGGGAGAATTACTCGCTCTAAAACTCGTTTGGCTAATTTTTGTGAACATTACTCATTCATTTCTAGTATTGAACCTTTGAAGGTTGAAGAAGCTCTTGATGATCCGGATTGGGTGAACGCCATGCATGAAGAGCTACACAATTTTGAGAGGAATCTAGTATGGATGCTTGTTGAAAAGCCCGATGAAAAGAACAATGTCATTGGAACCAAATGGGTGTTTCGGAATAAGCAATATGAAGATGGACAAGTTGTACGCAACAAGGCCCATCTCGTCGCCCAAGGCTACTCTCAAGTCTAAGGTATGGACTATGGTGAGACATATGCCCCCGTTGCTAGACTTGAGTCCATACGCATCTTACTTGCTTATGCCAATCACCATGATATCACGTTATACCAAATGGACATTAAAAGTGCTTTTCTAAATGGTGAAATTGAGGAGGAAGTCTATGTTAAACAACCTCCCGGCTTTGTTAATCCTAAGAAACCTAATCATGTTTACAAACTTCACAAAGCTCTTTATGGTCTTAAACAAGCTCCTAGAGCATGGTATAAATGCTTGACTAAGTTCCTTATTAAAAAGGGCTTTGAGATTGGAAAAATTGATTCTATACCTTTTACTAAAAGGGTTAATGGTGAACTATTTGTGTGCCAAATTTATGTGGATGATATCATATTTGGTTCGACTAACCCTCATTTTAGTGAAAAGTTTGGAAGGCTAATGTTGGAGAAGTTTGAGATGTCTATGATGAGTGAACTCAAATTCTTTCTTGGTTTGCAAATCAAGCAAACTAAAGAGGGTACCTTTGTTTCCCAAACAAAGTATACCAAGTACTTATTCAAGAAGTTCAACATGCAAGAGAGCAAAGGTATGAAAACACCCATGCCTACTAGTGGGCATCTTGACTTGACTAAGGATGGCAAACTGGTTGACCAAAAGGTTTACCGCTCTATGATTGGTTCATTGTTATATTATGTGCCTCCCGTCCCGATATTATGCTAAGTGTGTGCATGTGTGCACGATATCAAGCGCCTCCTAAAGAATGTCATCTTAAGGCTGTGAAAGGATAGTGAGATACTTAATTCATACACCAAACTTTGGCATTGGTATCCTAAGATGTCTTCTTTTGATATTGTTGGCTACTCCGACTTGGACTATGCCGGTGACAAGGTTGATATAAAGTCCACTTCGGGTACTTGTCAATTTCTTGGTAGATCTCCTGTGTCTTGGTCCTCCAAGAAACAAAACTCGGTACCTTATCCACCGCCGAAGCGGAATACATTGCCGCCAGATCATGTTGTGCTCAATTACTTTGGATGACCCAAACCCTTAAGGATTATGGGATATATGTGAAACATGTTCCATTGCTCTGTGATAATGAAAGTGCTATTAAGATTGCTCACAATCCCGTGCAACATTCTCGAACTAAGCATATTAAAGTTTGCCATCATTTCATTCGGGATCATGACATCAATCTTAAGCATGTTCATACCGATAAGCAATTGGCAGATATATTCACCAAACCGCTTGATGAGAAAGTGTTTTGCCGTTTGAGAGGTGAATTGAATATCATTGATGCCTCAAACTTGGAGTATGAACTCCATCTAGATGCATGCAAGGCATGAGCCTTTCTATGACTAATCCTTGATATATCTCTTATGATGATGATCATATGTCTTGGATCTATATTTGCACCCTCGCATGTTATCTAACCCTTGTAGGTACTTGGATGATCCCAAATCTATGAGATTGCAAGTCACTCACATATTAAGCAATCTCTACATCACCAAGTTTCTACTATATGGTTGTTGAATATAAGGAAGGATGAGCTCACTCAACATATCCTTTGACAATTTCTATATATCAAGTTCCATGATTGTCATTTTGGATACACAAGTGCTCTTCCTTGCAAGGCTAACCCATGTAGGAAGATGAACTCTAACTACAAGGGGTGCTCTCAACTCTTGATGGACTACATCAACCTTGAGCATCCAACACAAGTTCGACTACATGATCAAGATCAATGCCACCCAAGGTATGCTATTCCCTCTTAGAGGAGTTTTGACCCAAGACATGAGTCAAAGCAACTCAATGGGATGTGAAAACATCAAAATGCTTAAATGAAAAATGGTAACCCCATTTTGAGCTTAAACGATGAGTATGACCTACGATCAAGTGCTATCACTTGACTCCTCAGTCAATACACTCTAACATAGGTGACCTTGTCGCCGACCACCTCTAGATGAAGTTCTCTAGTGTTTCTTTGTTCTCTTTCTTTGTGTTCTTGCATATATTTCTTGCTATCTTGTTTCCCCTAATAAAAAAAACTTCACCTAGATCTCTTTCTTTTGTGAGGTTCCTTTTCTAATTCCTTGCAAATCTTTGTGGGATTTCACTTGCCAAGTGATCTGAGTTGACAATTTTTTTCCTCTGCATTAAACTCGGACTCACCAATTGTCGTGGGAAACGAACACCTATGGGGCAGGGCCCCTTTTCGGTCCGGCGGGGGACGGAGATCGCACGAAGAGCGGATCGAGGCGGAGCACGCGAGCGGTTTTACCCAGCTTCGGAGCTCTCCGGAGAGATAATACTCCTACTGCTGCTTTGTGGTTGTATTATGTTCTTGCTCGAGAGCGTGGAAGTGTTCTGGTTTCGAATGAGTCGACCCCCCTCTACGTTGCGCATGGGCCTCCTTTTATATGCTAAAGGGGTCACCGACAGGTGCAACGCGTGCGAGGGTACAAATGTAAAAAGAGTGGTTGGTACATCTACCTCTACAGTGCATCCTACCTAACTCTGACGGCAGGGGACAAGATGTTGGAAATATGCCCTAGAGGCAATAATAAAAGGATTATTATATTTCAATGTTCATGATAATTGTCTTTTGTTCATGCTATAACTGTATTATCCGGAAATCGTAATACACGTGTGAACACTTAGACCCAATGAGTCCCTAGTGAGCCTCTAGTTGACTAGCTCGTTATGATCAATAGATAGTCATGGTTTCCTGACTATGGACATAGGATGTCGTTGATAACGGGATCACATCATTAGGAGAATGATGTGATGGACAAGACCCAATCATAAGCATAGCATAAAAGATCGTATAGTTCGTTTGCTAGAAGCTTTGCCAATGTCAAGTATCTATTCCTTCGACCATGAGATCGTGTAACTCCCGGTTACCGTAGGAGTGCCTTGGGTGTATCAAACGTCACAACGTAACTGGGTGACTATAAAGGTGCATTACAGGTATCTCCGAAAGTATCTGTTGGGTTGACACGGATCGAGACTGGGATTTGTCACTCCGTATAACGGAGAGGTATCTCTGGGCCCACTCGGTAATGCATCATCATAATGAGCTCAATGTGACCAAGGTGTTGGCCACGGGATCATGCATTACGGTACGAGTAAAGTGACTTGCCGGGTAACGAGACTGAACAAGGTATTGGGATACCGACGATCGAGTCTCGGGCAAGTAACGTACCGATTGACAAAGGGAATTGTATGCAGGGTTTGATCGAATCCTCGACATCGTGGTTCAACCGATGAAATCATCGAGGAGCATGTGGGAGCCAACATGGATATCCAGACCCCGCTGTTGGTTATTGCCCGAGAGTCGTCTCGGTCATGTCTGCGTGTCTCCCGAACCCGTAGGGTCTACACACTTAAGGTTCGGTGACGCTAGGGTTATTAGGAAGTCAAGTATGTGACTACCGAATGATGTTCGGAGTCCCGGATGAGATCCCGGACGTCACGAGGAGTTCCGGAATGGTCCGGAGGTAAAGATTTATATATGGGAAGTCCTGTTTCGGGCATCGGGACAAGTTTCGGGGTTATCGGTATTGTACCGGGACCACCGGAGGGGTCCCGGGGGCCCACCGGGTGGGGCCACCTGCCCCGGGGGGCCACATGGGCTGTAGGGGGTGCGCCTTGGCCTGCATGGGCCAAGGGCACCAGCCCCACATAGGCCCATGCGCCTAGGGTTCAAGGGGGCAAGAGTCCTAGGAGGGGAAGGCACCTCCTAGGTGCCTTGGGGGGGAGGGAAACCCCCCTTGGCCGCCGCCCCCCTAGGAGATTGGATCTCCTAGGGCCGGCCACCCCCCCCTTGGCCCTCCTATATATAGTGGGGGAGAGGAGGGACTTCATACCTGGAGTCCTTGGCCTTTGGTTGCCTCCTTCTCCCTCCCCAACACCTCTCCTCCTTCGTTGTGTGCTCGGCGAAGCCCTGTCGGAGTACTGCTTCTCCACCATCACCACGCCGTCGTGCTGCCGGTGGAGCTGTCTTCCTCAACCTCTCCTTCCCCCTTGCTGGATCAAGAAGGAGGAGACGTCGCTCGTCCCGTACGTGTGTTGAACACGGAGGTGCTGTCCGTTCAGCACTTGGCATCGGTGATCTGAATCACGTTCGAGTACGACTCCATCATCACCTTGCAAGCTTCCGCACGCGATCTACAAGTGGTATGTAGATGCAAGCTCTCTCCCATGACTCGTTGCTTAGATGAACTCATAGATGGATCTTGGTGAAGCCGTAGGAAAAATTTTAATTTTCTGCAACGTTCCCCAACAGTGGTATCAGAGCTAGGTCTATGCGTAGTTCTCTAATGCACGAGTAGAACACAATTTGTTGTGGGCGTTGATCTTGTCATCTTACTTGCCTCTACTAGTCTTTTCTTGCTCAACGGTATTGTGGGATGAAGCGGCCCGGACCAACCTTACACGTACGCTTACGTGAGACCGGTTCCACCGACTGACATGCACTAGTTGCATAAGGTGGCTGGCGGGTGTCTGTCTCTCCCACTTTAGTTGGAGCGGAATCGATGAACAAGGCCCTTATGAAGGGTAAATAGAAGTTGACAAAATCACGTTGTGGTGATTCGTAGGTAAGAAAACGTTCTTGCTAGAACCCAATCGCAGCCACGTAAAAGATGCAACAACAACTAGAGAACGTCTAACTTGTTTTTGCAGCGATTGATCATGTGATGTGATATGGCCAGAAGTTGTGATGAATGTTGAATTGTGATGTATGAGATCATGTTCTTGTAATAGGATTCACGACTTGCATGTCGATGAGTATGACAACCGGCAGGAGCCATAGGAGTTGTCTTTATTTTTTTGTATGACCTGCGTGTCATTGAAGAACGCCATGTAAACTACTTTACTTCATTACTAAACGCGTTAGTCATAGAAGTAGAAGTAGTCGTTGGCGTGACAACTTCATGAAGACACGATGATGGAGATCATGATGATGGAGATCATGGTGTCAAGCCGGTGACAAGATGATCATGGAGCCCCGAAGATGGAGATCAATGGAGCTTGATGATATTGGCCATATCATGTCACAACCATATAATTGCATGTGATGTTTATTATGTTTATGCATCTTGTTTACTTAGGACGACGGTAGTAAATAAGATGATCCCTTACAAAATTTCAAGAAGTGTTCTCCCCTAACTGTGCACCGTTGCTACAGTTCGTCGTTTCTAAGCACCACGTGATGATCGGGTGTGATGGATCCTTACGTTCACATACAACGGGTGTAAGACAGTTTTACACAGCGAAAACACTTAGGGTTAACTTGACGAGCCTAGCATGTGCAGACATGGCCTCGGAACACGGAGACCGAAAGGTCGAACACGAGTCGTATGGAAGATACGATCAACATAAAGATGTTCACCGACGATGACTAGTCCGTCTCACGTGATGATCGGACACGGGCTAGTCGACTCGGATCGTGTAACACTTAGATGACTAGAGGGATGTCTAATCTAAGTGGGAGTTCATAATTTTGATTAAGAACTTTATTATCATGAACTTAGTCTAAAACCTTTGCAAATATGTATTGTAGATCAATGGCCAACGCTCATGTCAACATGAACTTCAACGCGTTCCTAGAGAAAACCAAGCTGAAAGATGATGGCAGCAACTATACGGACTGGGTCCGAAACCTGAGGATCATCCTCATAGCTGCCAGGAAGAAATATGTCCTAGAAGGACCGCTAGGTGCCGCTCCCGTCCCAGAGAACCAAGACGTTATGAACGCTTGGCAAACTCGTGCTGATGATTACTCCCTCGTTCAGTGCGGCATGCTTTACAGCTTAGAACCGGGGCTCCAAAAGCGTTTTGAGCATCACGGAGCATATGAGATGTTCGAAGAGCTGAAACTAGTTTTCCAAGCTCATGCCCGGGTCGAGAGATATGATGTCTCCGACAAGTTCTACAGTTGTAAGATGGAGGAGAACAGTTCTGTCAGTGAACACATCCTGAAGATGTCTGGGTTGCACGCCGTATGACCCAGTTGAACATTAACCTCCCAGATGAGGCGGTCATTGACAGAATCCTCCAGTCGCTCCCACCAAGCTACAAGAGCTTTGTGATGAACTACAACATGCAGGGGATGGTAAAGACCATTCCTGAAGTGTTCTCGATGCTGAAGTCAGCAGAGGCTGAAATCAAGAAAGAACATCAAGTGTTGATGGTCAATAAGACCACTAAGTTCAAGAAGGGCAAGGGTAAGAAGAACTTCAAGAAGGACGGCAAAGATGTTGCCGCGCCCGGTAAGCCTGTTGCCGGGAAGAAGTCAAAGAATGGACCCAAGCCTGAGACTGAGTGCTTTTATTGCAAGGGGAAGGGGCACTGGAAGCGGAACTGCCCCAAATACTTAGCGGATAAGAAGGCCGGCAACACCAAAGGTATATTTGATATACATGTAATTGATGTGTACCTTACCAGTACTCGAAGTAACTCCTGGGTATTTGATACCGGTGCCGTTGCTCACATATGTAACTCACAGCAGGAGCTGCGGAATAAACGGAGACTGGCGAAGGACGAGGTGACGATGCGCGTCGGGAATGGCTCCAGGGTCGATGTGATCGCCGTCGGCACGCTGCCTCTACATTTACCTACGGGATTAGTTTTAAACCTCAATAATTGTTATTTAGTGCCAAGTTTGAGCATGAACATTGTATCTGGATCTCGTTTAATACGAGATGGCTACTCATTTAAGTCTGAGAATAATGGTTGTTCGATTTATATGAGAGATATGTTTTATGGTCATGCTCCGATAGTCAATGGTTTATTCTTGATGAATCTCGAGCGTAATATTACACATGTTCATAGTGTGGATGCCAAAAGATGTAAAGTTGATAACGATAGTCCCACATACTTGTGGCACTGCCGCCTTGGTCACATTGGTGTCAAGCGCATGAAGAAGCTCCATGCTGATGGACTTTTAGAGTCTCTTGATTATGAATCATTTGACACATGCGAACCTTGCCTCTTAGGCAAAATGACCAAGACTCCGTTCTCCGGAACAATGGAGCGAGCAACCAACTTGTTGGAAATCATACATACCGATGTGTGCGGTCCAATGAGCGTTGAGGCTCGCGGAGGATATCGTTATGTTCTCACTCTCACTGACGACTTGAGTAGATATGGGTATGTCTACTTAATGAAACACAAGTCTGAGACCTTTGAAAAGTTCAAGGAATTTCAGAGTGAGGTAGAGAATCAACATGACCGTAAGATAAAGTTCCTACGATCAGATCGTGGGGGCGAATACTTAAGTCACGAATTTGGTACACACTTAAGAAAATGTGGAATCGTTTCACAACTCACGCCGCCTGGAACACCTCAGCGAAACGGTGTGTCCGAACGTCGTAATCGCACTCTATTGGATATGGTGCGGTCTATGATGTCTCTTACCGATTTACCGCTATCATTTTGGGGATACGCTCTAGAGACAGCTACATTCACTTTAAATAGGGCACCGTCTAAATCCGTTGAGACGACACCGTATGAATTATGGTTTGGGAAGAAACTTAAGCTGTCGTTTCTAAAAGTTTGGGGATGCGATGCTTATGTCAAGAAACTTCAACCTGAAAAGCTCGAACCCAAGTCGGAAAAATGCGTATTCATAGGATACCCTAAGGAAACTGTCGGGTATACCTTCTACTTAAGATCCGAAGGCAAGATCTTTGTTGCCAAGAACGGATGCTTTCTGGAGAAAGAGTTTCTCTCGAAAGAAGTAAGTGGGAGGAAAGTAGAACTCGATGAAGTACTACCTCTCGAACGGGAAAGTGGTGCAGCGCAGGAAACCATTCCTGTAATGCCCACACCAACTGAAGAGGAAAATGTTGATGATGATCAAGGTACTTCAGATCTAGTTGCTACTGAATTTCGAAGGTCCACAAGGACACGTTCTGCACCAGAGTGGTACGGCAACCCTGTCATGGAAATCATGTTGCTAGACAACAATGAACCTTCGAACTATGAAGAAGCAATGGCGGGCCCGGATTCCAACAAATGGCTTGAGGCCATGAAATCCGAGATAGTATCCATGTATGAAAACAAAGTATGGACTTTGACAGACTTGCCCGATGATCGGCGAGCGATAGAAAATAAATGGATTTTTAAGAAGAAGACGGACGCGGATGGTAATGTTACCATCTATAAAGCTCGACTTGTCGCTAAGGGTTATCGACAAGTTCAAGGGATTGACTACGACGAGACATTCTCTCCCGTGGCGAAGCTTAAGTCCGTCCGAATCATGTTAGCAATTGCCGCATACTATGATTATGAGATATGGCAGATGGACGTCAAAACGGCATTCCTTAATGGACATCTTAAGGAAGAGCTGTATATGATGCAGCCGGAAGGTTTTGTCGTTCCTCAGAACGCTAACAAAGTATGCAAGCTCCAGCGATCCATTTATGGACTGGTGCAAGCATCTCGGAGTTGGAACATTCGCTTTGATGAGATGATCAAAGCGTTTGGGTTTACGCAGACTTATGGAGAAGCCTGCGTTTACAAGAAAGTGAGTGGGAGCTCTGTAGCATTTCTCCTATTATATGTAGATGACATACTCTTGATGGGAAATGATACGAAACTCCTGGACAGCATTAAGGCCTACTTGAACAAGTGTTTTTCAATGAAGGACCTTGGAGAAGCTGCTTATATATTAGGCATCAAGATCTATAGAGATAGATCGAGACGCCTCATAGGTCTTTCACAAAGCACATACCTTGATAAGATTTTGAAGAGGTTCAAAATGGATCAGTCCAAGAAGGGGTTCTTGCCTATGTTACAAGGTGTGAGATTGAGCTTGGCTCAGTCACCGACCACGGCAAAAGATAAAGAAGAGATGAGTGTCATCCCCTATGCTTCAGCCATAGGATCTATTATGTATGCCATGCTGTGTACCAGACCCGATGTAAACCTTGCCGTAAGTTTGGTTGCAAGATACCAAAGTAACCCCGGCAAGGAACACTGGACAGCGGTCAAGAATATCCTGAAGTACCTGAAAAGGACAAAGGACATGTTTCTCGTTTATGGAGGAGATGAAGAGCTCGTCGTAAAGGGTTACGTCGACGCTAGCTTCGACTCAGATCTGGATGACTCTAAGTCACAAACCGGATACGTGTATATGTTGAATGGTGGAGCAGTAAGCTGGTGCAGCTGCAAGCAGAGCGTCGTGGCGGGATCTACATGTGAAGCGGAGTACATGGCAGCCTCGGAGGCAGCGCATGAAGCGATTTGGATGAAGGAGTTCATCACCGACCTAGGAGTCATACCCAATGCGTCGGGGCCGATCAAACTCTTCTGTGACAACACTGGAGCTATTGCCCTTGCCAAGGAGCCCAGGTTTCACAAGAAGACCAGGCACATCAAGCGTCGTTTCAACTCCATCCGTGAAAATGTTCAAGATGGAGACATAGAGATTTGCAAAGTGCACACGGATCTGAATGTCGCAGATCCGTTGACTAAACCTCTCTCGCGTGCAAAACATGATCAACACCAGAACTCTATGGGTGTTCGATTCATCACAATGTAACTAGATTGGTGACTCTAGTGCAAGTGGGAGACTGTTGGAAATATGCCCTAGAGGCAATAATAAAAGGATTATTATATTTCAATGTTCATGATAATTGTCTTTTGTTCATGCTATAACTGTATTATCCGGAAATCGTAATACACGTGTGAACACTTAGACCCAATGAGTCCCTAGTGAGCCTCTAGTTGACTAGCTCGTTATGATCAATAGATAGTCATGGTTTCCTGACTATGGACATAGGATGTCGTTGATAACGGGATCACATCATTAGGAGAATGATGTGATGGACAAGACCCAATCATAAGCATAGCATAAAAGATCGTATAGTTCGTTTGCTAGAAGCTTTGCCAATGTCAAGTATCTATTCCTTCGACCATGAGATCGTGTAACTCCCGGTTACCGTAGGAGTGCCTTGGGTGTATCAAACGTCACAACGTAACTGGGTGACTATAAAGGTGCATTACAGGTATCTCCGAAAGTATCTGTTGGGTTGACACGGATCGAGACTGGGATTTGTCACTCCGTATAACGGAGAGGTATCTCTGGGCCCACTCGGTAATGCATCATCATAATGAGCTCAATGTGACCAAGGTGTTGGCCACGGGATCATGCATTACGGTACGAGTAAAGTGACTTGCCGGGTAACGAGACTGAACAAGGTATTGGGATACCGACGATCGAGTCTCGGGCAAGTAACGTACCGATTGACAAAGGGAATTGTATGCAGGGTTTGATCGAATCCTCGACATCGTGGTTCAACCGATGAAATCATCGAGGAGCATGTGGGAGCCAACATGGATATCCAGACCCCGCTGTTGGTTATTGCCCGAGAGTCGTCTCGGTCATGTCTGCGTGTCTCCCGAACCCGTAGGGTCTACACACTTAAGGTTCGGTGACGCTAGGGTTATTAGGAAGTCAAGTATGTGACTACCGAATGATGTTCGGAGTCCCGGATGAGATCCCGGACGTCACGAGGAGTTCCGGAATGGTCCGGAGGTAAAGATTTATATATGGGAAGTCCTGTTTCGGGCATCGGGACAAGTTTCGGGGTTATCGGTATTGTACCGGGACCACCGGAGGGGTCCCGGGGGCCCACCGGGTGGGGCCACCTGCCCCGGGGGGCCACATGGGCTGTAGGGGGTGCGCCTTGGCCTGCATGGGCCAAGGGCACCAGCCCCACATAGGCCCATGCGCCTAGGGTTCAAGGGGGCAAGAGTCCTAGGAGGGGAAGGCACCTCCTAGGTGCCTTGGGGGGGAGGGAAACCCCCCTTGGCCGCCGCCCCCCTAGGAGATTGGATCTCCTAGGGCCGGCCACCCCCCCCTTGGCCCTCCTATATATAGTGGGGGAGAGGAGGGACTTCATACCTGGAGTCCTTGGCCTTTGGTTGCCTCCTTCTCCCTCCCCAACACCTCTCCTCCTTCGTTGTGTGCTCGGCGAAGCCCTGTCGGAGTACTGCTTCTCCACCATCACCACGCCGTCGTGCTGCCGGTGGAGCTGTCTTCCTCAACCTCTCCTTCCCCCTTGCTGGATCAAGAAGGAGGAGACGTCGCTCGTCCCGTACGTGTGTTGAACACGGAGGTGCTGTCCGTTCAGCACTTGGCATCGGTGATCTGAATCACGTTCGAGTACGACTCCATCATCACCTTGCAAGCTTCCGCACGCGATCTACAAGTGGTATGTAGATGCAAGCTCTCTCCCATGACTCGTTGCTTAGATGAACTCATAGATGGATCTTGGTGAAGCCGTAGGAAAAATTTTAATTTTCTGCAACGTTCCCCAACACAAGAGCATTTAATGCCCGTCCGCGTCGCCCAAACAGTGCAGAAAAGTGACCGTTAGGGGCGCCACCATTCGCCACGATGGCCATCTTGTCGGGGCCTTGTCCTTCCCGGCAAGCTCCTCTTGCCGGGGCCTTGTCTTCTTGGCTTGAACACTTTGTTCTTGAATGGCTCCAAAGGAACCACAGAGGACCTTGGCGGGCACCCGGCAAGCCTTGCCGCGGGACGCTGCGACTGCCCGTGCACAAGTTCGGGATACTAGTGTACCCCTACTCTAGTACACCGACAGGAGCCCCCGGGCCTGGGCCACACACGGTGCCGAGCGCTGTTGGGCCAGGCCCAAAACAGGGCACAGGCACGCGCGGCCTAGGCCACGCCGTATCTGACTCCGTATCCACCGCGCTCTCCCTTAACGGCACGCGTCGAATGCGGCGTCGTGGGAGAGATCGTGGGTAATTCTTTATTCAGAGAAAGCGTAACATTCGCCTCCTCCTCTTTATAAGCAGGGGGAACAGGGGCAGTTCCCCCACCTTCGCCACTTGCGGTTCCAATCTCAGAAATCTCCGCCGCTCCACTCCATTTCCAAAGCCGAAAGAGAGCAGCGCTCCGCTCCCCCCATCGCCGCCGTCGCTGCCAACGCCCTCGATCTCCCCCACCGCCTTTGCCATGGCTCCGAAGACCGGGAAGGGTGTGAAGTCGGCCGAGGCGCTGCGGCTCGAGGCGCTGCGAAAGGAGCGGGCAACTTTCCTCCCTGAGCTCTCCGCGAAGGAGCTGAGGGAGTGGTTTTACCTCTTCTGGTCGACGGAGACGCGAGCGCATCCGCGCACCAAGGTACTCTCCGCCGCCGCTTCGGAACAGGCCCCAAATGGGTATCCCTTCTTCGCGCTATTCTTCTACTGCGGGCTCTACCCGCCTTTCTCCGGATTCTTTTGTGATATCATGAACACCTATGGGTTCCATCTCCTTGACTTCACCCCCAATGCTATCCTGACCATGGCGGTTTTCGCACATCTCTGTGAGAACTTTGTCGGAATCCACCCAAACATAGCCCTTTTCCGCCACTACTTCATGCCCCGGGTCGAGAGAGGAGAGCCCTTAGCTGGCGGGATCGCCTGGATCTCGAGAGCCGGCAAGAAGGAGACGTATCTGGAGGGGGAGCTCCGCAGCAAATGGGATGAGTGGAGAGCAGAATGGTGCTGGATCGTGGAGGAGAACCCGCAGCCATTCACCACCCTGCGCCAAGCCCCAGTAGTGTGCGGCGGCGATCGAAGCACCCTGGCCGCGGACGACGACAAGCTGAAGATCGCCACCACCCGGATCTTGCGTCTCAGGCTTGCCGGGCTCACTGTAGGCGCTGTTGGCGCGGATTTCCTTCGTCGCCGCATCGCCCCCCTGCAAGAGAGGGGGAGACCTGCTTGGGAATTCGGGGGTCCGGTGGATATCATGAGGCTGCGCTCGAGCCTCAACTTCAATTTCACCGTCATGGAGCTGGATGCGATGCTCAAGGAGCTGTTCAAGCACGATACTCAGCATCCAGAATGGTTCAGGCTGCCGCAGGGCGTCGTCCCGTTGTGCAACAATTCTTCGCTCGATCGCATCCGCGCAATGATGCCGGAGTGCGACTCGCATGGAATTATTCCAACTTGGCAGGAGCCCGCCGACGATGTCGTGCAACAGTTCTTCGACGGCCTGGTGGAGGTGGCGGTCCACGCCGACGAACAGAAGCTCCTCACCCGCGACACCATCGATGATGAGATGCGGCGCATCGCCACTAGGGCGGAAGAAGCGACGGCGGCCGCTGCCGCGGGTGAATTCGGATTCACCGTGGAGGAGGCAGAGGCGGCAGAGGCAGCGAGCCTTGCCGATTGAGATGAGCTTGCCGAAGAGCTTGCCGGCGAGGGGGAGCTTGCTGACCCTGAAGCTGAATCGAGCGAGCCCGCCGAGGGTGTGAGCGGCCGGCCATCTTCAAGCGGCTTGCCGCAGGCAGAGCTCCCAGCGTAGCCCTCAGCGCAGCCCCCAGCGCAGCCAAGAAGGCGTCTCCGCAGGACCGGGGACGTAGCAGGGCAGCAGGCGGGTCAACAGCCGCCGCGCCGCGGGACACGCTCCACCGCGACAAGCACTGCTACCGTGGGAGCGCCTCACGCTTCTGCGGCAACTGGAGCGGGGTCCTCTCGGACCGCCGCTTCTGGTCCTGCCGCTGCCCTCGCCAAGCGGTCGAGGGAGCCTACTCCTCCACCTCGTCGCGCCGAAAGAGGGCCGGACTTCGACCTCTCCACGCTTAGCTCCAGCGAGGAGGAAGAAGAGTAAGACTCTTTGCTGTGATTGTAGTTCT
This sequence comes from Triticum timopheevii, assembly GCA_963921465.1. Taxonomy (NCBI): domain Eukaryota; kingdom Viridiplantae; phylum Streptophyta; class Magnoliopsida; order Poales; family Poaceae; genus Triticum; species Triticum timopheevii. The sequence continues at coordinate 107,642,216 of OY997266.1, forward strand.
TCAATCCTTGCTGTTTTTATCTTGTATCTGATTTGCTTGACTCTGAACCTTGTTCCTTTTCAGGACTTTGGCCGAGAGAGCGGCGAAGAGGGCCAAGGCTCCGGTGATTGTCATCGAGGACGAGCCATCCGTGACGGCAGGAGGCGCGCCCGAGACCACCTTGCCGGAGCCGGCAACCACTCCTGGAAGCAGCCCCTAGCGCAGCCCCCAGCATAAGTATTTGTTCATTTCCTGTTGTCGGGCGCGCATGGGTGCCCTTTCCTTTGCTGACATCTGACTGTTGGTTTGTTTGTGTAGGAGCAGAACAGGCTCACCAGGAGCAATCGGAAGCCGCCCCTGAGGTGCTATCTGCTTCGACTACGCCGCCAAGGGAGGATTCCCCGGCAAGGGAGCGCTCTCCGGCAAGGGAGAGGTCCCCGGCAAGGGACGGGACCAGCGATCCCCCGGTGGTGGAGCCCATGACTACAGAGCCCAGCACAGGTAATCCTTCTTGTCAGAAAACTTCCCTTGGGTTCTTCTTCTTCTGATATTTCTTCTTGGATATTTGCTTGACTCTTCTCCCTCTCCCGGCCTTCAGATCCACCTTCCACGGAGCCAATGGAGACTGAAGCCACCGGCGAGGAGAACGCGCGCGGCAACACTGATGATGCCGCCGCCACCGAGGAGGAGGCCGGCGCTGATGATCCTGCCGGCGAAGAGGCCGCCAAAGCTGCTGGCGCAGGAGCTGGCGAGGGATCCGGCGATCGCACTGACGACCCTGGGGCTGCAGGAGCGCAAGGCGCTACACCGACCGCCGATCCCTCCGCCGCTAATGCAGCGCCGGGCTCCGAAGAGCCCCAGCCCGACGCCTACTTGAAGGCCGGCGACGGTGTCTTCATCAAGCTTCCCTGGGCATCAAGTTCCAGGGCGCCGGTCGAAGGAGAAGTCTTTGACGAAGAAGTGCTTGCCTCCGCGGGGTTGACACTGGTCGACGCGCCAAGCAGCAGCAGCGGTGAGCCTGAGGAGGAACATCTGCTGCGAAGGCTGCTATCGCTCTACCGCGCCCGACAAGCTAAACTGGAATCCCGGGAAGCGCTTGTCGCGCAAGCGGGAGTGGATATTGAGAAGCATGCGGAGGAGCTCCGGAGTCGCAACCAGGAGGCCCTCCGGTCCATTGCGAAGGAGCGCGCGCAGCTTGTCGAGGCGCGGAAGGCCTTCCTCCTCGAGAAGGCTGAAGCCGAAGAGCAACAGCGGCTTGCTGCCGAGGAGCTGTCCGTGCGGGAAGGCGATTTGACATAGCGGAAGGTCAATCTGGACAGCTATGAGGAGGAGCTGGCTGCGCGTGAGCAAGCACTTGGTAGGGCTCTCAAGGAGGCAAAGGATGCTGCCGTAGCTGCTGAGGCCGCCAAGAAGGAACTAGAGACGAAGGTGACGCAGCTGGAGGCCGTTCTCAAGGTGAGGGATGAAGAGCTTGCCGCGCTCCAGCGCGAGCGCGAGAAGGACGCCCTTGCCCACGGTGAGCTACTGGGATGCCTCCTCGAGAAGGGCAAAGAGCTGAGCGCCGCCAAGGACTCCAATGCTGATCTCGAGTTGAAGCTGGCTACGCTGACTGAGACGCTGGACGGCGCCAAGGAGCGGGAGGCGGCCTTGAAGAAGGATATCAAGGCCAACGAGGAGCTGCTGGTGAGTGCTGCTGTTACCCAGAACAGCCTCAGGGAGACTGTGGAGCTCTAGACGGAGGGTCTTGTGAACATCGCCGCAGTCATCGACAAGGAGCTGGAGGAGCTGGGGATGGAGGATTTCGGGTATTCCACCAATGAGAACCTCCAGCCCAGCGCCAAGCTTACTTTATTCTTCAAGGGCGTGGCGACGGCTCTCCAGCGACTCCGGGAAAGGATCCCAAAGCAGCTGGCCGACGAGTCGCGCACGATCTGCGCGAGGGTTCTACAGAAGGTGTTGGTGAAGGTGGCCTACCGCAACCCAGGCATCAACTTCACCAATGTCCTCAAGAAGCTGACGGCTGATGCTGATCTGGAAGCGCTCAGGGCCCTTGTCGCACCCATTGTGGACAAGGTGAATGAAGTCAGGAGGGTCGACAGCGATCGCGTAGATTAGGCCGCCCGTTTCCTCCTTTTCTTGCCGCTGCTGGCCATGTTACGAGAACAATCCATTAGCGCTGTGACAAGCTATCTTGTAATATAACTTTATTTTGGGCAGTATTTGCTATCTTATTTCCTTTACTTAATTCCTTCCTTTGTATGTTTCTACCCTACGCTTTTAGGGAACTTGCCGGCGCAGGCACCCTTGCCGCGAGCGCTGAGTGCGGAATGTCAGCAACCTGCTGGCGGTGCCGCTGCCGACAAGAAACCTTGTCGCAACTAGTCGCAGCACACTTAAGTTGTTGAGCGGACTCGAAACAAAGTAAGGGCGCAACTAGCTACGAGTTGGTTCCTTCGCACACAGGTTTTCCATACAAAGCACGGTCGTTCAAGGAAAATAACTTAAAAATTTAAAACTAATTGCTCAAACTTTGGCAACTTAGCTTTTCTGTCGTTTGCTTCCTGGCAAGACGAAACTTTCTTGAGCGACGCTTGGTCCACACCATTATCTTCTCCTTCCCCCCGGCAAACTTGTGGGCGAGGGAACCTTCCCTTTCTTTGAGAAAAGAAAGAAGAGAAAATAAAGATGTGGAGCCTTATGGCTCGTTATTGCTTACCAGGGGTAGGTGCTGCACAAAGCGTCAGATAATACATGCAAAAAATGAAAAAGCATGAAATTTGACAAGATGTGCGGAGCACATGAGCTTTATTTATGCACGGGGTCTGCGCCCGGCTTTGTACATAGGATTACATGCAACAGCGGCAAGACTTGTACAAAAGGTGGTTGCCGGAACAGGTTCCGGCAATCGTGCCTTACAGGTAAAACTTAGGAAGATGCTCAATGTTCCAGGAGTTGCTCACCGGAAAGCCATCTTCGGTCTCAAGGCGGACATCGCCAGGCCTAGTGACACGCTTCACCCGATAAGGGCTTTCCCACTTTGGCGTCAACTTGTTGGAATTCTTGGCGGACTGAACACGCCGAAGAACAAGGTCGCCTTCCTTGAGACTTCTGGCATTGACTTTGCGGCTATGGTAGCGGCACAAAGCTTGCTGGTATCGAGCAGCTCGTACAGCAGCCTGAAGACGATCTTCCTCAAGGAGCAGCGCGTCATCTTGTCGCAGCTGCTCTTGCTCAAGCTCATCATAAGCGAGCACTCGAGGCGATCCGTATACGAGTTCCATGGGGAGAACTGCCTCTGCTCCATAGACTAGAGGGAAAGGTGTCTGGCCAGTGGCTCGATTTGGCATCGTCCTGATCAACCAAAGAACCACCGACAGCTCCTCAATCCAATTCTTTCCGCACTTGTGCAGCCTGTCGAAAGTCCTGGTCTTGAGCCCGCGCAGCACTTCAGCATTTTCCCTCTCCGCTTGACCGTTGCTTCTTGAGTGAGCAACAGAAGCGAAGCAGACCTTGGCGCCAAGATCTTGGACGTACTGCATGAAGGTGCGGCTCGTGAATTGCGTGCCGTTGTCGGTGATGATCCTGTTAGGGATTCCGAAATGGCAAACAATCGACCTGAAGAACTTGACTGCTGACTGTGCTGTCACCTTCCTCACTGCTTCCACTTCCGGCCACTTTGTGAACTTGTCGATTGCAACGTACAAGTACTCAAAGCCCCCGACAGCTCGGGGAAAGGGGCCGAGGATGTCGAGCCCCCAGACCGAAAATGGCCAGGATAAAGGGATCGTCTGGAGAGCTTGAGCTGGCTGGTGTATCTGCTTGGAATGGAACTGGCACGCTTCACACTTGGTTACTTGTGCAGTTGCATCCTGGAGGGCTGTCGGCCAAAAGAAACCTTGCCGGAATGCTTTGCCGGAAAGTGCTCTTGCGCCAATGTGATGACCACATATGCCTCCGTGTATCTCCGCCAATAGCTTCTGTCCATCTTCCCGGGGAATACACTTCAATTTCACACCGTTGAATCTTCTTCTGTACAGCGTGTCATCGACAAACTGGTACATACTTGATTGCCGGGCTACTCTCTCCACTTCTTCTTGCTCTTCGGGGAGTTCTCCTGTCTGAAGGAAATGGACGATCTGCTGTGCCCATGCTGGAGCTTGTGGCTCGACAACAAGGACCAAAGGCACATATGCTGCTGCGGGAACATTCGCTTCTACGGCAAGAACCTATGGTTCAGCCGGAGCTTGATGTTCCCTGGCAAGCTTGCCGAAGCAAAACTTGTCGGGAGCGTCTGCTTCAGTGGAACAAACCCTAGGGTTTGTCGGAGCAGACTGCTCCTCAGCACTCTTGGCGTTGGTCCTGGGGACCTTCTTGGCGGCGGCGTCAGGGAGCTCTGCCGGAAAATAGTCACCAGAAACCAACTTTCTCTTCTTGCTCTGTCCAGTTGATGGCGTTACGGATGGTTGAGTCAGCTTGAGCACAAAAATCCCTGGTTCCACAGGTAACTTAAGTGCAGCGCACTTTGACAGGCCATCAGCAATGTCGTTCTGAGCTCTCGGAACATGTTCCATCTGTAGGCCGTCAAAGTGCTCTTCCAACTTTCTCACTTCATCAATGTAAGATTCCATCAACGGACTCTGATAATCTTTGTTTACTTGGCGGACGACAAGCTGCGAGTCACCCCTAACAATATGCTTCTTGATCCCAAGGTCTGCCGCGATCCTGAGACCGGCAAGCAAGCCTTCATACTCTGCAGTATTGTTTGTCGCTTGCTCCTTGGGAAAGTGCATCTGGACCACGTACTTGAGGTGCTCTCCGGTGGGTGCGACAAGTAACACGCCCGCACCGGCGCCTTGCAACGAGAAGGCACCATCAAAGTACATGATCCATTCTTTGCTTGCTTCCTTGACGGGGATGCTCGTTTCCGGAATTTCTTCATCAGGTGTTGGCGTCCATTCCGCTATGAATTCTGCCAATGCTTGGCTCTGGATAGTTGAAGTACTCTCAAACTTGAGGCCAAATCTTGACAGTTCCAGTGCCCACTCGACAATCCTGCCTGTTGCTTTTGGATTCTGCAATATCCTCTTCAACGGAAAGCGAGTGACAACTGTGATCTCATGTGCTTGGAAGTAATGGCGCAGCTTCCTCGAGGCCATGAGAAGGCCGAAAAGCAATTTCTGCACACCAGAGTACCTTGACCTAGCCCCCTGCAGAAGGGAACTGACAAAATAAACTGGGCGCTGCACCATCTTCTTCTGCTTCTCTTCTTGTGGCTGCACGGATCCATCCTTGTCGGGACCAGAGCTTGTCGGGGAAGCCCCCTGCTTGTCGCTGGACGCGCTTGCCGTGGTCGCTGGCTCATCATCCGCCTCCCTTTCCGCTACTAACGCAGCACTAACTACTTGATGGTTGCCGCTAGATATAGCAGCAACTTCTCTTGCGGCTTAGGTGCGACAAGTATTGGAGTGGAGGACAGGTATCTCTTCAAGTCCTGCAGCGCAGCCTCCACTTTCGGAGTCCATTTCATTGGACCTGCCTTTTTCAATATTTTGAAAAATGGCAGGGCGCGCTCAGCAGACTTAGAGATAAACCTGCTGAGAGCAGCCACGCAACCGGCAAGCCTTCGCACATCCTTGACGCGCTTCGGTGCTTCAATCTGCTCAATGGCCTTGATTTTGTCGGGATTGTCTTCAATACCCTGCTGAGACACAAAGAACCTGAGAAGCTTGCCGGAGGGGACTCCAAACACACACTTCTCGGGGTTGAGCTTAAGATTGATCTTGCGCAGATTTGCAAAAGTTTCGTCCAAATCCTGAACCAGGGTTGCTTTGTCCTTGCTCTTGACCACTATGTCATCCATGTAGGCTTCCACATTTCTGTGCAACTGTGGCTCAAAAGCGTCATGGACTACTCTTGCAAATGTTGAACCAACATTCTTTAGCCCGAAAGGCATTCGTACAAAACAGTACGTGCCACATGGAGTGATGAATGCAGTTTTCTCCTCATCCTCTTCTGCCATGAAGATCTGATGGTATCCTGAGTATGCATCAAGAAATGAAAGCAAGTCACATCCAGCCATGGAGTCAACAATCTGGTCAATGCGCGACAAGGGAAATGGGTCTTTGGGACAAGCTTTATTAACATCAGTGAAGTCAATACAAAGCCTCCATTTCCCATTCGCCTTGCGCACGACTACAGGATTGGCCAGCCACGTAGGATGGAGCACTCCTCTGACAAGGCCTGCTGCTTCCAACTTCTTGATCTCTTCTGCGATGAATTCTTGGCACTCCACTGCTTGCTTCCTGACTTTCTGCTTGATGGGCCGCGCGTGAGGACATACGGCAAGCTGGTGCTCAATTACTTTCCTGGGAACACCGGGGATGTCAGACGGTTGCCATGCAAACACGTCGACATTCGCCCGCAGGAAAGCAACGAGCGCGCTTTCCTATTTAGGGTCAAGCGTGGCACTGATGGTGAAGGTACCACCAGTGCCGTCCTCCTTGGTGGACACTTTCTTGGTCTCTGGTGAAGCTATCTTTGTCTTCTTACACTTGCCGGTGGAGCTCGATGGTGCGTCCTCGACGGTAGCGCAGCACTCCGAAGAGGTGCGCTTGCCGGAGTGGGCATCAGAGCTCTTGCCGGACTTGGTCTTCTTCTTCCCCCCGGGAGCTTCAGCGGCAAGTGTCTTGCGATCTGCTGCGGCTGCTGCTTCCCGGTAGATCTTGTCGGTGCAGATAAGGGCATCTTTCTTGTCGCCAGGGACAGAGATGACACTTATCGGGCCTAGCATCTTGAGCACGTTGTAGGCATAGTGAGAGGCTGCCATGAACTTGGCGAGCGCTGGACGGCCGAGTATTCCATTGTAAGGTAATGGAAAATTAGCAACGTCAAAAGTGACCCTCTCAGTCCTGAAGTTCAGCTCGCTGCCAAATGTCACCGGCAATGTGATCTTCCCTTTCGGCTTGCTCCTTCCCGGATTGATTCCTTGGAATGTACCGGTCTCTTCAAGCTCACTGTCAGGGATCTGGAGTTTCTGGAGTACCGCTGAGGAGATCAGGTTCAAGCCGGCCCCGCCGTCAACTAGCATCTTTGTGACCTTGAGGTTGCGGATAGTTGGTGAAACCAACATCGGCAAGCACCCGACCGCAGTTATGCGATCAGGGTGGTCCTCAATGTCAAAGATGATAGGCGTGCTGGACCACTTCAGGGGCTTGCGTGACTCAACTGGTGGTTCTGCTGCATTAACTTCCCGCACCCACTATTTGAGCTGGCGGTGTGAAGTATGCAGAGAAGCACCACCGTCAACGCACAGAACCTCTGTGGCTTTCTGAAACTCCTGCTCGTCGGCCTCGTCATCATCCATATCCTCATCTTCGTCTTCATCTTCATCCTTGTCGCGGCCGCGGGGAGGTCTGTCTCCTTGCCGCTGCTTGGCCTTGCCGCGACGTCCTCCCCGGCCGGGACGCTTCTTGCCGGATCCACCAGTACCTTCCTGGGCCTTCTCTTTGTCGCGTCGCTCGTACTCAGCTTTCTGCTGCTCAACAAGCTGCTCGACCTTCTTGCAGCTCTAGAGATCGTGACCCTTGGTGCAGTGGATCTTGCAATACTGCTTGCCGAAGCCGTCCTGCTTGTCGGCGGCCGCCACAGCCTCACCGGAGATACCAGCTTTGGCTTTGTCGGCGCCACCTCCGTTGCCGGACTGCTCAACAGCTAGCACATCTTTGCCTTTCCTTTTTCTGTTATTCCGCCGTCGGTTTTTCCTTGCCGGGGCGGCATCCTCACTGTCAGACCCTCCTGCTCCTGTGTTCTCTCCGGGGAGTTTCCTCCCTTCCTCAGCACGTGCACACTTGTCGGCCAGGGCGTAGAGCTCACTGACGTCTCTAATCTTGCACATCGCCATCTCCTCCCGCATCCTGCGGTTTCGCACGTTCTGATGGAACACGCTGATGACCGCGGCAGGGTGGACATCTGGGATGTTGCGCTGCACTTGGCTGAATCTCTGAATGTACTTGCGTAGGGGCTCTCCTTCCTTCTGGGCGAGCAGATGAAGATCGCTCTCTTGGCCATGAGGCTTGTGGCCACCTGTAAAGGCGCCGACAAACTGATGGCACAGATCCGCCCATGAGGATATGGAGTTGTCCGGCAAGTGCATGAGCCAGGATCTGATATTGGGCTTGAGCACCAGCGGGAAGTAGTTGGCAAGGATCTTGTCGTCGCGCCCCCCGACAGCCTGCACCGTGATGGTGTAGATGCTGAGGAACTCCGACGGATCCAACCTGCCGTCGTACTTCTCTGGTACGTCGGGCTTGAAGTTCTTTGTATTGGGCCACTGGACTTGCCGCAGCTCACGAGTGAACACAGGGCAACCTACCGCGTACGGCAAGTCGCCTGGTTCCCCTGGCGCATGCATGTCGACAATGGGCCCAGCGCGCTGGTCTGATTGACGCCGCGCTTCTCTTTGACGCTCGATGCGTGTACGAGCGTCTTCTTGCTGTCGCTCTTGAAGAACTTGGCGCTGATCGCGACGAGCTCGTGGATCTAATGACGCCGTGGAGTCGGTGTCAAGGTTGACCCGACGAGTCGGCGATCTTGGCCTTCGGGGCGGGGAGTGCACGGTGGTTGCACCTCCACCGGTCTTGTCGCCATCGGCTCGCGTCTGGCAATCTTGCCGCGGCTGCGACACATTCGGCTGCCGTGGAGTGTCGCCGTTGGCGAAGCCGATGAGGCTCTGAATTGTGGCCCTCCAATCGTCGATCCTGTCCGCTGTTGGAGGGTAATCCAGGAGCAGTTGGGCTCGAGCCAATGCTTCTTCTGGAGTCTTTGGTGGCGGTGGTGAATGGTGCGAGGAGCGGGATATGCTCGGACTTCTAACTATGTTAGAAGGAGCAGGATCCCGTCCAGGCGACCATGTCTTGCTCGTGCCAGCAGGCTGGCGTGCGTGCTGGTCTTGAGCATCCCGAGATCCACCAGCTCGACCTTGGTCCAACGAGCGTATGGTACTACGAGTACCATGACGCTGTCGGTCTCGCGCCTCCTGAGATGGGCGCGGTGCGTGTACGGACGCCGAGGTTTGCGCGGCCTTGTCCTTGGACCTGGGAGCAGCGTGAGCTCCCTCGTCGACGCCCGTTCCTCCGCCGGCGTCTACCCCACCACCCGTTTGCTCTGCTGGCGGTGGGATCGACGCGGACGGAGCAGCCACCTCTGAAGCCTTCTCATTCGGTGGCATGTCGATGAAGATGATGAAGAAGATGAAGATCTGGCTCGCGTGAACGCCGGATCGGGTTCACACAACCTCGACGCCACCTACCTGGTGCGCCAAAGATGTTGTGGGAAACGACACCTATGTGGCAGGGCCCCTTTTCGGTCCGGCGGGGGACGGAGATCGCACGAAGAGCGGATCGAGGCGGAGCACGCGAGCGGTTTTACCCAGCTTCGGAGCTCTCCGGAGAGATAATACTCCTACTGCTGCTTTGTGGTTGTATTATGTTCTTGCTCGAGAGCGTGGAAGTGTTCTGGTTTCGAATGAGTCGACCCCCCTCTACGTTGCGCATGGGCCTCCTTTTATATGCTAAAGGGGTCACCGACAGGTGGCAACGCGTGCGAGGGTACAAATGTAAAAAGAGTGGTTGGTACAGCTACCGCTACAGTGCATCCTACCTAACTCTGACGGTAGGGGACAAGAGCATTTAATGCCCGTCCACGTCGCCCAAACAGTGCAGAAAAGCGACCGTTAGGGGCGCCACCGTTCGCCACGATGGCAATCTTGTCATCTCCCCTTGCCACCTCGCACCGCTTGGCTGCACAGCCTCTCGCCACGTGCGCCTGGAACGGTCTTGTGGCGACACGTCGACGGATGTGCTGGAGCGTGGGCGCAAGGTGGTGGCCTGCCGCGGCAAGCGCCTTGCCGCGGTCGTTGTCTTGTCGCGTCCGGAAGCTTGTCGCTCGTCGGGTCTTGTCGGGACGCGCGGCGCGTCGCGGCAAGTTCCTTGAAATGCTTTGGTTGGCCTTCCCGGCAAGCTCCTCTTGCCGGGGCCTTGTCCTTCCCGACAAGCTCCTCTTGCCGGGGCCTTGTCTTCTTGGCTTGAACACTTTGTTCTTGAATGGCTCCAAAGGAACCACGGAGGACCTTGGCGGGCACCCGGCAAGCCTTGCCGCGGGACGCTGCGACTGCCCGTGCACAAGTTGGGGATACTAGTGTACCCCTACTCTAGTACACCGACACCGATTCAAGCCTATCGGCTAGACCGAACTACAAGAATACCTTGTAGATAGTTCATCGGTACAACCAAAGTGGACTAACCTGGTCTGACCGATATGCATCATCTATGACACTGCCAACCCGGTGTCACCGATTAAAACGGATCCATTACCGATTTACTGCCAAGAAAGCTTTTTGACATTGCAAATGTCATTTCTTCTCCATATCCACCCGATGATTCTTATCCTCTACCCGGATTAAACTACATGCTGCTTTGTAGTGTGTCTCAAGGACCAGACCTATTTGACTCATGCTCCAGGGGACCCCTTCTTGGAAATTGATGTCAAAGGGAGAGAGAGAGAGCACATCAAAGCTTATCACATGGGAGAGAGAGATAGAGAGAGAGAGGGAGGACATCTTAGCTTCTCCAGATGCTGAGCACATCTTAGCTTCTCCATATGCTTATTAACAATAGAGGAGAGAAGTCACATGTCTTTAAGAGGGGAAAGACACGTTAATGTATGGTTACTTGTACCATTTCTTGCTCTGTTTTTTCTTGCTCTGATTTCCTATTACCCTACCTTCTCCCATTATACACTATTAGATTCAGGGGGAGAAAGAGTTTATATCTAGGGGAAAAATATTTGGAATTCATTGCATATCTTTAATCTTTAGGGACATGTCAGTATCCAAATAGAGTACTAAGTACTCACTCATTACATGTTATCCCAGTCTTGGTACTCTTGTGGTTTCCTGAACTTGCTTTATTTGGAGTGGTCTTGTGTTATCTAACCCTATTTTCTCAAGCTCATATATTCCAAAGCTAGCTCAAGACCACAAGGTAAGTATATGCATCACACTCATGTGGATGATGATCTCTTGCTGATGTACATATTGTTTGCAAGGACTCATGAACATGAAGGTACACTTCCTGTATCTACATCATTTTCTCTGATGCATATAGCCAAGATACATGTAACTTGTTGCTTGCTCTGACATGCTTATGCAATCACATGCTCTTACATACCATCTTTACATGATTGCATACGTGTAGGGGGAGCCTATGCATGTTACATGTCTTTCCAAAGCTTTACTTGTTACTCTTCATATCTTTATCTAAAGCTTTGATTTATGTTGTCATCAATTACCAAAAAGGGGGAGATTGAAAGCACAAGTGCTCCCTGGGTGATTTTGGTAATTAATGTCAACATATCTTGTTCATCTCTTGTTGGACTAATATCTTTATCTAGTATATTTCAGAAAGTTCAACAATGGCGTGGCATGGACAAGAGAATGTGGAACCCCTTCAAAATGCTAAGGACAAAGATTGGCAAAGGCTCAAGACTCTTCATTTTCATTTTAGTAATCCAAGATCACATTGAATCCATAGGAAAGCCAATACTATTAAAAGGGGATGAGGTGTTGCTTAATGATCTACTTGCTCAAAGTGCTTAGTGATATTTCTCCAAAACCCTCAGCCACTTTCTCATTTCCACATATGTCCAAAACCTAAAGTCAAACTCGGCCCCACCGATTTGATATATCCGGCGCCACCGAGTTCATTTGACATAACCACTGCCAGAAACCCTAGTCAATTCGGTCTCACCGATTGGGATCTCAATCTCACTGATATGGCTTTGCAAACTCTCTGTTTCCCTTCGTAACGTTTCAGTTTCACCGAAAGGAGCGATCGACCCCATCAAGTTTTCTTGACTAACTCTCTGTTTGCTCATTGCTGAAATCGGTCTCACCGAGTTCATGTAGTCGGTCACACCGAGATGAGGTTTTGCCCTAACCCTAGCACATCAGTCCCACCGAGTTGATCATGTCGGTCCCATCGAGATTCCTAACGTTCACATTTTGAACTGAATCGGTCTCACCGAATTCTCCTATTTGGTCTGACCAAGTTGGGTCAATAGTGTGTAACAGTTAGATTTTGTGTGGAGGCTATACATACCCCTCCACCTGTAACATCCCAAATTTTTAATTTGGAATGTTATACATTAGTTCGTCATTGCATATCATATTTTTAATGCATTTTTGGTTGATCCTAGAAATTCTAAGCAACTCAAGGACCACGGAGAGAGTTCGGGATTTTGTTATTTTCATATTTGAGTTTTCTCAAATTTTGAAAAGAGGGTCATTTGGTTTTAATTATTTTTGTCTCCAAATATTTCCAATATGAAAATAAAAGAGAGGGGATAAAATGACTTCTCCAAAGTAAAGGAATATTGGAGGAAAAATATTAAAATCAAATAAGAATTTTATTTGGAGTTTTATTGCTATTTTATTTGAATTAGGAAAAAAATGTGTTTTTCAAAATTACATTAGAGGCTCAAATAAATGTTCACTTTGTCCGCAATATTATTAGAGGACCGTGAAAATTTATTTCAGGATTTTTGGACTCCGTTTAGTATTTCTTTTATTAGTTTTTCTGCGTCGGGATTTATTTTAAAAAAATTGGAACCGACCTAGTCGGGCCATGCCCGACCCAAACTTCGTCCGGCCGGCCTTTAAAGGCCGAGGCCCATACCCCGCCAACCCTAGCCGCCGCTGCCGCCAGCCCACGCCCCCCCGCCACCGCCGTCGCGACGCCGCCGCCGCCCCGTCGCCCCCGACCCCGCCCATCGCCGCCGACCTCGCCGGAGATATAAACCGCCGCCGCCGTCGTACAGTTTTTTTTAAGAACCGGTCAGTTTTTTTAGAAACCCTAGATCTGCTTTTTTTCAGATCGGTTTGTTTTTTTCGGTTTAGTTAAATAGCGGACGTTCGTCCGTACATTCGTTTTAACGAACGCTGTTCGTCCGTTAGCCGCAGACAGTGAACGTTTGTTCGTTAGCCTGTTTGTCGTGTTTTATTTTCCAGGGTTTTTCCGCGATTATTTTCGATCATGATTTCTGCCCTGATCTTCGTTTTAGTTTATCTTTTCGCTCGTTTATCCGATTCAGGCGTTTCAAGCGCCTAGATCTTCACCTCGAAGCCCTCTTTCTATTTAACCAACTTGAACAAGATTTTGGTATTGTAAAATTTGACTTTAGTCCAGATTAGTAAACAGATTTTGTTTCTTTCGTAGTTTGAGTTTTGTTGCTTCGTTTGATTTGTTTCTTTTTGCAAACCGGAGTTCTTCATTGAATTTTCTGGTTAGATCTCTTATTTGAGTTTTACCCATGCTTCTAGTTGAGTGCTTATGTATGTTATTGTTTGCTTGCGATAGAATTCCCAGAGTGTGAAGCGTGCTACTACGAGTCTCTAGGTTTTGCGGATCATCAACAAGGCAAGTAACACTTTGATCATACCTCTTTATTACCTAGTTTTTATGCATTAGTTACAACCCTCAAACATTGCATGGTTAGGATCTGAATAACATGTGGGTTTGGGAAGTAGATGATGAGGTAGAACCTATTGCCATGTTTATTATCAAACCTTTGGGAGTTACTTCTACGTTATGCTCAGGATTGCTATGCTATGCTCGTAGACGTGGATTGGGTGAGTGTATCCATGACATATGTGAGTATTCTTAATTAATGGTTAACTTAAGGTGGCTACTTAAACACACATCTGGGTGGATTGGTTGAGGCACCCTCGAGTACCCAGTGGTTGTCAGGGCACCTGGAGAATCCAGTGTTGTCCTAGGATATCCCGGAGTACCCGTGTGATAATCCTATGGTTCACCACCCAGGCTCAAAGGGATTATAAGATTATTCATGCTAGAAACTTCCGTGTGCACCCAGAAGCCAATATGGGCTCTAGCGTAGTTGAGTAAGTTGCGTGAGCTCTTGAAGAGGTAGACTAGCAGATGTAGTGGGTTGTAGGTGGTACTGTCTACCCAGAGTAGAGAGTTAATGCTTCAGAAAGACTATGTCTCGATCCTCCGACCATGGATGTGTTCGAGTCTTGTGGGGAAAAGTGTGCAAACCTCTGCAGAGTGTACAAACTAATCATGGTTAGCCGTGTCCCCGGTTATGGACACCTTGAGTATCTGGTTCTTGGATTATCATGTTGATCTCATCACTCTAAATTAATTTGATTGGGTTTAATGATGATGCTTAATTGGGATTGAGTTGGAGGAACCTTCTCAATGTTTAACAACCACCATGATAGTTAAATAAAGTTTATTCTTTTGTTGTAGGGAAAAATTGGCTTTATGCAAAAACTGTAACCATAGAGCTTTCCACCAGCCATATATGCATGTAGTGATAGCATTCATTCTGTTCATTACTCTATGTGTTACATTGCCAGCATATTCCATGTGCTGACCCGTTTCGGGCTGCAACATTTCATGTTGCAGACTTTTCAGACGAGGAGTAAGGTGCCATAGGTTGTTGTCGTTCACTCAGCTATGCCGTTGGAGTTTGATGGACTCACTTTATCTTCCAACCCTTCCGCTGTTATCGTTTTTAAATGGCCTTAAGCCATATTATTGTAATAAGTTCTCCTTTGAGACAATCAATGTAATAAGTGTGTGATTGAAACTATGTTATAAATCCTCAAGTATTGTGTGTGTTAGCATTACCGATCCAGGGATGACACTGATGCACAGAGACTAGACTGTTTGAGGTCTGGTCGCTACACCACCCCCTTTTCTGTTCAAGAGAGAGCCATCAGAATGTGCCTACACTTCCACTACTCATTTTCTAAGAGAGAACCACCTACTCATGTGTTGAGACCAATACATTCCAATCCTACCACTAGAATCTTCATCTCTAGCCTTCCCCAAGTTGCTTTCCACTCAAATCATCTTCCCCCCATTGCCAAATCTGTGTGTGAGAGAGAGTTGAGTGTTGGGGAGACTATCATTTGAAGCACAACAGCAAGGAGTTCATCATCAACACACCATCTATTACCTTTTGGAGAGTGGTGTCTCCTAGATTGGTTAGGTGTGACTTGGGAGCCTCCGACAAGATTGTGGAGTTGAACCAAGGAGTTTGTAAGGGCAAGGAGATCACCTACTTCGTGAAGATCTACCCGAGTGAGGCAAGTCTTCATGGGCGATGGACATGGTGGCATTGACAAGGATGCTTCTTCGTGGACCCTTCATGGGTGGAGCCCTCCGTGGACTTGCGCAGCCGTTACCCTTCATGGGTTGAAGTCTCCATCAACGTCGATGTACGATAGCACCACCTATCGGAACCACGCCAAAAATATCCATGTCTTCATTGCATTTGCACATTCGAATCCCATCCCTTTACTTTCTTGCAAATAGCATGCTTTACTCTTTCTGCTGCTTATACTCTTGCCATGCTTGGTTGAAATGTATTGTGAATGCTTAAACTTGTGCTAAAACTCCACCTCAAACTGAAGAACTTAAAAACTACTACTTTTGCTTGTTGAGGGTCTAATCACCCCCCTCTAGACACCTCTTCTTGATCCTTTCACAACTGAAGAAAACTAATGAGGAAGAGGTGGAGGACCAAGATGGTGACTCGGTCAAGAGGATGCTTGATCTATCTATGGTTCTAGCAAATGGGAAGGTGGGGGAGGGCTATAGGAGATCATTTGGTGAGCTCTTAACCCCCCACACGGGCATATGTCTCTCTGAGTGATTGTAAGAGAGCGAAGAAAGGTGCATCAACAAAAAGAACAACAAAGTGACATTATCAGTGTCCACCCTTGGGATGGAATGCCATGCCCAATGAATACATTATGCTAGAACTGCAGCGGGCTGGGCGACCTTGCAAAGGTTTGAGAACCCCGCGATCTCGTGCAGGAGTGTGCGCCGATGGTGCTTTGTGAAGTGGAGACAAAAAATGTGAAGTATTGGGTGGGAGGTGTGGCGATAACTTTGGGTTCTAATAGTGCTTATGGAGTAGGCAGTTCATGGAGAAGTGGTGGTTTGTGTGTTTATTGGAAGAACTCGGTTGCTCTGTCGCTTAGAAAACTTTCTTAGTATCATATTGATATGGAGGTGAAAGAAGGGGACAAGGATCCATGGCAGATGACGTGTTGCTATGGTGAAGATGAAAAAAATCTGAGATACAAGACCTGAGACATGATGAGATTTCTTCATGCTGATGAATCGGGCTTGTCGTGGCTTTGTATTGGTGATTTTAACGAGGTATTGCAACGGGAAGAACATATGGATCCTAATGAGAGCGTGTGGTTGTAAATTCAAAAATTTCGGGAAGTCGTGGATTTTTGTGGTCTCCCGGATATTGCCTATACATGGATGGATTGGAACGTAGAGAAAAAGGTGGCAAGAGGACATTACTGATGGGTACGTTTGGATCATGTGCCTACGAACAATGAATGACTCAACCGATTTCCATTTGCATCTTTGCATCATTTGTCTGATATTAAGTTGGACCACTCCCCTATTATTCTTATGAATGAGTTGGAAGTATGCAACAAAAGGATATCAATAGCCAGACCTTTTCATAAGTGTAGGGGAACAATTTTAGCCTTTTCGATAAGTAAGAGTGTCAAACCCAATGAAGAAAAAAAATATGTAGAATTAATATTCTCTCACGTTCTATCAACCACTGATACAACTCTACACACTATGTTGGAAATATGCCCTAGAGGCAATAATATTTGTGTTATTATATTTCTGTGTTCATAATTAAAGACTTTATATTCTATGCTATAACTGTTATGATCCTAGAATATGTGATTCAGTGGAAAATTCATATGCACGTGTGGAATGATAAACAGTTGAATAAAAGGTTCCTAGTCTTGCCTCTAGGACTAGCTCAAGTGTTGTTGGTGATCACAGTTTTTTGGATCTTAGGATACCGTTGAGTGTATACGATAGTCCTAAAACAACATTGAGATTATGACATTGGAAGAATGACCATATGGAATCGACCCAAACTTGTTTGTAATGAATTTAGTTTATGTCATCTGTAATCAATTGTAATAACACAAAGTGTTAACATGTGATTTTGCTCCTTAGACCATGAGAGTATTGTAGTCACTTCCTACCGTACGATGGACTTTGGGGTTGCTCAAACGTCACCTGTAACACGGTGATCATAACGAAAACTTACAGGCTCATTGAAAAGTTTGACAAGGGACAAGATAGCTTGAGAGTGGGATTTGCTCCTCCAACGATGAAGAGATATTCTTAGGGCCCTCTCGGTGTGATGACATCCATCATCGTCTAGCTAGACACATGTGATTACGTCACATGTGAAAGATCGAGGATGTCACCTAGAGGGGGGGGGGGTGAATAGGCGCTTTAAAATAATTACGGTTTAGGCTTGAACAAATGCGGAATAAACCTAGCAGTTAATTTGTCAAGCACAAAATCTACAACAACTAGGCTCGCCTATGTGCACCAACAACTTATGCTAAGCAAGATAAACAACTAGGTAATAGCACGATATATGACAAGAAACAATATGGCTATCACAAAGTAAAGTGCATAAGTAAAGGGCTCGGGTAAGAGATAACCGATGCATGCGGAGACGACGATGTATCCTGAAGTTCACACCCTTACGGATGCTAATCTCCGTTTGGAAAGGTATGGAGGCACAATGCTCCCTAAGAAGCCACTAGGTCCACCGTAATCTCTTCACGCCCTCGCACAATGCAATATGTCGTGATTCCACTAAGGGACCCTTGAGGGTGGTCACCGAACCCGTATGATGACCCACGAGTGTATGGGGTCAATTGTAGCCCTTTTCGATAAGTAAGAGTGTCAAACCCAACGAGGAGCAGAAGGAAATGACAAGTGGTTTTCAGCAAGGTAATGTCTGCAAGTGCTAAAATTGTAACTAGCAGAGTAGTTTGGTAGCAAGGTAATTTGTAACGAGCAAGTAGCAATAGTAGTAACAAAAATGCAGCAAGATAGCCCAATCCTTTTGAGGCAAAGGACAGGCCAAAACAGTTTCATATGATAAGCAAAGTATTCTTGAGGGTACACGGGAATTTCATCTAGTCACTTTCATCATGTTGGCTTAATTCGTGTTCGGTACTTTGATAATTTGATATGTGCGTGGACCGGTGCTTAGGTGCTGTTCTTACTTGAACAAACCTCCTACTTATGATTAACCCTCTCGCAAGCATCCGCAACTACGAGATAATTTATAAGAATAAATTCTAACCATAGCATTAAACTTTTGGATCCAATCGGTCCCTTACAGAATAGCGCATAAACTGGGGTTTAAGCTTCTGTCACTCTCGCAACCCACCATCTAATAACAACTCCACAATGCATTCCCTTAGGCCCGAATATTGTGAAGTGTCATGTAGTCGACATTCACATGACACCACTAAGAGAATGGCAACATACATACCATCAAAATATCGAACACATATCAAGTTCACGTGATTACTTGCAACATGATTTCTCCCATTATCTCAAGAATGAAAGTGACTACTCACAAATGATAAACATGCTTAAGATCAGAGGGGTATTAAGTAGCATAATGGATCTGAACATATAATCTTCCACCAAATAAACCATATAGTAATCAACTACAAGATGTAATCAACACTACTAGTCACCCACAAGCACCAATCTATAGTTTTGATACAAAGATTGAACACAAGAGATGAACTAGGGTTTGAGAGGAGTTGGTGCTGTGAAGATGTTAATGAAGATAGCCCTCCCCAAGATGGGGGAGTTGTTGGTGATGATGATGACGATGATTTCCCCCTCCGGGAGTGAAGTTCCCCTGGCGGAATTGCTTTGTCGAAGGGCAAAAGTGCTCCTGCCCAAGTTCCGCCTCGAGGCGGTGGCGCTTCGTCCCGAATGTCCTCTCCTTATTTTTTCTAGGTCAAAATGACTTATATACTAGAAGATGGGCACTGGAGGTGGGCCGAGGAGGGCAGCACCGACCAGGGCGGGCTTGGGCCTCCTGGCGCGCCCAGGTGGGTTGTGCCCACCTGGTGGCCCTCCTATGGTACTTATTTGCTCCAATATTCATTAAATATTCCATAAAAAATCCTCGGGGAGTTTCAGCTCATTTGGAGTTGTGTAGAATAGGTAGCTTGACGCAGCTTTTTCAGGTCCAGATATCCAGCTGCCAGAATTCTTCCCCTTGGTGCATACCTTGCATACTATGAGAGAAAAGGCATTAGAATTACTCCAAAAAGCATTATTATACAATAAAACAACATAAATAACAGTAAGGAAACATGATGCAAAATGGACATTTTAACTCCCCCAAGCTTAGACCTCGCTTGTCCTCAAGCGAAAACCGAAATCGAAAAACATGTCCACATGCTTAGTGAGAGAGGTGTCGATAAAAACAAAAATACAGACATAACAACATCATGTGACTTATTATAACTGCAACAACTTTAATATAAACCTTTATTATAGAACTTTTATCAGAGAATCCTCAGGAGCAAGTGACAATTCATCATAACAATGAAGTATAAAGCATAAACTCTATTGGAAACCGACAAACTATGTTCCCAGTCAACTTTGCAACTACAATTCACCATCTTTTCAGGAAGGGTCACGTATCGGAGCCTTTAGGCTAGTCCACATACTCAACCATCATTTAGTCTTCTATGATTGCTAACATCACCGCGTACACATGAGCAAAACATTTCAACCGGACACAAAGAAAGATAGGGGCTTATAATTTCGCCTCCCAACAAATTCACCTCAAGGGTGATGTCAACAAAAATAACTTATGCCACCCATATTCAACTGGACATATGTGCCTAGATCTTTCCTCACCACATGATGCTTGCCAAAGGAGAAAAATAAAAGGAATAGAGATAAAAACTTTGACTCTTGCATAAAATAAATACATGAAAGTAAAAGATAGGCCCTTCACAGAAGGAAGCAGAGGTTGCCATGCACTTTTTGTTTGTATGCTCAACCCCTTAGTGCAAGAGAACGTCACGTTATATTGCCCCTTGTTATGGCAACCTTTATTATGCAGTTTGTCGCTTTTATTCTTCGCCATCACAAGTTCGTACAACGCTCAATTTTCCCTTACACTAAATGATCTCACATTTTTATAAGTAATTTCCATTGCCCTTTTTGCATCGATGACAACTTACTTGAAGTATCTTACTCAATCCATAGGTAGGTATGGTGGACTCTCAAACAAGATAGGGTTTAAGGGTTTTGGATGCACAAGTAGTATCTCTACTTAGTGCGGAGTTTTTGGCTAGCAAAGATAGGGGCAAGCACCACATGTTGAAGGATCTATGACAATATAACTTCTATGTGAATATGAACAAACATAAATCAGTAAGTTGTCTTCCTTGTCCAACGTCAACAATTTTGGCATATAATATTTTGATGGGTGCTCACAATCACAAAAGATTTCCATGATAGTGTATTTATATGTGAATCTTCTCTTCCCTTATTAATTCTTTCATGTGTTGCATCACTGACCAATGCTATGTTTGTCAATCTACAATAAAATTTTCTACTTACACTTTTCCTTGTGTAATGTCATCACTTACCATAAGGTTAGCATATGATCTTTTTTTTTCTTTTTATGGCAGCAAGAAAGTAAAGAAGGCAAAACTCAAACTAATCTTTATTATATCACGCACACGATTACAAGAATTGATCACTAAGCAAACTAATAAAAAGAAAGGATTGAACTAAACTTTTATTCATATAATAGCCAAAGATAACCATTGATCAAACTAAGAAAGTAAAGTTAAAAGATAGTGGGGATGATATGATACCGGGGCACCTCCCCCAAGCTTGGCGAAAGCCAAGGGGAGTGCCCATACCCAATACTCAGTTTTCTTTTGGTGGTGATGAAGAAGATGGTGGTGACGAAGTAGATGCAATCCGATCTTTAAGGATCAAGAGGCTCTCCAATCTTCGGATGACTCTTCGCAGGGAAGCAGTGTGCTCCATATGCAAAATATTTTCATGATTGAGATACTTATTTTGTATACGAACTGTATTAATGATCCTGAAGGCTGCAATCTCAATGGGGGTAAGATGAGCATAGTAGGGTTCAAGGATATGTTTCTCTTCCTCATCGACGGGCAATGCTTGCTCGTCCATCGACACTTGATCTCCGGGCGCCTCCTTGCTCTTGTCCTCCTTAGCTGCTCCAATGTGGTCTTCTCTCTTCAGCTCGATCTTAATAAACCAAGCATCTTCTTCCATACGATCATATGGGGGAGAAGACATGATGCCTGGCTCAATAGATCTGACAGAAACAGCAAGAAAAGAAAACAAGAGATTTCTCCGCGATACGGAGGTTAACAGGTTCGGGAGATATATATAGATTTTTTTATCTTGGGGAACAAGCAGAGCGAAAGAAAAACGGAGATCGGAAAGTATCCGAGGTGGGTACAACCCACCTGGGCGCGCCAGGCACCTGGCGCGCCCTGGTGTATCATGCCCACCAGGGTCACTTTCCTGGAAGTTTCTTATTTTCCTAATTTTCTAAATATTCCAAAACTGACAAAAAATATTTTTGCGGATTTTTGGAGTCCGTTTACTTACCGTATCACGTACCTCCTTATTTTCATGATTCTGGAGTGTTCCGAGAGGACTCTCTTATGTGTTCTTCCAGTGTCAAAGTTTGGACAACATTGCTTTCAACATTAATGGGCGTACCTGACATATAGTGTTTTATTCGTTGCCCATTGACAACCTTCGGGTTAGTCCCTTCGGCATTGTTTATTTTGATAGCTCCAGATCGATAGACCTCCTTGATGACATAGGGTCCTTCCCATTTGGAGAGGAGTTTTCCTGCAAAAAATCTGAAACGAGAGTTGAACAAAAGAACATATTCTCCGACTTTGAACTCACGCTTTTGGATTCTTTTGTCATGCCATCTTTTAACTTTTTATTTGAATAATTTAGCATTTTCATAAGCCTGGGTTCTCCATTCATCTAATGAGCTAATATCAAATAACCTCTTTTCCCCAGCAAGTTTGAAATCATAATTGAGTTCTTTTATTGCTCAAAATGCTTTGTGTTCTAACTCAAGAGGCAAATGACAAGCTTTTCCATAAACCATTTTATATGGAGACATACCCATAGGTTTTTTGTAAGCCGTTCTATAAGCCCAAAGTGCATCATCTAATTTCTTAGACCAATTCTTTCGGGACCTATTAACAGTCTTTTGTAAGATTAGTTTTATTTCTCTATTGCTAAGTTCAACTTGACCACTAGACTGAGGATGATAAGGTGACGCAATTCTATGGTTAACATCATACTTAGCAAGCATTTTACGGAAAGCACCATGAATAAATTGTGAACCACCATCAGTCATTAAATATCTAGGGACTCCAAACCTTGGGAAAATAACTTCCTTAAGCATTTTAATAGAGGTGTTGTGATCAGCACTACTGGTTGGAATAGCTTCTACTCATTTAGTAACATAATCAACATCAACCAAAATATGTGTATACCCATTAGAGGAAGGAAAAGGTCCCATAAAGTCAAATCCCCAAATATCAAATGGTTCAACAGCAAGTGAATAATTCATAGGCATTTCTTGACGCTTACTGATATTACCTATTCTTTGGCATTCATCACATGATGAGACGACCTTACGGGCATCCTTGAAGAGAGTAGGCCAATAAAAACCAGATTGCAATACCTTATGAGCGGTTCTGTCTCCCGCATGATGTCCTCCATAAGCTTCGGAGTGACATTTCTGTAGGATTTGTTCCTGTTCATGCTCAGGTACACAACATCTAATAATACCATCTACTCCTTTATAAAGATGTGGGTCATCCCAAAAGTAATGTCTTAAATCATAGAATAATTTTTTCTTTTGTTGGTATGTGAAGCTAGGTGGTATGTATTTAGCAACAATATAATTAGCATAGTCAGCATACCAAGGTGTACTATTAGAAACATTTATTGCAGCTAGTTGTTCATCAGGAAAGCTATCATTAATAGGTTGTGGGTCATCAAGAATATTTTCAAGCCTAGACAAGTTATCAGCCACGGGGTTCTCTGCTCCTTTCCTATCAGTAATATGCAAATCGAATTCTTGTAGTAGAAGAACCCACCTAACGAGTCTAGGTTTAGCATATTTCTTTTTCATAAGATATTTTATAGCAGCATGATCAGTGTGAACATTAATTTAGAATCAACAATGTAAGATCTAATTTATCACAAGCAAACACCACTGCTAAGAATTCTTTTTCAGTAGTAGCATAGTTTCATTGAGCACTTTCTAGAGTTTTACTAGCATAATGAATAACATTTAGTTTCTTATTAAGTCTTTGTCCTAGAACAGCACCAGTAGCATAATCACTAGCATCACACATAATCTCAAAAGGCAAGTTCCAATCAGGTGGTTGAACAATAGGTGCAGTGATTAAGGCTTTCTTTAGTGTTTCAAAGGCTTCCATGCAATCATCATCAAACACAAATGGAATATCCTTTTGCAAAAGATTAGTAAGAGGCCTAGAAATTTTAGATAAATCTTTGATAAACCTCGTACAAAAACCAGCATGACCAAGGAAACTACGAATACCTTTGGTATCTTTAGGACATGGCATTTTCTCAATTGCATCAACCTTGGCTTTGTCCACCTCAATGCCTCTTTCAGAAATTTTAAAGTGGCACTTCTCCCAATTAAAGACAAGATTTGTTTGTTCACATCTCTGCAAAACTCAATCAAGATTGCTTAAACAATCATCAAAAGACTTCCCATAAACAGAAAAGTCATCCATGAAAACCTCCACAATCTTTTCACAAAAATCAGAGAATATAGCAATCATACATGTTTGAAAGGTAGCAGGTGCATTACATAAACCGAAAGGCATGCGTCTATAAGCAAATGATCCAAAAGGACAAGTAAAAGTGGTCTTTTCTTGATCAGATTGTAAAGCAAGTATTTGTGAAAAGCCAGAGTATCCATCAAGGAAGCAAAAATGTGTGTGCTTAGATAACCTTTCTAACATTTGATCGGTAAAAGGCAGAGGGCAATGATGTTTTCTAGTAGCTTTATTTAATTTTCTATAATTGATTACCGTTCTATAGGATGTGACAATTCTTTGTGGAATAAGCTCATTCTTATCATTAGGAACAATAGTAATACCTCCCTTCTTAGGGACGCAATGAACAAGACTTACCCATCTACTATCAGCTATAGGATATACTATACCTGCTTCTAGAAGTTTCAATATTTCCGTTCTTACCACTTCTTTCATTTTCGGATTTAACCGACGTTGGTGATCAACAACGGGTTTAGCATCAGGTTCCATATTAATCTTGTGCCGAGATAGAGTGGGACTAATGCCCTTAAGATCATCAAGAGTATATCCAATAGCAACCCTGTGCTTCCTTAGAACTTTCAATAATCTTTCTTCTTCATGTTCTGAAAGGTTAGCACTAATAATAACAAGATATATCTTCTTTTCATCAAGATAAGCATATTTCAAAGTGTCTGGCAATTGTTTTAATTCAAACACAGGATCACCTTTAGGTGGAGGAGGACCTCCTAGAGTTTCAATAGGAAAATTGTGTTTAAGCAGAGGTTGTTGTTCGAAAAAGATTCTATCTATTTCCTTTCTTTCACACATATGCAAATCATTTTCATGGTCTAGCAAATATTGTTCCAAAGGATCAGTAGGGGGCACAACAATAGAAGCAAGACCAATAATTTCATCCTTACTAGGCAAATCTTTCTTATGAGGTTGTTTACTAAACTTGGAAAAATTAAACTCGTTTCTCACAATCTATTTTAGCATTGTCGGTGTTTAAGAAAGTTCTACCAAATATGATGGGACAAAATTCATCTTGTGGGGTGCTAAGAACAAGAAAATCAGTAGGGTATTTTATCTTCCCACACAAGACTTCAACATCTCTAAGAATCCCAATTGGTGATATAGTATCTCTATTAGCAAGTTTAATAGTAACATCTATACTTCTATTTCAGCAGGCGCTATTTCATATTTAATTTCTTCATATAATGAGAAAGGAATATCACTCACACTAGCACATAGGTCACATAACCCATGATAACAGGGATCTCCTATCTTAACTGAGATAACAGGCATGCCAACAACTGGTCTATGTTTATCTTTTCCTTCAGGTTTAGCAATTCTAGAAGCTTCATCACAGAAGTAAATAACATGCCCATCAATATTATCAACTGAGATCTTTAATCATTGCAACACTAGGTTCAACTTTGATTGGTTCAGAAGGTTTGGATGTTCTAACATAACTTTTGTTAACCACAGTTGAAGCTTTAGCATGTTCCTTCATCATAACAGGAAAAGGTGGGTTTTCAATATAAGAAGTGGGAACAACTGGATCAACATTGTAAATGATAGTTTCTTATTTAGCTTTTACCGGTTCTTTAACTTCTTCTTTAATTGGTGGGTGATATTTAAACCACTTCTCCTTAGGGAGATCAACATGAGTAGCAAAATATTCACAAAAGGAAGCTACTATCTCAGAGTCAAGTCCATATTTAGTGCTAAACTTTCCAAAAGCATCGGTATTCATAAAAGTTTAACACAATCAAACTTAGGTTCAATACCTGACTCTTTACCTTCGTCAAGTTCCCAATCTTCAGAGTTGCGTTTAATTCTTTATAAATGATCCCACCGGAATTCAATAGTCTTCTTCATAAAAGAAACAGTACAAGAAGTATCGAGCATGGATTGATCATTACAAGAAAGTCAAGCATAAAAGTTCTAAATAACAATTTCTCTCGAGAGCTCATGATTGGGGAATGAATATAACATTGACTTAAGCCTCCCCAAGCTAGAGCGATACTTTCTCCTTCACGAGGCCAAAAATTATATATATATAATTTTGATCACAATGAACTAGATGCATAGGATAAAATTTCTGATGAAATTCCAATTTCAAATGGTTCTAGTTCCAAGATCCAATATCATCGCATAGCCTATACCATGTCAATGCTTTCACGTTCAAAGATAAAGGGAAAACCTTCTTCTTAGCTTCATCTTCGGGCAAACCTGCAAGCTTAAATAATCCACAAATTTGATCCACATATATCAAGTGCATATCAAGATGTTCGGTTCCATCTGCTGCATAAGGATTAGCTAGCAGTTGTATTAACATACCCGAAGGAATTTCATATTCAATATTTTCAGTAGGTGCAGTAGGTTGAGGGGAAACTAATTGTGGTTCCGGTTGAGGTGAAGATACCGCGAACAAACCCCTCAAAGGATTGTTTTCCATAGTAGCAAGTGACAATAAATTTCAGCATGTAGTAATAATGTTTCCTTACCAATTTCTACTTATCAAGAGCGCTTCACTCCCCGGAAACGGCGCCAGAAAATTGCCTTGATGACCCACAATTTTATGGGGTCAATTGTAGCCCTTTCCTATAAGTAAGAGTGTCAAACCCAACAAGGAGCAGAAGGAAATGACAAGTGGTTTTCAACAAGGTAATGTCTGCAAGTGCTAAAATTGTAACTAGCGGAGTAGTTTGGTAGCAAGGTAATTTGTAACGAGCAAGTAGCAATAGTAGTAACAAAAGTGCAGCAAGATAGCCCAATCCTTTTGAAGCAAAGGACGGGCCAAAACGGTTTCTTATGATAAGCAAAGTGTTCTTGAGGGTACACGGGAATTTCAACTAGTCACTTTCATCATGTTGGCTTAATTTGTGTTCGGTACTTTGATAATTTGATATGTGGGTGGGCCGGTGCTTAGGTGCTATTCTTACTTGAACAAACCTCCTACTTATGATTAACCCTCTCGCAAGCATCCGCAACTACGAGATAAATATTAAGAATAAATTCTAACCATAGCATTAAACTTTTGGATCCAATCGGTCCCTTACGGAATAGCGCATAAACCGGGGTTTAAGCTTCTATCACTCTTGCAACCCACCATCTAATAACTACTCCACAATGCATTCCCTTAGGCCCAAATATGGTGAAGTGTCATGTAGTCGACGTTCACATGGCACCACGAAGAGAATGGCAACATACATACCATCAAAATATCGAACACATATCAAGTTCACATGATTACTTGCAACATGATTTCTCCTGTGACTCAAGAACGAAAGTGACTACTCACAAATGATAAACATGCTCAAGATCAGAGGGGTATTAAGTAGTATAATGGATCTGAACATATAATCTTCCACCAAATAAACCATATAGTAATCAACTACAAGATGTAATCAACACTACTAGTCACCCACAAGCACCAATCTATAGTTTTGATACAAAGATTGAACACAAGAGATGAACTAGGGTATGAGAGGAGTTGGTGCTTTGAAGATGTTGATGAAGATAGCCCTCCCTAAGATGGGAGAGTTGTTGGTGATGATGATGACGATGATTTCCCCCTCCGGGAGGGAAGTTCCCCCGACGGAATTGCTCCGCCAGAGGGCAAAAGTGCTCCTGCCCAAGTTCCGCGTCGAGGCGGCGGTGCTTCATCCCGAATGTCCTCTCCTTATTTTTTCTAGGTCAAAATGACTTATATACTAGAAGATCAGCACCGAAGGTGGGATGAGGAGGGCATCACCCACCAGGGCATGCCTGGGCCTCCTGGCATTCCCAGGTGGGTTGTGCCCACCTGGTGGCGCTTCTCTGGTACTTATTTGCTCCAATACTCCTTAAAAAATCCTCAGGGAGTTTCAGCCATTTGGAGTTGTGCATAATAGGTAGCTTGATGTAGCTTTTTCTAATCCACATTTCCAGCTGCCAGAATTCTCCCCCTTGGTGCATACCTTGCATATTATGAGAGAATAGGCATTAGAATTACTCCAAAAAGCATCATTATACAATAAAACAACATAAATAACAGTAGGAAAACATGATGCAAAATGGACGTATCACCATACAAATGGCAACCCTTGGGGGCTTTCACCGAACCCGTACACTTTGGCAACCTTTGGGGGCGGTCACCTGTACCCATCAAATTGCTCGGGGTGATCTCCACAACCTAATTAGAGATCCCAACGCTTGCCCAGAGCCTTACACCACAATGATTGAGCTCCGAACACCACCAACCGTCTAGGGCGCCCAAGCACCCAAGAGGAACAAGCTCAAGGGCACCAAGCACCCAAGAGTAATAAGCTTCTCAACTTGTAACTTCCACGTACCACCGTGGAGAACTCAAACCGATGCACCAAATGCAATGGCAAGGGCATATGGAGTGCCCAAGTCCTTCTCTCATAAATCCCATCAAAGCAACTAATGCTAGGGAGGAAAATAGAGGACACAAAGAACTCCAAGATCTAGATCCAAAGGGTTCCCCTCACATAGAGGAGAAAGTGATTGGTGGAAACGTAGATCTAGATCTCCTCTCTCTTTTCCTCCCAAAACTAGCAAGAATCCATGGAGGGATTGAGAGATAGCAAGCTCAAAGAAGGTCAACAATGGGGGAAGAACACGAGCTTAAGGGATGAGGTTCAATGGGGAAGAAGACCCCCTTTTATAGGAGGGGAAAAACCAACCGTTATCCCCATTCACAGCCCACAGCGGGTGGTACTACCGCTCAAGGGAGCGGTACTACCGCTCGGCCCAGCGGTACTATAGTTGGGACCTCGCACAGCGCCTAGGGGAGAAGGAACAGAGAGGAGGGCCGTTGAGTGGCCCTAGTAGTGGTAGTAGGGGTGGTACTACCGCTGAACCCGACACGAGACACGCAGGTCTCGAGTCAAGGTGGTACTAGCGTGAAACCGGAGCCATACTACCGCCTGTGGCCGTGGGCGGTACTACCGCTATGAAATAGCAGTACTACCGCTTATGGCTTTTAGCGGCACTGCCGCTCCGGAGTTGCGGTACTACCGCTGGCGCCTCCCTTTTGCCACTTCCACGAAAACAAGTATACTCTAAGGAAAACCAGAACCGCCACAACTTCTGCAAATGAGCTCCGAATTGAGCAAACTCAAGCTTGTTGGATAGAAGACAACGAGTAGCAATAAAACAGCAAATGGGAATAGTAAGAAGAGGCAGGGGAGGTATGCTGTAAGTGCATCTAGTGCCCCTTAGTGATTTTGGTGTATTGAAGACTTATAGGTTAAGGGACTGATGCGTTTGTGAGTGTACACAGGTCTATAAGTCTATGAGGAGTTTGATATTTACAGAGAAAGTCGACCCCTAAAAATGAAGTTCTTCAACTGAAGACTTTGGATTTCTAAAGACCTTCTGAAGACTTTGAAAGTGAAGAAATTGGTGTGACCTTGAAGACTTGGCAATCATTCGAGGAACATGAGGCATGCAGACTTTTGTTTTCGTAGTTTCATTTTCTCTTTCTTGAGTCATAGGAAACACCGTACTGTTAAAGGGGGTCGAGGAAATACTAAGGAAAAATTTCCATGTGATGCTCAACTCAAAATCCTACACCTACCAATCCCTTCGAGTGAAGCCATTGGAAATCTCATACAGTTCAGTCATATTCTTCAGTGACAGAGACGAAGTTCTTCTGGTCTCTAAGGAATTTGTTCTAACTGTGGAGTTAGGAATTCGCCAGTGCGGATTGCCTACACAGTGAGGAACATGATAGCCCTGAGGAATTTGAGATTCAAAATTCCGACCGTTGTTGTGCTATGCGCCAACTGTCCCAAAATATCTACCCACCTAATGGTCATATCATTGAAGGGCATTTGTCTTATCATGTCGGGCTGCTCCCTAGACTATAAATAGCCGCCCCCTACAACCACTAGCTGGTTGGCTGCTCCAAGAGAAACTGACACTTGACATTTGAGAGCATCCCATCCCCCGAGGACTTTGAGAGAAAATCATCAAGTGAGGAAAACCCAAACTCAACACACCTACAACCCAACGTGATTGAGCATCACTAAAGAGATTGATCCTGCGTGGATCCAACACTTTTTACCTTTGAAGACTGTGCTTCTTCCAGACGGTTAGGTGTCATGGTCTAGAGCATCCAAGAGGAATTGTGGATCGCCAAGTGACCGAGTCTGTGAAGCTTTGGAAGTCACCTGAAGACTTACCACGAGTGATTGGGCGAGGTCTGTGTGACCTTAGCTCAAGGAGAATATGGTGAGGACTGTGTGTTCGGTACTGTGTGTCCTCAGGTTTAAATACCTAGCCGCTCCAACCAGACGTACAACTGATACAACAGTTGGAACTGGTCTACCAAATCATTGTCTTCACCAAGCTTACTGGTTCTATTTCCTCAACTCTTTCATTTCCTCATTTCTGCTGTTGTTTGCTTGCTCATATCCGTTTAAAGATGTTGACTGAAGACTTTCTCAATTTCCTCAGTTCAATTTCTTCAGTCTGTTCGTCTTCATCCTGTATTATCCTGTGTTTAAGCTTTCTGTACTCTGTGCTTGTCTTCATTTCATCATGATGACTATGCTAGTGTTCTGTTATGTTTATTTCTGAGTACTTATTCCACTGCAAGTAGTTCTTCGCTAAGGAATTTCCTCACCAGCAAATTCCTCAGTGAAGAATTCATAAAAATCGCCTATTCACCCCCCTATAGTCGATATAACGCACTTTCAATTGGTATCAGAGCAAGGTACTCCCTTGTTCTGTGTGATTTTGGTTTAACCGCCTGGAGTTTTAGTTATGTTGACTGCAGGAATGAGGAATGTATCCTGCCCCATCTTTGACAGTCATGAGTATCCCCGGTGGAAGGCCATGATGAAGAAGCGACTCATGGCAATGAACAACAAACTGTGGACCGTCACTGAGATTGGTCTTACCGATCTATGCAAGATGGTGGAGGCTGATGACATTTGCAAGTACACTCTACTCAACCTCACGGCGAATGATGTCATCTGCTCCTGTTTGTCCCAAAATCAGTTCAGGAACGTCATGCATCTCAATCACGCAAAGCTAATCTGGGACCGGCTCTCTGAGGTCTATGAAGGTCATCGAACCCGTCATGATCCTTGGTTTGTGGATTACAAGGAATCTCTCAATGCGATGACATTCGAACCAGAATCATCATCTTCTTCACCATGCCTTATGGCAAAAAGTGCTAAGGTAACTGAATGCTACCTATCCGAGTCCAGTGATGATGAATCTGGAGATGAATTTGGACCTAGCTATGTCAAACTTGCTTCCCTTGCCACTAAACAACAAAGAGCTTTGGAAAAAGTTCAATACATGCTAAATAAGAGCGATGATATGTTGGGTGAAGAAATGGATTAGTCGAAAGCTTTGGCTGAGAGTCTTCAGAGACTTTAGTCCAAGTTTGACACCCTTCAAGGTCATCATAACACTCTCTTATCTGATCACGAGAAGCTTTCTTATGAATTTCTTCAAAGAAAGAAAGATCTTGAGAAGCTAAGGGTGAGTTATGAAGATCTTCAGAAGGAGCGCAATTCATTACTTGCTCAACAAATCAGCGCTACTCAGGAAGAATTTGTTCCTCCATGTTTGAAGTGCATTGAACGTGAAACTGCTAATTCTTCACCTGAATGTTCAAATGCTTCTAATGCTACAAATTCTTCATCTGTCTCTGCTATCACAAATTCCTCATCTGAGGACATTGCTAGTATCACTGATGATGCAGGGCTGAAGGAATTGTACACGACAGGCATGTACAAAAGCCTCAAAGGGCATCAGACTCTTTGTGATGTGCTTAAAAAGCAGATCCTCAACAGGAACCCTAGGAAAGAGGATATTGCCTTTGAGAGGAAACTCAATGCTGATGGAACATATTGGAAGCCTGAGCAGTACCCAAAACCTCATGGGTTGCTGCAAAGGGACCTCCAGTTGATCCATCTAATTTATCTGGCTTTACATGTGAATCTCCTCATTCTTCTGATGAGTCATTTGACTCCAACTATAAACTGTTCAAAAATCAGAATGGTGATGTATTTGCTAGATATGTTGGCACTAACTGCAGGAACGGTTCCCCTATGAAGAAAATCTGGGTTTCCAAAAGTTGCCTTGAAAGTCTTCAGGTGAATTTCCTCATGACACCACCTGTGAAGAATAGGAACTCCAGATCAAATTCTTCATATGGATCCAAGTCCTCATACAGACCAAATTCGTCACGTGGATCAAATTCCTCAAAAGGATCAATGTCCTCATATGATCATCATCGTGCTAACCCTTTTGTTTCGCAGGGTAGAGCTAAGGGCTATGAATATGAGCATTATTCTTCTAATCATTATGTTCATAAGTCCTCAAAGAATTTCTCTGCTTATTCATATGCTTATCCTAACCCCTCTTATGTGAAATGAAGTGGACTGGCTTCTATGCCACCTTTCTGATATGGTGCTCACAGAGTGATGAATTCTTTGCCACCCCACCAGATGTGGGTGGTGAAGAAAAAGAACTAATCTCTTATGCAGGGTCAGGTCTCCAGACGCACTCAAATCGTCTGAAGAATTTGCTGGAGACCTGAACATTGCCTGAAAGGACATAGGCTAATCATGAAGAAATGAACCTTCATTTCTCACGTCCTCATACTGTTTTATCTGTTCTATTGCTTGATGAAATTGATCTGATGATATTGATGTCATATTCTTCACTGATGAAGTATATGAGTTCGTAAGTTGCACTAATTCATCTGCAGGATGATCAACCCAAAGCCAATGAGTAGGACCTCGATAGTGGATGTACGAATCACATGACTGGTGACAAGAATGTATTGATGGATGCTCCATTATCACCATCACATGTGAAGCATATCATCTTCGCTGACAAAGGCAAAAGTCAGTTATTGGGTTTAGGTAAGGTTGCGATCTCAAAGGATCGACACATGGACAAAGTCATGCTTGTCGAGTCCTTAGGATACAACCTCATGTCTGTCTCGATGCTTTGTGATCCTGATATGGTTGTTGTCTTTGGCAAATATCGTTGTGTTGTGATCATGGAAGCTGGCAATTCCAAAGTCTTCGAAGGCTTTAGGAGAGGAGATTTGTACATTGTTGATTTCTCTACATGACCACAACCGGCCGTATGCCTACTTGCAAAAGCTTCAGAAGGCTGTCTATGTCATCGACGACTTGGTCATGCTGGCATGAGGAATTGGCACACGCTTGCAAGGAAGAAGCATGTCATTGGCATTGAGAATGTCAAATTCCTCAAGGATCACTTATGCGGAGCCTGTGAAGTTGGAAAGATGACAAAGGCCAAGCATCCAGCGAAGACTATCATGACTACCTCCCAACCATTTGAATTGCTTCACATGGATCTCTTTGGTCCTAATCATTATTCTGCTGTTACAAATGATGCATCTCTATATGGCTTTGTTATTGTTGATGATTATTCTCGTTACACATGGGTGCACATTGTCACTTACAAACATGAGGTGCAGGATGTCTTCAAACGATTTTCCTCGAGGGCTTCAACCAACTTTGGTGTGAAGATCAAGCACATCAGAAGTGACAATGGGATCGAGTTCAAGAATTCTGGTCTTGATGACTATCTTGATGAACTTGGTATTACTCATGAGTTATCTGCTCCTTATACTCCTCAGCAGAATGGCGTCGTGGAGCGCAACAACAGAACTCTCGTTGAGATGGCTCGCACTATGCTTGATGAATACAAGACGCCTCATCGTTTCTGGATTGAGGCAATTGATACTGCATGCCACATCATCAACAGAGTATATCTTCACAAATTCTTAAAGAAGACTGCTTATGAACTCCTCACTGACAAGAAATCCAATGTGAGTTACTTCAAAGTCTTCGGTGCTAAATGTTGGATTAGAGATCCTCATCACAATTCTAAATTTGCACTGAAAGCACATGAGGGTTTTATGCTTGGTTACGGAAAGGACTCGCACACCTACAAAGTCTTCAACAACGTTCTCCACAAGGTTGTTGAAATTGTAGATGTGCGGTCCAATGAAACTAATGGCTCGCAAAGAGAGCACCTACCTTCTGCGTTAGATGACCCAACACCTGAGGAATCTATCAAGTTCAAGGCTACTGAGGATGTCATTCCTACCGAAGAATCTGCTGAAGAATTCATTCCAGATCGTGAAGAACGTCGAGCTAGGGACCTGAAGAAAATGATGTTGAGGAAAGTGCTCCTGAAGAACATGCGAATCAAATTCCTCGAAGACAAATCGCTCATCCTCGCATTGCAAACGAAGTGCAAGTCGAGAAGATCATCGATGACACTGAAGCACCAGGTCCTTTCACACGCTCAAAAGCTTCACACTTGTCTAACTTTTGTGGGCACTTTGCTTTTGTCTCTATCACAGAGCCCACTAAGGTAGATGAAGCATTTCTAGAGCCTGAGTGGATTCAAGCTATGCAAGAAGAATTACATCAGTTCGAGTTCAACAACGTCTGGGAACTGGTCAAACGTCCAGATCCTCGCAAGCACAGCATCATTGGCACAAAGTGGATCTACCGCAACAAGAAAGATGAAAATGGCCTTGTGGTGAGGAATAAGGCATGACTTATAGCTCAAGGGTACACACAGGTTGAAGGAATTGATTTCGATGAGATTTTTGCACCTGTTGCTAGACTTGAGGCTATTCGCATATTACTTGCTTATGCTAACCATCATGATATTATCTTACAACAAATGGATGTGAAAAGTACATTCCTCAATGGTAAGCTTTAGGAAGAAGTATATGTTGCTCAACCCCCAGGTTTTGAAGATCCAAAGCATCCTGACAAAGTCTTCAGACTCAATAAGGCCATGTATGGCCTCAAGCAGGCCCCTCGGGCGTGGTATGATACTTTGAAGGAATTCCTCATGAAGAAAGGCTTCAAACCCGGTTCACTCGACCCAACTCTTTTCACTAAATCTTATGATGGTGAATTGTTTGTGTGCCAAATTTATGTTGATGATATCATTTTTGGCTGTACTGACCAACGTTGCAGTGATGAATTTGCCTATATGATGAGTGAAGAATATCAAATGTCTATGATGGGAGAATCGAAATTCTTTTTAGGTCTTCAAATTCGTCAACAGCGCAATGGCATATTCATATCTCAGGAGAAATTACTCAGAGAAGTATTGAGGAAATTCGGCATGCAAGATTGCAAAGGGGTCAAAATTCCAATGCCCACAAATGGCCATCTATGTACTAATGAAAATGGTAAAGACTTCAATCAAAAGGTATACTACTCCATGATTGGCTCTTTATTGTACCTATGTGCATCTAGGCCGGATATTATGCTTAGTGTTTGCATGTGTGCCCCATTTCAAGCTACACCGAAGGAATCACACCATCAGGTTGTGAAGCATATTCTTCGATATCTAGCTCACACACCAACACTTGGATTATGGTATCCCAAGGGCTCTTCATTTGATCTCATTGGATATTCAGATTCTGACTATGCCAGTGATCATGTGGACCGCAAGTCAACGTCAGGCACATGCCATTTCCTCGGACGATCTTTGGTCTATTGGTCCTCGAAGAAACAGAACTGCGTTTCACTCTCCACTGCAGAAGTTGAGTACATTGCTGCTGGATCATGCTGTGCTCAATTACTATGGATGAAGCAAACACTCAAGGACTATGGCATCAACGTGAAGAATGTGCCTCTCTACTGCGACAATGAGAGCGCTATCAAGATTGCTCATAACCCAGTTCAGCACTCGAAGAAAAAGCACATCCAGATTCGTCATCATTTTCTTCATGATCATGTGTTGAAGGGCGACATCTCCATCGACCATGCAAGCACTGAAGATCAGTTGGCCGATATCTTCACTAAGCCCTTGGACGAGAAGAGATTTAGCAAGTTGCCGTGTGAGCTAAATATCCTAGAATCTTTGAATGTTCTCTGAAAAGGACACACATCCTAACACTTATGCTGACTTGATGACTTAGGTGCGCAACACACAAAGTAACGATTTTCTTCAACCAATGAAGACTAACCCTCTAAGTGTGAATAAATTAATGAAGAAATTGATTCTCAGAGCCCTACGACAATTGTACGCGGTGTCTGAAATCAGCTTTCTTATACGGTGGGTTACGCCACCAACCAAAGTTGAAAATCTTCAATTTGAGTTTTTCTTCGTTTTTGAAATTCCTCAGTTTTTTCAAATTCTTCAACTTTGCATTATCTTCACTCTTTCCGTGGTTGTTCTTCATTTGAATATATATATACATATGAGTTTATGTCCTCTACAACATTCACTTATTGCTATTTCTTCAAGCTAGTTTTCCTGCTAAGTGAATGTGATCGGACCCTTCCCCCTCTATGCTAAACTCAATCCAATATTTTCACAAATTCTTCATGTGCGTTCTATTTGAAACTCGTTCAAAATCTTCACTGTGTCCTTGACAACTGAAGAAATTGCGAACGGAACTTTCAACTTATCTTATCTAAATTTTCGGCTTTGCCGCTCAAACCGTTCCGCATCCCACGACAATACTTATCTATTCACCCACGATCTTACACGATCGCCACCTCTCAGTACGTGGGTGACACATGTCAAGCGAATGAGAAGGGCCAGGGGCACGTTCGTCCGATTTCTTCGGGCCTACAGTTTTTCACTCCCACTATAAATACCCCCTCCTCTTCCTCACTTTGTTTTTACTCCGCTCGTTCTCACTCCTGCTCGAGCTTATCAAGCCCTAGCGCCGCCGCTACCTCATCGTCGCTGGTGAGGAAGAGCTTCATTGCCTTGACCTCGTCGCTGTCGTACTCGCGCCAGTTACGGATTTCTTCACTCCGCCACCGCCGTAGCTGTCTTCCTCTGCCGAGTTAGGGCGTGGAAGATCTGAACTGACGAACTTCACATCTACACTTCCCAGTTCGTCGTGTTCTTCATCAAGGTTAATTAAAAGTTACTTTTATCGCCCTCTTTGATTCAAATGTTTTCTTGAAAATCTTCAAAGGTGTTTATTCTTCAAATCTTCACACACTTAACACCTCACATATCATCTGCTCTTGATTTGTTTCTCTAAGCAATGATTTTCTTCAAGATTCCTCTCAATCTATACAACTCTGGAACCTAAGACAAAGAACGCTTAGTGAAATTCTTCAAGACTCATCTGGTCAAATTCCTCAAATTTATTATTTTTGAAAAACCTTCTGAGAACGCTTATGACCTCTCCAAATTCCTCGCAACTATACTCTGTTCACAGGTACTCATGGCCACTGCTGAATCACTAGGTTCTCATCAACTTAACTCATTTGCAGCGTTCCTCTAAGAAAAGTTACACACCTCTTCAGAAACTTCAGTTGTTCATATTCCTCTGCTGAAGAAAATGGCTGACGGTAAGAAGCCACAGGAGGGTGGAAAGAGGCATGAGGTCAACACAACATTTGAGATCCCTGATGATATTTATGCTGTATACTGCACACCCCCTGAGGAAGATAAAAATCAGCGCAAGGTGCGCATTCAAAAGATTGAGAGGAGATGGGCACGAGAATGGAGGGACTACAGATATGTCACTCCCAAGTATATGAAGAAATTCACACTCAACCCTCCATGCCCAAGACCTCCATTGGCACCTGGCCAATTGGTAGATCCCACCAGCCTCAAGCGCGGTGAGGATTATCCTAATGAATGGGCAAAGCGCCAGGCCAAACTGGCCAAACAAGCAAAGGAAGCAGTGAGGAAATTTAATGAAGGCTCTGCTGCTGCTGCTACCGCTGCTGAGGCCTCTGCTAGCAAGCCGAAGAAGGCCATGGCTAAGAAGCCTGCTCACAAGACAAGTGCTTCACCCTCAATGCCCTCACGGCCAAGTTCCTCAGCAATGCCCTCACTGCCAGATTCTTCAAAGCCCTCACGACCAATTCCTCAAACTGCTCCTCCTCCTTCAAAGTCATCAGCTCCTCCGACAAAGTCCTCAGCTTCTCCCACTAAATCCTCTGCACCTGTGCATCTCGCCACGTGCCAAAGGACTGCAGGCATCTCAATTGCCTCAGGAGCTTCTGCGAGTTCCTCGGCTGCACCAAATTCCTCAACTGGCCCCTCTCTGCTAAAGAAAAAGGCCACTACTGGATGAGGCCTGCGACCAAGTCCTCATAAGAAGCAGGTCACCTTTCAAGTGCCTTCTGATGATGAGGCTGATGATGAAGAACTTGCCGAAATCATCAGAGACAAGCAGGCCAGGGCCGCTAGAGCCAAAGGCAGCAATGTGCCAATGTTACTGGATCCGAAGTTGATCCTAGATTTCATTGATCTATGGAAAAAGGACCCAAACACGCCTTTGCCGGAGATGAACCTCACTCCTGGTCAAAGTCATGTGTTGACTGCCTTCATTGAAGAAGAAAAGTGGAAATTTGAAGAAGGAAGAAGACTGAAGAAAGCGTAGTACAAGAAGCAGCGCTACCTAAAGGACAATTTCCTCACTCTTACCCCTGATCAACTTGTTGCCTTGCTAGATGAGATCAAGCAACTGAGTGATGAATTCAATCACTACTATGCTGACTGGAAGGGCGCCAAGGTCCGGTTCGTCAAGCTGACGAAGACATTCACTTCAAGTGTTGCTGCTCCTGTGCATATTGAAGTCACTCCGGCTGAAGCATCTGCTCAGCCTACTGAAGAACATGCCAGCACCGCTGATGACAATCAGGCTGCTGAAGAAAATGAAAGTACCAGGGCTGATGACTGCATTCCAGCTACTGAAGAAATTGCCAAGGCATCCACTAGTGGTGCCTGAAGAAAATGAAGAAGTCAGGGCAACTGCATCAGCTGCGCCTGAAGAAACTGAACCAAATTCCTCTGCTCCTCCTGCGCCTACACCAACTCCGATTCTTCCATCTGCATCAAATGCGAAGAAGACCAAGGCTGCAGAGCGTGCAACTGTGAAGAAAAGGAAGGCATCAACTTCATCAGATTCTTCAGCTCCAAAGAAGATGAAGCCTTTGACAAGCTCAATTAACAACCCAATTGATGCTGTTCCTGTCTCATTCATGCCATCAAAGGACCTTGTTTCTTTTGGTGAAGATTATGTGATTCCAAGTGAATCCGATGAAGAGAATCCTTCTGCTACTTCATCAGAGCAGTTGGATGAAGAAATTGAAGTGGATGCAATCCCTTCAACACCAGTTGTCTCCTCACCTATGCCTTAGTTCACTGCTGAAGAGGCCGGCGTTGAAGAAATGGAAGCTGAGGATGTAGACATTGGCTGTACCACACCTGTGCTAAATGATGACTTTTGGGAAAGTCAGCACCCCAACTCTCCGATGTTCACTCCACTTCAAGCAATTCCTTAGTCCCCTATTGCTACTGAAGTACAAATGGGATATGAAGAACCTCACGCAACCCCATCTGTCCATGAAGAAATTCCAGCCACTAGTGCTGATGAAACTGTAAATGAAGAATTGAAGACCCAGGCTGCAGTTGGAGAAGAACCTCCAATTCCTCAGCCTGTGGATCCGGAGATTGTGATTCCTGAGGTGGTGATGTTGGAAATATGCCCTAGAGGAAATAATAAAAGAATTATTATTATATTTCCTTGTTCATGATAATTCTCTTTATTCATGCTATAACTGTATTATCCGGAAATCGTAATACACGTGTGAATACATAGACCATAATATGTCCCTAGT
This sequence comes from Triticum timopheevii, assembly GCA_963921465.1. Taxonomy (NCBI): domain Eukaryota; kingdom Viridiplantae; phylum Streptophyta; class Magnoliopsida; order Poales; family Poaceae; genus Triticum; species Triticum timopheevii. The sequence continues at coordinate 107,681,636 of OY997266.1, forward strand.
AAGCCTCTAGTTGACTAGCTCGTTGATCAACAAATAGTCATGGTTTCCTGGCTATGGACATTGGATGTCGTTGATAATGGGATCACATCATTAAGAGAATGATGTGATGGACAAGACCCAATCCTAAGCATAGCACAAGATCGTGTAGTTCGTTTGCTAGAGCTTTTCAAATGTCAAGTATCCTTTCCTTAGACCATGAGATCGTGTAACTCCCGGATGCCGTAGGAGTGCTTTGGGTGTACCAAACGTCACAATGTAACTGGGTGACTATAAAGGTGCACTACAGGTATCTCTGAAAGTGTCTGTTGGGTTGACACGGATCGAGACTGGGATTAGTCACTCCGTGTGACGGAGAGGTATCTCTGGGCCCACTCGGTAATGCATCATCATAATGAGCTCAAAGTGACCAAGTGGTTGGTCACGGGATCATGCATTACGGTACGAGTAAAGTGACTTGCCTGTAACGAGACTGAACGAGGTATTGGGATACCGATGATCGAGTCTCGGGCAAGTAACGTACCGATTGACAAACGGAATTGTATACGGGGTTGTTTAATCCTCGACATCGTGGTTCATCCGGTGAAATCATCGAGGAGCATGTGGGAGCCAACATGGGTATCCAGATCCCGCTGTTGGTTATTGCCCGAGAGTCGTCTCGGTCATGTCTACGTGTCTCCCGAACCCGTAGGGTCTACACACTTAAGGTTCGGTGACACTAGGGTTGTATGAATATGAGTATGCAGCATACCGAATGTTGTTCGGAGTCCCGGATGAGATCCCGAACGTCACGAGGAGTTCCGGAATGGTCCAGAGGTAAAGAGTTATATATAGGAAGTGTTGTTTCGGCCATCGGGAAGGTTTCGGGGTCACCCGGTATTGTACCGGGACCACCGGAAGGGTCCCGGGGGTCCACCGGGTGGGGCCACCCATCCCGGAGGGCCCCAAGGGCTGAAGTGGGGAGGGGAACCAGCCCTTAGTGGGCTGGTGCGCCCCCCTAGGCCCACCCCCTGCGCCTAGGGTTGAAACCCTAGGGTGGGGGGGGGGCGCCCCACTTGCCTTGGGGGGCACTCCACCCCCCTGGCCGCCGCCCCCCCTTGGGAGATTGGATCTCCTAGGGCCGGCGCCCCCTGGGGGCCTATATAAAGGAGGGAAAGGGGGAGGGCAGCCGCACCCTGTGCATTGGCGCCTCCCCCCCCTGCTACACCTCGTCCTCCTCCCGAAGCAGCTTGGCGAAGCTCTGCCGGAGTTCTGCTGCATCCACCACCACGCCGTCGTGCTGCTGGATCATCATCAACCTCTCCTTCCCCCTTGCTGGATCAAGAAGGAGGAGACGTCTCCCGTCCCGTACGTGTGTTGAATGCGGAGGTGCTGTCCGTTCAGCACTTGGTCATCGGTGATCTGAATCACGGCGAGTACGACTCCATCATCACCCTTCCCTTGAACGCTTCCGCACGCGATCTACAAGTGGTATGTAGATGCAATCTCACTCCCTTGACTCGTTGCTTAGATGAACTCATAGATGGATCTTGGTGAAACCGTAGGAAAAATTTTAATTTTCTGCAAAGTTCCCCAACAGTGGTATCAGAGCTAGGTCTATGCGTAGTTCTCTATTGCACGAGTAGAACACAATTTTGTTGTGGGCGTAGATCTTGTCAACTTGCTTGCCACTACTAGTCTTTTCTTGCTTCAGCGGTATTGTGGGATGAAGCGGCCCGGAACAACCTTACACGTACGCTTACGTGAGACCGGTTCCACTGACTGACATGCACTAGTTGCATAAGGTGGTTGGCGGGTGTCTGTCTCTCCCACTTTAGTTGGAGCGGATTTGATGAAAAGGGTCCTTATGAAGGGTAAATAGAAGTTGACAAAATCACGTTGTGGTTATTCGTAGGTAAGAAAACGTTCTTGCTAGAACCCAATTGCAGCCACGTAAAAGATGCAACAACAATTAGAGGACGTCTAACTTGTTTTTGCAGCAATTGTCATGTGATGTGATATGGCCAGAAGTTGTGATGAATGATGAATGATATATTGTGATGTATGAGATCATGTTCTTATAATAGGAATCACGACTTGCATGTCGATGAGTATGACAACCGGCAGGAGCCATAGGAGTTGTCTTTATTTTTGTATGACCTGCGTGTCATTGAAGAACGCCATGTAAATTACTTTACTTTATTGCTAAACGCGTTAGCCATAGAAGTAGAAGTAGGCGTGACAACTTCATGAAGACACGATGATGGAGATCATGGTGTCATGCCGGTGACAAGATGATCATGGAGCCCCGAAGATGGAGATCAATGGAGCTATATGATATTGGCCATATCATGTCACTACTATATAGTTGCATGTGATGTTTATTATGTTTATGCATCTTGTTTACTTAGAATGACGGTAGTAAATAAGATGATCCCTTACAACAATTTCAAGAAGTGTTCTCCCCTAACTGTGCACCGTTGCTAAAGTTCGTCGTTTCGAAGCACCACGTGATGATCGGGTGTGATAGATCCTTACGTTCACATACAACGGGTGTAAGACAGTTTTACACATGCAAAACACTTAGGGTTAACTTGACGAGCCTAGCATATACAGACATGGCCTCGGAACACAGAGACCGAAAGGTCGAACACGAGTCGTATGGAAGATACGATCAACATGAAGATGTTCACCGACGATGACTAGTCTGTCTCACGTGATGATCGGACACGGCCTAGTCAACTCGGATCGTGTAACACTTAGATGACTAGAGGGATGTCTAATCTGAGTGGGAGTTCATTGAAATAATTTGATTAGATGAACTTAATTATCATGAACTTAGTCTAAAACCTTTGCAAATATGTCTTGTAGATCAAATGGCCAACGCTCATGTCAACATGAACTTCAACGCGTTCCTAGAGAAAACCAAGCTGAAAGATGATGGCAGCAACTATACGGACTGGGTCCGGAACCTGAGGATCATCCTCATAGCTGCCAGGAAACAATATGTCTTAGAAGGACCGCTAGGTGACGCTCCCGTCCCAGAGAACCAAGACGTTATGAACGCTTGGCAGTCTCGCGCTGATGATTACTCCGTCGTTCAGTGCGGCATGCTTTACAGCTTAGAACCGGGGCTCCAAAAGCGTTTTGAGCAACACGGAGGATATGAGATGTTCGAGGAGCTGAAACTAGTTTTCCAAGCTCATGCCCGGGTCGAGAGATATGAAGTCTCCGACAAGTTCTATAGTTTTAAGATGGAGGAAAATAGTTCTGTCAGTGAGCACATACTCAAAATGTCTGGGTTGCATAACCACCTGACCCAGCTGGACATTAACCTCCCTGACGAGGCGGTCATTGACAGAATCCTTCAGTCGCTCCCACCAAGCTACAAGAGCTTTGTGATGAACTACAATATGCAGGGGATGGTGAATACCATTCCTGAAGTATTTTCAATGCTGAAGTCAGCAGAGGTTGAAATCAAGAAAGAACATCAAGTGTTGATGGTCAATAAGACCACTAAGTTCAAGAAGGGCAAGGGCAAGAAGAACTTCAAGAAATACGGCAAGGATGTTGCCGCGCCCGGTAAGCCAGTTACCGGGAAGAAGTCAAAGAATGGACCCAAGCCTGAGACTGAGTGCTTTTATTGCAAGGGGAAGGGTCACTGGAAGCGGAACTGCCCCAAATACTTAGCGGATAAGAAGGTCGGCAACACCAAAGGTATATTTGATATACATGTAATTGATGTGTACCTTACCAGTACTCGTAGTAACTCTTGGGTATTTGATACCGGTGCCGTTGCTCATATTTGCAACTCACAGCAGGAGCTGCGGAATAAGCGGAGACTGGCGAAGGACGAGGTGACGATGCGCGTCGGGAATGGTTCCAAGGTCGATCTGATCGCCGTCGGCACGCTACCTCTACATTTACCTACGGGATTAGTTATAAACATTAATAATTGTTATTTAGTGCCAAGTTTGAGCATGAACATTGTATCTGGATATCGTTTGATACGAGATGGCTACTCATTTAAATCCGAGAATAATGGTTGTTCTATTTATATGAGAGATATGTTTTATGGTCATGCCCCTATGGTCAATGGTTTATTCTTAATGAATCTCGAGCGTAATATTACACATATTCATAGTGTGAATGCCAAAAGATGTAATGTTGATAACGATAGTCCCACATACTTGTGGCACTGCCGCCTTGGTCACATTGGTGTCAAGCGCATGAAGAAGCTCCATGCTGATGGGCTTTTAGAGTCTCTCGATTATGAATCATTTGACACATGCGAACCATGCCTCATGGGCAAAATGACCAAGACTCCATTCTCCGGAACAATGGAGCGAGCAACCAACTTGTTGGAAATCATACATACCGATGTGTGCGGTCCAATGAGCGTTGAGGCTCACGGAGGATATCATTATGTTCTTACTCTCACTGATGACTTGAGTAGATATGGGTATGTCTACTTAATGAAACACAAGTCTGAGACCTTTGAAAAGTTCAAGGAATTTCAGAATGAGGTAGAGAATCAACGTGACCGAAAGATAAAGTTCCTATGATCAGATCGTGGAGGAGAATATTTAAGTCACGAATTTGGTACACACTTAAGGAAATGTGGAATCGTTTCACAACTCACGCCGCCTGGAACACCTCAGCGTAACGGTGTGTCCGAATGTCGTAATCGCACTCTATTGGATATGGTGCGGTCTATGATGTCTCTTACTGATTTACCGCTATAATTTTGGGGATACGCTCTAGAGACAGCTACATTCACTTTAAATAGGGCACCGTCTAAATCCGTTGAGACGACACCATATGAATTATGGTTTGGGAAGAAACCTAAGCTGTCGTTTCTAAAAGTTTGGGGATGTGATGCTTATGTCAAGAAACTTCAACCTGAAAAGCTCGAACCCAAGTCGGAAAAATGCATCTTCATAGGATACCCTAAGGAAACCATTGGGTATACCTTCTACTTAAGATCCGAGGGCAAGATCTTTGTTGCCAAGAACGGATCCTTTCTGGAAAAAGAGTTTCTCTCGAAAGAAGTAAGTGGGAGTAAAGTAGAACTCGATGAAGTACTACCTCTCGAACGGGATAGTAGTGCAGCTCAGGAAAATGTTCCTGTGATGCCTACACCAACTGAAGAGGAAAATAATGATGATGATCAAGGTACTTCGGATCAAGTTGCTACTGAACTTCGTAGGTCCACAAGGACACGTTCCGCACCAGAGTGGTACGACAACCCTGTCCTGGAAATCATGTTGTTAGACAACGGTGAACCTTCGAACTATGAAGAAGCGATGGCGGGCCCAGATTCCAACAAATGGCTTGAAGCCATGAAATCCGAGATAGAATCCATGTATGAAAACAAAGTATGGACTTTGACAGACTTGCCCGATGATCGGCGAGCGATAGAAAACAAATGGATCTTTAAGAAGAAGACGGACGCGGATGGAAATGTTACCATCTATAAAGCTCGACTTGTCGCTAAGGGTTATCGACAAGTTCAAGGGATTGACTATGACGAGACATTCTCTCCCGTAGCGAAGCTGAAGTCCGTCCGAATCATGTTAGCAATTTCCGCATACTATGATTATGAGATATGGCAGATGGACGTCAAAACGGCATTCCTTAACGGGCATCTTAAGGAAGAACTGTATATGATGCAGCCAGAAGGTTTTGTCGATCCTAATAATGCTAACCAAGTATGCAAGCTCCAGCGATCCATTTATGGGCTGGTGCAAGCATCTCGGAGTTGGAACATTTTCTTTGATGAGATGATCAAAGCGTTTGGGTTTATGCAGACTTATGGAGAAGCCTGCGTTTACAAGAAAGTGAGTGGGAGCTCTGTAGCATTTCTCATATTATATGTAGATGACATACTCTTGATGGGAAATGACATAGAACTTCTGGACAGCATTAAAGCCTACTTGAATAAGTGTTTTTCAATGAAGGACCTTGGAGAAGCTGCTTACATATTAGGCATCAAGATCTATAGGGATAGATCGAGACGCCTCATAGGTCTTTCATAGAGCACATACCTTGATAAGATTTTGACGAAGTTCAAAATGGATCTATCCAAGAAAGGGTTCTTGCCTGTGTTGCAAGGTGTGAGATTGAGCTCGGCTCAGTCCCCGACCACGGCAAAAGATAAAGAAGAGATGAGTGTCATCACCTATGCTTCAGCCATAGTATCTATTATGTATGCCATGCTGTGTACCAGACCTGTTGTAAACCTTGCCGTAAGTTTGGTAGGAAGGTACCAAAGTAATCCCGGCAAGGAATACTGGACAGCGGTCAAGAATATCCTGAAGTACCTGAAAAGGACAAAGGACATGTTTCTCGTTTATGGAGGTGACGAAGAGCTCGTCGTAAAGGGTTACGTCGACGCTAGCTTCGACACAGATCTGGATGACTCTAAGTCACAAACCGGATACGCGTATATGTTGAATGGTGGAGTAGTGAGCTGGTGCAGCTGCAAGCATAGCGTCGTGGCGGGATCTACATGTGAAGCGGAGTACATGGCAGCCTCGGAGGCAGCACATGAAGCAATTTGGGTGAAGGAGTTCATCACCGACCTAGGAGTCATACCCAATGCGTCGGGGCCAATCAAACTCTTCTGTGACAACACTGGAGCTATTGCCCTTGCCAAGGAGCCCAGGTTTCACAAGAAGACCAGGCACATCAAGCATCGTTTCAACTCCATCCGTGAAAATGTTCAAGATGGAGACATAGATATTTGCAAAGTACATACGGATCTGAATGTCGCATATCCGTTGACTAAACCTCTCTCGCGAGCAAAACATGATCAACACCAGAACTCTATGGGTGTGCGATTCATCACAATGTAACTAGATTATTGACTCTAGTGCAAGTGGGAGACTATTGGAAATATGCCCTAGAGGCAATAATAAAAGGATTATTATTATATTTCCTTGTTCATGATAATTGCCTTTATTCATGCTATAACTGTATTATCCGGAAATCGTAATACACGTGTGAATACATAGACCATAATATGTCCCTAGTAAGCCTCTAGTTGACTAGCTCGTTGATCAACAGATAGTCATGGTTTCCTGGCAATGGACGTTGATAACGGGATCACATCATTAGGAGAATGATGTGATGGACAAGACCCAATCCTAAGCATAGCACAAGATCGTGTAGTTCGTTTGCTAGAGCTTTTCCAATGTCAAGTATCCTTTCCTTAGACCATGAGATCGTGTAACTCCCGGATGCCGTAGGAGTGCTTTGGGTGTACCAAACGTCACAATGTATCTGGGTGACTATAAAGGTGCACTACAGGTATCTCCGAAAGTGTCTGTTAGGTTGACACGGATCGAGACTGGGATTTGTCACTCCGTATGACGGAGAGGTATCTCTGGGCCCACTCGGTAATGCATCATCATAATGAGCTCAAAGTTACCAAGTGGTTGGTCACGGGATCATGCATTACAGTATGAGTAAAGTGACTTGCCGGTAACGAGACTGAACGAGGTATTGGGATACCGACGATCGAGTCTCGGGCAAGTAACGTACCGATTGACAAAGGGAATTGTATACGGGGTTGTTTAATCCTCAACATCGTGGTTCATCCGATGAAATCATCAAGGAGCATGTGGGAGCCAACATGGGTATCCAGATCCCGCTGTTGGTTATTGCCTGAGAGTCGTCCCGGTCATGTCTACGTGTCTCCCGAACCCGTAGGGTCTACACACTTAAGGTTCGGTGACGCTAGGGTTGTATGAATATGAGTATGCAGCATACCGAATGTTGTTCGGAGTCCCGGATGAGATCCCGGACGTCACGAGGAGTTCCGAAATGGTCCGGAGGTAAAGAATTATATATAGGAAGTGTTGTTTCGGCCATCGGGAAGGTTTCGGGGTCACCCGGTATTGTACCGGGACCACCGGAAGGGTCCCGGGGGTCCACCGGGTGGGGCCACCCATCTCGGAGGGCCCCAAGGGCTGAAGTGGGGAGGGTAACCAGCCCTTAGTGGGCTGGTGCGCCCCCCTAGGCCCACCCCCTGCGCCTAGGGTTGAAACCCTAGGGTGGGGGGGGGGGCGCCCCACTTGCCTTGGGGGGCACTCCACCCCCCTGGCCGCCGCCCCCCCTTGGGAGATTGGATCTCCCAGGGCCGGCGCCCCCCCTGGGGGCCTATATAAAGGAGGGAAAGGGGGAGGGCAGCCGCACCCTGTGCATTGGCACCTCCCTCCCCCTGCTACACCTCGTCCTCCTCCCGAAGCAGCTTGGCGAAGCTCTGCTGGAGTTCTACTGCATCCACCACCACGCCGTCGTGCTGCTGGATCATCATCAACCTCTCCTTCCCCCTTGCTGGATTAAGAAGGAGGAGATGTTTCCCGTCCCGTACGTGTGTTGAACGCGGAGGTGCT